>OY776662.1:28452122-29052122 GCA_963675795.1 Crossocerus cetratus | reverse complement strand
TTAAGTCGGGTATTTTACGTAATGGTGTTTAAATACTCCAACTTAGAAAGTAATTCCATTTGAAAGAGTTGGCATGCGCAGAATATTCGAGATGTTTAAATACTGGGGCAAAGAGCAAAGTTTTTGACTATACTATACATATACAGATGTTGTCGAATTTCACGTGCGCTGCCCACCAATTTTGATATAGTTTTGGCGGAAAATTCATAATGAGAAAAAGCTGTCGAGACATATACCTTTGTAACACTTTTCCAGTTTTTTAATGCTTTCAGAAGGGATTAATAAAAACCACATAGTCTCTGCTTTGCGTAGATAATATACTATAGAGTATATACTAATATAATATTGTATATAATATATAATAACGGAACGTTCGACGGCCAGTTGGCAAGGTTTCTCAAATACACACTCGTATGGAACCTACAGTAGTCGATGAGCTAATTAATACGCGGGATCTGAAAAGTCAAAGGCTACTTTGACTTTTAATACATTTAGCATGTTTATTATTTACGTGGATTGTTTGGAGCAGTATTCCTCTAAAGCGAGGGCCCGCTGGGTGAAATATCGCGTTTGACCTTTAGGTGGAAAATAGGGAGTGGTATGAATTTTCATCAGGCGACACGTACCACCGTTTGGTGGACTTGCATCGGCTTTCAATATGCGAATGTCACAGATGGTACTGCTGGGTAGAGACTGCTTTGCCCTCTTATATATTCCAGTCCTGACCTAGCCACGTGCTGCAATTTTATCTACTTCGCGCTCCCCTTTTCACAGATAGACAGAAAAAAAGCATATGTGCCGACAATTTTTCAACCTTCCACTCACCCTTTACCATCGAGCCCCGTCGATATTTTAATCACGGTGATTCCATTCACAAAGGTAAGGCTGTATATTTCAAAGTGTTCAATATGATGGACTTCCGATAACAATATCGCTACAAACAAATGAACGCGATGTCGAACTGATCGCTGAAACCTCATTAGGAGTGGAGCAGCCCTTTAGCAATTCCCAATGAAATCGGCCGAGAAGTGGGTCAACAAAGAACTTCGAAATCGTCGGTTCATTAGCTTTCCCTTCAGCGAATTGTATTAATTGCAACTTTTTACTTATTCTCCACGGAGTGCTGTGAATTTTGTCTGTATTTAGCGGGTTTAATGGAAGGTTCGCACGCGAGCGCCTACTTTATCCGAGTCCGGCCGAAGTTGAATGTTTCAGCGGAATTAGTACGATCGGAATTAGCTCGTGTGGAAGGAACGATTGAAACAGGGCGGTCCTAATTGGACACCGCTTACTATTCGGAATGGGATTCATCTCTATGCATACCGTAACACAGGGGGCAGAACGTCGATTATTCGCCAATCGATTTTCCTCAATATCCATCCTATGGAAATTGCTAACTTGCCATTCTTGGTGCGCTTAAACTGAATTTTCTTTTCCTTACGTGGAGTATTATAAATATTTATTCAGCTATATTTTTTCTCCAAAGAACGAAATTGTACAATTGTTTACCTTGAAAGCAATTTCTGTTGTGTGTGTAACTGAGACGAAGTGAAAGTTTTCACATACCAGAACGGACTGCGAGTGAGATTACGAGGATCTCCGCCCCTGGAGCTGATCACTTTTATTGCAACCCACCCATGTCAATACACAATAAAATACGTGCTCTCCGATTGTCCGCTGAATTGGAGCCTTTTTGTACGGTTTTTGTTAAAGCCGTACCATAAATTGCGCGAGTGATAGGCAATCATTCGCGCTTGCCGATATCGCATTGAATTTTAATTAAGCAAAAAATGTGGAATCAGGATTGCAATGCAAGGTTTCCTAGAATGCGCAAACGGGGCCAAACTGTCGTTCGACATTCGGCATGAGTGTGTATAAATAAGTGAGTGTGTATAAATATAACGATCTTGCACAGGTGCATTCCTAGAAAAACCGACAACAATTTTATTTACATGTTTCATTCCGCCCGATGTTTTCCTTCCACTTGTAATTTCCAATTCAAATTTTAATTGTGCCGCCAAGCAGGCACATACGCGTATGTAGAGCCAGGCGTGCTTTCCACTCGCAGGGTGAAACGAGGCTTCATTACGACAGGAAAAAACGATGGGGAAACTGGTGCGTAAAGGGCTAGTGGGAGGTGGGTGGTCGGCAACTGAAAGTAGAAAAGGCCCTGCTGCAGGGAAAAGTCAAGCTAAATTTCGAGCGTATGCCACCGCGTCGGCTGCACACTGCACATGTATAATAACTGCCGGCAACAAAAACAAAAACGGGTCAGACTGCGGCCGCGAATTCAACGGGATATATGGATGGCCGTATTTTTTGCCAATCGTTGCACCCTGTCTTTCACATGCTGCGCGCAAGTGACCGCGTTTGTTGCTTAGCTTTCAAGCTCTCGGATATCCAACCTTTTATCAGATGCGACGTCCGCGCTGGAGTGATAAATTCTTTCGTGTCATTCCATTGTCCTGCGTTACAATGCGAGGTAGAATATTTGAGATTCCGCATTTCGCTGAGCCGCCGCTTTCCACCCAAGACTGAATCCCGGCGATTTGGAAAACTTTATTTCCTTACTTATCAATGAATCAAATTTGTAAGTACAATGTAATAGACTCTACATATGCCTAAACACACACTTGAAATCGCAGATACACTGTCTATAACCTGCATTTGCTACCTAATTGTTCTTACGATGTGTCAGCTGTTTCAACAGTTGGTTATAAACCCTAAAGGCTGAAAATGTGTTTCTTTAGCCTCGGAACCCTGTAATTCATCTTATTTTCTAATACAAAACTCCGATGTCGATCGGAAGAAAGCGAATTACTTCGCAATTGCTGTAGAAACTATAGTACCCATAAAAAGAATTACAAATAGAAAGAACTGGACCAAGTAGAAATTCGTATAGACTACAAAGAACATAAATTGATCAACAATAAAACTGCTACCTAAGAAATCCAATATTTGGACAGAAGTGCTTTACTACAAAACAAACCAACTGTCGATGTTTTCTGTCTCAATAGATATTTAAAGAGAAAAGTTCGCATTGAAAATAAAAGACTACCTACTAGGATAGTTTACCAGGTCGTTGTTTTTCTGTTAACAGATCGGGGTTTGGGAATCCTGGAAGAAAGATGGCCTAAACATCAAGGACATCGTTTGGCCGGGAAACACGCACACACCACCCCAAGGTGTACCCGAGAAGTTTTATCTGAAAATCACGTTTCTCGAGGAGCCACCCTACATCAATCTAGCTCCGCCCGATCCCGTCAGCGGAAAATGCCTGATGGATCGCGGCGTCCACTGCCGCGTGGCCAAGGAAGCCGACATGGTCGAGTGAGTTCAAACATTTTCTTGACCCGCCTTTCCTTCCAGAAGACCAGAGTTTTCTCTGCGCCTAGGGGCGCTAGGCATTATGTGTGTAATCTCTCCTCCCGAATCTCTTTACTAAACCTACTAGGCTTAGTATAGTCAAATGAAACTTGATCTAATTATACATGTAACAGTGAAAGTGAGTCAAACGACGATGTAATTGTGAAAGTTTTCTAAGAATTTCGAGTTTTTACAAAACTACCAAATATTTGGATGCAAAGATTCTTGATCTTTTGTGCAGCTCGCGTTCAGATCAAGCTCAGTACGCTTTGCTTTCCCTCGATATTAGTACTAATTTCGTTGAGAGGGTTGAGCCATCCCGAGATCAGTTTTACTGGCACCAAGATATCTCTGCTTTTGCGATCATTATATCACATGCATCAATCATCACGAAACCCTGCTTAAGCTATATTTGGCACGAAAATGGGAAAGGTTGAATAGCGGGTGCGAACCCATCCGGAAATTCTTCAGCCGCCAAACTGAGCGTTTCAGCCGACTGCGTCAGGCTTACCTGCTAAATTTCCATCTACCGAATAAAGAACGGTCTGCCGACTATGATTCTTGAAGGAATCGAGTTGGGCGACTTTCCTTGACCCCGTTTTCATGAAAATGAAGCGTGGCACAAGCATTGTAATTTTCATATCGCGCAATTTCTCGTATGTTCCTATATTCAACTTGAAGCAAGCAGAACATTTCAAATGAAAGTTGCGAATTCATTTCGCGCTACCGTTTAAACTCTAGCAGTTTTAAAAAATTAAGTAGGCCAGGGAATTTGCCTCGGCGAACACGGGGGGTTGGGTTATTGACTACGCGTCAAATTTATGATATTGGACGATAATTTTCGTAAAGCTGTTGGGACGATCGATGTAATCTGTTTTATTACAGTGTTTAATAGAGATAACATCATAATGTAGAATGCGGCAGCTAGCTGATGTGGCGGTAACTGTAGCTATTGTTTAAAGTTACAAATGTATTCGGTAAAGCTAAAGTTCAGCGTATGAATCGGTAGAGTATGCTCAACTAGTAGACAAGACAATAGCGGTTTAGCGGAGAGAAGTAAAGGCAGCAAGATACAAATGGAAGAAACTATTTTACACCGGCGAGTGAACACACGAATGCCGAAAGCATAATTTGCGGGACACAGAGCCGTAATTCCGTGCCTGGAATTTCCCAGGGTAAATTGCATTCTGGCTCGACAGCCTTTGGAATATACGAGGCTCTCTCTTCCTGACGTGTAGTGTGCGGAAGGAGTGTTTCTGGATATCGCTACAGCGAAAATACATGTGGTAGACATATCATTTTTCACCGATGAAGGGCGTGTGGTGTTAGACAGATTAGTATCCACCAGCGTGAACAGCTAAAAGCATAATATTTACCCTGGAGCTTCGAAAAAATACATGCTCCAGATATTACTAGTCTTCTACCATAGTAAATATAAAATATGCGAGTGTGTAATTGGAAAGCGTGTTCGAACGTGGTGTCTAGACATTTTTCATGCTCCTGAGTTTTCATCTTGGATACAATTTGGGAAAACGTTGGGCTTATTGCATATGAAAAACGACATCCAATCATCTGGAGATTGGGATTGAGAAATGTTTCTCTTATTTGACTTTCGTTCATGGTATACCGGGAAAAAGCTCATTCCACCGGCAATTCCAGTCGAGATTAATTGGTGGAATTTTGCCAGGATAATCCGCGCAATTTCCTAGACTCCTCGATTATTTTAGCGCGATCCTCGTATCGCCGTTCAACTTGGAAAGCGGGTCGCGTTAGTTAATCACCTCGGCAGCGATGGGCAAGACATCTGAATTTTAAAGCCTGGTGCACCGCTTGTGCCATTCGAAGAATGTAGTTTCAAGCGTGCGGTAATTAAAAATTCTGCATCGTGGCCGCCAGTGATTGCTGTCGACCCAATTCCGGTGGTTCAAGGTGCTGATGCCTCCATTATGCTAGCAAACCCTAGATTTTTCGAGTACGAGTCAAGCAAATCGAGTGTTATGCCAATACGAAATCTACGGAATATTGAACAAGCAGGTCATTAAGAGATATTTACAAGTTACAGCAAACAATCTACAGGACTTGTAGCGCGTTGTAGCATCATTGTTGTATTCCCAGAGATATTCCGTTGTGTCATAAATTGCCAAACAACAATTCATTAAAATTACCAAATATATAAGGTGTTCTACGATATACAATAATTAAATTCTCTGAACTTCAAAGTACTTTCTGCGAGGTTCGCTTTTGAGATCAATAACTAGGTTTAGCCTGCGATCGTTTAGAACGTTCTAATAGTAAATCTCATCGATTGGGTCAAGTGTCGGAAAAAGAGGTAGTATGTGGAAGCAATGGTACGGCGAGGGTGAATTCGCACACACCTTTAAAACATTTCTGTCAAACGAATTGGCACTAATGTCCTGACGACCAAGCGTGCCACGGACTGGGCAAAAATAATTGGCAATAAATACCTACTAACCGCTCATCGTTTCGTTGCAATCATGTTTATTAACTCATAACTTAAACACTGACTACTACCGGGCACTATGGATTTTATCCCCTTCCAGCGATTCTTCCGTTTTGACGATTATTTAGTACAAATGATGCATTGGACGATAAAATGATCTTCGATATACATAGATACACAAGCTCAATTGACATCCAACTATCGTATTTGCTTTTTTACTTCAACATACATCCTTCCTTTTTGTTTTGACGAGTAAACATTGGCTTATTTAGAGACCATACAATGTATTCATGTATTACATAGTTACATTTCCATCTAAATGTTCTGTTTACCCGCGATCGACCCAATACAGAATTCGCAAGTATGAATAGACTTTATATGAAAGAGTACAAAGGTCCCGAGTATATAATATGAGCCCATCTCACGGTTCCTTGAACCTATGTAGCGTATCTTTATCCCATCACAAACTAACTGAACTACCGTGTGCCTTTCTGGTCGCTCAATGGCATTCCACCCTGAGATGTTTTAAAAGCGAGAACGACGGAATCGATCCACTTTTACATGAGGAGGTTATCGAACAAATGACTACACGGGCTCTTTCACTACGTATAAAGGTCTAAGGAGCAAGCAGAGGAACCATTGAGATTTTATCTTGGAATTGTATTAGCCGTGCAAAACAATGAGCTCCTTCAGGCTCTCACAGATTTTTAACGTCCCCTAACGGATGCACGTGCACGTAGTTGACCGATTGGGCACATTTTAGACCCCTTTACGTTTCAGTGGCTCAGTAGCGGAAAGCAGATCTATGTAGAAAATGGAAAAGTGTGTCTAGAAAGGCCGCAGCTTGCGTAGGGAAAGTTCGGGGAGGATGGTTGACGAAACAGCGATTAACGGAAAAGGGTTAACCGTTCTAAGCCCCATGGGCTAATATTCGCGTCCAATGTAGTGAAGTATAGCTACTATTTTGCGGCTACCGGATAACACTGGCCTATTTTTAGTGGTCTCGTGTTATCGGAAAGCTTTCATGCGAGGGCTCACCGCCTCAATGTTCGCTAGCCTGCACGATCGCCGCTTCAATGACGATTGAACCCAGTAGGGTCGATCCGACGAATATGCAATAGTTCTCGGTAATGGGAGGTGGAAAATAAACCAAGCGACTTCTCCCAATTGGGCTTTGTACAGTTTGTACCGGCTGCACTTCGATATCGAGCGTTTTTCGCGCGGTTCCTGCGACAAGTGTTCTCCGCCAATATAACGACGAGCAGGTCTAATATCGTCGGTCCACCGCGCGCGAACCTCAGCTTTAATTACACTCTGCGAAATGAAACTCCTCTGTCAGCTTGAAAGTTGGTGAGCACAGGTTCTTTGAGAGTTGGTCGAAGATATTCCTTTGCAAAGGGTACAGCAAAGAAGTGCTAACTTCATTCCCATTAGTTATTATATCTTCTTCCGACCCTGTTCCTTCTTTTGTGAGACAATGCGCTCTAGTCGCCCCTCATCGTTGAAAGTTTCTGGCCTTTCGTTATGTCCTTCACAACGGCAATTTCACCCGCGCACCCTTCCCAAACAGTTTCAGCAAATACAGCCTTCCGTCTGTATCTCGGTGCGATTGCCCGCACAACTTGCAATCTTATTTTTACAGCACCCTTAGCAACCTCTTCCCGCCATCCGCCTACTATTACTCTTGCTCTACAGGTATGTACGTAACCGTTAGGAGGCCTCTAGAGCACTGACAGTTACACTGTTTTTCCTTTGTCCTTACTTTCTCCCCATTAGCCGCTGCTTCGTCCTGCTCTTTTACCGTTTTACCACGTCTACGCTCTACATATTGTCTTTATCTTTCGCCTCGCGTAATATCATCTGGGTCTCTCCGCCCATCTCTTCCGCACTATTTTAGCTTATCAGCGAGCCCCTTGTCTCCCTCGTCCGCGCTCGTTATTCCCCTCCCGGCCTCGCAGCACGCGTGACCGCTTCCATCCCGGATTTTCTCATCGCCCTTCTATATACTTCGAACCCACCCCATGGCCCGCTGTTTCATTCATGTGTCAGCGGCCCGGGCCTTAGATAGTTGCCGGGTAGGTATACCGCTTATCCTAGCATTCGTTTTCGCGACACGTTCGCCGGATGGCTCTTCATCCCCTGCATTAGCATAGGAGGGAAATTGTGATTGCGATATCGTGCGATGCGAATTCATGCCTGTCCTATTCTCACTCTTTTGCGGCGGCGAGCTAGCTCCCAGCGGTGCCACAAACCCGCAGCTATACACCTCGCATATTATTTCGGAACATGCAGCCCCTTTGCTAATTAAGCCCACGGGAGTCAACACGGTATCCCTTTCTACCAATTTGTCCATTGCACTCTCATATCCATGGAGAAACATTGCCCCCGCAGTTTAATATCGCTTTGCCAACCTCCATTGGAAGGAAAACGCAATTACTGAAAAATGGATGGGTTTGCGAATTGGGTCGCTTTTGTCATTTGACGAAGACACACACTTCATGAAGATTAATGGTCAGTTTGTTCTTGTATACACGTAACATCTTACGTGTTTGCATTAATGAAGGTTTAACTGACGAAAGTTTTATCCAAATTGACCGCGGTCAATGCTGGGAGCGATAAAATTATTAATAAGCTCACGCGAAAGCTTTCAGCGGGAAAGGAAAGTTGGCACATCAAAAGTTAAGCGGGAGAGGGGTAGTGGACCAGGAATACAATATCCACGTGCAAACAGCCGCGAGCTGTCGTAATATCCGGCCGTAATATTCCCTGCCGCGTTCTCGCCTTTAATCTCGGGTTCGAAACTTCACTCGCATCCGTAATTCAATTTGAGGCTGGTAAAAACAGTTAGAAAAAATCACTATGAGGTTTTCTGCCAAGAGATATTAACAGGGGAAGTCCATTTATGGATGGGGACTGTTGGTTATCATGGTTAACTTCAAACTGCGCTGAAATACATTTTGCAAACTTTTTCTCTTCATTTCCAACTTTTCATTCACGTTATAGCCAAAAAACGTGTTTATCGACGGCAGAGAAGAGTTTTCGTCTGCAAAGGGTATCTGCTCGTGATTGCAAACCATTATGACAAGTCTTCTTTTGCATAAGCAGCCATGGCTCAGTAGCAACTGGCCAAAGTTACGTTCCGAAGCGCTGACAGGGCAGAGCTTGAGAAACTTATTTGTATTGCGTAATGGAAGGGCAGCCGGAATTAGGGTGGAACCATTGCTAAGTTCTGGTATAGATTCTATCGGCACGTTACACCGCGCAGATTGATTAGATTCTCCAAATTATGCAGGTGTACATAGCAAGCGCACGTAAACACATATACATATGTAAGCGTAGGTGTGCCCGAGTGCGTTGACATAGGTCTAACCTTAATCGCTGAATTGAAATCAATATCCAAAATCAATTATCCGAGAAATCGAATCCAAATCCACATAGTACTTTGCAAAAATCCGGCGTTTCAAGGTATTTCACTGACATCTTAATTCCCGTAATACCAATTTGCCACGTAGCACACAGCTTTCTCCCCAAAAGTCAATTATTACGTGAAATACAACTCTTGAAAGTGGTCGGAGTTTCCAATAGAAAAAAGTATATCACGGGCAGTCTCCTGGTGGAGGTAATATTCGCTGCTTCCAAAGAGGCACCGCCCGTTTCACATTTTTCTCGTCGACGACTTTTAAGGCACCTCCGGTATTACTATTACTGTCTTCCTACCGACATTCCGCGTCATCGCCCTCGGGGAAAGTGCCCCACGTGGAGCGATGCGTCGCTCATAATACCAACTACTTGCTGCTTCCCTCCTTTCGTATTCACCTCTATACTCTCATCTCGAGCGGCGTGCACTCGGCTCCTCGTATGTACGGAATAGTAAAAGTTTGCGGTTCGTTCGGGATACCATTCCCGTGCGTTATTGAAAGGGGCTAATGGGTATTGTGGATAGAGGATCGACAGGGCGTGTACTGCAGCATGCACAGTGTTCTCTTAATGCAACCTGATACGTAGAAGTGGGAATATTGGTTTAGTAAAACTCTTATCCGGCAAAATTGAAAGAGCTGCAAAAAATATCAAGTTCACCAATTGGGACAAATTGAAAAAACCGCAAAATGGATGAATTGCAATGTGATCCAACGTAAAAGTATGAATTCGACATATATTTTCTAATTGCAAGGGAAAGATATGGTGCCATCCGATGAAGAACTGACATTAATATAATTAATGATAAATGAGATGGATTTTACTTATCGAGTGCTACTAGCAATATTTAGTAGGTCAGCAAAATATACGTTACGTTATAGGTACCGCTATCCAAGCTCCGGGAAAATATATACGAGGGTCAAATTCCTAAAAGGGTCGCGTAAAGGGAATTCGATGTAAAACTCAAATTTCATGGCCTCCCCGCGTACCGTCGATTGCAAGAGTATTGCTAGAGAGACACAGGGGAGCTACGGCTTCTCTTGGCCATGGAAACGTAAGACTTCAATTTCAAGAATGGGCCCTCGCCACAACAAACTCGCCTACTTTTACCCCGCACTGGCGCCTCTTATTTTCTCCATTCGCACGCACCATTTGTCGTCGGCGCCGAGCCTCTTGGATACACCCGAGATATTATAGATGCGTTTGAGTCTAGAAACCCTTTACTATTGGGTGCCATTTATACTTTTCCATAAAGAATTTTCATAAGAATACTATAAATTAAAATTGCTGCAATTGTGTGTCAAAGGTATTCGACAATAGCGTTGCTCGACGAATATATGCAAGGTTTGATAGATCATTCAGGAACTGAGGATAACGCAAAGACACGGATAAGCCTGATACTATCGGAAGTGATGAAAGCCAATTAAAATTTAACCGCGACGTGTTAACATTATCGCGGCTGCTCGAAGCACAAACAGCCCTCACTAATTGAAGGGGCGTGCAAATTTAATGAAGCTCTATCACTACCAAGACACCCAGTAAGCGAGGAAACCAAGCAGCCCTTTGCAGCCAACAGAGGCATTACGAAATAAAAGGCTCCGAGTTGCGGCGTCATAGCCAAGAAGCAGAAAGCTCTCCAGTCCCGAGTCACTTCCGCCCGAGAACTATGGAAACCAAAGATGTTCGCAGTGTTAACTTTCGCTGGAGTTTTATCCGTATCGTAAGCTCGACGAGTTTCCCTCTGAACAATCGGCGACAGCCGGCAACAGTCAAGTCGAAAGTTCTCGGTCGAGTTAAGCCGCATATGTACGGCGGGGGCACGGTTCAGCCCTCGTTTCTCCGGCGACAGGTTCGGCCGAAAATTCGAGTTGCTTTCACTGACACGTCGAAGTTGAAGAGGCGCGCCGCCGGCCGCGAAGCACTTCCAGCGGCGAACCTGTCGCCGACGCGCCACTTTCCACCGTCAGCGTCAGTTCTACCATTGACCTAAAAAGGAGCAATCGATTTTATTGCCGCTCTCAATGCTCCCGACTACTGCTATTTAGCTTGCCGGGCACTCTACCCCGGCGGACTACTTCGGGCGCACCCACATGGGCCTACTTTACGTTGGCGACGTTTACTACAACTACCTGTCGTAACTTCACCTCACATAGAACAGACCGTCCAGTCCCTCTCGTAGCTCGTAACTATTTGCAAGTTGTATCAGCTACACTGCAATCGTTCGTCCATGCAGGTACTAAATAGCTGTTCTCCGTCCGCTGAGCAAACACGTCCATACTCCTAAAAAGCCCAGGGAAACTATGTACCGTCGTGTCCAACCGCGATGTAACACCATCACTCTCAGTATAATACGGCCGGCCTGTAATTGCCAATTTCCGATATGCACTTTAGTCCGCAACATCCACCGGTGTTGTCCAGGCGTATGTTGCAACAACTAAAACCCGCAACCTGCATACCAGAATAAAGCCCTGAGGTGATCGCGCGGCCTCTTTGGCTGTTTGGAGCTTCCATTAATACAGTTTCCCGGCGCGGGCTTGCGACTATAAATTTGCATCCACCGGTGCTGCGAGAAGCGGCAATATTCGTGCGAATATCCTATATTGAATATTGGAATCCGATATAAGCAAGGAAGCAGGCGTGCACACGCATGTCGGCCCCGCTTGAAAAAGGAAAGCTTCTAGTGGAAACTGGAAAGCCACGCGTGTCAGTCGGCCAGCCGAAGGGGGAAGCCAGATGCGCCACCCTGCATAGGGTTGATTATGGTAATTGGGAAATTGGCAATCGTCAATCTACAAGTATTTAATGGATTTGCGAACAATTGGAAGCCTGTAATGGTTACGAACATTTACTGAGAACACATGTTCCGCAGATGATATTGTAGTTGAGCCTATTGCTCTTACCGGATCTCGCATGTGTACTGTATAGTAGTGGCGTGTTGAAACCAAATTACCAATCGATTCAAGCATTTGTCGTATGTGCCCAAATACCGACAGTCTCGCAGGGAATTGTGTCTAACTGCGAAAGGCTTTTTGGAAAATCTTACCCAGTCAGGGAGACGTACATTCCTTCGTTCTCCCTGCTTGTTTTTCCTTAGAATACTAAAGTGATAGAAGCCACGTGATATTGCGCACATTTCAATGAATACCGATGATATAACCGCAAGGGTGAGAGGATGGGTTACGCGGGGAACTGGGGCACGTTATCGTGGATCAGTGGGGCGGCGATAAATTAAACATAGTGCGCCGGAAGCCTGGCATACATATATCCGGCGGCGTCGACACCGGAAAGTCTTCCTCGAACGGCAGAAGCTTCAGGGGGAAAGCCATACAATTGGCTGGAAAAACAGGGTTAAATAAATCGGAAAGTTTGCCAGATCCACGAGCGGAAAATTGGTGCTGAACTCGGTTCAGCCGGGCGACCTAATTTGTATATTCTTATTTATGCGCGCGGATTACGAATGCTTTACGGGCTGTTGCGGGAATGTTGATTGTAAGTTGTAAGTCCAAGTAATGCGGGCGTAACCGGGCTAGCGTAACACCCATCGCGAATGTTGTGCTGGCAGCCCTGAATTCATGGGGGAAACTTGGCAAGGCAATAACAATAAAAGCAAGGAAGCGATGCCAGCATAGCGTCAGTCTTCCAACGTGTTCCCAGCGACTCAAGCTAAAGCGGCGTTTCAAGACGTCATAATTTCCGAAACTTTAGATGGGAGATTCAGTAACAGCTCCCGCTCGCGCACGCTCACTCAGGAAACACTTATCCCCGATATAATCAGCACTCTCACTCACAACTTAGGTCTTAGGCGATTAACTTCTCAGTCGAATTAAACACTTGAGTAAACGTAAGGTTTACGAAATTGGAGACCAAGATTATTTTCGATATCTTTTATCAACGATCAATTATAAGGATGGTTTGCGCGAGGAAGATCCAACTTGTTATTAGAAATCTCTTAGTGCTTACTCGCACTAGATAATATTTATAAAACAGTCACAAGTGAGCGAAGATGTTCGTTATTCTTCGGTATTTCCTGCGGGTACGTTTCCAGTTAGTAAATGTATGAAAGGGATTTCAAGCGACCTAATCCTGCAACATCGCACAAAGAGACTGGAACATTGCAGTGGGCTGTGCTCGTAACACATGTAATCCAGCGGATTTCTACGCGGACATTCTGGGAAGCGGTGCGGCTATCCGGAAGGCGCAGATCACGGGGCAGCCGGAAATTCAAGTTGACAAATGTTTCAACAACGTTTGCTGGAATATAACAAATGGTCAAAGATATACGTTTTTCACATGCCAGCATGTATTTACAGTGTATACAAATAGTCATATCGCGTTTATCTGCAGCCGACATCCAGTATAAACATATAAAGTGATCAAATGACGCCAGCAGTATATTCGATACCCTTGATAAACCCAGCAGTATAGGCCTCTCCGGTGTAGCTTGTAGGAATATTCGAAATTAAGCTGCTTCCAGAAGACAATTCTCTAGTCGCGTGTACATTCTCGGTGCACAGAGACACTAGAATTACAACGCGCACTCGGGGTTCTTAAGCGCATGAGCCAACTGCTACGGCGACATTAAGCGCAACTGTTAAATATTAGCGTGGGCGATTATTAAAGAGCGCAACATTAATTACGCCGACTGCGAAGAAGTGCGAGCGGTGGCCTCGCGGCATAATGCTTTCATAGGTGCCGGGCATACAATGAAGATTCATTTGTCACGAGACGAGTGAGAGGAGATTGGCAGACGGCCAAGCGCGAGAGCAACCGAAATCCCGCTAGCGGCGGGAGAGCACCTCGACTAAAATTTCCTTTCACGTGTGAACACAATTCCTTGTAGCCCCGGTAGAACTTCCTGCCTGACTGTACGCTCGAGAGATATTAGTGCGCGTTAATGGATCTAATTTATCCGGGAGAGCAAGGATTCACCATTATCGCACCCAGGAGATCGAGGCGCTCTCGCACTCTCGAGACTAACACGTCCGAAAAGCGTACTAAAAGAGAATTTCAATATACATTTTGTATGCATGTACAGGCTTTTCAATTAGCCCCTTCACACTTGAGTTTGGATTATTTCCATAATTGGCACATTTTGAGATTGTGAATACATTTCTGCGCGTGGAAAAGACTGGGTAAAGATTCCTTTTTATAAAAAATGACTCAACATCGTGTAATTATTACATCATTAGCGATTTAAAGCTGAGTGAACCCATCCTGTACACGCAAATGCTTGGATTTTAAACTATTTTTAAAGAGTGTCAAGTGCTCACTGGTATTGATGATAGAAAATCATAAGTGGTGCTTGGAAATTAATTTAGATGTCAGGTGATTTATTCGGCCAATTTCGCTCACGTCATAAAGTTCAAGTGACAACCGATGACAATATTCTGCCGGGGAAACAGGCAAACGGACCGCTATTCCGACATTATTACGGCAGGCTTTACGAGCCACTACTGGCAGTAGTTAAGCTCAAGCATAGCACCGGCGCCTTGCGGCGCAGTCCAGTACACGACTTCTTCTATTGACAGCGCGTCCACCTCGTACATCATTGCTCGCCAGTTCCACAGAAACCCCTCCACTAATTAAGCCTGTTCTATTAGAGCAATTTGCATGTACTCCTACGCGCTTATCACTCTAACTGGCAACAATATAGTATGGGGTGAAGATATTAGATTATATGTTTAGGTTACTATACACCACAAATATATTGTACTCCGAGAAAGATAATTGTTCGCCTCGAATGAACGGAGACCATTCATCCCATCTGCATTTGCAGGGGGTGATAACAAAGCTTAACAGTTTGTACATCTATGCAGATTGCTCAGGTCAACCAAGTACATTTGCAATGTTAATCGCGGATGCGTGTCCCAATTCTGGTAGAACAAATTTTATGGAATCATTATATTAGCATGAGCGCAAAGCAGTAGGAATATGTTTGCTAAAGATATGGAAAAGCTAAATGGAAAAAATTATAATCGTTGTACTTGCGGCGGCTCTTCACACCCATTACTTGCAATAAATATTTGTTCATTATTGTTGCACTGCGGGTCATCGTTGACATTCGCGGAATGCTTTTAAGAGTAAACCTTATTAAAATAAAAGTTTGTTACGCGTAGCCTTTGTGGTCTCGCGGAAACAAAATGCGCGTGCGGGTTGGAAACATTAAATTTGTACAGAGAAATGCTCCCGAAAAAGGCAGTTGCGAGCTCCAATATTATCGAGACCGAGAATTGTTTCAGTATTGAGCTAGTTGGTAAAGAGCCCCGCGGTAGTCGGCAATAAAAGATGAGTCTGGGAAAACAGACGAGGCAATAGTTGAATATATGTATACTCTCTTCTCTAGTTTGGACATCCAGTCAGCACAAAAGAACGAGAGCTTCTACCAGTGCTGCAGTGGATTCTGTATCGACCTCCTACAAAAGTTCTCCGAGGAGATCGGCTTTACTTACGAGCTCGTCAGGGTGGAAGATGGCAAATGGGGCACCCTCGAGGTGAGCAGTAGGAATATGTATACATAAGAGAAAACATAGTTAAATATAATTCGTGAATAGAGCGTATATTATAAAACAGCACTTACTACTACAAGTACTACTTGTGTATTGTTTCATGAACATTTGTTGGTATTTCTAATTTACCAATATTTACGAGTTACTTAAATTGCGACCAGTGGTCGCAGCCTATTTTATTACTATAAATAAATACTTGTTGGAATTCGGTAATTCCGTTGCAACTACCTTGATGTTTTACCCGTCACAATTAAATAATGTACGCAACTCTGACAAAGCATTTCACCGGGGTCTGTATGAGTACCGGTCAATGTTCTGTTCGTGACAGTACCTTGTAGCTGAGTCTAGTTATTAAATACGAAGGACAGCTCTTAGTGATGATAGCGCCGGCCTAATTCAATGACGAGCTACTGCGCGTGTCACCGGGAAAACAGCAACTTGGCGTACAGAATGAGCTTGAATTTAGAATGAAGGCTCTTCCCATTACATGGTTCATCACAACAAGCCGAACAGCGCCATGACATTCTTAACACAAACGAGTTAATAAGATATGCTATTCATGGAATCCCTGCCGACAGAACGGAAAATGGAATGGATTGATCGCGGACTTGGTGAATCGCAAAACGGATATGGTGATGACGTCTTTGATGATTAACTCTGAGAGGGAAGCCGTTGTTGACTTTTCGGTTCCCTACATGGAGACTGGTATAGCGATCGTCGTTGCTAAGAGGACCGGTATTATTTCACCTACGGCCTTTCTCGGTGAGTAGTTTTTTAGTACTTTAGCGCGTCCTTTTATATCTCCGCAAATGTTTGATATTGGTTTGGTCATTGTGAGTAACTGAAAGATAAATACATTCTGTTTGTTATTTTCGCACTACTTTTACGAGTAAACCCTAGAAGGTTTTGTTGTCTTTTCAGTACATCGGGGGGTATTGTATTTTCTGTAAAATGAAATCTTTAAAATAGCACTTCGAGTTATAGCCTGGAAAATTGTAAACCAGTTGATCCTTAATATCCCGCGCTATCCAAACAGTTTATTTGCAAAAAGTATAAAAACGCGCACACGGACATCACTAGGTTTTATTAAATCCCATATTTACAGATTTAATAAAACCAACAAGGCACAGCGAGCTAAAGCGCGGAAAATTCAATTTCCGATAGTATGCATCAAGTCGCCACCAAATATTAGAATCCCGATTCTCATTTCTTTTCGAAACGACCTCCGCATACGGGAATCGTATTCCACTTTTATAAATCCGCGTTTACATTTTTCCAATTGGTTGTTCTCCTGACACACATAAGAGGAACTCGATTAACAGAATAAATAACTCGGACGACGAGAGTGCCCATGACAACCTCGTTTGAAATCGCTTGATTAAAGTTTCTCTGAAACTACCTTTCCTCCTATCTGCAGGCATGACCCAGATTTATTTCAACTTGTTAATTAGAAGGTAGCATCCACTCAAGTACGTTCACGTCAACTGGGTTCTTCTACCTATTATGCGACAAATCCTTTCCATAGACCACGATTTATATACTTTATAAAGGCTTTCAACTTAGAAGAAAACAAAACAGAAAATATGTTAAAAGGGTTCCTGCCATTGTTCTGGTTCCTCCTTGCATTCTACTCTCGTATTAAAAAATCATCTATTACTTCTCAAGGAATATTGATATATTTCTCATTCACTTTGGAGGGTGCGATAAAGGCGCGTGAGAAAAGCATTTTCAGCTTCAATTTCATGCATTCTGCGACATAGTTTCCAACTTTAAGCTACATCCTTTACAATCCGCCTTGACTTTACGTACGAAGATTGCTATTTCTGGCGTAGAAACGTATGCATTCGGAGGGGAAAGTACATATTAATATGTGCAGGGAAAAAGAGTGAAAAGGGGGACGGTTCTGTTTGCAGAGCCTTTCGACACTGCCTCTTGGATGCTGGTGGGCATCGTCGCCATTCACGCGGCCACGATAATGATACTCTTCTTCGAGTGGCTGTCGCCCTCCGGTTTCAACATGAAGGTAAACCCTTCAGGCGCTCCGCAGAACCTGGTACTATTAATTTCGCTTCTTATTCTCTATCTATGTTTCTCCACCTTGTTCGCACGTGGCACGCTCACGATGCACCATAACCTACCATCACCACCGTCATAACTATCGCCATCACCTTCTCATCATCGATCCATACGTCCATACAATATGTACAACTACACCTGGTATCGACCGCAACAACGCACCAACTTATTTGCGACACTTCGCTATGGGCAACATAATGAGAAGGGAATCAATTAATAGCAGCCGCGAAAGATTTATCGACCTACTAGCACACCAACCATTGTTTCTAATGAGGAATCACTACTCTCTACTTGTTAGCACAGACACGGCTCGCCCACTCTGCATGTCGCGCGACACTGGAAATGTTACATGTACGAGTTTGCATGTAATCATGGGTGTGTCATCCCTCAGCACATACACACGTCTGTGTTGAACTAGAAAAGTCTCTCTCTCTCTCTCTCTCTCTCTCTTTTTTTAATGGAAATAGCGAACTATTCGATATGGATTGTACGAGCTTGCACGAGTCTAGAGTATATGACAATGTGAGCAGAATCCCACTGAGCGTTTGTCGAACTAACGCTATTAATTGTATAAATACTTCCTCCCTGAGACACGATTCTTCGACTGTCTGTAAATCTGTCTGATCAATATATGGTATGCGGAAAATAGAGAGTATCATGTGTAGTCGTCCATTTTCTTATTATTGTTGCATCATGCTAGTAGGCTTTGTACAATGATAGACGAACTTGAGTAAAGGCATTGTTCGACTATTTCCCAGAAGAATCCGTCGCCGAACCATCGATTCTCCTTCTGCCGCACGTACTGGTTGGTGTGGGCAGTATTGTTTCAGGCGGCCGTACATATCGACTCGCCCAGGGGATTCACGGCTAGGTAAGTGCCACAATCATATAGTATATCTGGCATTATTCTTGCAATCTTCCTGGGGTAATTATTTACATAGACATATACTCACGATGGATTTCAATGATTTTCACACTTTTTTTCTATAAGTTTCCCCCACTTATATATGTATATATGAAAATACTCGGGAAAGCATCCTCTATAACATATGTGAAAATCATTGAAATCCATCGTGAGTATGTCTTTGTAAATAAATACCCTTCCGGGCTTTCGACAACTAAACGCCAGACCATAACCACATGACTTTCATTACTTTCACAAACTTGTTTACTTCTAAACATTTCATGGAAATATAGAGAGGATATAGTCTATAGTCTATAGTATAGTATAGAAGATCAGTGGCGTACTCTCATTATTGAACGCAGAGTGCAGATGCGCACATCCCAGTAAGTTTCTCCTTCGCAAGGGATGCAACCATCACCTTCAAATCTCCGATAGCGTACTCGTGCTGCATTCTTCGCAGTTCTAATGGTATTTTAATATCCTCGCCCATCAAACCGCGTTCACTTTAAACCCTCAATGCTCGTCATCAAAGTCGAGCGAGGCGAAGATCGGCGTTATCGGATGACTTATAGCTCGACTATTACTAACTATATTAACGACATTCCCCCGATTCTTGTAACTATCGCACCGTTCTGAAATGAACTGCTACTAATTTATAACGCAAATCGGTCTCCTGAAGTCAAGTAATAGAACAAAAGCACAAAGTTGTGGTGCAACAAATGCTGGATTATACTTACATATTATTATACAATTCCAAGAGAACCACATGGTCTTATTATATATACAATAGTATTATTGGTTTACTTACGCTGTTGGCGAATTTGGCATAATTTTGCATTGCGTTACTTGATTTATATAATCGACACAGACTGACATAAGACTATATCCAATTGTCCGGCAGATTTATGACGAATGTGTGGGCCCTGTTCGCTGTGGTGTTTCTCGCCATCTACACTGCCAATCTGGCGGCGTTCATGATCACCCGAGAGGAGTTTCACGAGTTCAGCGGCGTCGATGACCATCGGCTCGCCAAGCCGTGGTCGCACAAACCAATGTTCAAGTTCGGCACCATTCCGTGGAGCCACACCGACAGCACTTTATCAAGATACTTCAAGGAAATGCACGCCTACATGAATAAGTACAATAAGAGCAGTGTGTCCGATGGCATCGAGGCGGTTATCAGCGGGTAAGCCTTTCCTCCTCGGTTTTACTGTTATTACTGACGTAGTTTCTAGTTAAGTCATCCCAATTAAGGTGCCATTAAGGTGTCTCTAGAACAAGGATGGAATAGCAGAGTTATAAAAATAACGGTTATTATAGCCTTGATATTCGAATATACCACCTAGCACTTATATTGAGTCATAGAAAACTTTCTGCGTCGGAAGCCAAAAGATTTTCTTGAGAGTATATTTTTGCTTGTGGGTTTAACGGTTCTAGAGAAAATCAGCGAGTGATTGGTCACGCTCGACAAACTTGGGCGCGCGTCTCGATCATTGGTTAAAATACGGCGAATTGGGGAAACTTTTTCCCTGCTATAATTTCGGGCAATAGACTCCGCCGAGAGTTTTAGGTGTTGCGGCGAATGGTACGTGGCTAGAATGACAGCGGAGTTCGGCGAACTCCCGACGAAATTTCATCGTGCACCTCAAAGCTTCTTTAAGCCTTTGGATAGAATCGCTCGGGCCGCGATATATTTTATTTAATGAATCCATGTCGAGCGTTCCGGGCGGTCGGGAGGAATTTGGCGGAAGTGGTTGGCTAACTCGGCGCAATTCATCCGGCGTTCACGTGATAGAGTTCGTTTTTTAATGGGGGAACTTTCTCTGCGATAGGGAGATGGATGCTTTCATTTACGACGGTACGGTGCTCGATTATCTGGTGGCGCAAGATGAAGACTGCCGATTGCTCACTGTCGGATCATGGTACGCCATGACCGGATATGGCCTCGCCTTCGCAAGGAACTCCAAGTACCTTCAGATGTTCAACAAGCGACTGCTGGATTACAGAGATAACGGTACCGGAACTACCTTTTCCTATTAAACCGACCTCTTCCCTGTACTCTATGCAATAATCCTCTTAGTTAATGAAAGCCATAAACTAGGCTGTCGTAACCTGACCTGTACGTGAGCTGGAAAACAGAATGAGACGCGATTTTCCCCTTGGGTTATTGCAAACGTCCTTGTCGTTAGTTATAAGCTTCATACATGGATTTCGGATATTTATGCAAATATGTATATAGTTGGTATAATTCACAATCCCTATTCCAAATTTCTACGGAATCTGATTCAGACTTTCCAGAGAATTAGTAAAATATCTAGATACTTCCACACATTCAACTAACATCTACTCGAGGCATATGTATGCAAAAGACTTATTATACATTGATACCGTTTGTATTGATATCTATTGCTCATCAATTCATCTGATGCAGTGTACATAAAAGAGTTTGTATAAAAGAGGGAAAACAGGCATAACTTATACAAAGTTGCTGGTACTATCACACGTGCGTAAACTGTAAAATTTAACGTGAAACCAATGTCAATATTCCCGGCCACCCACGTTACCTACATGGAATAATGCGGCCGCATGAAATTCCAGGAGATCTAGAGCGTCTGAGAAGGTACTGGATGACCGGCACATGTAAACCAGGCAAGGAAGTTCAGAAGAGCAGTGATCCTCTGGCACTGGAACAATTCTTGTCGGCGTTTCTCCTACTAATGATGGGAATCCTTTTGGCTGCCGCATTCTTGCTACTTGAGCATCTCTATTTTAAGTATGTGAGACATCATCTCGCGAAAAATGACGGCGGTGGTTGCTGCGCTCTTTTCAGTCTGGTAAGTATCTTTCGTCTCTCGTTGCTTCATACACTCAGTTGGAAGTTTCATATTGAAACCTGCAGGACTAAGAGAAGCACCGTAACGTCTGAATGAGATAGTAGTTCACACTTCCGCGTGCCGGCCATGTAACTTTAAGTTGTTTACGCCCGCGTAGCAGTAATTTCTAGTTGAGATTACTAGTGTAAGATCGGCGTATTCTTCCCTCTTCCAGAGTATGGGAAAATCCCTCACCTTCCGTGGGGCTGTTTACGAAGCACAAGATATCCTGAAACACCACAAATGCCGGGATCCCATCTGCGATACTCACTTGTGGAAAGTGAAGCACGAGCTGGATATGGCGAGGATCAGGATACGCCAGCTGGAAAAGGACCTCGAAGCCCACGGAATAAAGCCCAGCCAAGCCAAGTACGCGACAGCATTTCTATCTAATTCTATTTAATATCGTTCGATTGTCTGAGCACTCTGCTGTATTCGTATTCGTAGCAAAGTATTCGCAATTTAAGCCCTTCGAGATTAACGCGCCGGGTTCAACCGCGGGGATCTCGGGGATCAAGGCGAGCGGTTCAGTTCCCAAAGGGCACCGGCATACACCTTCTAGCTTTCGTGCTCTCCAGATCGTAACTAGTCCAAAGATTCCTTTTCTCTTTTAAAGGTACTCGACACGATATACGCGCAACCGCTTTCAGCTGTGGAAGACAGTCTTTTTCAGTCGCCGTTAATGACCGTGCTAATTAATATCACGCGTTCATCTGCATTAGATCCCGGAGATCCCTCCTGTCATTCAAGAGCACACGCCCAACGTTCCCTGTCAATGAGACACCGAGTTACCTCCTTCTTGTGCGAGGACTCTTGCCGTAAAAGCCCTGCGCGAGGCCTGACCTCGTTCCTTATGTACATTTCCCTCCCTTTTTCTCCACATTAAAGCAGCAGCTGCATTCGAGACATGCGTATGATACATCGCGTCGCGTTATCAGTCGAACTGTTGGTTAGACCCTTTGCCCTCGGCTATAATTTCGCCACGAACATTCTCGCTCAGCCGCCGGATTTCTCGGTGCGGGAAGTTACGCTCGCAAAGCGGAAGTTGACCAGTAAATAGATTAAATCCGAGCATGATACACTGCATAGTTTGCAATACCTGTATTTGACGATTTTCACGTTGGTCTCAACTCGGCTCGCTCGACGTTCGAGAGACGCTTGTTAGTAATTTGGTCCATGGATTATTAAGTCTTGCATCCAATTATCGAATCTAATTGGGCGAATCGAGGAGATATACCAACTTATTTTATAACTTCACTTCGAGCTTCACTCGCACAGCATGCACCCGTCTAATGATATATCTATACATATACTTAGACGCTGTTCACGAAACGGGTGTCTACATATAATATCGATGCGTTTGCAGTTTGCACAAGTACAGTGAGACGTGTACCGCGGTCTTTTTACTAAATATCATGATCAAAGGAGACTGTGGAATACAGCATAATGTACATGTGTATACTAAAGATATGTATATATAAATACGCATTATAAATTAAGAATCGCGTCCAACTACAAAGTACCAGGATACTGTATATGTAGTAGAACGGATTGAGTTTTAACAGAAGATGACAACGTAGTTGGTGTTTGAAAAGCACTACAACACTTTCCAAAAGCTCGAAAATTCAGAATGTTACAGCTTCATAGTATATATTCTTCATATAAGTTGTGGTTCTCGTTACAGTCCCGTAAATACCGTCCACGACTGACTTTCCAAAGCACCCTGTATATACTTTAGTACTTTCGTACTGTAATATCCGCACAAGCACATAATTTTTGTCTGTCTCTTACCTATCATCTTGGTCTGCGTGATTGTCAGCTAACACCACGCACGAGTACGACGCACTGCCGCGAATTGGGCTACACTTTCGAATTTCACTGACTACCCGTGTCCCCGGTAAAAGCGCCGACAGGCGCATGCCAGAAACAAAGGGGATACAGGAAAGCGTGGAAGTGATACGCTTTGGTTGTGCAATCGCGAGAGTACTCGATGAAATTTCCGCGAACCCTCTCCAACTCGATAAACTTTTTCTGCGGCAATTGGCTTCAGTATGCACAAAGGAAATTCTCAACTCATTCCTTACGTCACCTTTGCCTTCTATTACCAAGGCTTTCTGTGGAAAAGTGTCCACAAAGGCCTTTTGCAGTCTTGATCACCTGGCATTTAACACTGCACTGTTCGCGTGTAAATTCTCCTATAGGTGTGAACGAAATATACGAGTTGCACTCTGTTACGCAAAGTTCACAAATACTCTCCCGAAAGAGTTCGAAAAGTAGGAAGATTCGAATGGATCTCGCAGCGAACGAAATTGCACCGGTTCGTACTGCAAGCCGCTTAAGGCGGGGCGGGTGGGGTGCTGGAGTAGGTAGGGTGCGGGTATAGTGTAACGAACGGCGGGAGAAAAGACCGATAAAAAGCAGGAGAAAGAATCCGGGCACAGATATCCACGTGGGCTTTTTTAAAGGAGGAAAACTGGATCTCTGGGTTGGTGGCGAGGATGCTTACAAAGCTCGGCGAGCCATTCGCAGGTGGATACATTGGCGGGCGAAGCTCCGCATCCGTTACCGCAATACTTCGATTCGTAAGTTTGCCCACAGCCCACAACATGTAAGAACGCTTAGTGACGTAGGAAGCCTGAACCCTTGTCATCGGGAGTTTCCAAGGATTCGAAAAGATATGGCCAAATTTCCCCACCATTCGAAACTACGATGCAAATGCAAAATATGACGTGAGGACGAGAGAGGGGGAAAAGGTCGTCGTAAGGTTGCAAATAGGTTTACGGTGTTTTTTCTGCCGGCTGTCGCCAGTGCCCGGTAATATCGTTTCTATTTAACTTGGGGGATGGAAAAAGAACAGCTTGTGGCTTGCTGGAAACAGTGGCAACATGTGCCAGATGTGCCAGATCTCTGACACTCTGGACTTTACACGAATTTGTCCTGTAACCACATCAGTCTTCTGCTCGACACACCTGCAAACCGCCACCAAATTACGTGTGCGGTGGGCACGTAGAACTCAATCAGGGGAAACATCGCATTGAAACACAAAATCTTCTTTCAATTATACGTAACAGGGGAAGATGCTCAACTGAATGGTAGATATGGCGTTCCTACGTCACTGGGAGCAATCTCAGGCTCATGCCAGGAAAATATCTAATTACTTAAATGTACTATTCAACCATAAGCTACCCTCGTGTTTAGTAAAATGCATTTAAGTAATGAAAGCGACTCACCTGGCATCAGCCATCGAGTGCGAAGGACGATCGGTCGATCGACACGAGCCCCTGGCGTTCCACGAAGTTTAAATCGCGATTCAGGCCACGGGGCAAAGTAATAAGTAAGGAAAGTGAACCGCCTGGCTCACCTGTCTCGCGTAAAGTCAGCTGTTCTCTTATGCCCACAATATCTACATACACGCACCTTCGAATAGTGGAAACCAGTTGAAAGTCGCGCGGTTCGACGATCGCGATGTAGTACCTAGATATGTACATGGAGAAAATGAGCGACTCCCGTAGAGATCGAAATGTAGTCTAGACACTTGCTTTGCTTGTAGATTAGTTCTGCATATACGCATCGGTTTCTTGCGCCTCTACACGTATCATGGTTCTATCAGTTTCAGTAGTTTGCTCGAACGCATGGCATGCAAGTTCACAAAACAGTTCTCAAACTCTTGTGTAACATTACGACGAGCCCGAAATTCGTCCTAAGTAACGCGTTACTGGCATTACTGGAAAATTAATAAGACAATAAACAGGATTATTCGAACGAATCATGCGACGGCGGTTCAATAAAAAGCAGCATGACAACATATTCATACAACATATTATTAGTGTTTGGTGCTTCCAAAGATTCTATCGAAAGGGGTTTTCTGTAGAATTGAGTGCAAATCAAATGGACAACGATTTCGTAGTTGTTCGTACATAAGAATGAACCTGCAACTGATCCTTTAACACCATTTTGAAAGAAAATCATTCTGAATTCAGAGTCCTTGACACGGTCGAGGTAGCGAGGCCGAGGGACGCGAACCACGTGCTCAGTGCGCAGTACCGCGAGAGTTTCTTGCCCATGGAAATTTACAGGTAGCTATACTGGCGTCAAAATTCTCGTGATTACTATGTAGAAATGTTTAAAAAGATGGAGAAATCGTGCCCCCTCAAAAGTATAGAAGGGCACGCGTGTAAGGTGCGCGGTAAAAGAGTGCAATGCCAGTGGGCGAATCTAACACGATTTCTTAAATTTGTCGCTACAGAATACCGGATGGCAGCGCGGATAGGACGGAAATCGCGGAGATCGAAACAGTTCTGTGATCACAGAGGGTAGGATTGGCTTGACCGCCTATTGGTACCATCAGCAACAGCGAGAAGAAGTACGTGTGTCTAGCGGAGCGCATTCGCTGGAAGATCTGAATCCGCTGTGAGTGAGACGCTCGAGGAACATACCATTTCTGGACAACGATCACGCAGCCCGCAGGGAACTGGGTGGATGCGACACTTGCATAGAAATGTAAAGAAGAAAGGGCTCCTCAAAGAGTACGATCAAAGGCTAGTAGCGCGCAGCAGACAGCTGGGAGGAGTACGTGGAGAGCTGCAAGAGGACATTCAGTGCCTATGGAAGCGAGAGAATCACAAGCACGGTCGAGGCTCCTTCTCGATCGGTCCTCGTTCCAGGGAGTCCGTGAACCGAGCTCCTACCTTTTTTGTCCGATCCTTGGACCCCTTACCGTTTCCTTTGCGCCAGACGCCGTGTGAGCTGCCTTTGTCTTTGTACTTGTGCGCAAGCTCCGAGGATATTACATCATCTGGTCCTCTTTGCGCGAGGAGCACTTGGGATAGATATGTTTTAATTATAGTCTGAATATCTGTATGATCGTCGAAATAGCGCCTAAGAAATGCGAAGTATGCGGCCAAATTTCTCAAACATTCATTTCGAACCACAGCTCCGAAATGCACATGCATTCTAATCGAGAGACTTCGAGACGCCATCACTTGGAAAGCGCGCGCGTCCAAATGAACCGTCGAAGGCGCAGACCTATTCAGGCAAGAGCAATGCAATAGTTAGTTAATCAAATTCCTAAACCTTTTATCAAGGACGCATGGTGAACTTTGTATGTGCCCAGTATGTATGTGGCAAACATCTCGGATTGCAGAACTGGTAATCCGCAGTACCAAAAGGCAACCGCGAAGCTAAACTAATCGAATATCTTGATGGAAATTGTCAATGTGTACTATACAAAGTAACCTTGAAATTCAGCACATGTATCGTCGGATAATCTTAATCTAAAAAGCATCGATATAATTCTATATACGTATATTAAAAAATATATTATATATATATATATATATATATATACATATATATATGTACAACTATATTTAATACGTAACATATACACGAACTACTAATGCGTGTTAAGGTGTATACTGTGGTCAACAATGAGATATTCTAAAAACGTGATCTACTTCGAGGACGTACATATGCTCAAGAAAAGTACACGTAATAAGTTCACCGATAAAAGTGCTCGCATCGCGGAGTATCAGGTGTCGGCTATGAACTGCAAATTGTAAGAACCAATTCCATGCGGTCTAATGAAAAGTGACAAGTTCACGACTGCGGTACGGTTAAAATATCGAATTTAATGCAAATCAGAAACCAAATATGCCCCATCAGTCTAAACAGTGCCTCCCACAGAGACTTCCAAAACAAATTTTGTGTAAATACAGTACTTCTTAAGTAAGATGCAAGTCAACTCAAAATATCAGAGAAACGTCTTGGAGAAAAAGAAACCTGTTAAAACGACAACCTGATACTCGAAGTTTTCATGCGTGCGACACTTATCCTCGTAATTGATAAACGAAAGTTCTTTAAGCCGAAATCAACATTCTTGTGTGTGTAGAAGACAGATGAGTGTAGCACTAAGGCATTTAAGATTACGCCGCTGTACATAATGCATCGTACTTTTAAGTAAGTGGAAAGCCGCGCACCGCAGACGAGTCTTGTTTTCTCCTGTTTTGAGATCAGAATGCCGCCCACGTTACTTATTATTAGCTGTACAAACAGTGCGCTGAATGCCGCCATTCTTTAGCCTGATTTCATTCTATCCCCGACGCGGAAAGGGAAAGATGCTCAATTGCATTCAAGCATCCCAGTGGAAGAGAAACTAAAATTAAGTGTTAAAAAGGTTGGAAGCTGACAGTTCGAAGGTTCATTTTGCAAGTATACTTTTAATGGCGCATCAAAGGCCATTAATCAAAAGCCAAAGGCCTGAGCCTAATGTCGAATCGGTTGCATTGGAATCGTTTCTTTGAAAGGGAACAGTGATCTGCTGGGTGCGAATGTGGGCGGCGAATATGCTAACTAATCGAACCTATTTGACTCGATAGCGTCATGGAAAACATGTTGTTACTGTTGTTGTTAAAGATAATGGAAGCGTTACATTGTTAAGTCGCGAGCAAACGGACGCACGTGCGAGTATGCAGAATATGTATGTGAGAGATAAACGAGCGAACGAGAAACTCCCGAGCAGCAGCCCTCGTAGACGTACCGATATTACGTCATTACTAATGAAAATCTCTACCTAACTAGTCAAGTATAAATTAATACGTGTAAGCTTGACACTCATGTTTTAGTCGAGTGACATCAATGCTCCGTTCTATCCCTGCCGAACACACAGTGAGACTCTTTCATTCAACAACGTGTGCGCACTATCACGTATAAAGGAGCCCCAGGATTAATTAATCAGCCGGGATATTCTGCGATTATATCAGGACAATAGACCTTTATAAACATGAATCAATCGGCCGTGTTGCCTGTAGAACACATGTTTCTACCCAAACTCTACGAAGGCGTGGAAAAACCCAAGTCAAAGTCACTTAAAATATAGAACAGGCACATTTACCGATCTCGATGAGTGACTTGGGTGCAGTTATTCCTAAACGCGAGCCGTTGAAGATGGTGCCAAAATGGAGTACAGTTTAAATTGAATATAGTCTGTAATTCACGCTATTTGTACATGGAAGAGAATTTAACTTAACCGAAGTGATAAGTACCGAGCGTTCCCCAAATGACAAAACATTTATTGATGTTGCGATGTAATGGATATCAGTTTAGACGAGAAGCGTAATCGTATGTTCTCTTGACTCCGTTAATTTTATACGTAAATATTATAGTAAGAAGCAGCAGTCCAGAAATCATGTTACACTGAAAAATTCGTTGACACTGCCTAATCACCACGTCCTAATAAGTCATTGATCAAGAGAAGCATCCTATTGTGCGAGATGTCAAAGGGCATACATAGTATGTCCGCAATCATTCTATCAATACATGCTTTACTTAGCCCTTTGCGGTCCCTACTGTTTTCAATGACTCCGCTAGCTTCATTAGTCCTATCCATTTCTTTTACTACTAACCCCAATATTATCATCCATTTGTGATGATATTGTTTCGTAATAGCCTAACAATAGGTTTCAGGTACTAACTATGCACGCACTGCAAAAAGTGAGATATTCGGGCAGCGGCCATGACTCGGCAGGAGGGAACGCAAAGAGCTAAGTAGATACATATATCATCGATGGCGCTATCGTATAATTGCGAGACATTTTTCTGGAGAGGAATATGCGAGGCGAAAGCACGCGGTACTTTTAGTGATTATGATGAACCTTAGATACCGAACCCTCGACACATCGTGCGCACACAAAAAAGATAGCGGCCTTAATGATTTTTCGTCGTGGTGCTCGTGAACCCCAGAGTTTCTTAGATCGATCACTGTACAGTAATCCGGATCCGAGGCACGAAAACACTCGGCTTCCTTTCACGGACCTTGCACACCTTTCGTCCCACATTTCCCTTCAGGGTGATAAGACTCTTCTGGCTCTCCGCTATGACGATCAGTCTATGGTAACAATGACTTACTTTGCGGTATGACTTAATTGCGGTATAGTATGTTAAATTTCGCCCATGTAAAAGCTCAATTATAGAAGTACTGATGCCGGAGAGTACACGAATTGCGGCAGGAGCTTGTAACTAACTGATTTTTTTAACGCGCATAGAATAGCAGGCTTCATTCACAGCTTCTAGAACTTCGATAGGAATTACTTTTATACGAAATTGACCAAACGAGTAACGAAGTACTCACTTTGGGAATAGACTGCCCTGCAAGATACGAATGCATACTGCAACCTGAAGTACAACGAACAGCGAAGTTTCTTTTCGTCGCCGCTATTACGCGCAATCCGCCGAGCTCTTTCTTTCCGTGGTACTGGGAAATCTGAATAACAGGGGATGCATTAAGCTGGAAGGGTCCGAATCACAATCACAAAAACCCACAAAGTTTCCATCCCGCCGCGCAGTCCTGCAAGCCTAGAATATAGTGTCGTATGAAGAGTAACCGAAATAGTGTGATCCTTGAAGGTATTCCGGAGGGGCACGCGATTCTGTGCCAATTGCAAGTAACTGTTTAAACCGAGGGACAACATAAGTGTGACAGGAGTGCGTGATGCCAGCGACATACAATTGTGAACCCGTCGATGTAATACTCGCGCGTATACCCCAATATTGTGTACATAAAGGGAAGAGGACACGAGAGCGACTTGAAGAGAAGAAAGCTCGTGTTTCTCCGAGCGCATTTCCTCCGCCAAGTCGATAACGTCCATACGGGAGGTTCCAGAAGGTTTGTTGTAACTTGGATAGAGATGAGACAGTGAGCAATCGGGGATGTAAGTTGCCTAACTTAGAGGACAGACCAGCAGACGAGTTCAGCTTACAACCTCGTCCAGATTGGAATCTTGTCCGGGACACTGGTATACACCGCGTGGATGGTCTCCACAGAATTGTGTCGGCGTTAATTTTTAAACGGCGATTACACTGGAACTAATCACTATTACTATCGTAATACGGTAACGACACACTGGTAATATAAGCAGTGGCGACACTTGGAAGGCGCTCGCAAGTTTCGCGGCGGTCGAGCGAGGCTGTCAGATTTTTGTCGGAAGAACTCGACAAGGAGTTTCTTGCACCGCGGAACCTGCGAATGTACGGCTTTTAAGGAACATACGTGGCACGTGATTGTATGTTGTTTCAAAATAAAGAATTGTTGTTTTGTATACTAACTACTGGGCGATTTGGACTTTCGATAGAAACTGTTCACATTCCTGCTCCCCGGTCGGTGAATTTATGGTGAAACTGGAGGGCAGGGGATACCATGCGCGGGACAAGGTTCCGATACCAGGTATGAGTAACGGGAATCTACAGTAGGTAGAAACTGACTATACTACTTCAGTAGCCGTCGGGTTCTCTATCAGATGTCGCAGGCAACAGCGGAACTTCTATTTAAAAGACTTCTCGTTTCCTCTTGAAAAATCAGTAAGCGAACATTAACAAAATAACATTGCCCTGCATTTGGTTCGGTCTCTCCCTCACTCAAAATGGAATATCAGTAAATGACACAATGTTTTTTACGTACTGCGAACATACCAATAATAAATTGAGTGCGAAGTTCTTTGAGTTTCAATTAAATATCACTATAAATCACCGTGCACCTGTCAGTTTTGCCTTGGCCAGTATAAGGCATTAAAATGAAATTAAATCCCCATCGACAGTCGCCTATAAGATAAATGAAGGAAAGATAGGTGCTATGACAGAAGTCTATGTATGTAATAAGAAAAACTGAACGGACACACCAGAGCGAGAAGCATACCCATCGGCAGAGAACAGTTTCTGGCATAACGCCGGAACGAACCTTTCAACCAAGTCAGAGCGTGCATGGGCTTTCACCAGAACTGGCCATAGCTCCCGGCAATAATCGTAGTTCTCTCTCTCTCTCTATCTCCCCCCACCCCCCTCTCGCTCTCTCCCTCTTTCTCCGGCCACAATCGCTTCGGCCTCTTTTTCCCGCGCACATCCAACGCGATGTCCGCTTTCCTCCTTGCTCCTCTCGCATACTTTCCCATCGAGCGCGCCGAGTGAATTCAACGCGTTTTCGTCAGTAAGGCCGATCGCATGAAATCCATTGTCATCAGACGGAGAAAGACTTAATGTCATAATAGCTCGCTTAGATGCGCCACACTCTATTGTTTCCTGCATCAGCCCTCGATCCTATTCAGATTGCGCTATTTACTGGCGATAATTACCCTGCCCCCTGCACCGACGTGATATACTCCTTGACCTTAGCGGGACTGACCTCTTCGCCTGCAAGAAAGTCCCGCAAGGATGAAATTGTGCTAGGAGTGACAGCCACTTTCCACACGCCCCACTCGCCTAATGGATCAATCTTCTTCATACTCACGAAACAATACGGCAAGATATGTAATCTGCAAATGAAAGCCTAGACTAATCTCCATCACTTTGAGAAATGACAATAAACAAACATGGTAAGATCAAAGCACTAAAGGTACTGAAAGAGATACAAAAGGAATATTTGCTTTTCTTTATTTGTATTAAAGCCAATGATTCAGTGAAGAATCAATCAATCTTAATTATGGAGAAAACAAATAAATCAAAATAACATAAATATAAACAGAAGGGAAAAGAACGATAGAACATAATAGGAAATACCAACTAAACTATCGAGATAAATTCTGAGAGCGACTGCGTTTGTGTATTTCGAAACGAAAACTGTATCGGTGGGGCCCGACTGATAATGAGCGGGGCGCAAGTGAATCACGCTATAGTTTAACTGAAAAAGAGGAACGTCGCAGGCGACGTGCAACGCGTCGGAGTAGAGTAGAGTACAGAGAGAGAGTGAGGGAGAAAAAGAGAAAGGTTCGCTAGCAGTAGCCGTAGCGGCCGGAGAAGGTGGAGGAAGGCCAGCTGGGATGGTGGCGATCGGGTTCGGATCGGCGAGACTGCCAGTCCACGAATGGTAGCGAGCGCACAGTGAGCGCAGAGGCAGTTATTGAGTTACAGAGAGGGCCGCTCCAACTCCACCGCGGCGGTTGGTTGCATGTAAACCGAGCGGGAGCTCTCTGTGCGCCGGAGAGCCAGCACGACATGCGCCTTTCGCATCCCGGTTCGCGCGAGTTTCACCTGTATTTACCATTTCGACGATACCGCGCCGACTTCGCCGTCGCCAAGCCGACTTAATCTCTAGCCTGCCCCAGTCGCCGCGGGCTCGGAAGCTTGAGAGATCGAGAGATCGCTTGGTCGATAAGAGTGATTGTGATCAATAGTGATTCGAGCCGAAACTCCCAGTCGCCGGGAGGATAAGTGTAACAGTGCAAGGATCTCGAGCGCCCGCTCGGGGAGAGCAGCTTGGAGCCAGTGCCAGGACTCAGCGACTGCTGGAGTTGGACTTGTGCGAAAGAAAGCCGACCCAGACCCTATCACGGATGGTGAACGTGAGTAATCGACTGGGCGCCTTGCTCCCGGCAAAGTTTCGTCGCGTGTCTTATGAGGGATCGGAGAAAGTATACGTAGATAGCACAGTCATAGTTATGCACGCATCTGCTTATGACACCAGCTACCACAGTGACAAAAAGTCCACGTGGAGTAGCTGGATCGGCGGATAGAGCGCGCGCGCGCTTCCATTCGGCATGTTAACCGCGATATGCAAATATACACATGTATATCGAGGAAGTACACATGTATCGAGGATGCTCCGGATCACCGGCGCTGATGCTCACACGTGAACGCTCATCGTGGACGAATTGAATACTCGAGGAAGGAACGCGTGCTCCTTTAACGGGTGAACCTGTTCCGCCCGAGAGAAAATCGCACGCGCTCGTGTGCACAAAGGATTTCTTTCGTGCTTCGCGGGCCAAGATTTCCCTCGTAGCACGAGTAGGTCATTATGGAATTTCTAGTAAGGAGCGTCGTTCGGTCCGATGTGACCAGAATACGTTTTACCGCGTGAAAGTCACTCTCCATCGGTACACAGGCAGAATCCGCCCCGGCGAAAATAGAATCTTCGTGGCCCGCGTGGAATGCGCGGTATTCCGAACGCCATGCAAATCGTAATGCCATGCGTTAAACATAGAGAAAAATACATTGGCGCCGCATAAACATCATTGTCGAGTAATAAATGTCATTACAACAGGAATGCTTAGCACTTACGACCTTCTATATCTAGCCTGGGTTCTGGTTGTATAAGTACCTGATATTAACAGACTTTTTGTGGTTATTGATAGACAAAACAAATTGTGGTTACTTAATTGACAGTATATCAAGCCGCTGTGACACGATTGGTGTTAATAACGGGAAATGAATGGAAACAGCATAAACATAGGGCATATTAAAAACTTTCTAAGATTTGTCTCAGATTTTACCGAATTGAATACCAAAGGATAGAGTGCTAAATGTAGAATAACGAGTAAAGTCTACCCATTACCCCAATTAGTAAACACGCGTGGCAAGAGTTTACATAGAGAAGCTGTCGGAAGCGAGCAAGTAATCACACGTCTTGCTGGGTAGGGTGGTAGGGTGTAATTTTGCAGAAGCGTAAGTAGGGAAAACATACATGTATACAAAGAGCAGGGATTCCGCTTAATGCCAGGATGCTTTATGATTTCGTTACGCTTGGCAGGGAGCCGGATTTTTTCTTTTAGACTTTCCATTATGCTTCTGCCCTCTTTATATACTAGATCGATCCTAATTTCTTTCCAGCATATTTATACGTGCTGGGATTTCCGCTTTTTAAATTCTGGTTCAAACCAGCGTATCATTTCGCGTATACTATATCACCGGTGAACTTTTGACGAACATGCGTAAACGTATGCTTTTAATTCGCGAGCATGAAACCTGTAGATATGAAACACTGGAAACAAGAATGTCGAATTAAATGGATAATCCAGAAAGTATTCTTATAACGACCCGAAATATAAACCTGAAATACATATAACCATACGGTGCAAAGTCAGTAATATAAATTATCATACTCGCATACTTCGAGATACATACTTGGATTGTAAACTGGCCTTTCCTGCGTTTCACATTCTCATTTCAGTCTACTGTCCATAGAGCATTGTCTTAATAATAGCGTGGATGGTTGGTTGTTTTTTTCTTAAAGCATAAATTAGCGGTATTAGCGCGGCAGTACACGGGATAAATTAGCGAGTACGCGGCGCGGAGGCCGCCATTCAAATTCAAATGACGCAATTACGTAAGATTGCGCAGAAGGAGGTCTCGAGCGTTGAAGAGGAGGCCCACATACTTCAAAGTCGTGGCTGTCGACCTCTCATCTGCCGCGGTTTCACCAAGCTGACGTAGTGGTACCCACATGTGATTACGGTAACGTAGACGGTGGGCGTTTGGTAGACGATATACCTGACCCTGAAGCATTTTTACTTTCGAATGTCTCGCCCACATACGACGAACCCCCGGCATTACAGAACACGTTCCCTTACATTTTCCATCCGCGTACCTCATTCGGATTCTTCATAAGTCCCTGCTATATTCATTTGGGCCAAACACGCTGAGTGCGTTGGCTCCAATTTAATTGGCACAGGCTACGGTTTGCTCGTGGATGTATTATACTACGCGCGGGATGGCAATTAGGCTTTGGATAGGAGGCGTTTAAAAGACTAGCCACTTTCGCCGCGACGCTTATGACCCGCCCCGTTAGAAATCTAGTTGTCAGCACGGCCGAATGGAAAGGTGCCGAGACCTTTGCCTTCTTCTAGTACAACATACGTTTACGTATATTCGCTCACTCTATGAAATCTGAGTAAACTTTATTTTACACCAAAGTGTCTGCTCTCTTAAAATCTGGGTCATAGACTGCTTTCGTTTCACGGTCAGTCTACTGGCTGATGTAGCATTTGAAGCTTTAATAAATAGCCCAATTACACGGAGCGATGTAACGCGACTCCGGATCCGGATCCAGAACGGACCCATTGAATTATGGAGACGGTAATCTGGAGGCATTTGCCTCTTATGGGGCCGGGCCAACAAACCTCTGCGAAATGGATAATTCGGTCGACAGAAAAAAAAAAGAAGCCGAGATACCACCTGTTCTCCCCGAACGCTTCATCTTCAAGTCGACTCGGCGAGCGGCTCGCGGTGTATCTCGCTGGAAGTCGACCGACACGTTTCAGCCGAGCACGAGATTCTCTGCCATCGAAACCGGGTCTTCTTTTCTCTCGACGACCTCGAAACACACAAATTACGGAGGCACGCTGGATGCAGCCCGTACGTGTGCGACGGCCAACGGGAGTCTCACGTTAACACGAGATATATCCTGCACCCAATGGAGGAAAAGAAGGCGTACGCTGCACTTGATCAGAGGGTCAACAAAGTGCCCAGTAGTTTGGGGGATAATTTATACCAAGAAACTATCTACTGACAATACATGCACACTTGCTTCTTTTTGCAATAATGCCGGAGCTCCAGGAATGATGAACTATGTTTAAGTTAATAATGGTCATCTATACATATATACTGCGGTCAAAATCCCGGAAAATCATATCTGGAGCATATACGAAGCCAACTTAATATGCATTAACATTGAGAGCCCTGAGGAAGCTTACATGTGGCGAAAACATTCATCACATCCTGCAGAATACTTCGCTTTACAACCTATAAATTCTCATAGATGAGATCTCAGAGGAAGCCTGTTGCAAGCGACCCACACTGTCAATAAGTCAAGAACGCTCGATCCTGTAGAGACCAAGGGCGAGGGATTTACGAGCGCTTACCTACAGGAGGTGCGCTTCCTCCCACGAGAAGTACTCGGCTCTCAGGAGATTATAAATTAAAGGGCGAATCCCTTTGGCGCGCCAGATTTATTAAGACCTAGCGTCTATGTTGCCGCGCTAATGCGATATACTATTTCCCTGTCAGAATGTGTGTGTGCGCGGGCGCGCACGCACGCGTGTATACCGACGGAATATAAGGCGGGAGAAAAATGGCAAACGGCTCGAGAAACGGCTTGAGTTTCGCGCAAGTCTCGCTGCGATATATCAGCTAATGGAATTATACCTCTCCGAGCGAGCCTCGAGTGTAAGGCCAGGCTATACGCCAGGCAAATTGCCATTGGTATTTTTTTCCGTCTATCGTACTCTTCTCTTCCCTGAAGCCGTTAATTAGTTATGGAGAGGATATGCCTTGGACAGTGCGGATATTCTCCGCGCAAAAGCGAAACTTGGAAACCGATTTAAAAGCCCGGCCATACAGAAACCCGGCTTGCTGTTCCAGTATGGGGCCCTCCTACTTCGGTGTCAAGGAACAAAGAATAATGATGTGCTATTCACATTGGTATAGGTATTCTAACGTGTGTACGTTAATAGACCTTTGAGGTCCTTGCTGTTTCAGATTTCTCGTTTCAGCTTTGCATTTCACGTGTTTTAATTCATGCACTCAGACGCAGATTAAAACTATACAACGTACCTGAAGTTCTGCTAATTATCGATGATTCACTGCTGAAGTGAAACTTGATACTGATATTTGTGAGTAGATCTTCAACACGCAAGCACACACTGCGTAAAAATATTAGCCGACTTCACAGTTTGGTGTGAGTACCCTTCTGTGCGCGGATATACTTTGCTGAGAAAGTATTAAGCGACCAAAGGCAAGGATACCAAGGGAGGAGAGGGATGAACGCCACGGACTCGGAATTAATTCAAGGACACCGACAAACCGATAAACTGTATTAAATTAGCGACAAATTACCCCAAAGGCACATCTAAGTAAAATTGTCTTGAGACCTGCGTCACGCTTATCAATAATACTTCATTAATGTTGCTTTTTGTCTACCAGTAATCAAACGCTCTCACGATTGCCTTATGTGTAAGAAAGATGCGGCATCCTTCTGCGTGCAGGGAGATGATTTGCGAAGATGGAAGCAGTCAATTGCAACCACTCTGCCTTCCTTCCGATTTGCTATCCTTTCGAACGTACCCTTGACCAAGGATGAGAGGCATAGTCGCGAAAGAGCAACAACCTCGGCCGAAGCCGGCCTCAGAAAAAGCCCCCGAGAAGTTCCATCGCAAAGAAACCTAACTCGTTGGACGAGTCCTCCTAAATCAGAATCCCCTCGAGATGGAATTAGTGTCAAGTCAATGATCGCCGGCGCCCATTGATAATTAACTTAAAAGTCACTCTCCGCCAGTTCTTTTATAAAAATCAATTTTCCGTTCAACTAACGACTCCCGCCCACAATCAGCTAATGAAAGATAACTCGACTATTTTTTTAGTTCTAAAGATAGGCATTCTATCTTTGCTTGGCAAGTGTTCCAATCATAGTAAACCGAAGCATTCATCGCAAGGATTACTGCGCATGTCTCCCGAGTTATTTCTAGTAATTAGTACCGGGATTCATTACAATACCGGGTTTCCATTTCATTGGTGTCAATATGGTTATTATTGATAGCCTTCCATGCTATACAGGATTACTCTAGGTAATTCCTCTTAATAGCCAATAACAATGGCAAGTTGGCATCGAAGACGGCCGCGGGGCCATTATACAGCGGTGCAGTCCTGACAGCAGCGATGATGAGCGTTTACTACGAGGCACATAAGAACTCGTGAATCAAGATCTCTCGAGGCTCGAAGAACACTCGAGAGCGAAGGCCGTTGCGAAGGCCTCGACTGCGTTAGCACTGCGCGCGGTGAACATCTCTGCCCGCGTACGCTGAATCATAATGACCTTTCCCCCGATGTTCTCTCACCCTTAACTCGCCCCGAAACCGCCGCGGTTATTTTCCGATCGGGTATATCTCGACGCCGGCACAGCTCCCAGCGAATAACATGTTCCTCTGAGCTCGGTGAATCATGCTCGCAAGAACAATTGGAAGAGCAAACAGCTGGATGTGTCAGTGTGTGTGTCGGTGAATGTACTGCGGGGAAGGAAGATCGAAAGTTATTGCGCTATCGCATATCACTCGGTGGCGGTGCGAAGTAATCGCGGCCGATTGCACTGGCGATTTCATTGCCTGCCGGAACCAGGAAGGCCCGTCGCTACCCGGAGGATGCGGTAAGAGTGTCCGACTGCGGTTTCGTAGCAACAAGATAAATCGAGGGATACCCCTTGACCCGCTCGACTATGCATGTATATGTGTAGGTATAGGCAAGTCGGGAGAGCCGAAACCCGGCAAGATAGCGAACGTGAAAGATCGAGAGCCGCGTTGGTCGATCGTTCTCGCGATATCGTCGAGGCGCTTGCACAAATTTCCGGTATTTGCCAAGGCGGCGGGGGGCTGAGCCGCCGTTATAGCCCGTGTCATTATCGCGCCAATGCATCTCGAATGAAATGGCCCTGCGGGGAACGCGGAACGCGATTCTCCTAATGACTGCGCTCCTCTGTCAATAGCGATCGTTCAGACGAGTCACGTGTGTTCGGCGCCGCTGCTGCAGAAACTCCGATTTGGAGCAATTAGAAAGCCCGGCATCCGAATGGACTGCTAGCTGGCGGGTTGACGGTTTATCGATATAGCGTAAAAATCTTCTAGAGATATAAAAAAGTGACGAGTTTCCTGCTTTCGACCTGCCGGGAAATTACCTGTCTGTCTGCCTGTTCGCTATCAGTGCGGAAATACTGCGAGCAGGTTTCCTGTAGGGAAAACAGGTGTGACTTTATTGCTTACGTAAGTGTCGCAGGTACTAACTGATCAGCTGGGGAGCCGGTTCGAAAATTGTTATCATTCTTGGACAGAATTTTCGGTCAGTGACCTGTTATGTCTGGCATATATCCACGCATGACAGTTGTGATCTTATAAAGAACCCGCGTGTAAGATGCAATGTAAGCCTGCTGTGCAGAAATCACATTGTTGACGCCAAATCGCCGGACAACGCGCACCACTTCCACACAGAAAAAACGACATCCATCATTCAGCCATGCACACCACTGCATTTGCCTGTGGGTTTTTTTGCACCAACTATACGCTCGCGAGAAGTGAAAGTCACAAATTGGCTGTTACATTTGATTCTTGTGCATTAGTCATTCGCAACGTCCTGTCCGGTCGAGCCAGGTTTCCATTAAGCATCCTTTAGTATATGCACTTTAGAAGCCTGGTAACTATATTCCTAAATTCAGAGAAACGTAAGACCTCCTTTACGCGAAATGCATGAACCTTCTAGCCGATTGTGGCAATTGCATGATAATCGAGGCGAAACTGGAACGTATCGCACGCTATTGAAGCAGGATGCAATTGTTACCTAACAAAAGCGTGAATTACCTTGTTCGCAAGAACGGACATTAATCAGCTTTACCGTAAGACTGTGAATAGAGCCAAACGAATAATTGAATATTCGTAGACCTTGAATATTCTCGGTTCTTGAATCTTCCGCTTGGATTAGTTCTTTTTGAACGATCCTATGCTTATACGGTACAGAGAAATATATTAGATCAACGTGTGTGGCTCGATCTTGAAAATCTAAAGCGTGCGAAAATGCAAGCACGTGGAGGAAGCGAAGCATTGCCTGGTAGTGCGAGACGAATTAAGGACATAGTGCACGGGGTTAAACCAAACACTAGTTTGCAGCATCCCGTTATACGAGCTACAATACAAGTATACTCGCACCTCTCACACTCTCTTGTCTAATTATCGCTCTAGTATTTTCGAGGACATGGAAATGCGCTGTAAGCGATAGCCTGTGCTAATTTCAGACGGCGTAAAACCTACGCACTCGCAGTTTATTTCCACACTTTATTTTCGACCTCGTCATTAAATGCAGGATCTCGTGCAAGAGATTTTACGAGCAACCGTACCATGGCCACGGGGCCATCGAGAGCAAGAGCAAGAGCACCAGTAGAAAGTGCGCGATTAGTCATGTAACAGTTTAACTCCTATCTCGATTATCGGCTGGATCGATTTTTGCACCCACTATCCAGAGACCAGACAGATGAGGTCTTTTCACTTTCGGCTCGGCCACGCATTTCTCTTGATACAGTTCTTAATCCTTACAATCTCCTTCACGGTCATAAGCCCGATAATTCAGCAGCCGAGCATGGCAACATGTATACGTGTGGCGTTTATTAGTAATCGAAATAAATCCTTCCGCCGACGAGGAATAACACATTTTCAATGTATGTGAATAAACAAATTGAAGGTCACTTCCACCACTATGTAGTTGTTACTAGTGGTAATATTACATTTAACTTAACGTTTTGTTTGAATTGAATATTAAACCTTGTCGATGTACATAGTATAGCAGATGCGTTTCTTTGCTGAAATATTAGGTTCGGAAGGTATCCGCGAAAACCTTGGCAGACTTAAGTGCCTTAGAACCTTAAGTACAGGGGAGTGCGCTCCGGTTGCATAGAGCTGGGTTTCTCGCAGCGAGCGTGGTAGCAATAGCTGTTTCGCGGTCGCGTACTCGGCCGGTCCATTGTGGCCGGTGGGTCTGCATTTATAATGGCAGAAATTGCGGAAGACAGGCACTAGCGACTAGATCCTAGGGAGCGGATAAGCCTGGTCGGTCCATGCCGAGGCGTAGGCAAGAGCATAAAGGTTTTCTCTCTCTTGGCAAGTTCGAGCGCTGCGGCTCTAGAGCTCGTACGTGCTTCAAGGCCGCCAGAGAGCCAAGCGTGAAACTAGTCTGACCGGTACCACAGAGTATAGTAGCTCTATTATAGTACCTATACATAGCGAATCTCTATGGTAGATCCCGTCTTCTCCTCTTGGCGGAAGCCATAGATAAATAATCGGATACGCGGTACCCATCATTTTCTACGGGAAAGCCTTCCGAGCAATTTATATCGATATCACCGATCGTTCGTCGTCCGCGTACGTCACACGCTGACTCTGACTGTTGTTCTCTCAAAAACAAAGCCGGCCACAATCAACGGTGAAAAGTGCCCCGGGCGGGTTTTTGTCGCCCTCCAATCCTACACTGTTCACGAGCATTTCATCGAAGGAAACTCAAGCGTGTGATAGTTTATAGTTTGCCCATAAGTCTCGGAATAGAACGCTCGCAAGAACCAGATAAGTTGTGTGATTGAGTCAAGGTCTATTTCAGATGTGGCCAAAGTTTCGTCAAGATCCGCTCAGGGTGTTTGCGTTGCTATGTGGACCGTGTCAATTTTATTTACATAGATTAGCCATTAAATCGATCCTCATCCCGCATTGGTGTCAACGCGTTCATTATTGATGGAGAAATTAAACTATAATCGTAATTTACTGTCGTTGTCCTTATTCGCAGTTCTTATTTCTGATAAATCCTGGAAGTGATAGACACACAGCCAGAGAAAAAGAGCCCAGTAGCTGTCCAACATTATAGAAGAACTAATGTGCCGATTTACTCCTCTGATTTTCGATATATTCTTCTTCACAGAAGTAAGAACTAATGGCGCTATTCTCGTCACGAATACCGAAAGTCGTGAATGTTACCGCGGACATTAGCTTAAAAAGTCATTTGGGCTTATTGGGTCATCAGGGATCGAAAGTACCGTGTGTGTGTGTGTGTAGGGGCAGAAGTCATAAAACTCGGCGCCTAAATGGCTAGCGGCAAATAAGTGGTTGCTTGCGAAAAGGAAAGCACGCGTTTATGTAGAGAGCGACGACGAAATGAGGCGCGTGTAGACCGCTTTGTCCAGTGACAACAATGGAAAAAGGGGCACACCTTAGCCTGGTATGCCAAGTGGCACATATCGCAGCCTGAGTGGAGCCAAATCATTTGAACCAAGTATCAACCAGTGAAGGAGTGCTCTTTCCAGCTTACGTTAATTAACGTTTACGAGGTCACGGCTTATTGTCAGAGTAATTGGTACAGAGGCAATGCTTCATTGTACCGGGTTGAAATTAGCTTACTTGCGAAGAATGCTCAGTTTAAGTGCTTGCGATGGATGTAGCATACTAGTGTATATGCTTGTGTCGCCAGCCTAGACAACAACCAGTCGACATATCAAGAAGTATGTGGATTCCAATACAACTGGCGTTAATTAAGACGAACAAGTAAACGATGAATCGGCAAAAAAACTTACGATACGCCATCCTTAAAACTGGAACGCAACTCAACGAATTGGACGTTTTGCAATCGCAAACGCTTTCACGAGCACACGTTCCTAAGTTTGCAGAGGCGCGCCTTTTCCTCCGCGGTATTATCGTCCGTGCGGTGAAAATATATTATCAACGAGCGCATTGCAAAACATAATAACGCAGCCTGTTCACTCAACCATAAAGAAGAACATCCCCCGTCGTCGCACGAATGATCAACTCCAGCGGATACTTCTTCCGCAATCATCTCGGCGCCTGGAGAACTACATGGAGTGTTCGCCACGCTTTTGCCAAAGAAATTTACCGTTCCGCCGGCTGTGTAACTTTAACATCTCTACCTCTGCGAGGACGTGGCGCACTAGATAAAGTTAGAACGTGCCGGATGATAGTACTTAAGTCACATGCCTTTAGAAAAGAGTTTAAACTTCCTGAGATAAGAAAATGATAATGATCTATAGGGTACACGTACCATACAAAAACGTCGATATCCCATCATTATATTATCATTAAATTATACTTTATAGATAGTACAGAGGATGCTGAGATAAGCCTTATATATATATATCATTGTATTGCTATTTTTAACGGATCCTTAATCCAAGCTATACCACTTGATCAATTATCTGGGAGTTAATTCTCGGTTAAGGAACTCTTTCGCAACCGATTAGGGCAGCTACCTGTTAACGCGAATGACGCATTACCCCACAGAACGATGCATAATAGATACAGCAAGTGGCGAGTAGTAGTGTGAGAAGTGAAGTGGTCGTAAGTCATCTTCTCATCCACGCTCAACAAGCTCTCAGAGCTGTTCTTGTGCGGGGCTCGATGACTTTTCGCTTCTCGGGCGCAGCGTCGCAAGTACAATGTATACCGAGTCACTCGGAAATTATACAAACATCCACCACTACTCAATAATCAATCCGTGAAACCAGAGCTTCGACGCTCGAGTTTACCACTAAACAATAAGAATTTAATGCCAAGTTCAGATTGTGTTTCGCACTGCGATAAACTTTTCCCTCAAACAATGTCAATTTGCTGAATAGAAATACGAAGGGAATCAATATGGTGCTCGAATCAATGCTGCGCTATTAATAAAGGAATGCCAAACTGATGCAAACACAAAATACCAAAAATGTATTGAAATTGTATTCCCAGAAATCTGGCCGTTGAATTTTTCGTCACCCTATATAAAGTGAATAAGGTGGCAGACGAGAGAAGGAGACAGGCGTGTCTGTATATGTAGAGCCGAAGACCCCGATGAAGAGAGAGTGTCGACCTCAATCCGATATCGTCGATGAGGTCCTCGGAATACGTTATCATCCAGAGATAATCACGGAGGTCGCGTGGACTGATTTGACGTGTAGGAATATGCAAAATTAATCGCGATCTGATGCAACTCAACCAAACAACTATCGGATAGACCGAATTATAAGGATATGTATACTCGCTTATGCAGATATTCCAAAGTGTAACCTTTTTTTGCTGAGTGTAGCGCTCGAATTTTACGCTCCTAAGTTTCATGATCAATGTGTGAGCAGCGAGCGTACACAAGTATTCCTTTCGTATTTCTTACCATCCTTTCCCACAATGAAGCATTAATATTAAATAGGGGATGTGTAATCGTATCGCTCCAATTGCAAGCGTGCCACGCGTATTATCTGAATATCAATGCAGATGCTTAATTATTGAACAGTTATGTGAACTCACATTGGATGGCATCTCGATCACATGTCGTAACGATATGCTGCAACGGTGAACACCGAAACATAACTGTCTATACATATACATATTTAACATGGTGGCCAAGCCGGTAGGTCGGTCTGCCCGAAAAGGACGTGCATGTGGAAATCTACATTGAGTATCCCAAACTGTTGCAAACCTCGCACCTCTTTCTTCACCATAGCCTTGCACATATCGAGTGTACTTCATGTACTTTATATCGAGAAGGCCAATAAAAGCGGGTAACTTTAATGTAATCTTGTTTGACTGATTTCAGGACGTAATGAGCGAGTACGAACGCATCAAGCGTTCGTGCTTGAAGCGTGGAGAACTCTGGGAGGACCCGGAATTTCCAGCGACACAAACGTCAGTCTTCTACCATCAGACACCCTCGTTTCCTTTCCAATGGAAAAGGCCAAAGGTCGGTGCACCACATATTCACACTCTGTATAACCAGTTAGAGTGCGTCGTGAGTTCGACTAGGAGGTTGGAGATTGCGGTGCAAATCGATTACTCGGTAGAAAGTAATATCCCTTTAGGATCACTCGTTAATGAGATTAGGCGGGGGAGACTTGCTCCAGTTCCTGCGGAACGGAAGAACAGAGAATCTGAAAGCTAGGAACCGTGACGAAAACAGTGGGCAACCTTGACACGTTGCTTGCGCGCACCATTGTCGTCTCCGTGTCCCTCTACAATACAGTCATACCTACCGTAATAGCATCCTTTAGCCGGACACATGCTACACGTCTAACGGTTCGCTTTTCCTCAAAGAGACCTCTGCCTCCCTGAAAAACATTTTACGTTTGGATATTTCCAGCTACATACATTCTAATGTGTATATAATTGTTTTACAAGAATCGTCAGAGTTCCTGCACGACCTCCTCCGTTTGTTTGATGCAGAAGTCACGTTTTAATCGAGTAACATGAAACTGGTTCGACTTGTGTCTGGCTGGAGAATTTACGATGGGTAACTGGAACCTTTTCTACGCCAGGTGCGAGACGTTATGATTCTCCGCAGTGCATATAATGGTCGCAATAAAAGCCGGCGACAGCCACGGGTTGCTGCGACAAGGTCGATGATTGCGTTAGCGCGAAACCTATTACGTGAAGCTGGCACTCGCACTTGCAGACTTTTGCAACGAACGCAGAGGAAAGGAACCGAAAGAGAACGTGACATTAGTCTCGAACACCTGCGATAACTTAGAAATCTAATGCACACGGATTATTCCTGTAAACGTCTACATCCTTTCAAATCGAAACTTTCTTGACGCTACTATTATTATATTGAACGTTTCATGTACATTTCATTGTTAATTAAACGTGCGTGTTGGCAGATCATGAATAAATTGGAAATGCAGAAGTACTTTGTGTAATTGGTAAAATAGTATAACGGTTGCCCTTCTTTGGTCCTAAGATTGAATGAGTTGAATTGAATAGCAAATTAATAATGGCAATTAGGAAGCAATTTTGACATAACTGTATAATGGTAATTGCTGTTCCCAGTGATTATCTATGAAGTCGTATAACTGCAATAAAAAGCCTCTTAGTATCTCCAGACGATAGTCACATACTTCGAAAAGTTTAGTGCGATCCAGCTTGTTTCAGCTGCCGTAGTATGCCGTGCCACTTTTACAGATAAAATGTGGCAAAAAGAAGAAACTGCAATCGACGATTACACTAGATTTCATCTTTCTGCGCGGATTGATTAATGTGCCGTGAAAAACCAGTTGCCCGGTGGGAATTAAATGCTTAAAGCGTTGAGAGAGTTTCGCTGAGTCAGGCGTGTAGAAATCGCACTCTGGCTTCGAGAAGAAATCGTTCCTAACGATTGCGACCGCTTGGGGAGAGCGGAGGCGATATAGTATTTCGTTCGATGTCGATTACCAATAATCGGACGGTCACGGATTGATTGTTATGTTTGCAGGAATTGTGCAGCCGGCCAATCTTCGTCAACGATTCGCCAGCGCAATTCGACGTCATACCTGGGAAATTGGGTAAGCGAATTTACTGCCATTTTGCTCATAAAATAAGAGGGACCATAACATTACATATGAAGTGCTTCTCGCTAGGGGGAATACAGACTGTTTCGCAGCGTGTATTGCGATATGATTTGATGAGTTAGTTAACGAAACTTAATCTCGATAGCTAAATAGGCAATAGTTGTGTCGGTGCTACGAAGGAAACCCCTTCCCTCTCCGCGGGCCATAAGAAGTCTCGGAAGTAGCCGGGATCGGGCTGGAAGTATCCGACGCTACCAAAAGAGGAATCGAGAGAGTGCCCCGAGCTCTTTCCGTCAACGACCTCGAAATCACACGAACCCTGAAAGCAACTTGCTAACCTTTGACGAACGTGGGAGATAAAGCGTGGTCGGTGTGCCAGAGGCAGTCAGGCAGGCGCGTCTTAGGTCAAACCTCTTATATGCGCGTTACTTTCCTCGCGCGCGAACTCGCCTGGTGCGGCTGTTCCTCGGCTAATAAATACGCCCCGCGATTCCCGAACCACTTAATATTCCCGACGTCTTAATTAATTAATAACAGGATACTGTTGCGATGTAGTAATCGAACTTTCGTACTCGGTACATAGGACGGTTGCATGTGCGTTACATCGGACGTGCATCACCGAAATATAAGCAGCGCCAGGTGCTACACAAAGTAAGTGAACCGAATTTATGCGAACTGTGAGCCGATGCCGAGGTAAGCCGCAGGTGATAGTATCGCGCCTCTCCTGGGAAAGGTGAACATGATAATTAGTTCAATCCCGGCGTGAATCGCCGGCACGCTATAATTGCGCTTTGCGGCTATGCTCGAGTTTCATCAATCAAGCATCAACTTGTTCGTAGAGGTAAAGGGAAACGATTTATATGAAATTGAAGTTTCACACGATCCGCGCGTTTGCCCGCTTTACAAATTATGTACACAGCGTGACACTGATCTCTCAGAGTTGGGCGAGCGGCTTGATCGACAGCGATGCGACAAAAAGCGATAGGCAGCTGGAATGCGTTACGACGAGCTGGAATGCAGGTCTCCGTGTCTTTTTCTTCGAATCTCCACGGCAGCTGACGTTGTGATATCTGTGGAATTAATGTGAAACGATACTGGTGTCGGCGATAGGCGGATTGTTTCATGCGCGAAGTAGAGCTTCGGAAACTCGATTGACTGCGAGTCGCAGTCGAGCTAAGCCACGAATAGTAGCATACACTGGCCGAGGAAGGTGCCGGAACACTGATTGAACTATTTCAATGCCCGGGCTGAACCCTGGCTGCTGCCAATTGCCGGAGCCTCTTGCCGGCAATTCAACTGACGAGCGAAGCAAGTGCCAGGCATCGTTGAGTCAACGTCGACGACGGAGCGGAAGTCGTGCGTTCCGGGTACAGGGCTGCGCTCTGCGCATTCCTCCGGATACATAATGCTTGTGGGTAGCCAGCGAGCGACGAGGAGCAGCGTGTCCCGTTAACGAGCGCACGTACCACCACACTCGCGCGGGCTAGATGATGATGACACGTAATAATTCCTTACGACCCACATCGCATCGCCGTCGATTAAGCCCCGGAGAGCTCGTTCACCGATACGTGTGAAAGACCTGCGACGGGCGTGTACAATTTCAAAAGCGGACGGACTTGAGGGTTATGATAAACGCCAATTTCAAGCAATTATAACTATTATGATTGACATTCTTCTAATGAGTTTATAGTTTTACAATTGTAAACTAGTATAGATCTGACGAATGGTAAAAATAAATATTGAGAACTTCAGAATTTGGCTTGAAGTTGTATAGAGAACCGCACCCGAACAATTTGGATTTGCTTACAACTCTACGTGTCAATAATATAATATTTATGACTCGCATCAATGGTCAGTATTGTCACGTGCCCGACAGTGCAGGATGAATGTAATGATATTCATGTATGCAGAATTACTTTACTTCCTCTATTAGCAAGCCAAATAACTCCTCAGATTCAGACATATCGGTATTTAGTCAAGTACGGTTAAAGTAAAAGTGACACTTGAGATGCCATGAATAATCCGAAAAATCTCATTGGAAATACACCTGCTTGATTACCTCAGATTCAATATTACTCAAGTTATGTTTGCAGTGCTTTTAGCACTAACATCTCCAGTATTGTGACGCACATAGTAGTGAGAAGCATAATCAAGATTGTCATGGAACGGCTTGATTAGGATGCACTTTCCGTCCGCTATGTTAGATTATCTCAAGCTGCAGCCAGCAGCACTGAATTGTACGGGAGAATTATTCGTCAATGGACGCGGTAAACAAAATTCCAGTTGACTCATCTATGAGCAAGCCATTCAAGGTTAATTATAAGTAAAATCCCGTCGAAATATTGAAAATTGTATCGGAACACTTGACAAGAAAAATGTAATACTACTTATCATACCATACTATATGTTGCAAATAAATGTTTGAACAGTCGTTCGTTACGAATTGAAATACAGATTTAATTAGAGGCACATGTGAGAATAATAGAAATAAATCGCCGTAAACGTCGTAAACTTATCTGCCCAGATTTAATTTGCTCATGAGAGCGTTCAATGACTGAAAACCGAGATATTCTCTTTCCTCGCGGGAGATCTAATCTTTCGCCCAGCGCTTACTTCTACTTAACTCGAAACGCACAGCGATAATTATCAGGCGAATAACAACCAGTTATTAAAAGAAGCGCCAGCCAAGTTAAGTTCTGTCATTTCTCACAATTTCCATTTGCTTCGAAATATTAGGATTTGCAATTTCCCAGATTCGCGGGAAAATAGGCAATTTCTAATACCAAATGTGTTATTCAGAATGTGACTAGTCATACTTATTCCGGCACTTGGCTTGTTATTCAGGTGACAAATGGTTGGTGTCGTGCCTGGGCGTTCTCCACCTGAGCAAGGGACTCTTCTACAGGGTGGTACCGGCGGACCAAGGTTTCGGGAATGGAGGAGAACCACCAGGATCACCAACCGCAGAGTACGCCGGTGTTTTCAGGTTTCGACTGTGGTGGTGTGGCGCATGGGTCGAAGTTCTCGTGGACGACCGACTACCTGCTGTTCACGGGAGGCTCACTTTCATCCAGAGTCGCCACAGTGACCAGTTTTGGCCGGCCCTTCTAGAGAAGGCGTATGCCAAGTAAGTTTTCCATCGATTCGTTTTTTCAGTACCACCGCAAATAATAATTATAAATTCTACATAGTAAAACACATGTATGAAAGGGTTAAAGCCAAGCTTTACTATGGTCTCCTACTGACTAGCAATCTTTGATTCAACCGAGAATCTCAGGTGGGTGGATAGTGCGATGGCGATCGCGGTTCATCGATCGATTAAGCGAGCCGGCAAAGTCGATCCGCGCGCAAGTACACCACGGCCATCCACCTGGCGTACACCCACGCCGCCCACAGCGCGATAGCACTCCCTTCAGAAATATGTTGCATGTTCGGCCAGTTTCCCTATGACTGCTTCCCACTTGTTGCGACTTATACACGTGGCATATAAAAGGGATATCGTTATTCCCGTGCTTGATCGAGGGCCCTTGCCCCCCTTAACACCACGACATCAGGATCAGAAACGCTAAGGACTTCCCTGCCTCATGAAAGCAGCGCCGCGAATTTCTCCCGGCTGCACCGTTCCCGATCGTCGGTGTAAAGTGGCGTGAAGGACATTCAAAGGGACAGTGGTCGAGACGGTATGGTGGCAGCCGGTAAAATATTGGGAACGCCGGGAATGAGCCGGATGTCCTCGGCGGGGCAAGCTGTTTATCGAGGGAGTTGGTGCGCGCCTCGTAGGCTCTCCATGGCGAGTAATGATTTCGCCCGACCTCCCCTTGCCCCCCACGGCCCCCCCGGAGAGGATGGTCATCGCGGGGTGGACGAAGGGAAGGAGCGGCAGAGCGAAACGAGCGACGGTGACCGGTTTTGCCCGAGGTCCTTGCTCCTCTTCTTAATCTTCGCCTGATGACGAGCGCGCCGGGGCTCCTTTCTTCTTCTCCTTCACCTCGTTATCCGCTTCTTATACGTTCTTACGATCTTTACTCTCCCCCGGGGGGAGAGAGATGCGCAGAGAAAGAGGAGAGGAGGCTCGAGGAGAGCGGTGCTTCTCGGGCTATCAGAAGAAGTGCAAGCTCTTCTCTCGTCGCGTGAGCTGGGCGTTGCTCTCGAAACGGCTGTAACGTGACGACCTCGGGAAGGAAGACGGCCTCGGAGGCTCGTGCGCAGAACTAGAGGGGGGAGCAGGGTGAGATCGATAAGGATCGAGAGGCTCGACTCTCTACTCTCCGACAGCAACGGGTTATATCATAAATATTGTTATAACTAGCAGTTACGCTTATCCCCGCGACAATCCGGCCACGACATCCGACGGCGAGCGACCAGTCATGCGAAAAAGCGAGTGCAGATTCCGCAGCACTCTAAAGTGCTCCGGAGATTCAAGCTTGATGGAGCGAACTATCCAGCCTTACAGTGTGCTCCGAATGTTTTCTGTTTTCTATACGCAAGAGCGCGGAAAGCGTGTTCTTTATAGCACGCACTTAGCTTGAAAACGTCCTGATCGTTAAAGGAAATTCTTCCAATTAGCCGAGTACCGCAGGAAAGTATAGAGTAAAGTGAACGGATTTCCCTCAACATGGGTACTTGTACACCGGCAGAAAGTAATTATATGTATTATGTATTGCACCACTCAAATATCGATAGATTTAAGTATATCTGAGCTTGATTTATCGTTAATTTCAATATTCGATGACTAATGCATCCGATGCGCAAACATTCGAATTTTTTAGTCTGCGGACATTTTTCAATGTGTTTTCTCCGTGCAGATCATTAAAATCGTATCTGCATTTCCTTTGCAATTAAATTAGCCCTTTTACGCTTGGTGCAATGGTCAGGAACAGCGTGGCACGTGCGGTGAATGCGGTTGGCACTTTGTAAAATTGGTATTGCATGATGATCCGCCTGTTTCCCATATCGCGGGGGGAACGACTCGAAGCGGAACAAGGTCGCAAGTCATTAATAATTAATCGCACGTTCTGTCTCCCGATGGTTTCCGACGGCGTGGCGCTGCATACGTATTGTGTTTAATTAATGCCGATTCAACCAATTTGCAAAAGCACGCACCGGAAGTGAATTATACTCGACGTTGCGCTCGTCAATTGCTTTAATCTTTATGTTTGATGTTTCCATAATTGTTGTTATGTTTTCTAAAATTGCAACGAATTATTCCTGCGCTTTGATACGCACTTAAGCGCAATCCTTTTCGATTGCATGCTACGCGAATTGCGTTGTTCGTTCCAGCAGCACTTGCCTTCTCTTCTCCACGCGCCTAAAGGGAAATCGTTTCACAGCGGCATTCGAGTTTTCACTTTGTATTAATTGAAGCTATCTAGCTTGCGATTCGAGGCACGACTTACTATACAATTGTCTACCATTCTTTTTACGTTTATGGCGTCCATGAAACTTTGCCACTTCGTTAAACAAGGACTACATTTTAATTCATTACAGTTAAACCATCCGACCAGTTTGAATTCACAGACCAGTTTCTCAATAGCCTGCTTCTTACATTCTGAAGCATAGATTTCAGTAGACTGAATTAGTTTGTTATCAGACACCTATTAAAGCAGCACAACTAAGCAGGGAAATGTTCTGCTCAACGCGATTATTACACAATGCATTGAGTGTTAGTCAACCATCGGAGGCGCTGCCTTTGCAGTGGTGGAATGTTGAGGAAATACAATTAAAGGCAATTTCTAAATCGATTTCCCAGATCGCACGTTAGTCACGCGGATTCCACAACAGTGACATACTTCGTCGGCCGGTATATCGAATGAGAAACCGGCGCTACTACTCAACGGCGAATCTCTCGTTCTGCGACCTTTCCTCTTTCTCGGCGACCCTGCCGCTGGATTCCGCCGGGCGATCGAGTACGCTCGATAAATCCACCTTTATTAATCCCTAGTCGTGGAATTAAAATTGGTTAGAAAGCTATTTCTCTCTCCCTCTCTGGAGCACGCACTCGAACGGCGCAAAAAAGTGTGCACGATGCCTATCCTCGATTTCCATTAGAAACCAGTATACATATACGTGGTTGGGTACTCTGGTTCGGAGTCGCACGGAACACCATGGCCGATTGTTTCCTATTAGGAGTATAAGAATAAATACGGAAGACTATTTGTAATTGGAAGTTCGCTCGATTTATATCAACCATCTTCCATGCATACAGTATTTCACGTTTCATAGGTGAGTCCCGACACTCTCCTAGTACTAACACCGAGGTCGTTGCGCTCTCGAAATTGTACATAACCAGTGAGGTCAAAGTGATCGCCAAAAATTGAACACTGGTCTTACATCGACATGTGGTTGGTATGCCGAGTTATATTGGGTGGACGTGCGTATATTTGTGCAAGCACATGCTGCCGGTCAGTCCTACACCCAGCAAGTATAACCACAGATACTTTCACTCGGCAAGTAGTCGGTTCGTTGGTTGCCAGCAATGGATCGGAGGTCAGTGCACCGGTGACCACAGTCCATACTCGTATCTGCGGCCACGAAACTCCCCATAGGTCTCCGGCTGCGTTGATGATTTTCGAAAACCCACCTTGCTAGCAGGTCCCTGCCACATCCAGTTTACCACTAATCTCAAAGGCTTACTAATATTCAGCTTTATGACCTAGCTTAATAGTCGAATAAACTGGAATCCTATCCGACCGGCCAGTCCCCTACTTTCCCGCAGCTCGTAAAAGTCAAACGAGCTTTAAAACTTGAAACAATGTGTGCGTCCCTCCGTTAAAAATCCACTAGAGGATTTTTAAGTTGGCCATTTAAAGTCTTCAGTCGAATTCTTATTTATCGTTTTAATTTCGGCAACGGTGTTAATCAGACGTCGATTTGAATTTCGATTAAGCGAGCAATTAATTCCGAGCCCGGGACTAATAGGACGACGATAAGAATTGCTTTACACCGGCAGACCGTTATCCGGTTCGGAAAGCGGAAGCACATCGGCGAATCGGTCCCCGTGTAGTCAGCGAGTGACAACAACGGTAGAATTACGCAGTCAGCAGGATGTTACGGGTCCAGCTTGAAGGTGCGGTGACCCCAGCAAAAGCCACAGGTGGTTTCTCCTGTTGGCACGCTCTGATCCCAGCTAAACACTGCCACCACGCAGCGCGTCGCTAATTAGCAACGGATGCAGTGAACCACGTATACGGTAACCTCGGCACCGCGATAGATTGCCAGCATACATGTCAAATGCGGATTAACTGGCGCATTAGTCTTACCGGTTAATTGGCCTGTCACTTTGGTGCACGAGCGCCCATGCTAACGAGTAACTCTACCCCTGATTCTTTATACCGGCGCAGCGAGATCCTCTTACGGGATTCCGCCGGATGGCAGTGTTAATCATAATAAGACCAAATTCGAAGGTCGCACCACCGACAATTAAAGTGAGATCCAGATAGCCTCTCGCGCAACGCGCAGTCCGCTCGCGCACTCTTCCTTGAGAACATACTCATGTAACTGGCACGTACTTTTGTGCGTGCGAATGCTTGCCAACTCGAAATCAACTAACCCGGCAATGCAGCTCTATCCACCTGCATTCTCAGAGGCAGGTCGGTGTCTGTCGCTGTGGCTGCGTACGTGAGAATAACAGGGCAACGAGAAGGCGTCGATGTTACTTCTAGGGCGAACCGGGACAAAGCGAGAGGGAGAGATGGGCCCCGTTATCTCAAGAATGCTAATTCTCGTAGGAACGGCACATCCATGCAGATAAGATCGTCCCTCTTCCCTTGATGCTGTCTACGTACCACCGGGTTATCAGGAAACGCGGGATCCGTGGGCTCATTTTACCTTTAGACCGTCAGAATCGTGTCATCTCTCTAACTCTCGGATGTGTCTTATTACCCGACGAAATATCTGTCATTCATTCAGTTAATTTTGTACAATTATGCTTCCGACATGTTTCAGACTCCACGGTTCTTACGAAGCACTAAAGTACGGAACCCTGCTGGATGGTTTGTCCGACCTCACTGGAGGCATTACCGAGAGCATTGCCATTCGACAAGACCCAACAGCTTGCGGTCGGGCCCTCACAAAGCTTCTCGACATGACATCCCTTATCACCTGTACAGTTAATAATAATCAGCAACAAGTAAGCAGAATCGACTTTCTTAAGAAGAATCATTGACCATTCTCGCGACACCAGAACTGGTATGTGTAAACATGAATTTTATACAGATTCGTGCCAGTACAGAGAAGTTAGCAAACGGTATTCAGATGGGTATCAACTACAGGCTATACGCAATTGAAAGGGTGAGTGTGAAGAGTCCGCTGTGGAGTCGGCGTATCCGTTCAATCAAGTGTCGTGTTTTCGGCACGGACATACGTACGCGTATAATATAAAACACTGTTTAAATGCACGCAGGTAGAGACATTCGGAGGAGAGGCGGTACAGTTAGTAAAATTAAGGAATCCGCTTGGGCCCGGAGGGGAATACGTCGGAGCTTGGGCAAGAGGTGGTCCCGAATGGGATGAAGTACCGGCCGTCGAAAGGGACCGTTTGGCAGTGAGAAACATGGCTGATGGAGAGTTTTGGTAATTGCACTGGATTCAAACTAAAACGTATTACAACTTTTGCATGTTATCCTCGGTGAATGTACCTTGTACTTCAATAAATCCTGACAGGCAAAATGCTCGTAAAAACCGCAAATTTCTCGCTTTTGATTATAGGATATCTTATTCCGACTTTGTGAAAACCTTCACGCATCTAGAAGTCGTGCATTTGGATGCAGAAACATCGAGGGATGAACCCTCGTTGCATAGCAAACACACTTGGCAAATGAAGCTCTACCAAGGTAGTTGGAGACGGGGTGTAACAGCAGGTGGATGCAGAAATAATCAAGGTACGATTCCTTTAAATCTTGAACAATCTGGCTATCTGAATACAATAACAGTCTAGAAATATACTTACAGAGACGTTTCACATAAATCCTCAACTACATCTGATACTTAGCGAAATGGAAGAAGTGATCGTCTCACTGAATCAACATTCGATAATGGAACCCAAAGTAAGTTTGGATCCCGAGGATATTTTGTGCTTGAAATTGAAATATCTCTAATGATTTTTCATTGGTTCTTAGGTCATAGGATTTTCAGCGTACGCCCTACCAAAAAACAACACGGAAGCGATAAACAAGCAGTTCTTTAAAAAGAATAAGTCGCTAGTGAACTCACAGTATACGAACAGTCGACAAGTAAGCCACCGGTGTCAGTTGGAGCAAGGTGGGTACTTGCTGGTGCCAACGACTTTCGAGCCAACTCAAGAAACGAGTTTCACATTGCGGGTGTATAGCAGTAAACCTTTAAAACTCAAGTAAGTATCAAGGCCTTTTAATATTAGGATGGGTCACGACTGCTGGCGTATGTTTCTCTTAATTTATATAAAAACTACTTTATTAGGCTCCTCGACACCCCACCATCTCTAATGAAATCGGCCATTATAAAAGCGCCACCGCTGGAGGGTAAGGGCTTCTCTCAATACGAAGCAGTGTTCCTGCAACTCGCCGATGAACATCGGACAGTAAATGCCTTTGAGTTGCAAGAACTCCTTGAAGCTTGTTTACCCAATGGTAAAGTACTTGATTACATAATAAAGTCTGGCAGTGAGTAAGTTACTCCCTCTTTGTAAAAAGAATATACAAATGGATTTCTATATTGCAGACTATATCAAAAGTTGTGCCTGTATGGAGGTTTGTCGGCAAGTTGTGCTCACAATGGATGTATCCTTTTGTTAAGTTTCACCTAATCACCATTATGTCATTTTCAAACCATACAAACAAACGTACGTTGCGTTCGTCAACGTATTCCCCTTGAGATAATTTAACTACATTTGCCTTATTTTCCTTAATTCAATATTCGGCAATTCAGAGCTCTGGCAGCGGTCGGTTGAAGTTCAATGATTTTAAAGATCTCATGTGCAGTTTAAAGTACTGGCAAGCGGCTTTTAAAAATCACACGAAGGAAAAGACTGGTATTCTGAAGGCAGAGAGACTACGGGACGCACTGTTAGAAGTTGGTAAGAGAGATCCTGTTCGCTTACAATAGAAAGTCGCGCAAAAGTTATGTTTATGAATTCGCAATAAAATTTATTTTAGGTTTCCAACTGAATACGGATGTGTTGTCCATCCTAATACTCCGATATATGAGAAAAGATGGAACGCTTCGATTCGGCGATTTTGTCTCGGCTATTCTGCATTTAAGTGATGCGTTCGGTAAGTTCGGAGTGCTTGGATGTTTTCCTCAGAAGAAATATTAATTATGTAACATTTATCATTCCACAGGAATATTTGAAAGCAAAGATCCCTTACAAAACGGAACGATAAAGTTGAGTTTAGCAGAGGTATGTATCCGGTTTTCTTTTAAGTGAAAGATGTTGAGAATGATCCGAAAAGGATTATGTATAATACATATACTTCTTTACAGTGGCTCAGATCGTCTCTGATGTGCTGAGAGTTCATTCGACGTGAGTCGTGTATGTACCTTCAGAAACACTTGTAAATAATATTTTCTACCGTCGCGCGAAATAATTGTAAGTCTTAGCCATATTAACGGTTAGTAAACGAGACCTTTGTATTGTTTTGTAAAATAATATCGTTGCCCCTCTGTTATTGACCGTCGCCGCGCCTTCTCGCATTTAAGCACAGGCCCCGTACCTGGTCTGTCGTTTAAGTAATGTAACCGACGATGTATCATAGTTTGTATAAGAAAATCGTACTTGACAATAAAGTAGGTTTATTTTTTATATCTTCGACGTATCCCTTATTCCCAAGTTTCAAGTCCGATTCCAGCTCACTTCATCACTGCTGTAGCTAATGCGGCACTCTGCCTTACCAACGGTGGATACCGGCGTAGGGTCAATCACATATGTAGGTAACGTCACTCACCAATTGCTTCGGATTAGTTCAGCAGTCCTGTCAAACATATTGAAAAATGTAAAATAATTCAATGAAAAAAGACAGAATTTCAATGTTAATAAACGCACCAAGATTCCGGCTGTGAAGTGCTCGATGGAAGTCCTTTCCACTGCCAACAGGACACTGATTCTACCATTCCCGGTCTCGAACAAGTATCCGTCCATTTCACAGACCGGCGTTTCGATTTCAACACTGATTCAGTCGCGGGCGGCGGCCCGGCGCAAGGGACTCACGCCGTGCCGCTATTCTTCGAAAAACACAGACTCTATTAACACGACAAGACTACGCGACTCTTAACTGCGAGTCCGTACTTACTATTTCATTTATTTCAGTCGGTGGAAAGCACTGAATCTACATTCGCGAGCGAGCACAAACTTGATTTAATTCGCGGACGGGGTTTAAGTCACTTTTCATTGGCGTTTCAACACTGACTCGATCACGGGCGACTGTTCGGCCACGCGGAGCCCATCGCCGCTCTAATTTTCGAAAAAGCACAGACTCTAATTGCGCGGGACGATGTGGGAGGGAATAGGCTCGAATATGGAGCCACTGCGATGAAACACTACACTGCAAACAAAGAATATGAGACAAAAGATATATGAGATGTCGATGGAATGCATGAAAATGTGTTTCGTGTACGTCTCTCGCCTGCAACATTCCCATCAATAATCTTCATGCACTTAAATACCGAAAACATCACAAAGTAAATTTCGAAATTCGAAGCTCGAGTATGCGCACTTCGAGAAAGAAACCGAAAGAAACGCGAAGTAATGGCGTCCCGATAAACCACGATTGAAAGTACGATACCACCGGCCCCGCGATACTCAAAGAACAATGGAGCAACTAGTCCCACACAACAAGTAACTTTACGAAAGCTCATTGGTAAGTTAACAAAGTCACGAAGAACAGTCGGTGAACTGCGAGAAGAAGCAATTAGAAAGACCGGTAGTGAGTGAGTCCGAGCGCGCAGCGTGGTTCCGTTGCAGTCAAGCGATCCCGGTGGACCCTCCGGAGTTCCAACGAACTACGTATGTATGTATTGTACCTAGTCTGTGTTGCCACATGTCTGACGAATTTCCTAATGTTGACCGTACTTGCTCGTCCTAGTATTCGTCGATATACATACATTGCGACTTGCATAGCTCCGGTAACTTTTTTATTCGCTGCACTGGCTGCGCGGCTTCTGCGCAGGCGCAGCCTGGTTGGTCAGGGAGCCCCACCAATGATGGCCCGTGTAAGAAACACAGCCAATCACGTAGCCTGTAAATAACCGGCACTTTTGCATTTTCTAGTTTCTCCGGGTGTTCTCTTCGAGTGCGACAGTTCGAACCCGGCATCTTGAACTTCGAAGACGTATCCGCGGCGTCTTGAACTTCGAAGACACACCCGGCGTTCGCGATCGGTCTCACAGTGCAAATTGCACTGCGTGCAAATCTTCTGTATTATTGAAACTGTTAGATCTCGCATACTCTTGTCATTTCAAGTATAGCCATCGAAGATTATCATGCACTTTTCGCGCGCGCATCGATTTCGTTATTGCGGGGTTAAACACGGCGGCGGCCAATGCATGCTCGATAATTGTCATATCGCATTGTGCATTGGAGTAGTAAGACTGCCGAGTACTTGTTCGCGTGTTGTTCGAGTACTGCACTCGGTTTCCACGAGCGAGTGTTGTGCCAGTGTTGTGCGAGTGAAAGAGTTTGACCGATACTCTTTACTGAGCGCAGTTTGCAGGAGTTTCCCATGACGGAGACCCGCACGGGGCCGCGGACGATCGAGAATTCCTTGAAAAAAGTATTGTTGTATTGGAAGCGGTGCACACTGGACAGATTCTGGTCGATTGTGAAACGTATATGTCGGTTCCTGCCTCGGTGAGCCATCTTCAGCTTTCAGAGAGCTTTTTGAATGCACGATAGAACTCCTTATAGAAATGTATTGCATAGTATGCATGTGTGCTTGTATTGTATGTTCTCACTGCGTTTGAACACTGTAATCTGGTGCGTGTGCAAAATAGTATAAAATAATGTTTAATAAGTGTGATGTTACCACATTATTAGTTAATATCAAGATTATTAATGTGGTAGCATCACACTTATTAAACATTATTTTATACTATTTTGCACACGCACTAGATTATAGTGTTCAAACGCAGTGAGAACATACAATATAGTATATTGTTATGTTGTTAAATACTTATGTGGTGCCCGGCCACAATACTGGCACCAAACGACTCGAATATTTATAAATATATATATTCAAGTTGTTCGGTGTCGGTATTATGGTACCACATCGGTACTGAAGCGCCACGGTCACTCAATCCCATATGCTCGACCGGTCTATTACCTCGTCCGCGCTTATTCCCATGATCCGCAAGAATCTGCTTCACACCTGTACCGACGCTTGGTCAATTTGAGGCCAAATACTGAGATAACTGATGCTAGCGGACTTACGATTGCCACGCCATCACGGGTTTCCGTGACTCTCTACAGTCTACACATGCTACGATCTATGCTTCGGCATTTAATTTCTTTCGCTGGCGCTGGTTGGTGCAGGAGATGTCCACGTTTTTAAACTAATTTTATGTGAAATATAAGAAGTGGTGGAGTAACTTGTTGCTTACTTATATTGCATATTGCATGACCGTTTTGAGACTGTTCGGCGTTGTGTAGTGTTCTGCAAGTGTCATACCGAATTACGGAGAAGATGATTAAGAGGCCCAAGATAATTGTTTTTGACTTAGGTTAGTCGCATTCCACAAATCGTCTAACTTGGAAGACAGTGCTTTGTGAAACTGTTTGACAAGTGCATACTGTTGGTTTTAATGCACGTTACTTTCTAGATTGCACTATGTGGCCGTTTCACGTTGACACACATTTTACACCACCGTTCCGAAAGTACGTATCCTGTTTCTTTTAGTTTCCTAAATGAATTCAAGTATAATAATTAGTAAAATTTGTAGGAAAGGAGATGAAGTGGTTGACGCCTATGGTCAAGGTGTTAGACACTTCAAGGACGTACCGCAAATTTTAAAGCGGTTGAGCGATGAGGGTTACGAGCTTGGGGTTGCATCACGCACTTCTGAAATTCAAGGGGCTCAGCAGTTACTAGACTTGTTTGACTGGAGAAAGTATTTTAAATATATAGAGATATATCCAGGCAGAAAGACAACACATTTCTCAAAGTAAGTAGTATTTGTACATGAAACTATAGTTTGCAGAGCCGCAATACCTTAAAAATATTACACGTTTCCTTTCAGAATCAAAGGACTGTCCGATGCAGATTACGAAGACATGATGTTTTTCGATGATGAATATAGAAACATTAGAGATTGCAATGAAATTGGTGTTACAAGCATATATGTTAGAGATGGAGTATCACTTTCCTTGGTCGAGAAGTCATTGGAGAACTTCAAAAAACAATCTTAACTAGCTAGGAATCATGTACATAAAGTATAAATATTTTTTCTGATTCTTTGGGTAATGGCATTATATTTAAACTTCTTAATTTGTCATAAAATAATATTGCACAGGACTAGTAATAGGAGTCTCTTTGCAATTTTTTTTGTGTACCAACTTCAAATATTCTGAACAGGCAGATTGAGGCTTCATAGATGGAATTATATTTAATAAATAGTCACACTGATCTGTAGATAACGAGTTTTTTAAAGCACTCTTCAATATATTTTTATCGAAGTTGTGGAATGGACAGCCTCCTTCATATGTTGTACTAGGAATCTCCTTCTGTAACAATGTTAAAGAGAAATATGATATGTGTACCTGAATACTGTTAGTTAAATGTTGCATGGTAAAGTGTACCAAGAACATAGGCAGAACATAGATAGGCATTACTGTAGTTCCACAAGGAAGTTACCAATGTCATAGAGATATGGCACCCTATTTTTTGGTTCTTGCTTATCAGTTATGACATGCCACTTATAAGTATTTTCTATCTTTTGAATGAGCAAAAGTGTGAAAGCTATGTCCATGGAATACTTTGTCTTAAAATCAAACAAGCAGGCTTGTTTTGAAATAAAACTACTCACACACAAGTATTCACAGTTGTATGATTTATAATTTTTCCTTGATCCCTCGTAACCATACAAATGTCTGATACTGTATACAAATTTCTTTTCATCCGATTGCCAATTGTGTGAACAGATAGAACCACAGCTATGTGGCTTAGAATATTCCTCTTTCCAGAAGCATATTGCATCTTCTATGAGCATTCCTATGTCTTTTAAGAAAAGCCCATAGTGCAAACGAGCATAATGACTCAGTCTATGTGATGTGCGTAGTTTCTTATGCAAATGCTGCATGCATAATGGAAATTTATTTACTTCCTCATCTATATTCTCCATATTCACAATTCCCTTTATGTAATTTCTATGGAATAGTTGTGAACCTATTCGTTGGTGTAATTGTTTCATTCTATCGTCACATATTATAATACGCTGTGCTCTATTTTCCAAACACATTGTTTCCTCCGTTAGGAATACATGAAATAAGGATTCGAATAATTGTTTCCATTGAGAACATAAGATTATTGCATAACCCTTGCACAACTCAACCTTTCTTTTTCTTATTAATTCAGGTATCACATTATACTTGACTGAAATCATATAATCACATATTTGATACAAACATATTGGTGTGAAGTTATTACAAAGCAGCATGTCCACTATACCTTTGATTTGAAACAAATCACAATTTTGATCATGGTTGTTTCGAAGAATATGCTTGAGGACATCCACTTGTCGGAAAAATGTGCATACATCTTCCAGAGTTTTATATATCAATTTCTCTCTGTCAGACTGTGTTCTTATTTCGTGGTGAATGTTTTTCAAAAGTCTATATACTTGTCTAGGAAGAGCATGGTTCAATCTGTGACTGAATAAGAGCGTTTCTCTTTCTACGTAATACGTTAGGAAATTGGAATGTGTTGATGCCAGTAATCTAAAAATAACATATGGTTTAGTAATGTTGGGATTTGTATGGAAGTAAATGCAAAGAAAAATGTCTAATACCGCAGGATGAAATGTCCGATTTTGTCATAATTAGAATCTTCCAGGAGATATTCAAACTTTCCCTCGAATGTGTGAGCATTATTCTGGTACAATAATTCTAAATATTCCAGCCGAGCAAATACACACTGCTCCAAAATATCGAGTGAAGTTTGACCATTAGGCGGTGTAATGTAAAACATCTTCGCGGTAGATTCCGAACGGAACATGCAATTCTACGACCGGCATCTACGACACGACACTTCCATTATAGGAACCAGTGTGAACCCGAGGAAAAATAAATTATTTCAATAACATTTTCTACAGAATTTGAAGAAGCGTGTTTTGTAATTTATCAAACATACTGGACATGGGGTGCGTTCCAGTTGAACGCTGAGACGCTTGCGCTTACAAGTGCTCAGAATGGTCGTTCTTCGGAGAGCCAATGAGGGCTAACCGAACATAAGCGTTAGCGCTTGTAAGCGTCTAAGCGTCCAACTGGAACGCACCCTTGAAGTGATATTGTAGATTATCAAGACGTGTTCTCCCTTATCGACCGGCCAGATCGAACCCGTGGGGGTTTCTATCAAAATAGTTTGAATCAAGTTAAATATCATCTCAGTTGAATTGCTGTTGATACGGTAGTGCGTATATGACAGTGTGTTGTATATTGGCGCTAATTTTTTAAATAATTTTGATGGTAGTATAATATGTGGCAGTGCAAAACTGCGAATGAACAACCTTAACCACAGACGTGGTATGTAGTTTTGTCCAAGGGATGAAGGTATGTAGGAAAGGAAAGATTGACTGTCAATTGGAAATACGTATTATTTCGTCTGACTGTTCGATACAAATAGCCTTTATCGTTGTGCTTTTCGCAATGCTTCACATACAACGTGGTACTCTGTTTTGCATGGAGACGTAGATGAGGTTTTCGACTAACACCAGTGAGTTGCTGCTCCAGAGCATCACACGCAGAGATAGAGACAGATAGAGGAGAGAGAAAAGGAGAGAGAGAGAGAGAGAGAGAGCCAGGTTTGTTGAAACGAAGTTTCTTGCAACAAATTACTTCGCCCTTAATGAAATACAACCGCGATTTAACACCGAATCGAAAGGAAAAATAATTATTTAAAATACAACACTCTCTAAGTGTTATCTTCTTGATAGAAGATGCATTTTTAATTATTAAGAAGTACCGTAAATGACTAGTTGATTTCTACATCGTGATCTGTACGCCGTTTCCTACAAATGTCCCTTTGGGTATTCCGTTAAACATTAAAGCTCCTACTTTTTTCAATTCAGAAGTGCGAGTATGCAGGCAGACTTGGCTGTTAATGATCAATTATGTAGCAACCAAAATGTTGGGTTTGCATAAATCTTAGCGAACATTTCTATGTTTGGGAAACGAATAGCACAGTTACAATTAGACCATGACATTTAACCATTGACATATACACTTTCGACTGGCAATTGTAGGACACTTCGTACAAAAGCACATGGTTACGTGTATACTTTTATGATTTGTCCCTTAATTGTCTCGTTTATGATACAAATAATTCCTAAATCGTTGTACATTATTATTTTAGCAGTCCATCCCTAGTCGAGTTTACTTACAGTTTGTCCGCCGCCTTAACACTAATTAAAATATATTTATATATGTATATACGCACGTGTATTATAAATACCTATGTATATATGTATATAACTCCTTCGACGTAGCTTATTTAAATCGATTTCGTTTAAGCTGTATTAGCCATAGACAATCTGCTTCGTATTTACAGAGATTTAGATACAAAATTATAAACAGTTCTTAGTACAAAATAATTTTATGACTATAACGATTAAAGTTCAATAGCATAGAACAGACCCGGGCAACCTTTTTTAATTTACCATAGCAGTCGATTTAAAAAGTAATATGGTTTGTCTAATTCTGAAATGAATCTGTTATATCGCATTTTTTTTTTAAGTGATTCTTTCTAGAGTAATATAACTTTTGCTTTGAGGTCGATTTAAAAGTTTGTAACTGGATTCAAATGTAAAGTGCAAGAGATTGCCCTCGATCGCTCAGAAGGTATAGCTAGGTGAGCTCTCCACAGTCTTCCGCGACTACCTTTATATACTTCTCAATTCCACGATAAGTCAACAATCGGGTACGCAAACGAATCAAGTTCGGTTGAAATCTTCGGGAAGGAAAAATCTCATACTCATTCTCGATTATTCATTGCGTGTATCGGTTAATAGGATTAAACGTACTGCGCAAAACCGAAATATTGATTGAACCGAGATCACACAATAGAGTATCAATGTCAGAATGTCCATTTGACTTATCATACATATTACTCATAACAGTACCAACTGGGATGAATAAACAATCCTGGAAAATACCAGGCTTAAGCATGATTGTCAATAATATACGCATTGAGAATGTTCGAGGTAAATTATATTACAATATTATAGAAGATGAAATTGGTAATTAATAAATCGGGTAGCAAAAACAGTATTCACCCAGAAGCGTTATAAATCAATTCGTTACTCAAAATCAATGTTGCGTGTCTGTTGCCGCAGCTAGATCTCGAAGTTTTCTTTGTGGAAACTGTTTAACAGTCATTGATGATTGGGCACACTAGGTGGAAGTAAGCGGTCTAGATTACGATAGTGAACGCTCGAATAGTGGAAGGATTATGCACATCTAATAGAAAACACTTGAATACTCACTTCGGGAGGGGAACGAAAGCTCGCCTTAAACTTCTCTTGTTTGAAATCAAATCCTTCACCAGCGAGATACGCGAAGAAAAAGATTACATAAATACTTCAAAATTAAATGCATAATCCTCTTACTAGTGAAATTTCTGAACCGCTAGGTACAGGAAGGTACATAGAAATATATTAAATTATCACATGAGTAGACAAGTGAGTTACTCGTTAGCAGTAGGGGGCAACGATATAGCCAAAGGCAGCATGATACACCTTTCGATGAGTCTAAACGCAACTATTCATCGATTCGATTCTAAGGACATGCGTGAATTTCCAGAATTTTCGCCCGTGCCTGTTATGGAACAGACGATTCGATTGCTAAGTCTGCATGACCAACCTGCGCTCAGTGAATGGTATGGTAGTATTTATGGTAATATCTTATTGTTCATAAAAACTATTCGATAATCATACGAAGTTCTTTAAACGAGGTGGGTTTCATAGTTTGTGTTTCAAGTCTTGTAACATTTTTGCATGAATATATTGCACCAATACCAATGAGGGCGATTCCAGTCGCATTTCAATTCAGCGCAGACACTTTAAATACGAATGGCTATGTCTCGGATTATCTACTCCTTATGCAGTAATACACTAAGATATATAAATAGTTTTTTTAATGTTATAACGGTAACATTGTCTATGGACTAAATATTGCATATAGTATTATAGTAATTGTCTGATATAAATACACGGAACATAACGGTATCAGTAATTACCAGATAAATATATGTTGAAGAACGTCGCGCGTTGAACGAATATCTTACCTCGGTATTGTTATAAAGTTAGTGCTCCTGCGTCTACCTTTACGTTCTTTATCAATCTGCGCTCGTAATACCAAAGAACACCTCGATATGTCGTATATTCGATAAATTTGCACCCCTATTGAAGTCCTTTCTGCACCGAAATCACGAGCTTTTCACTTGTCTCCACTTTCCCCCTTCTATTATTAATAATCCGCGAGATAGGAACCAAGTTCCGAAAATTACTTGAAACTCTTCTTTTTCTTTCGAACCTGCTGGATCTCCTTGCCGTCTTTAGTATGTACAATATACTAGTTTCATTGATCCCGCCTATCGTAATAAAGTTACATTGATGATGTCTTGTAATGGTGTGCAGCTCACTATCTTTTCTTTAGAGCAAAGATTGATACTGCCTTACGAAATCTACAATACGCGTCACCCCAAGAATCTGCAGCAGAACCTCAGGATCTTACTACACATAAGAGCCTTCACAGTGCCTCCTGACATCGTTCTTCAAGTATAATAATTGTAGTCTATTATTTAAATTACTAGAATCAGCAATTTATATTACCCCCGCCCTTTTTCTGACGTCTGCGGTAACTTTGCCGAGCGTATTGAGAATTATGATACACTCACACAGAAATAACCACATATACCTTCGCGAAATCGCACTCGCGCATTTGCGATTTATAGCGCCTACTGCCAGCAACGCGTACACCGATTTCTCTTTTTCTAAAACGAAAAGATAACGTACCTGACGGCAGCATTTGCATGCTTCAACTAACCGATAATCCCTATTCATCAGTCGCACATCCTATTCGTAAAATGTTATTGATATATTTTCGCGAAGGAATGTTCACAGGTTCATTATAATTCTAGAATATTGCTTTCTAATTTTCGACGATCGTGAACCATCCATAAAGTTAGGCGAACCTCTGCATTCAGCTGCAACAATCCCGCAGCTGAGAACAAGATTTCTTCCAGCATTAATTCGATTGTCAAACACACAGTTCACGTACGTGGTACGTGCTCGCCGCAAAAGCAATAATTAGTCAAACATCAAGTCAATGCTTGCAATTGTAACTTTACATTACTTAACGGAACATGACACGCGTCGAATCTGTCCTATGAGAAATACAGCGCGCTCATCTCTTATACGTATAACCGTCCCCCGTCGCCAAAACACAAGCGGTCCCGGTGAACAGTTATGACTTAAGTTAAAAATATTCCGGTCACCAAACGTCCGATCACAAGTTCACATGATATTGTTGTCGAGTCCATACATATATCGAATATACTCTTTACAACTTTGAAGGCCAGACTATCTTCGTTGCGAGACCAACATTAAAACCGTCGTTGTATCCATTCTTCGATGTTTCCAGCGGTTTGTTATTCATATAATCTTCAGACCAATTAACCAACCTTCCCTTGTCACCTTATCCCACTCCATTGCCCAAGTTTCTACTCCTGTTACCCTCAGCCAATTACGCGTTGTTCCTTCACTTCACAGCTACAATTTTTCTGCAGGTATCCTCCACTTGTACCTGGCTGATTATATTCCAAGCAGTCCACCGCTCAATATCAGGATGTTGGCGCATACCCCAAGTTCTTTCGTTGCAAGAACAGGGAGATCTCGCGGAAAGTAGGCCTCTCATTCTCCTCTCGTCGCCAGCACTCGAGCATCAGATCGTAAATATCTTTGGAGGATGCTGTTGGTCGTGGCAGATGCTCGAAAAGATTATCCGTGTCCTCCTTGCAACTGTTTTCCTCGGAGGAATTGTTGCAATCGGCGGTGCAATGCAGTCTTCGTAAAGATTGCACCACTTCTTCGTTTGACAGGTGTTCGTAAGGAATGCGCCTGCCAAGATTCAGGATTTCCCAGAGGGTTACGGCAAAGGCCCAGATATCGCTCTTCGTGGTATATTTACCCTGCAACACACACACACACACGCACACTCCTTAGTCCTATTACAGGCAATACCCCTCAAAGGTAACAGGGTCATGTAGAAATATAAACAGACTGGAGGATGTACATTTTCATATGTAAAAGCATTTGTATTTTAAAAGATATTCCATATGATCTTACCAAGAATACAGATTCCCATGCCATCCAGCGTACCGGCAATGGTACTGTTCCGTCGACTTTATAGTAATCCGCAGCGTACAGCTCGTTATCTGTCCCGAAATCCGATATTTTTATGTGGTACGCTTTGCCGACTAGGCAGTTTCTGAAATCAAAGTATGCATATCGATTACTACCATTTATGAAAGTAAACCAGCCGGCTCGTTACCATTCTATTTTCTGTTATATCTGACTAATAGTGTGTGTATCCTGTGCTCTGATTTCCGCCGGCAAAAGGCCGACGCTGCTTTAACCCGTTTCTATGCCCAAGTACCACCACATCGAGATACTTTTCCAGCCGATTCACTTCGCGCGAAAAAGGCATCCTACGATCGATCTCTGCTCGGTATGTCGAGTGCATAGCACTGCCAATCTGCATACCTGTACGCATTCTGCACACGGCAGCCGACCGGAAGCGGGAATGGTTGCCTGCGGGCTGCGTTTGCACGTACGTGTAGAGCTACGTTTCCTGCACGAGTATACGGAGACGTATGTACAATTGAACGCGGCACTGTGGTAAACTTTACTAGCAACGAGTTGGATCGGTGAGTGATCTCCTCGGATCGTTATGAAGCCTGGCCACCGGGGCAGCTTTGTGTACATATGTACGGTACAGGGTGCATGTACATCTCGCAATATATCCCGACCATTCTCCGTGCTCTCTACACGCGTATGTAACGGGAACAATAAGCTAAGAATAACAATGATTCGTGTCTTATTGTAACTCGGGACAGTTGTACATAAAGCGATTGGAAACTGTGGGAACTCTGGAGCGCGGGTGCATTTGCATTTCCCTTTAGCAGATTCGGGAATTATCGAATATCGCTTAGTTCGCGTTCGACCGTCGTTTGACTTTTTAGCTATGCAGCAGCGCGGCATAAAAGCAGAGAGGGAGAGTATAATTTGAAGCTGCAGTAAACGAGTAGTAACTGAATACTATCCTCAATATCCCGGCGTAATGAAGTGAATGGGGCCAATTAACGTGGCCCCTCCGACAAAGCGTCAATTTGAAAGATAGGCTGAATGTAATTAGCTGTTGCATTGAAGATCTCTGATATTAATTAGTCCTTTGATAATCAGTAGAATGCCGGTGATAATGGATTGATCCGCTCTACCTGAAGGCAAAGAGCCCGCGTGATATGTCATAGATGCGCCGGTAAATGCTTGTAAAACGTTCTTGCTATAAAGCATGAAAGGACTAGGAATATTTTCACTTTATTTGAATTTAGAGAGGGGAGGACGATTTGTGCAAGTGACATGAATCATAGGAGACGATTGAATCTACCCTTCGAGACACTCTGGCATTAGGGATTAGAGGAGGAGAGGCTTGATGCCGGCAATCCCTCGTCTTTCCGATGTTCAACTGTTAGATCGAAAGTTAAGTACGAAGGTACACTTGTCGCGAGCAGGTAGCTGGTAGGGAGTGAAGGATCGCTGGGTGAAAAGGAGGAAAACCGAGAAGGAGAACAATGAAGGAATAGTAGATGGAGAAAGCCGTTCTCTACATTTGTAATCGAAGTAGGAACAAAGGCAGCCCCACACTTAGGGTGAGGGGGTGAAGTACCCACATTGAGTCCTCGTCGTTCACCGAGGTTGGGCTACATGGTTCTTGCGGCGTGTGCGACCACTATCACCGTTTCCAGCAACACCACTACTATCAGTATCGCCGCTATCGGGTACCGCACCAAGAGCCGTTCCGTGCTCTCTGCCCTGGCTCCTTGTCCGTCTTACCTTACCAGCTCTTTCCCACGTTCTACCCTTCTTTTCGTTCGCTCTTACGGCCTGCAATCTTCCCTTCTACCTCGAAGCGTTTCACCTATAAACGTGAGGGGCCGGTGCGGTGCGGCGCACCTTTCTCTCCGATCGTACGCACACACCTTCTTTATTTTTCTCGGAGCACCGCGCGCGCACCACTCTCGTCCTACGGCTCTACCTCGCCCTCCCTTATCCACTCGCACTCGTCCCCTTTTCAACCGACCCAATTGAATTGCATTACCGTTTGATCAGCAATCGATTCTTCCTTCTTTTCCACTTGGTCCGCTTCCGAGAATGACTTTATATGGGGCGCATTGGCGAATAAAATAAGGTGCCAGAAGAAATTGCTCGAGGGGCTCGGACTAAAAGGGCACAGTGGCGGACCTCGCGTGACACTTAACTATATATTTCTCGGGCTCCCGATTCACTCCCCTTTTTTCCTTTGGGAAAGCGCGGCCTTTGCCTTACTTTGATTTACCAACTGATAACTTCGACATTCTACCTTTCCCTTCTAGATAGTATTCGTGCAGAATATGCGTAATCATTCACTTGCGCGCACATCTCGTCATTATTAAGGAATTGCTGGCGAAACTAATTTCTGTCTCCCGCCAGTACTGAGAAAGAATTTGATGATGTGTAATGAGATCGCTGTGGGTCACGTATGTTTCGCTAGAAATCGACGGTGCGATACGTGCCGTTACTGCGGATGTTTATCCGAGGGATTACATTTTAATTAAATTCTGGAATACCATGAAATTTTGATTGGACTGGAAATGAGATTGGCATGTTTGCGGCGCAGGCGGATTACATTGCAATGCGACGCGTTCTTTAATTACCACGAGTTTAATAAAAAGCAGTTCAATTTGCTTGAGCTGGTACATAAACGAGTCAATCTGAATCGCCCGCAGTTATCACCAATAATCTTGGATGGATGTTACCAATAATTATTATTCACGTCGATATCGCGCAGGTGTTACATATCCCTCAGAGAGGAGACACTTTTTTCTATGTTAAATGTTGTGAGTTGAAACATATGTATGACGTGGAATGGAAAGGACAGGATTACTTATTACTGCGAGATTGGCGATAGTGATCCATCAAATGAAATAATATATGCATGGAGTGAAAATCGAGCGTGATTAATATTAACGTGGCATATGGCGCGGAAAATAGACTCTACTCTGTATGAGGGATATGTCGGTGCCGGTGCGCGTATTCCATAATTACCAATGGAGATTGCGCGCTATTAAATGCAGTATTTGTGTATTGGACAACTTGCTTGTTGGCATGTATACGATAATACATATTCGCTCATCAAGGACCGACTAGATTGATCTGCTGAAACTATCCGCCTAGAGATAAAAGTGCCATTAATGGAGTTTAATCGGCTGTACGCCCAGTGACCGGTTCTTCTACCGCTAATGAACGGTTGATTTTACGCACGGTTTCCGGTTTCGTTTGTTTCGGGCTTATGGAAATGCAGCTCGGAAGCGGTGTAATTCAATTTCAAGCGGGAGAGCGTGCTCCGAGGCAGTCGATATCGGGCACCCGTTTCATTTTGCGGGCCGTTTGTAATGTTTCAAAGAGACGAGTCATTCTTTTCACGCATGGCTCAACACGGCAATCCGAGCGCGGACGCTTTGTTGCATGAAGCAATCGGTCCATTGGCTCAAGTATCATTAAAGCGCAAAAAGAGCCCCGCAGTATTACGAACGACCCTCGCGCTGCGCTTTCCTCTAATAACATTGTAAAATCGTTAAGACCGAGAACGAGTGCCTCGGGGCCCATTAAGGCCACCGATTCGTAGAGTTCGTTCGCTAATTTAACACATTCTCTCCCAGGGAGCAGCGAATATCCGAAAGCCGCTTTTGCACCTCACCCCAAATAACGAAATATATCTGCACTGCTGACGAATGTGCATCGATGACCATTTGGCTGACAGCTAAGTAAGACGCACTTATTCCCTCCGAGACGGAGAGAATCTGGCGGATTCGTTTGGCGAAAGTTCTGCCGTACTCACCTAGTAGCTAGATCCCGGTGCACGAAGTTGAGGTTCTCCAGGTACCGCATGCCCGATGCGATTTGAGCTGCCATGTAGATGAGACAGTTGAAACTGAAATGTGGAAATGCCGTGAGTTGCTAGTATGTACAAAGTTAGGGCACGGCAGCAGTGCTTTCTAGAGGGCTGATCCCGCGAGTACCGAGGGCAAAGGTTCGTTCTAGGTTGTCAGGATTAATAAGCGCGTCAAACTGGAGCATGAGAAACTTATTGGCCGTCAGATTCGCGATGCCTTTCTATTTCAGCTACGGCTCCACTGCGAACCCTTGATACCGGAACTGTCATTTGTCACATCGTGCAGGTTGGAAGTGGCCCTTCCGGATTTTTAATTAGATGTTCGATCGCATCACTTACCTCAGTGTTTTCACTCCTATTGGCATAGAGTGTGCGTCTTCGGCAGTGATGTGGCTTTTAAGGAACTGGCAGAGGTCCCCATGTTCCAGATATTCCATCACCACGCAGTAAGGTTCCTCTCGGCAACAGGCACCCAGCACCCTCGCGATGTTTCGATCTTCAAGTGCCGCTAAGATTCGCACGTCCCGCTGGAAGTCTAATCTGTCTCGAAGAAATAGATTGAAACGGATGAAATCAATGACGGAGGGTCATATTAAGAATGGACCTGCTGTACTGTCGAGTGCACTGGCGAATTAGATATACTAGCATAGCCAGTGGAATCTATTAACTATTACCAACTATTTCTGCTCTGGGCCGCACTCTAAAAGGCAAATACCCACTACTAACGAGTTATTTCAGGCAGCATGCTTTTTGATTCGCGAAACCGCGCCGGTTTCCCCGCGAGTAGATATCGCGCAATGTTAACAATTCAAACTCTCCGCTTGGTTAAAGCGGAGCGTAATTTCAGGCCAAAGGAAATACCAGTTTCCCGGCCGACTGCACGTGGAGGGTGCAGTCGGCGCGTTTTCGTGCAGCGTCACAACTTCGGTCTTACTTACGATCGGCACGGTAATGGCACTTTCGCGTGATAGCTTAATGCACTCGTTAACAAAACTACGGGCTTACTATCGATTCGCCATAAACAAGGAATTCTGGTGAACACTGGTGTCCCGGTGCCTTCGATCCTCGTGGGTGAAAGGGTACTGCAATGTATGCATGTACATAACATACCCCTGCGCAGGCCTAAGTTCGTTAGCGCGACGTGAGATAATACCCTCTTCCGCCTGCATTAAATAGTATTCGCAGACTACGTACAAGACCGAGTGCGGGTTAACCTGTTCTCAGGCCAAGTTTCAATTTTCTTTAGCCGGTTAGAACGAACGGGGAGGGAAAGAGTGGGAGCGAGAGGGAGAATCTTGGCGTTAAATCAATTTTACTGCCGCGTGCAGCCGCTGTGTCTTAATTAGCATGATGCCACGTCGCGCGGCGCAGGGTTGCCGATTCTTATAAATATTGATATATGTTAAGCGGCCGCGATTACGCATTACAAATCACGGCGATGATCGATGTAAATTACGAAACGGCCCGTTTGCGTTCAATCTACCGCAACAGGATAGAGTAATGGAGGAGGGTGTAGCGGAAGACACGTGATGGGCGTCGATTATACGGCACGCGGGCATGCTGAACTTACTAAATACATATTCTTGTTGTTGCATAGCCGGTACTCTCGTCCTTTTTCTCAACTCGGCTCATCCATGTCCGCGTTACAAGTAGGATCCAGTGGAAATGGATCATGCCGGTAGTCTCGGGGCGCGATAAGTCATCCTCACGGCGGGAGACTTGTTGCGTGAGAAGAGAGACGAAGGAGCGACGGCGAGCGCAGTTGAGATTGTTTTACTTTTTATTTACGAGGCTGCGTGAGCCGACTTACACGATACATAGACGTTCACACAAATCACAATAAACTCTAGAGGGAGAAAGGAAGAGAAGAGATAGAGAGCCGAAGGGTGGGTCGAGCTGTCTCGTATCGAAATAAATATATCCCTCGGACTCTATAGACTACGAGGCCCAGTGGTGTAACGGTGCGATTAATTATGACGTCGGCTAACCGATCAGAGCACGCCGGCGAGGATAAACGAATTAACCTTGGCTCCTCTCGAATCGAGGCGAGGCGCGCCTGACATTAAAGTGATCAGGATTAATTAGAGTCGTTCAATCCCGTCGAATCCGTCGGATTACTTTTTCACTAGTGGCCAATCGGTTTCGCAAATATCAGGGGCCACTCATTGGCTCGGCCGATCTAAAGTTCCCTCCACTCTCGACGTGAAGTTTTCTCCTCACAAAAGCACCGGATCCGTTACTACGCTATCCGATGGACATCGTCGATTTTCATCGAAAGGAAGCTTTGTCATCTGCTTCAGGGTAACTGGTTCGACTCTTTTCCACCCCCTCTTTCACTCTCTCTCTCTCTCTCTCCCTCTCTGTTACTCTCTGCGTCTCGCTTGCTGCTGTGGCGAGCGGCACGGGCGCGCACGGCCAAGTCTCGATATCCTATCTCCCGGTCATTGTATGCAAATCTGTTCCATTCGTGGAATCGAACTGGCCTTTTTCTGATGTCTAGCCTGATAGCTGTAAGAACGATCGCCCGCCAAGGTACATCGGTAGGTTTTATACCGCCGTGGGGTTTCCTCTGTTAAAGGACGCACGGCAGCGCGTCATGCAGGATTTCGTGGACTATTGCTCCGAGAGAAAACAGGACGATTGGGCCAGCGGGACGCCTATCAAATCGCGCGGACATAAAATTTCGAGGGAACAGCGAATTCGAGAGAGTAGACCTTTCGTCGCTTTTCGACTAAACGTTCGTGTACCTCATTTATAATACGACAGACATTACTTTTGTCGTCGCAGCCAAGTGGAGGCCGGTTTGTTACTCCTTTTATTAAGGATTTCAAGTTGGGAGGCGTTTTCACTCAAAAGCCGTTACACGATTGCACCTACCCACTTTGAGTTAGGGGATCGTGATGGACCGAAAGCTCGGTGGGCCTCGATCCAACACGAATTTATTTTTGAAAAGACCCCTCGAAAAAACTGTCATATGAATTTAATGAAAGTGGTGCTCATGTATGACATTTTCAATGAAACGTCATTTCACTTTAAAGTGCAAACTTCCTACACAGTTCACCCTGGAGTCTTTCATTCGGCGAAGTGTTATGTAAAAATTCGAGTATGTACTTTGCCAGATATTACTCGACGAGGACGGTTTTACCTGTGCTCCCGCAAGCACGAGAGGTCATGAGATGCATCCGACTCGATGTAAGAAAGCTTTGCTTCAGAAAATCAGACTCACTAGTGAATTTTAATAAGATCGTGGTCGTGCACGTGAAACGTTAGTGAAATGTTTATTGGTCCGAGCGCATGCGAAGCAAAAGCAAGTAAGGAAAACTATGCAAATTCAATCGAGGGTTAGGAGGACGGAATTGAATGCAAATTGGCGGGCCCAGACAGAGCCGGTTGCGGTATATGTACTCACTTTTCCTTCTCGCTGGCTTCCGGCAGTAAAAACTTGGCTGCTACGAGGCGCTTCCCAAGGGTAGTAGTTGTTCCATATTCCGGAATCCCTTCAGCTTCCGCCACGTACACCTTTACGAGCATCATTTATTTCCTTTATATAAATGCTTACTTTTGGACAGAAGGAAATCTGACAGAGACAGCTTACCACCGAAACTTAAATATCTAATTCAACCCGGAAAAACCAGTCGTTAATGCAGATTGGTCTCCAAATGAAAAGGAGCCGCGGACCCGAGCCTCCGACGACGACCCGAGAAAGAATTCCATCTAAGACCTGTCGAATGTTCCCGCGAAAGTTTGGTCGGCCCCGCACCGATTCAATCTCGGCCGGCGGTTTGTGCGCGAGAAATCACGAGCGAAATAGGAAGCGTGCAAGACAAAGCAAACACGCGCTATCAATATATCCGTTATTTGTGGTAACAGTGCGCAGGAAATTTCGCAATTTTTGGTCAGCGCTCGCCCGCCGCCGGTGGCTTCTGTGAGCGAAGCCACAGAGAAGCCTTCTGTTACGACTAATTCCGCATTTCGTGCGAGTCGAGATTGACGCGCCCGATCCTGAATGGGGCGGACGAGGATTCCACGTGCATCTGCATGCACGTGAAGAGCCTCGCTATGATTCCTCGATACTATCGATACTATGTCTGCCTTTCATCGTTTCCTTTCTCCAGCTAGCCACGTCGGTCATTGACGATGCGTCCGTGTTCCGGTAGCAAACAAAAGGGAATTATTAGCCGCTCCGGGGCATTTTAAACTGATTATCCCGGACGGCGCTGAAGAGGTGCCATTGTCTGCCTCCGAGAGCAACGCAACTAGCACTTCGTTAATCGGTGTATTGTTACGCACACGGCACACGCTACCTCCCTCTCCTCTTACTATCGGAGTGCACGCCTGCCAAGCTCGACAAACCCGTTGATTTCAGTATCATTATCGATTGCGAGAAAACGACGTGTTACGGCCTCGTCTCGATGAGTCTGTTAGACCATTAATGACCCTTCGACGCACTATCAATAGGTCCATGAGTCGGTGAGAGGCAGTTACATGCGCCTCTACAGCCACAGGACATCCCTAACTACTGCTATTCACAATTAGACCGACGGGAAATCACTCGGAAAGATTCGGAAGCTTTTTCTTACTACGAAACAATAACGAATCGAAAAGTTAGTTTTCAGGAGTATAGGAGCGGAAGAAGTGTGCCGGATCGAACTGAAAAACGAATGACGGTCATCCGATGCGAATAGCTAATATCACATTGCAGGAAGATGATGATGATGTAGGAGTAATGTGGTAATTTGTCATGAAAGTAGACGCGACGGATTATCGGTTGCGGCTCCTCCTACTCGTGTGTCTAATTTAAAATAGATGTGCGCTGGCACATAATAACAACTTGGTTACCGTTCCGAAAGCCCCTTCGGCGAGTTTGGAGAGCATGCGGAGGCGATGCCGTGGGAAGAGCGGGACGCTTGTCTGCTCCAGACGTCTCTTCAGGGCTGAGAGTACCTCCTGTTGAGTCGGTGACTGCAATAAGAAAGAACAATGCGTGGTTCATCGGATTTGTTATATAGCCAAGCAACTATGATCACGTTAACTGAGCGAAGCGGAGTATTGAAGGGTCTGCCGAGGCCACTTACTCTCTGACGTATCCTCTACATCATTGCTCTTGTAAATCCTCTCTTATATACTAGACAAGTTTTTTACCTTCTGACTATTGCTTTATATGTATGCGGAGGTGAGGACAACTTAAGACCCGCACACGTTTCGAGCAACAATATTGTTTTATATAAGAGTTGCTTGGGTTCCTCCGCCCGCCTAAAAATATCTCGAAAACCATAACAAGACCTAGAGAGTCGACCTTTTTTCTTCCACCGTTGGCGTTCCAAGGGGTGATAGGCCAGTGCTATAGTACGAAGTTTGCATTTACAAAGGATTTACCGAGGCACCTCGGCCCATCTGTATGATAATGTACGAAACATTTCGGGTGTGGGGGGAAGAGCGGCAGAATTTCGCACGCTGATCGCGAAAAGATTCGACGGCACGTGTCGACTGAAAGTTGCGCGGTGATCGCGAGAGTCACGCGCTGGCGCTATCTAAGCGGTAGCGTTGAGGAATAATGCCGGGTAGAGAATACGGACGGCTCGGCTGAGTAGGGTGATTGGCATTGCTACGATGCGTCAAGGCCAGGCCCGACACGGCGGCGGCACAGGGTGAAATGTTTTGACTGTTTCGAGTGCTGCTGTCGGATGTCAATCACGCGCAGACGTCTGGACATAGACGAGCACTTTCGGATTCGGCGCGCGCCGTGTTTGGAGTATTGTTCTCGGATCAATCTAAGCGCGGAAAACGCACCGGCGCCACCGCACACCCTCCATATCCGGCGGTCGCGTGCTGTCCCCATAAAAGGGATCATTCGATACTGGACACCCCGCGCTTCCTTCCTGCCACGCTCTTTTGCGCCGGTGCTTGCGCGTGAGCCTTTACCCCCAAGCAGGATCGCCCACCCCAGCGAAACTTGCATCCCGTTCGCCGGCACTCGGCGAAAAACGCTTTGCCTGTGGCTGCAGGATTCCGAGGGCCCACGCACGTACAGCTCGTATAGATCGCTATTCTCCACGGAACAAAAAAAAACAAAACACGCGCACACATACGCACACGCCATGGAAGAAATTTGGTTCGCCGGTGTTCCGCCGCGCTCTACCTCCACCGGCGGCAGGGGGCGCGTACACGCGCACCGAAAAATAAATCACCGGTGAGCTGCAAAATTGCCGGGGCGTATTTTTATTCCCGAGACTGCGGCCCTCCGATTTAGCTGTGTTGGACCGGCGAATCAAGTCGGTAATATTTTCGCTATGACGGCAGGTAGCCCGCGCGCGGTTTTCTCGGCGGGCAACGTGTGGGCTAAAACCGAGGGGAAAGAGGGGGAGAGGGAGAGAGAGGAGTGACGGAAAAGCTGCGGCTATGGGGGGGGGATCAAAACCTGATTATACGATGCGCTTTCTCTCCGCAATTAACGGAGTGAACTGGCCCGGAAGTCAACGGACCACGTAATGATGATACATTCCACGAGGGGTTGCTACGCGAGTATCTGCGGAAGGGTTTCATCCCGCACTGTCGACGCGACCTCGCATCCATACATCCCTGGCACGATCAATCGATCAGCCTTGCGAATCGGAAATTCTGCTGAGAGCGCAAGACTCGCTTCATTTTTGCCACCTTTCAGTTTCTACGCTCGCGCTTGTGAAGTTATTTTAACGTCGCGAAGACTGTCACGGGTTCCTTCCCAAACTTTAATGGTGGCACTAGACGGACACTCAAAATATGCACTGGATAATGGAAAGAAATGTCAGTTTTCGTGAGCAATCGAATTCCTGTGCAATCGAACGGCGTACAGTTATTGTCTATAAGAGATGTAATGCGTAAGGCAGCATGAAATTTGGCCGGGGAACTTTAATGTTTTAGTAGAACTATCACTGTCGCGGTAGTATCAACTAATTCAAAGGCACATTGGTCGCGACACCAATGACTGTTTTATATTGACCTTCAATGACGTTCCGGTGATATTTTATGCCAAGTGTTAGAGACCGTAGGGACCACGACGCATATTTGACATTCGCTATGGGAAGTCTCCTCTTGATTTTTCCATTCTCCCACACGAGCGTGCAGTGCTCTCGTATTCTGGGTACGTACTAGCTACGCTATACTGTACCCACGGGAGATATATCTACCCCAAACTGCCTGCACTCGTTCCACCCTATTGATTTAAATTATTAATTAGAACATTTCTCTATACGGATGGTCCGTAGGTTCCATTCTGCTCGTGGGAATCCAATTAGTGACCGAAGTAGTCTTTTATTTGTGATCACGCAGAGCTGAAAAACTTGTTTTTCATATTATCGCTCTAAGGAAAAAAGATATCTAAGAGTCTTATTGTCAATATCAAGGAACATTACACAACGAGATTTCCTGATATAACAGGTACATTTCATTAGACATTTAATGTTGAATTGTACACTATAGATTAGTATGCATACCTTCTTATCCTCGGTCTTGTTACTCCTCGACGAGGTCTTGGAGAAGAGACTGTCCTGGTCACTGGTGGCCGTGGACACGGCAGGAACACGCGACGTCCCATCCTGGTTGAGTAGAGGGACGCTGCCGAGTTCCGGTACCGCGTAATCGTAGGATGTGTCAACTGCACCGTTCGCGTACACTGCTGCGGATGATATAGCAAAGGAGGAGCGGCTTCAAAAGGGGCTGCTGTATTGATTGCGGTCAGGCAAATGCTTTGTTGTTGGTTCGACAGTGCGCGCGATCATGCAGTCCTGCTGCAGGTCGCGCGACTCCTTCAGTGTGTGTGTGAGTGAGTGTGTGTGTGTGAGCGAGTAGAAACAGACAGTATAGACTGTATACTCAAGCTCCTCTGCATACATATGCGTATACGTGTAGTGTACGCACGAAGCAGAAACGAGATAGTAAATGTATGCCAGTGCGTCCGAGCGGAGCACACCTACCTGAGTGATTGATGTTGGTGGGCTTGTTGTTCAGCATCATGTCTTTCATCTCCATAACGACGGTGCTGTAGCTGTAATACGGCGCGTACTTTAATGCCTGGTATGGCTCCTGGTAGTCATCGAGTTTCACGATGTCCAGGAGACGGTTGCCCAGGTCCCGCGGCAATGTTGGTAGTGAGCCACCGGCGTATCTAGAGCACAACGATGGGAAAGGGCGGCCTTTATCGGCTGGCTGGGATAACTCGCCCGTAGGACATGTAGGTAATATCCTTCGAACGAGGACCTTCTAATCCGATGGACCATAGTGGCTGCGCGTGTGCATTCCCCCCAGCCGAAACTTTGAAAGGACTTTAGTTCGATGTGGCTGGTGTCTTAAAGCGAAGCCTTGCCTGCCCGCACGAGGATGCACGTCTTTTTTGGACGACTTTTTACTTGCGACTTTTATCGCCGGAGCTAAAGTGCACGTCAGGTATCCGTCAAAGGGGCGGTAAAACGACGGTACGTGCACTTGAGGAGGCAGCTACACGTTCCTCTTTCGAGCTGTGGCCGTGGCTCGGAACAGTAATATCAGGTTTCACAAAGCGGCAGGAAGGTTTCGGGCTTCGATGCCGAAGCTCCGCACGTCACTTCCAAGTTACGACGCGCGGAGATCCACGTCTGGAGACATTCGTGCCACACAAACTCCGTATATCGCCCGGGGCTATCCGTTATTGGATGTTATTGGACGTCTACTAACGAGGCACGAGGGATGGAAAGTTTATTGGAAGGTTGCTTCCGTTCCCGCGGAGCAATGTGAATAGTTGTAAAGTTACTTGGAACCGGCGGCGAAGGGAAGGGATTGCGTGACCGCGTATTATGAATGAACATGTACCACGAAGACGGTGCTTCCTCGGTAGCCTGACAAGAACAGGCAGACTGCCGCTGCATGAAAGAGTGTATCCCCATTACTAGCATCGACTAACTAGAAGACTCTTAGGCTTACCGTTCGTCGTCTTCGAGAGTGTAGGCCATCAATGCCGCCCCCTTCTCGACGGTCGCGCAGGTTGAACCAAGGTGCGAGGGTGCCTTGCCAGTCATAGGACTTGCGAAGCACTTTCGCTGCCGGTGCCTCGAGACAATCAGAAATATAGCCACTGCCAGTAGGAGAATCACCGCGGTTAACACGCCGATCACGACCGCCATGTACGTAGGATCATCGTGCTTCGCCGTCGAGACCGGAAGTTCACCCTCCGCTGCACCGTTCTTCTCGACAAAGACGTCACTTTGAATGGGTGACTCAGTAGTCGGCGTTTCCTCCGGCGTGAAGTTCCCGTGGGCCACATCTGTATAAGTCAACCGAAGCATATTTCGAATCAATTAATTGAGGGAGCTTCTGCCCGATTCACTGTTGATAGCTGATACCGTTGTTCATCATGCACCCTCCGAACGGTTCGGTGCATTCGAACGTCCTATCTGTTTCGCTTTGCTATATGGAGAGGCTGCATTTGATTTTCAGCGGGGTTCCTCGAGATGCTATCAGCGGGGATAGTCGGACGGTTAAGGGCTTTACGATTGCTGTATATTATGTGAACGCGCGTCACTGCTGGAGCCTTGTTAATTCATTAAGGAGGAACGTTAGCTGTGGACATTAAAATTTTACGATACTCGCGGAGAGATTTCTTGGGTACACGTAGTTAAGGAGAAAACTCGCGGCACGTACCACTGAGTCAACGGTGAATTATTTCATGGGAGAAGGAGCTTGCTACTCCGGTGTATTTAGGGCACGTAATCATTCCGTGCACCTTCTCCCATGAAAGTGCCATTATCTTATCTAATTAGGTTTCTGATGATTATAGCCAATCGAGTACGGTATACATAGAGTACAGTGGTTGGCATGAAAATTGAATCGGCGCCTGCGGAATACATATGGTTTGGCCGATAAGAAAAATTATTCTTTATATATATGTGTGTGCTTGAAACACCTCAGCATGGAGGAGCTTCCCCGTTGGAGGCTGGTACGCGGGAAAGAAATTGGGATTAGAAATTCCTTTATGTTTCTTTCAAAGCGCGTAGAGCATTTCACATGAGAGGGAGTTTGTAAATATTGCGTACAATCTCGAGCTCTTCCCGAAGGAACAATAACTGTCGCTCTTGCGCGGAAGGGAGCGTGTACGTGTCTACTGTTACTGCAATTATTGGATGCGCCAACCTTCCGCCTTTCTTACGGGGCCACCGGGACACGATATCACAAAAGAAGCCATAGAATTGCCGCGAGCTATTCCTACATTGCGCAAATAGCAGCAGTCGCTCAGCAACTATTTCTACACTTGGCTGTGTAATCCAGGCTGTCGCTGCGACCCTGCAGTGTCAGAGTTGGCGTACTATTTCATGGCAGCGGTTCTACGCGACGGGAAGGCCAACAATGTCCATCTCCGCGGTTCCTTTGGCTAAATAAAATTCCCGCCGACATTCGAGTGACGTTGCCACGCTCCCCGGATACGCGGGGCTAGATAAAACAGCGGCGGAGCTATACGAAGGAGAAAAAAGCTCGAGGTGTAAGAGTATCGCGGGTTGGTCTGGGTCTCTTAGTGAAGCTGTCTAGCCCGATTCATGACGCTCTCCTCGGCAAGGTGCGCGCGATGCTCGGCGTGTGCGCGCACGTGTGTCAGGGTGCGGTATTCCGTGAATTCCCCGCAGGATTATCCCGGGCGAAACAAAGCTGTCGTCGCGTCTGATATCGGCTTTTACATGGGCAGGCAGGCAGGCAAGCATCGCGCCACCCTTTCGCCGCCAACAAACTGTCTGCTCCTAGCGCGCTCGCTATGAAATCTGATATTAAACATTCTTTGAGCGGCTAGGCAGGCTGTTAACTGCAAAACCGAGGGGTTTTGTTCCTCGGGAGGCCTTCGTCCTCGTCCTCACGGCCGTCAGGTGCTACTGCCGCCCGAGCTACTGGCAGTAGCACGTTCTAACTTCTGGAAGCAAACTCGTCGCCAATTCTATGAGAAACCGCGCTTGGTGCACTGAGGAGAGCTGCGGGTGTGACTGATGACGAGGCCGAGAGAGTTTTCCCTCGCGATCGGTACTGCAATTTCTACGGGGCCACGCGCAGTTCCGAGTTGTAGAAATTAAAAATGAGCAGGCCATCTGTGTATTTCGTGTGGGGAACTTCACTGACTTTGATCGTTTTTGCTGAGACTCTAACTGCGAACTTAATTGCGTTTCCTCTCAAACCCGGACTCGCTCTCGCGTCATTTTTAATGGCGAACACTCGCAGAATTGATGCATGGGATGCTCACGCATTGCACGAGATTACAGCGCATGGAGACGCAGTGAATAATTTGTGCCGGTGGACATTGCCGAGCATCGATTGATCAGGCATTATCCCCGCGCATCAAAAACATATTTTCCGGCGAGCTATGAAATATTTATATTCCGCCCTCCGGTTCGCGCGTCATTTCGGTGTAAACGATACCGTAAATTCCCAGTGCCCGCCTGCTCCGGAAACCTATATTCGAAAGCGCGGCCAGTAAAAAAGCGGCGGGAAGAGCACTCAGACGCGCCATCATCCATCGTGATGGATCGCTTTCGACAAATTTCCCCAACAAATTCTTGGACGCGTGCGATTGACGATTCCAACGCGTGCGTCGCGGCAACGGAACGTTAATAATTCGTTGGGGCGAGGCCGAGCACCAACAAGCAATTGAGCAGTGATTGCGAATTCCCGAGGAAATAATATGTACTGGCTGTCGCAGGCCTGCGGTGTCGCTGTACAGCCTGCTCAAACGATTCCCTTCGAAATGGCCGAGAAATTAACAGAATTGTTTGAGCGCGGGCTACATTATCGGGCTACCCGACCAAATACTTTCCAGACTGACTTACCATTCCCCACGTCTACTGCGTTCGCATGCTGTGATGTTCGTGCCCGTTTAATTATAGCGCGCCGTAACTCGGCGATTATTTCGCCATCGAAACAATAACACAGAGTGTGCCGCGGGAGGGAGGGGGGTGAGGAGGCTCGAGTCTGCCGGGAGTATTCACGGAGTGGCAACAGTACAGGGAGGAAATTTACGATCGGATCAGGAGGCCGTCCTGACGATCGCGACAAGGGTGGCCCATAACTTACGTAGGTGGATCTTCCGTGTGTAAATCATCGCTCGGCCGGAGATGCAACGAGCTGCGCGGCTGGTTCAGCGGCCGAGGCGAACGCAAAATAAGTTGATAAAAGTGGTGGGAAGAAGCTCGGCTTAGCAGCTTCTTCCTTTCGCTTTCAGCAGCCTGCTGTTTCCACCGGGCGATACCTTGAAGCGAGGAGCGACGGAGGTTCGACAGAGGCCGGGGAGGAAGAAGAGGAAAGGAATGGTGACAAGGATGACGTGGATATGCGAAGACATTGCACGTGCAGCGTACACATGGAGCTGACGCTCAATGTCAAATGCAACTAATGCTCTTCTTGATCTCGTGGCGTGCGAGTTCTCTCTCTCTCTCTCTCTCCCTCTGGCTCAAACGGGGATACAGAGGAGAGGGCGAGTTAATGCGAGAAGGAGAGCGCAGAGCCCGGGAGAAAGCAATCGCCAATTTAAAATGCTTTGATTTACCGCTCGAAAGCGGAAATGGAGCCGCGAAGCTCGTTTGCGCGGCGACCTCGTTTCCAGTCGGGCTTAATCGAACGTCGGGCATTGTGAATCGACCACCGTGGGATTGTCTGGCAAAAGGATGCTTGCCGCCGCGTTCTCGAGCGCATCAGACGTCGCCTACAATCGGGTACCTTAATGCCTCCATTCAATTTCACTTTATTTACTGACTGCAGATCATCCCATCGTTAGTCGAGGGCACTCTTCTTCCTCTCGCTTCCACCGCGCTGCAGTCGTTCTCCTGGTATAATGTGGTCTTAATCCTGCATTTGTCTTCTCAATGGAAACAAAGCACTCTTGGCGCGGCCACTTGGCACCACCTCGCTGATCGATGTCGAAGCCAGGCGAAATTTAATGAAATTCGTGAAATTCCGTTATTCCTTGTTGCGATAGCGCTTTGACACTTTGTTCAATTCATTATCAAAGGACCATACACGAGTGTTTCTGTGCAATGTTTGTCTTTGAGGGACGCGGACAAACCGCACACAAGCTCCTTCTGATACAGCTATGTACACTGACAAGCTGAATTGGGATTCTGCGTATTTTACGATTTTCATTACTTTCCGCTTTTCAAGTCTCCTCATGGTCGCGACCCGTTCGTGACAACAGGAAATATTCCGGGAAAACGAATGTTCCGTCCCATATACCGTTTTCGTGTGTATTTATGATAGCGTCGACGTCAAATGCCCTCTTTGCTTGTGCGTCAGCGATACACTCGGCAAAAGCAACGGTAAAAGCAAATGCCAGCTGTCGGGGCGAATTTACTCGAGAAGTGATGACTGTCCGGCGCACGGAGAGGAATTACAATTTCGAGACATCAGCCTGTGAGTGGTCATATTTGTAGGCTGGATCGTTAGACCTCGAATCATTTTTCATCGGCTCCCATTTCCTCCCTGTTCCCGTGCGCGTGCTACGGCCCGCCACCCCACTGTTATTCCATTCGGCCGAAATAAATGAGCACAGTGGATCAACGAGCATGAATTTCACGCAGGGCACGTGAAAGAGATCCGTATGAAATTATCTGACTCGGCCGAGGGTTACTCTGAAGAGCAGGAAGGGTTGTCAGCCGAGGAAAGGGTTGGCTGCCTGCTGCGATCCCCTGCTTGAGGAAGGGTGGCGGAGCGAATCTGCCGGCAGAGAGTAGTCGGCCCGGCGTCATTAGCAACAACCAACTGCGAAAGCTCGGCTTTCAAGGTGCACAAAGCCCGTCTTCTTTCAAGCCTGTCATCCACATTAATCGATGAATCTCCCGGTGCTCGCTTGGTCGCGCTATGTATAATACAATTCACGCACCTGCGCGAAGCGCCGCTTCCGGACAGAATATCCTGCTCTATATATCCCTCGAGAAAGCCCAGGAAGAATCCCTCCCTTTCTCTGATAACATCCAGGGGGGTTTAGCGATCGCGTTCTCCCAAATGGCTCATGAACCGATTAGCAAAATCTGCTGACAAACAATGCTTTGTCCTCTAAATAGCCGCGATTGACGCCGAATGACTTTGCGTTTATTCGGTAAGGTGCCTTCGTAATAACGCTCATCTTTCTGCCGCGGTAATTCATCGTTCTTTAAATATGCGCGCCATTGTGAAACGTAGCCTTTTGTCGTGACAAGATTCTGAGACTTTGCCTTACTTAGACGAAGCCTACGCTCCATGAAAAGGATTCGACTGCTCACGAACCGCATCTTATTCTGACGAGCGTGGAATCATAGTTTACTGTAGTGGTCGAATTAAGCATGACCCTAACTGGATAGAATCCAATATTGACGCGAGCTTCAGACTGAAGTTATATTAAAGAAGCAGGTTGCAGGTGTTGAAGCGTAGGGTCTCTACATTAACACAGTCGGTAAATAGGGCGTATAGAATTTCCTGTGAACACGCCGCGCCGGTTCCCGTATGCCAATACCCTTCCAGCAGGAGGTTGCATCTTTGATGGGCGTAGAGGAGAATCCAACGCGTCTGAATTCTGAATGGAGGTAGTCGAACGATAAAGCTGGAAAGCCGGGTTACGTGACACGATTTACGAGTGGACTCTTCGCTGTTCAATTACTCGGGGAGCCGGGAACGGTTACCTTTAATTCCTCGTTGCATCTGACAAAGGCTCTTTCTTTCGGGCGAGGAGGAGTGGAGAGCCGGCTGCTCGACTCAGAAAGCAAAGAGTTTCTGGCGCATCGTTAGCAGCCCGCTGCGCACAGTTCATCGCCGATCGTAAAGGGTTTTCATTCGACAGGCGCCGCGAACTTTCTTTATTGAGCGTGTACCTTAAGACTAAAAGCATTACATAATTGAAACCTTTTGCTAAGTAGCTCGTGTAGACTGCGAGAGTCAGAACTTTTAATACGTCCGCTCGTATACTCAGTCGCTGAATACTATTATCAGTGGCATCGGTCACTTTTATCGCAGGCAAACTGTTTACACCCATTTAGATTCGCTCTGCAAAATACGCGAGACGTCGCGAGAAGGCGGCTACGAAAATCACTGAAAGAAAGTGGACTGAAATCGCGAGGTAACTCCGTTGGTTATTACAGCGCCATTCGTCATTTCACAGTAGCGCTTTTACTTGGTGCGGATTCTGTAAGATTGCTTCCGGTTTCCAGACACTTTATTTGAAAGGCATGGGCCGGCGAGTCGTCTCATGAATTCGGTAGACGGATCTCATTTTCTATGAAGAAGTTAGAGAGCATTCAGCGCGACGATGTATATTTCTCAATTCCGCGCCTCCGCGTTCATAAAGCTCTTTTTCGTGTTTATCGTTCGTGCTCTGTGCCGGCCGGGATTCCATCGAGGATTGGTGCGCAGTTGATTTTCATTTGCAAGCGAAACGGGGAGAGAGAGAGAGGGAGAGAGAAGTAGTTGCGGATACTTGGAGAGAGGCGAAACTTATTTAGGTTTGTCTCTGGCAGGAGCCGAGCGAGCCGCGAGGGAAAATGCAGCCGAGCTTGGCTTTCACGAAACGAATATAATACTTAATCTGAATCAATGACTGACAGATATACAATAAGCCGTTGTCAATTACTCTGTATCAATTTATATCGCAATCTCGGTTTATTTTCCGATGATTGACGTCCAGTAGCCGGTGCCTGTCAGCCCGATTTGAGGAGGGTGGAAAAGAGTGGAATCGGTGACTGCAAGAAAGGACGCGTGTGTGTATGCGTGGCAATGGTAGAGGGCGTGAACAAGTGAGAGAGAAGAAGAGAGGGTGAGCCCCATACGGTTCACTCATGTCGAATTCGAATGAAACGGCGGAATTCCAAAAAGAAATGCAGTTCTCTTCGGCTGCGCCTGAAGCTTGAAACGGCAGAATAATTTCGCGTCAAGAGCAGGAATTTTCGTTTTCCAAGTTCACCGGATAGCTCAGGCTTTTGTGTAGCAGCCGATTTTTTTTATCCTCCCGCTATTGTTTTGACACAGCGACGCGAATCAAAAAGCGAGCGTATTTTTATTTCACTGCCAATAGCGTGTTTCCTAACGCGGCGGAAAAGCGTTTTGTCAGAAGCCAGATGATTTATTAGTCAACCGGGTAGAATTCTAACATTCCTTGCACGTTACGTGAATACAACGCATGTCAGATGTAATAACGACCGTTCGGCTTTTATGTGGACGAATTTTGTCACGCGCGCCGCGAAACCTTGGACTTTCCAGGTCTTTCTACGTGGGCGGGTGTAATCGGCGGTATTTAAAGTGCACTTACCGGAATCAAATGTCACCTCGCTGATCATGATCCATCGGTCGGAGAAGTGGAGCCTGAGCTTAACGAATTTTCCCACTCGGTGGTGGAGCTTAATTGTGATATTGCGTGAGGTCTCGAAGATCTTGTCTTCCATGTAGGTGTAGGTAATAGGCTCGCCTGTGTAGTACTTGCCGCCGATGCTGAAGAGGATGTCTGCCTGCGAGAATACCTGGGAAACATGCAAGTGGAAGCGCACATCAGCACAGGAAATACAGAAGGATGAGTTTTTCTTTCACCCCACGTCATTTTCCCGGGTGAGTGAGGTCGCATTGCCGGAATGATCGGCGGCAGGGGCGTCGGATTATTTTCCGGCCGACCTAAATATGTATGTGCGATAAAGAGGGCTGGCATATCGCGTTCCTGACACTGACGGATGAACTCGATTCAAAACCGCAGTCATCGGCGAAGATTTACGAACTACCAGGAAAATAAGGCACTACATATACATATATACTGCACCCTACAGAAAGGAAAGGCCGCGGCCTCTAGCGCTGTTGTAAAAACTTTAATGTCTCCTACAGTTCGATAAGCTCTGTAATCCGATCATAAATCAGGAATTTTATCCGGAGTCGTATAGCTGTTACTATCAACTGCATCGGGCTTGTACCCATATAATGTCCAGTGCCACTTCAGCCGACGTATTTTACGTCCACTGGTGTACTTTCGCACGAGTACTTTCACACGTGAAAGGGGATAGGCATTTCCTTCGAGAAAACTGTTACAAATTAATGGAGATGAGCTGACGTACGGCTCCTCTAAGGAACGAGATTCGGAGAGCACTTTTGCCGCGATGGATTTTTGCGCGGCCCATGTCCATTGACTATTCATTAACTACGAAAACCAGCTGAAACGTCGCCTGCTCACGAATTCGGTAAGTTTCCAGCGGCGGTGAATAATTCCGGGGCCTCCTTAAGTGGACACGAGATTCTATTACTCCGGGAGATGTTGCTACTACCTCTCCTTCTCTCTCTCTCTCTCTCTCTCTCTCTCTCTCTCTCTCTGGACAGCATAGGTTGGGAGCACGCCAAAGTAATTTATGGAGGAATTCCTCTACTACAATATTCGCTACGACATAGATTACACGATATAGGACATGGAATATCTGCTCAGCCAGCCCTTCGATATTACGACGCCCAGTTGTAATTGCGTAACTTGGAATTAGCCAAGACGCACGGCGAAGGAGCAGCATCTACGAAATTATCCTTTAACGTCTTTAGGTTAATGGATAATCAATTTCGTCAAGCCAAATTCTGGCTGTTCTCCAGGACGTCAAACGTCCAGATGTTAAAGGGAAACTTATTCAAGTTTTACCGAAACGAAAATGTGACACGATTCCCGCTGGAAAAAAACAGGGTCCTATAGTTTCGCCGGAATAAGATGAGTTGTATTTGGGCGAGGTCCAATGCCAAATCAAATGAAAGGTTATGATCAGCCTGTTAACGTGGTTCTGGTGATGCAAATCCAATTACCGGAGATTGGTTTCGCGGTGAGGAGCGAATGATATTTTGCGGCGGTAAGAACTTGCCGGCTGCGTATCTATATAGTATATGGTCGGCTATCGATACTCCGATCGTACTTGTCAACGTGTGTGCGATGTCGGAAGGTGGGTCGCTATAAAACTCGTTTATAGGAGCTTCTCTCATCCGTACGTGCCACCGCCGAAAGTCTGGCAGGACGGAATATTCAATCGAAGCTCGGGGACAAGCAGGGAGACGGGAGAGCATGTATGTCCCTCTGTCTATGTAGGTTGTGTGTGCTGATGTGGACGTACACATGCGGCAGGAGTCAGATGCAGGCGGAACCGCCCGGCTTATCCGATATAATATACCGGATGAAGCGCAATAACTGATCTGGAAGTAAATCCCTTTTTTACAGTACGGTTCAACGGAGAGAAATGGAGCTTTTCGAGGACCACGGTTATGAACGGCGGGGTTTTTTTTGCGCGGAAAATAGTTTTGCCGGAATGTACCCGCAGACTGCGCGGCGCACGGCCGAATCGGAGGAGAGTTTATCTAGCTCAGTGAGTTACGCTTTTTCTACGGGAAACAAGCGGCTCGCGACCTTAATGGTGAAAGAGGCGAATAAAGGTGAACAAGTATTTATACAGAATCTTATCCATTCTTTCTTCGAGTGCACGAATGCGTCCCCCAATTAATACCAGGCTCGATTGAGTTGACTCGAAAGCTACTGTACCTGCCACCGGATTAAATTATCATTCGATCCTTGAATTGAAATAGTAATGCGTATCGCGTTGCACGAGTACCATTTATAGACCATTAGTCGCTGGCGGGATCTTCGACATACTGTTTACCAGACACCTAGCGTGTGTACGCAGTATGCATAGTGGGCTCCCAGGTTCGCGGCGCAGGCGGCATCAAAGGGATCGTCTGAGGACGGAATTGAAATGGACTCGAAGGGAAAGAGCATCCGTAAATAAAATTGACGCGAAAGCCTCGAACGAACAGGAAGACTGCCGCTTCCATACGCGAGGTAGGCAGGGACGGCGAGTCTCGGTATGCAATCACGAAAATTTATGCACTTTGACGTGAGAGACAGAGCTTCCACGGTCTCGGAGTAAAAGTATTTGCCGACAGTCAGAAGCGCAGGAAAAGATCGGATCAAGCGTAGCGGTAAGTTCGTCCGTTTTCATTTTCTTCGCCAGTCGTCGAGTGGGCGGCTAAGTAAATTCACTGGCAGACGTCTCGGCGGTTACGTTTATTAAATTGCGATGTCAAACATTCGTCCGCCTCGGCAGACAGATTGCAAAGTGATCGCGGCCGCTACGGCCAGACCCCTTGATCTTATGAGGACAAAAACCTCGAGAGCCCAGAGCAGACTGAATTACATATTACGATATTAGCCATTCTTTCGCTTATCCATGCAATAAGGAGGAGCATTGCAGGCCCGCCCATGCGAGCGATTGCAAACTGTCGCGCGGACAAACCTTGAGATTCTCCAGAAGAGCTTCTGACGATCCGCTTTAAAGGAATGTTCGTCTCGAAAGGAGAGACGTTATTCTTCTCTTTAATCGCGGCTGAGCTCGCGACGCAGAAATCCGAATGCGAAGGAGAGCCGTTCCCGCGCTCCCCTTCCTATCGCAGTCTATTATCACCAGTTGAGTCCGCATGTTTCGCCGGCTGCTTCCGTCGAAGGGGAAAATGTTATTTGGATATCAAAGATGTGCCCAGAGGCAAAGCCCCGCCAGAGCCATTGTGAGGGTCTCCGGTTTATGAGCTTGCGAACCTCCGCTCTCCACCAGCTCGTCGCCATTCCCTCTTTCTCTCTCCTTCAATCTCTCTCTCTCTCTCTAGATATAAAAGCAGCCGACGCGGAAGAGAATTTCGAGGGCGATCAGGTGTTAGGTGCTACTGTTTTGAGACTCGACCACGAAGATAGTACGGTACGATGCTGCTTGAGCTTTGAAGTGGAGGTGACCGAACGCCATATGTCAAAGAGTGTTCGAACAGTTGATAGTTGCTGGCACCTACCACCTTTTGTCCTTTGAACTTAATATTCCTTTTCAATAGTTACTTCCCTTTTCGCAAAATCTCCCATTTATAGCTGGGCAACCCCCGTTGCTCCGAGTCTCTCCAATTGGTCTTGAATGGAGGCAGGGGATATGCATGCCGTATGTACTTTGTGCGAATATGTGCGCGACCGCAGAAAAATACGCTTGTTTAGGCGATGAGCATTGGATCGGAAAACGAGCTTTCGGTTTATCAGCCGCGGGCTCGCCTCCGCTGTTTGGCCTGAAACGCGTTCTTGTGCCGCTGCAATTTTCCAAGCACTTTTTCGGATTTTTTCTGCATTAACGATCGCCGATCGAATGTGTGCACTGCGCCCTGCAATTTTCGGCGAATCGGCACGCTCGAGCGTGCCCTTGTTAGTGCTGTTGACTGTTCGCCAGTATTTCCACTAATTTCATTTTACAATAACACGGCCGCGAGTAAAAAGAATAGTCCGTCGACATTCACGCTCGCGCGATTCTGTTAACGATGATTGAGAAAAGCCACGACGCGCAAGCATAATTGTTACGGTAAAATTGAAATAGAATGCGAACTGCCATGCTAATTGCAGGCCGGCGCCGCGCCCGCGCTTTCTTGTTTTAAGCCCGGTGAAATCTATATGTATGTACAGCGAGCGGACGTGCCTTGGCGGAATCAAAATTCACCTCCGTTTATGGAACTGTTCGATAATCGCCCATGCATATTTCGCCTCACGCGTGGCAAACCTTTTAGCGCGCTACACCGCCAAGCAAAATATCCGTACGAGTTTAAAGCGGATTTGTTGGGAGCGTAGTACTCCGAGGCGCATTCCAGGTGGGCGCGCACTGTGCCTCGAGCTTTTGTTATTGGCCCCTGAGATTTTCGCATTATCGTACAATGGCCCTCGCGTTTTAATCTACGAGATTCCGACCAATACGACCTCGAAACATTGCTAGCATTGCAACAGAATTTTCCAGTGGCGCCCGAAGCGAGTGGACTCGTATTAATTGGTATGGCAGGCGTGCCAATGTATTCCTATTAAATTCTGAAAGATACCGGTCTCTCCGGCTCATAGAAAGGGCTCGAGCGAATCGCGCTGCCGCCGGAAATTATATAAAGGATCGAATTATTACCCGTCGACGTAGCCGCTGCTGCGAAGAATGCTTGGACCAGGCCGGCTTCGCGAACTCATTTCCGCAAGCATCACGCATGGGATTACGAATGTAACGAATGGCGCTCGAGAACTTTCCTATCTCTGCCTCCAAATGAGCGGTGATAACCTCCCCCCGCCTATTCCCCCGTCGTCCCCTTTCCCCCCTTCCCTTAGGAGGGGAATTACAGATTTCGATTTGCATTAATTTTTCTTCCACCGCGCATCTCCCGACGAATGCTTTAATATCTGGGTCGCTTTTCGCGGTAAAAGATCCCGAAGGGAACGTAGCTTCCCCGGGGATTTTTATTTTCGGCAGCGGAAAGAGGGTCGAGGCTCTACGGTAGCACGCGGAGTTGGAGAATTTTCATGCTAGAATAACAGTCCTAATAGGATAGGGTAATGCAATCCCGGGAATGGCCTGCAGCCGACGAGATATCAAGTGGCCGAAATTACCGTTCCACCTTATATTGGTATTCGCCGGGCGTCTACCTGATAAAGCGTCGAGTGGAATATTCAATCAAGCGCATGGGCCAAGGGAGATCAGCAGAGACTGCTGCTGGCAAGATGCTGCTTCTGCGGCTGCGGCAGAAGGTGACGCGGGAAAATGTGGCGAACCCCTGAACAACCGCCGCTCTGGTAAGCCTGTTGATCGACGCTGCTTGTGCATTCCTCGCGGGGACCACGGTATAAGGTCGCCAAAGCGAGGGTAAACGATTTCTCCACGGCGAGGAAGCCCTGCTACTTTTATCGTGCTCGTGTAATGCGAGAAAGGGATACATTACAGTCGATAAATCCCCTCCGTTCTCATATAAATGGGTCGAAATCTCTTTCCAAATAGAGCACCTGCGCTGCTAGAATGAAATGTCTCGCACGAGCGTCAAGCGAATGAGATCTCTCGAGCAGAAGAGTGCGTACTTACTTGCACGTCCTTGGTGAACTGATTGTTGCAGTAGATATGTACAGCGGAGAACTCCCTGACCTTGTCGAATTCGAACTTGATCTCGACAGGCTGACTACGAGTCTCGTTCCTCCAGCCGACCCAGCCTTGCGTCCGCTCGTTGTTCCAGCCCATTTTGAAATTATCGGGTCCGGTTCGGCCATCTGTCAATTGACCCAAACCGCGGCGCAACTCTCCGTCCCAATGGCCGTCGTAGCTAGCGTCGAAGAACTCCCAACCGTTTCCCCGTTTGTCGCCTTGGGGCATCGAGTACGATACCACCCCATCTACAGAAATGAACGGGTCCTTGTGTCATTAACAGCTCCATCAACTCGCCGCCAATGTAATCCATGCAATCGAACAAATCCTTTTAATGTTAACAAAAACAGATGACTATGGCGGGTTGGATAATGAAGAGTTATTCGCTCTTCCTATTCAGAATTGGTAATGATTCATTTCAATCCGATTTGCGGGAAGGGAGATGAACGGTTTGGAGGAGTGGCCGAGGAAGATTTCGAAAAGTAAATTCGTCCTGGGGGATAGTAGCACAAGGGGTAATGGACAGTCCGGCGAGCATTCCAAGCTGCGGCGGGTTCCACGAAAATTGGCGAGTGCAAACAGCTTACCGCTCCAGTAACACCCGTAGAGCTCGACCCGCATGCAAACCGTCCGCGTGTGATGGCTGTAGGGTAGAAAACGGATCTTGCTCGCCCAGAGAGGTGGCTCCAGCTCGTGCTTGGACTCCAAATACGTGTTCGTGTTACCCTGTATTACCTGGAAGCATGGAAACGTTGGTTAAAGAGCAGGACAATTCCTGGCTTTCGGCCTACCCTTTGAATGCGCGGCCACTGGCTTTCACAAGCGCCTTCCACCTTTCCTAACAATGCCCATCACATCATTTGCTCCACAAATCGACAATTGTGATATCAGCGGTTTCCCGTATGCCCTGACCTTTTAAGCGTTTCAGAAGGCCAAATATGCATATGGAAGTGTATTGAGCGAGCTTTAACAATATGATCCAGCTGAGCCGTACCAATTCGCGAATTTCCGACTTCCCTGTCACCATGCAGCGTCATTCGAAGAGCACATTTCTCCGATATCAATGGAAATTGTTGATAGTGGCAGATTGAATTGGATCAGAACGAGCCCTTGCGGATATCAACAGTATTCCATCAGAGATCGGAGTGATTGGGTGACGTGTATAGCACCTGGAAAATACGTCTCTATGCTTGGTCGCATACTGAAATGCCACCGGCTCGCTTTGGGCGTCCCGTCAGAGGAGGGACATCGGCTTCCAGCGTATCAGACGGGGACTAAGGACTAATTTCACCCCACATTCCACCGTGTTTGGTACGTCGAGGTGCGCGACAGAGGGCCAGAGACGAAGGGAGGACGGACGATACACACTGCGCCGGGGTAGGAAGGTAGTAGAGTCACACAGGGAAGCGGCCGAAGGATGAGAGGAGCCGCGCACACGAGGGAGAGAGGGTTGAGTTAAACGTCCACCGTCCGCATTCTCTGATCCCTATCAAAGAGGCGGGTTCGCACTGTCGACACTGGATATACTTCTCTTTCCCTCTCGTGTACACAATTTCTATCTCTCTCGAGTCTGGCCGCGAGGGGACGAGCGCCCGAAGCTTTCAGGGTCTGGCAGCTCTTTCGCCGGCGATCCTCGGACGTGCGAGGGCCGAGGTGCAATATTGATTTCGCGTTGTGGGTTTATGAATAAAATAAGCGGTTTATCTGACGCTGGCAGAGCCCGGGTCGACGACGAACGAGTAGAAAGAGAGCCGGTGGAGAAGCGCACGGGAGCGAAGGAGGGGGCTCGCGAGATATAGAGGCGGCGAAGGTGGAAAAGGGGGTGCGCGTTCCCAGGAGATCACGCCAAGTGCCGTTGCCCATGGCGAGTAGATAGCCTAGGTACAGAGGGCCGGCCCATCGTCTACAAGTGCACACATCCATTCCCGCGATCTGGATACAGATGTGCCGTCTGTGTACATATTGTATGCGGATAAATCTATCCGAGTGTATGGGGACCGGGCCACATTTCTCGTCTGCGTGCGGCAGCCCACTACATACGGAATTGCGTATCGGAACATTTTGCGGCTGGCTGCGACACATTCAGCGCACGTCCAACCGGCGGACACGCGTGAGCACACGTGCACACCTCCCTGACCTTTGGTTCGCTTACGATCTCTTTTTCGGCGCTCCTAACCGAACCGCTTCAACTATCACTATCGGCTTGGCGAATTTCATCACGTCCACATTTCCCTCGCGCGTTAGTGGCCGCTCAATGAAAGCGTCGCCGCGCTCCCGATTCCTTTATCTGGTAAATTGTGTTGCTAGCATCGCCGCTGCTCCTTTCCCCGAATATTATGCATTCATTTATGCGAGTGCTCGAGATACTGTTTGCGCTTTCTACTTCTGTCCATTGAAATTCAACGCAGCATTCAAATCGGCCTCTCGCTTCTTTCTCGTCTGGCAGTGTCGCAGCTTTCGCACTTTATAGTGCGCGCGCGCGCGCCCGCCCGCGCTATTTTACATATTCAAGTCCATGAATCACTGTAGCACGTACTCGAGTGCGCCCGGTAGCCGAGTGATCTTGAAATCATAATAAATTGGAGTAATGTAAGTCAGCGGAGCGCCGCCGGAAAATCGATGGTTCATGCATTGTTGAGGACCATTACGGGGAAGTTTTCTCGAGCGCCAGCAGCAGCTCGAGTTCCGGGTTCATCGTTTTCCTTGGCGAAGCCAGCATTCGGAAAGTATTCCCCAAAGGGAGCACATACCTCCTAGAGACGCGGTGGATACCTTACCTTAGTGCATCCTAGGTTGGTAACCCACCCACCCTCTGTCTGGGGTCGATTCTTTCTCATTTCGGGCACCCAGGGACCCGTGCTAGTAGCACGTTACGCCATCAGCGCTGCCACACTTTGCACCGCCGTGCCGCGACGGAGGCATGGGGCTTGCGCTCAGAGAATTTAATGGGATTGGATTATGTGAGGAGAATTTGAACTCCCCGTATTTCTCGGATTTGCTCTACGTGAGAGAGGACCTAGCACTACGTGCCGGCCAACTATTTTTCTTTACGCTTCAAGGCTCCCGCGCGCGCCTTGAGCAGTTAACTCCGTATCGCTCTACATCTGCATACATCTCGGCTGGGACCAGTCGAACCTGCACACACGTACTCTTCGACGAGCGAGAAAAATTGATAGAACCCGGTAGAGGGGGCTTTGTTATGTGTATATGCATACTGGACAGCAATGTTTGCGCATTTACATCGGAGGATGTTGCTGCATTTTGGATAGTTTCGTCCCGAGGGATGAATATGGAGCTTTTTTACGATCGCCGCCCGCCGCCCGCCGCCCGCCGCCCGCCGCTGAGTGGATGTACGAGGCATCTCCTATGGTCTATGCGTCTCCCGGGTGGTTGTTGAAAAGGGCGAGTATCACTTTTCATTATCCACCTGCGCGAAGCCCGTTGAAACGCTATACGACCTTGCAACTCCACCCAACACCAATTGCTGCTGTGCATATGTGTACATAGAACCTGGAACGTGGCCTTCCAGCACAATTTCCTGCCCCTCTTACACAGACCCCTTCTGTGCGAGCGTGCGCCAGTGCGTGCACGCTTGCATTTAAGTGCATGCGCACAGAGGTCAAGTGTTTGGCAGCGTACAATTATAGTCAATATCGACCTGGCACTCCTTCCCAGGCTCGACGGCTGCTTTTCGATTTCACGATCCAGTTTCCCCGAGTAATATGCAATCGTCCTCATTATTCGCGACTCTCTCGCCATTTTCAAAAAGTCTGCTCTCATTAAAACTGTTATGCCGCCGCGTGGTTCGGTCGCGAACGAATTTATACATATATGTTGTTGAAAGGGCTCTCGGAAATTTATGCGCGCCGGCTGGCGAAGATTGTTAAAAAGTGTGGCCATTAATATCACTTTTCTATATCTCGGTCGGCGCGGAGTTACGGCCGGGCTATACAGCGGCAAGAAAGCCGGTTAATTTGTAATAACTTAGAGGAGGCCTCGGGAGGCGGGAGAGATAAGGTGCCAGCTCCTGTGTTTTATGCATCGGACGCATCACTTCGATATTGCAAAATTAAGCGAGCGACTTGTTCTCCCGGCGAGCGCGCCTGTATATTTTAGCAGGGTGGAACGTGAGCGGCCGAGAAATTAAAGAATAATAGAGCCTAGCCGTCAGAACTGTATCTCGAGTTATTTTTAGAGTGCTGGAGTATCGCTCCCTTGCAATTGCAATGTCTTGGGAGGATGTTATCCTGGGTGATGTGGATACTAAAAATTTTACAGGACACTCAATATCGCTTATCTGATGTTACGACTTATAAAGCATGTTAATCCCTCGTTAAAGTTTAATCGGACATTCGTTTAAGATACTTCCACAGGCTTTTCATAATCATTACACGATACTGGCGCCAATAATTCCGGTTTTTCCTGTTCCCTCCGTGTGCGGCGCGGTATGCGCCGCGCGAAATGCCGGGCGCGAGTGACCCCGTGATATCTGCGTGAGCCGGTGATCAATTATCAATAATTTTCGCGGAGCACGTAGGAGCCGCGCCGCATGCGATCGAGTTGCGAAAGAAAAGTAGAATGTTAAGTGTGCCGGGAGAAGAATTCGTCGAGCTAAGTGTTCCCAGTGTTCCTCGCTTGCGATACGGCACTCTGGCGTGGTCATATTTTGCGTTCATGGCCGCCTTACCTATCGCACCGGCGCGTATAAAGAAAATTTATGATACTGCTGCATGCGTGTTCCTGGCACATCGTCATGCGACTCTCTTCAAGAACTACTTAGACGCTTTTCTATACAATAACAGGTCTCTAAGGAACTTGAGCGCTGCCTGCAAGTGGTGCGCTCCCATCGAATTTTCTATCCATATATATTGCTGCTTAAAATTCAAGCAGACAAATTCTTCTCATAAACGCCCATATGTCCTACGCCCTTCTTATATGTATTCTACATATTCCTGTTTCAGTATTTCCACACTCCACGCCAAGTTTTAACGGCGCACTGCTTCAGCCCTGGCAGTGTGTATTCAAATTCTTGAATCGAGCGAGGTCTACATGAATTCTGCAAGGCGGCAACGGCGACACGAATTCTACAACCGGTAAGCTCCAACATCTGATTCATCCGGCCGATTAAGGAGGTTGGTGCCGAAAATGAAAATAATGAGATTGGATTGAAATTGATACATAATGTTAAATTATACTCATTGCATGACTCCTCCAATTTTCAACTGATTTGTCTGTATCGTAAGGCCTATTTCGCTTACCAGTTACAATAAGACAATTACTATGTGTACTAAAACAAGGGGCTCGGACATAGTCGGCCGAGGACCTCCAGCTACTCGACTAGCGGGCATTCCGTGACGCGGTTGGTTTATCTCGCATAGATTTCACTAATGTCCTCGGCTACCTATGCGTGCAACATTATAACGAACATTATACCGGCTGGAATATCGCCCTTCTGGCACCCTCACTTTTTCTCCGCCTTCTTGCCGCGCGCCACGTACCGGCGCAGTACACCGTGTGATTTACGTGTGGAAGTCGGGACATCGAAACACGCCGAGTTGCGTGCCGGGAGTGCTCACACACGCACGCGTCTCCTGCCACGCACCCTTCCTACCGGCTGGCTCGTGCTCTGCACTTATCCCCTCGCGTAATTGTTGGATTTCCACACGGAATTCGCTCGACCACGGGCGAGCCCTGCGCGAGGATGCCCGACGGTTCAGTAGGGCGGCTCCCTCCCACTAGCTTGACACCATAATGACGAATTAAGTAGTTGCACGTTCCGCCGAGCGCTACCCTGCTCTTTCGTAGTTCTCCCACCCTGCGCGTCCCTGGTTATCAGCCCAACTTCCACGCACGTACGCACAGTTCGCACCATCCCTGGCTGAGAAGTACATATCTGTATGTATGTATGTATGTATGTATGTGGTGCGAACGATTGGAATTGTTCCTTCGTTTAGTTTGCACGGGAATACCCAACGCGTCTGTTTGAGCCCGCTGTACAGCAGACAGAGAACGGTGGACGCGGTTCCAAGTAGTGAAACTCAGGATGGAAAAAAGCATCCGGTTCACCAATGCCGTGGTAAAGATAAACGATCGTATGGGGAGTGGAGTTTTTGCTCGCATTGGTCGATCATTGTCGGACTTTACGACGTAGGTGGCATAGAATTCCGTGATTAAGAGCCGTTTGGAGGAGAGGCTCGTTGAGCTTGTCGTAGTGAAATCGAGGGAAAAAGGTGGTGGTATATCGCCCGCTGGAAGGAAGAGAGGGACGGCCGGGGGGTGGCGGGGGCGGGGAATCACTCTATTCTACACCGCGAGCCGTGATTAAGAGCTGTTTTTAAACGGGTCTCGTATACAGATATATCACTTCTTTTAAGAATTAAATGGGGTCACTCTGATTAATTGAAGTCCTTGTGGAGTGCGCCCTCGAGAACTTGTGTTTTCTCCTCCCTCGGTCGTTCCTGCCGCTGAGCTATTAAAATATAAGCACTTTATTGGGCTCGTATTCCACGATGCGAGAGCGAAGCGGGGAGAGGCCATTTGAGAAATTATGTTTTTCGCCGCGTCTATGCCACTCTTACCTCCACTTTCTTGCAAATTGGCTCCCAACGCGCCGTCCACATTTCTGCTTCATGACTTTTCATCGTATAAAGCGCGATCTCTGCGGCACGCGTTTTACGCGAAATCGGATAAAATGCCCAGTCAAAGAGGTGAATGCAGCAGGATGCCAGCTCATTAAAAAGTATTGCATGCCAGGGAGAGCTAACGTAAACTGGAGCGAACCGGCAGTTCAATAGTCCAGCATCAATTACGACGCGTTCCTTTATTATAAAAAAGCAGTGCACCAACCAGCTTGTCAAAATGTTTGCGCTGCAAGGGCTATGACAGGAAATCCGGAAATCTGGCATGCTACTTCCTTGCATTCGATCAACTCCCGACAGCTAACGAGATACCGAAACGAAATCGTCTCTAACTACTCTACGGATTAACATTATTCGAAGTCCTTTGACTGCGACCGAAACCATCATCGCAAAACCCTTTGAACAGACGAAAAAATAAAAGTGGCCTTAGAAAAATATGTAATAAAGTTGGGGGGTGGGGGGCAGCGTACGTCGGAGGCTACGCAAGCATTTTCGTCAGCATCCATGATGAAATGCAGCGCGGGACAAGCCTGTTTAATTTAGTTCGCGTCGATGGAGCCGAGCGAGTGGAAGTGACGTATAACGTTGCCTAATGAGATCCCCGGTCGCTCCCGTTCTGGCTATTTATTATTAAGCAAAGCCTATGCGGAAAAACGGGCAGGAGATGCAACATAGAGCAACGAGAGACACACCCCCACATATCTGCTGGATAATGCATTGCGTACGAGCATGCACAACGAAGGCCTATACGCAGTGCTCAGTGTGTTCCACTGGTAGAGGTAAAAGTAAGAGTGCCGGCGCGGCGCCTCGAGCCTTAATTACCTCTGGCGGCCTTTTGAAGCTAGTGTACCACCGCTTTTGCTCTCGCGGCAATTATTATTACGTTCCACAAGTCCTATTGCATGCACGCATGTGTATGCATGTATAATGGACAGTTTTGCTTGGTGTTCTGGCTAACGCGGATGCCTCGAAATACGGCTGGAAATCGTATCTCCATGGAAGGTCAGGCCATCCGCGATTCCTCGTGGGATCTCCTGCATTTGCTGGAGTTTGCGATACTTCTCTCTCTCTCCCCTCCTCTCTTTTTCCCTTGATTCGGATAAGCTCGGGAAAAATCTGAAAAATATCCCGACTCCTTTCCTGGCAGGAAGCGGCGAGCAGCAGGATATCTACTTCTGAGGGAAGTTTATAAAAAAGAAGTTCGCCGCGCGCCCTCTCGGGCCGGCGAGGGGCAAGGGACACCGGCGTTGTGAAGGAGGAGGATCCTGCAGCCAAGGGAGTAATTAAGAAATCTTTTTTGGTTCCGTCGTGTTTACTGGCGGAGGAGGGGCAGCGCGCGCTTTGTGTAATGCCGCTGCGAGATTAAAATTTCTCCCTGTACTTTTACGTGTGACTACGACCTTCTTGCTTCGTCAAGCCGTCTATAGAAGGCCGCCTCGCGCGACCTTTGTGCACGATGCAATACACCGGCTTGACTTGTTTTAATTGTTTCTTGCCGTGTGAAAATAAACCTTCTCCTATGGAGCTGTACGCGTATATTTATGTATATATGCACCATGACTGAGAATGTGGCGCTAAATAAGTGTGCAATATATCAGGGCATGCTTAGATTTATTGGCAAAGAGTTATGAACCGGTTGACCGTCCACTTAAAGCGAAGATATTACTAGTAAATAATTAAAACGAACTGAGACTGACCGTCCCCCTGTGATCGATACAACTCAATCACAAGTCCCTGAATAACCATGAGGCCGAAGATGGCAGCTCCTCTTTAGATCGAATCATAAGGTGGAATACGTAAGTGAGATACCACCTTTAAGAGCCGGAACAAAGTCACAGTCCCTGAACGCATTAGCGCCGGCGCAAACGGGCTATCAATATTAATAAGCTGCTAACTACAGGGGGAAGGAGGGGGGTGGGGGGGGGGATGACCGATTGATCGGGGGTGACCAATTGAAAAAAGGTTGGGTCCAGCACCCTTATCGAGAGATGCTCACCCTCCCTTCCCCTCTCTCTGCCTTACTGCTCGAAATACATCCGGGAAATCTACTCTATAATTTCTAGCAGTCACGGGATAGCTACTGCAGTGCGATCCCACCGCTCTAATCCAAATCCATGATTTATAATCTTCACTTTCTATTTGCGCGACACAGAGAAAGATGGAGGGTGAAAGAGAGAGAGAGAGAGCCATTCTTTCCGTCTAGATAGCGCAACGTGAGCAAGCAAACCCGGTGATTTATTTGGCTCGACGAAGAATAAATAGAACCGCGCGGAAATTAGCCTCGCTGTAGTAGGAAGAGATTGGGCAAGGGCGGCCTCCTCGTGAGGAAGGGAAGGGTTCGCGGTTCTGCATAGCTGCAGTCGCTCGGTGCATTAGTCCTGGCATGTGCCAAGACTAATGACATGCCAGTCCCATCAATATTAATAAGACCGTAAGCGGACAGCGGACGACTGAAGACAGGGGATCCGATGGCCAATTTGCCTAGCGTTTGATCGAGCTTTTTCGCTTCACCTTTCAGGAGGTATCGTGGGCTCGCGACGTCGTAAAACCGAGCGGCTCTCCTACCCGGCCTCTCGTTTCTGCATTAATGACAGTGCCGTCACCTGGAGATCGTGCCCAAGGGGACGTCGGCGAGCGAGGATCTTAAGGTGTCGTAATAACTATACCGGTGAACTCTATAAAGACTGGTTGACGCCGCGCGTCGCCTCGTCGGCCGACACGCCAACCCTCGTAGAGACAGTAGATCGTGCCGGAGCCGATCAGACGCTCGCCGCGCACCAAGGACTGCCGCTTTGATCGAATACCGAGCCGTATCGATTCTACTTTGCCGGCCAACTTAGCAAAGTGCCAGGAGACTTTCCTTCAAGTGAGCACAGTCCATTCAACTTGTTTCTTCTATTGGCTGTCGCTTCCTGACGTTTACTCGGCGCGACCATAAATACTTGATTCACTCGGCTGCAGTTGGGCGCGGACACCCAGGAAACCTTTCGTTCAGAAAATTGTCGATTCAGTAGAAAGAGTAATCGAGACCCCGGCAAATCCGACAGATGCAAATTCGAATTTCTCCGCTACTCAGTCCTCAACCGGATTATTCTGCTGGTCTATCGTGCAACACGTCTGTTATGTTTCCCCGCTCGTTAGCCCATTTTCCGGGACAGCGGGGTGGTTCATAAGCAATGGAATATAAACAGCGCATACTTTCTTGCTGACGACGCGGAAAGCGGCTAATCGGCCGGGGAGCTCTGTGAGCGCGGAGAGCTTTGTTGAGTTCGGGGTCTACTTCTGAATTCAGAGGCTGAAAGCACCGAAGCAGCCTCTACAAAGTGGCGCGCATCGACGGCACGAAATTAGCTTACCGATTCGCGATAAGCGGCTTACGTTTTCAGCGGGATAATCTCCCCTGGCCGCTCTTCGATTCCAGATCACGGCTGCCGAGCGCTTTGAACTTGCGGCTCACGCGCAGCCGCGCGTCCGCTGTAACTCGTCACCGCCGAATTCCCTCTCAAGTAAAGATTACTGTGCCAATTTGGCAATTATAAAGGCCAGACCACGCCGATCGCGATAGGCATATACATATGTGCAGGGTGATTCACCTGGCTTTGAATCGCTATTGATGGATATAAGCCGTTCAAAGTGTTGAATAATTTTAATACAAAGCAGTCTTATCGAGTCTCTTCAGCGCACTGAGATTTATTTATAATATCAAACAGTACCATCAATGGAACTAATTGGAACTCGAATGTGAAGGAGAGGATTAAAAGCCAAGTGACTCAGCCTGTACTAATAAATGCCAGCTCGTTTTAGCAGCGGAAACAACTGCGGGCCCTAACAGCCGCGAGCAAATACAGAGCAATAAATCGTGATATTCCATATGCATTGGCATAAACTCAATAAAGTCGATTTAACACAAATAGTCGTTGGCGTTTGGTTTGCGGAGATATTTTGTGGAGCACGTGAGACTGACGGTATGCTAGGTGTAGAGGCTCTCTAAGGATAAGGGTACTCACCTCCTTCCCTTTGATATCTCTGTAACGGACCCACTTGCCAAGCCGTGGTCTCCAGTACTCGAGGAGGTATGCCTCTGCATACTCAACACCCAAGCCGTTTCCGAAACGACCTTGAGTGGCGGTGGCCGTGATCACATGGACTGTGTGGAGGTCGATCTCCAGCCATTCTCGGGCTTCTTGGGTGACCTGGTTCTTCGGGCACCAAGCTCCGCCAAGATTTTCCGTTCTTAATCTGCAGAGAAATGATCAGGTTACTGCAAGGGCGAACGTTGAGTGCGAAAAGGGCGATGATTACAATACAAAATCATTGAATGGAGACGATTACGGCACTCGCGTTTGTTAAAGATTGAAGACCGATTAACAACAACATTCCCACAGCTACAATAATAAACCTGAATGACAGTGGATTTCGTCGACAGCTTCAAGGATCGGAGTGCTCTCGATCGGGTACTCGACTACCTACTCGAAACTCAAACCGATCCATTTAAAGCTGCAAGCTACGCTCGGCCTTTTCTCCCTGCGCACAGTCTCAATCTGGATCATCCAAGCTACTCGTCAAGACTTTGAAACTGAATTCCAGCGTGAGCGCCGCTCTAAAGTTTGCCAGGTGCGTGTTACCTCTGGCATCCCGCGGGGGCGTTTCAGAGTCTAACTCCAAAGTAAAACTCTAAAACTAGACAGGTTGAATTTATTCTCTTAAGTACAGAACACCTAATTAAGTTGGCAGTCAAAGCCTGCTCTGCCGGATGAATGGAGAATGAAAGAAATCCGCGGTATCAGCTGCCAGTAGAGTTGCGCTACTGGAACCCACTGACAATGATCAGAGCGACGGGCATCGCGGGGATTCCACGTGAGGTCGTGTGCCACGCGCGCTTGATCGATTCGCAAGGATAGGGCGCAGGGTGAACGCGAGTGGCGGCTATTTACCGTGGCCAGGTTTGTTGCTGGCATCGGCTCGTTGCTGGTGTCTCGGTTTTAATCTTCGGGAGGACGAAAGCAAGTGGAAAGCGGAGAACCCGGCTCGGGGCCGGCATGAATAAAAGATGAGGCGCGAAGCGCCTTCCCTAATTGTGTAGACCGTTTAAATGCTCGGCTAAAGAGAGAGGCTCCTCCTCGGCGTAACGCCGGCCGGGGGAACGTGCGCCTGTACACGTGTTGGTAGATCCTTTGGAAGGTGCGAGCTGCCTGATTCGGTGGGCGGGTGAAGGAACAGGAACGGCGGCGGCGGCAGCGGGTACCAGCATCTCAGACAGCCAGCCAAGGAGCCGAGCGAACAGCATCTTCGAGGCTTAGACCAGCCGGGGAGTCAAGTTTGTTTTAGCCTGGCATATTATCGCTAATTTGCTGAATATTCGGAAAGGCGACTTAGCGAGTTGTATGCCGAAATATTTACCCCAATGCTAATTGTCCTCGCCATTTCGTTACGGGGGACTACCATGGGCGCGCGCGCCCTTTATTATACGGCCCATTTCCCACGCGGGCTCTATTATGGCAGGCTTATTTTAGGGACTGTATAAATCGCAACTGTCTCTCTCTCATTCCACCCCGCTCCCTTCTCTCTCTTTCAGCGCTAGACTCTTTCGAGCAATCAATAAGGTTTTTTTAAAGTATCGCAGGGCTTTTTCGTAGTTTGGATTCCTCCTTAGTCGACTGGATGGGATTACGAGTAATCGTGTTTACGGTCATCAAGGCCCGGAATGATAGCGCGGAGCTACATTCTTGGGAGGAGGACGCAAAGAGTGAGAGAGAGACAGAGAGAACCGCTGGGACAAGTCGTCGTTATAATACTCGACGCTGCTTTGGCGAGATTTACAGCTCGCGTAGTAGAAGTACCTCTTTATCCTTAACAACCAGCCTGGACGGACTGGTTTCCCGATGCTGGAACAACGGCAAGACGAGGCACACACCGATACCGGGGGGACTTGTGATGCGATACACGTTCGACGAGCACACCGAGCACGAGAACGCGCAATTCCGAGAGAGAAGCGTAGGTAAATGAGCGCGTAGGCTGCTTTTACAGCGTCCTCGGTATATTAGCAGCAGTGCCATGAATCGCGATCCCCAATTCACGAAATTGCGTCCTTCCGAATTGAATATCGAAATCGGCATTCCCTATACTTCCCGTTCCTATTAGCCACCTTTTCAATTTCATCACTTATTGGAAGTGGCCTGCTGCGGGCTCGTTAAGAGAAATGCATGAATTCGAGCGATCTCCAAACTTCAAAGCATGCTGCCAGTATCGAAGAGTTATTAATTTGGCTGGCAATATATGTTCAAGTTTTCCTGAAGCTTCTGGTCAAATAGAGACAACTTGAAGATTTCTTGAATAAATAGCATGAACCTATGTAACTGGCTGGTAGTGGCCGTAGAGTTGAGAAAGTCCACCAATCTTACGGGCAAGGCAAAGTGAAATTATTAAGTTTAGTTTACGTTAAAATAACTTGAATTTGGATGCTCGAAGTGAAGTATTGGTACTTCTGTAAATGGGGGATATTTGGCGATTCCAGCATGAGCGTGATTTGGAGGAGTTTGGCGAGGGTGCGCGCGCACTGAACGACGGGCGCTATTTATAATAAAATTGCGTGAACGGTGCTCGCAGAAGGGTAATCGCAGTGTGCGGTCGGTGGTCGGGGAAAGAGAGCATCGGGAATCTCGTTTTCTGTACACGCTCGGCCGAGCCAGGTTTGGAAGCTTCGAAAAGGCTGCGTCCAGTGCTTCTGCCAACTGACTGCACTGACGACGAGCGGCCGACTGCGTTAAATTGAGCGCGCCCGTGAGATAGCCATGGCGGACTTAAATTTTCCATCGCGTTAACCGCATCGCGAACGATTTTGAATTCACCGGAATTAGCCGGCGAGACGTGACAGGAGCGTCTGGCCACTAGCGCAACGCTCGCATTCCCGCTACCCTCTGCATTATGGAAACTGTTGGCCGAGTGGATTGACATGTAGGAAACCCATCTGTCCGCATGCCGAGATCTACCCCCAAAGATTTCCGGATTTCCCAAATTTTTCACCTGTCCACGCTATACAATCTTTTAGTAACGATCGCAATCCCCACTGTGCGAAGCGCGCGCTTCCCTGGACTTTGTCCTTTGATCGGAAACACGAGGACACCAAGTGGTATCTCGATACCAATACTCTCTCGATTCTCTGCCTCGTTTCGAGTTTCGAGTTACTTGAATTCGAGTAGCTTGAACTCGAGTAACTTGAACTCTGTTCTTTGCACAGTATTGCCCGTACGCTATAAAGCTTTCCTCATTAGTTTCAAACGATCTTTCTTTGTTCGCTCTATGGCAACACACGGTTATCATTCACTGCTAAACGGTGCGATAATGCGTCGATACAGTGACAGTGGTATATCTGGTCGCTCGAGTTAGCCCGGCGACGAAGCCGCACCTCTCGCGCAATAAATGCTACCGTAATATACATACATACCACGCTCGGGAGAAACAACCTTCTTTAGAGACTGTTACCCCGTCAGGAGACAGTCCTTCCACTACACACCACCTGATTGTTGGTTGGCATCCGCTATTCCCCATAACACTAGCCGGCACAGATTGGTACTTGAGGCTGGAAACGCCTACAGGCTTTCCGGAAATCTTTATCGATGTCTCTTTATAAAGGGTTTAAGAAGTAGCCCAGGATAAATGGGCTGCAGGTGAATGTACCGGCGGGTAAATTAGGGCCATACAGTTTGTACGGCCTGTTCTTAGCTCGGCATTAAAGTCGAGGAGGATCGAAAGGAGTACGTCCACCTCTCGGTATCACCGAACGCAAAGTGTGTAATCGAGTGCAAGTATAAAGGGGGAGCGGCTCGCGCCCAGTTCCCATCTTATCTGTACTTTCGAAATTACAGTGTATCAAGTAATGACTTTAAAAGCTATTACTCGCGCGTAACTTTTACCGAGGGGGGGTCTGAAGCCGTGGCCCGGTTCTTTGTGACGGCAGCGGCAGTGTTATTCCAAGGAGATTAGCTTATATCGCGCCTCCTTCCCGTAAGGAGGATCCACGGAGATCAGCCTCTTCGGGGCCGAGCTGCGAGGAAATGAAATCGCTGCAGCGGAGAGGCACGCACACACATAGAGACGGGGACAGGGAGGGCCGACGTATCGCAGGAAATTTAATTCGGCCGGGGGTATCGGTAGAGAGAAGTGGTCGTATTTTAACGGTGGCCGCACATTGTATAAGTAGGACCGTAATCGCAATGAAATTCTTGCTTTAATTAGGCTAGGTACACCCGGCGCGAGTTCGTTTGAGATGAATTTTGCGCGTTGGGAAGTTGTCCCCTGATTACTCAGGCAGCTGCAATTTCTCTGAACTAGGTCTCGCCCTGCGCGCCCTCGCTCCCTTTTCTCTACCGTGCTCTCTCTCTCTCTCCCTCGGCCTCTCCCTCTGTCCCACTCGGCAGAGTCTTAATTGCATCCATTCTGGAAATATCGTTGAACAGGGCGAAGCCAAGGTGGCGCGCGGGTAGTGTGCATCCAGCGTGCAAAAGAACGTACGACTGCGCGGCTCTCGAGTGCAAGAGAACTCGGAGAGGTTTGCTTTTCTCCGGCACCATTCTGAAAACTGATCTCGTTTCATGTCTGATGTAGAATGGTGGACAGACATAGTGGCTCTCCTCGCGCTCGAGGGTCATGGAAAATTTACGAAGGCTGACGCGCCCGGCCGCGCAGATTTCGCCGCGCTGCCCGCTCCTCGGCGACGCGATGAAATTGAAAATATCAACGGGTCCGGATTTCACCTGCAGCCAATCCCGCCTGGTGATATCGGCGCGCGCGCGCTCTTTCCTCATTCATCGATCACTGGTTGTCGTAACAGAAAGCCGGCTAAATTAAATTACGACGCCGCGCTGCCAAGTTTTACGAGCAGACTGTAATAAATGGCAGCATGCGTCGGCATTGCATTAAATGAAATTAAATCAGGCCGCGCAAACCCGTTTGGTATTTATACATCGATCCCCGGCTGAGTAACCCCGCCCCGCTCAAAGGGTTAATATCAGGTGACATTAATGAATCGATAGCACTACCGGCTCAAGTATCTCCCGGGTTGAGAATTACGTCAAACAAATAGCATCAAATTACACTCGCTCAATTGCGACTAGGCAGCCGGGGTGCTACTCTCGGGGCCCGGCATCGCACCACCGAGGAATAAACAAGCGTATCAGCGCGGAATTAAAACATCCATATTCAACGGCATGTGGCCCGCTATCCTCGGCGGACTCGGAGCGCTCGAGCGTTCTCTGGTAATTTGGGCTTGTTGAACATCTCCAAACAGTGTTTAACCGGGCAAGAGAAATCGCGTAACAGATTTACCCCAAGGGCCCGAGACGCCGCGCGGCGGCGAGAGGCGGCCAGAGCGAATTATACCAAGGGCGAGCGGGCGAGGAGGAGCTCATGCGTCGCCGGGCGGAAGCAAGCGTGGAAAATGTGTTGCGCATTTTTCCACTTACGCCAGAGGGCGAACGCACGAGAGTTCGCCCGGCGCGCGCACCATCAGGCATTCTAAGCACCTTCGCCCCGGGTCAGCCTCTATTAAATTAGACGGTGACGTGGATGGGCGAAGAGAGCGATTCTTGGATGCAATGCGGGGGCGGCTCCGAGCTCATCAAGAGTCAGAGGCCCATTCAGCCGGTCATTGTCTGCGGTAATGGAATGTATTAATATCGGAGAGCCCGCAGGGTAACCGAGCGGCATCCTCTCTCTCTCTCTCCCTCCCTCTCTCTCTCTCTGTGTTCCTTCCTACCCCTATAGCACACTCCAGCACCGGAGGACCAGTAGTAGCGCGGCTCGGAACCAGCTCTCCTAGCCGGGCGCCGGGCCGAGTTACAACCGCGGCCTGCAGCCCGGATATGTCCCGTGGGATGGAATATTCGTATAAACCGTTGTTGCACTGCAACCGTTCTCGAGCCCTGGACCCAGCGCATTAATATCTAAACGCCGGCGGAAAGCGAGAGGGAGCGGCGGAGTAACGCGGACAGAGATGTAGATGGAGGGCGGGGGAGCGAGGGGTTAGGTAGAGAGAATGATGAGGGTTGTTGCACGCGCTAGAATTCGTATCTTGTATTCATGCGTTCTACCGTCGGCTACGAGAGGCGTTACATTGAACCCGCACCCCTTCACTTCTCTACAGGTGCAATGGACTTTTTATTTCGGCGCACCACGTCAAACATCCTCTCGTGATAATTATATCAGAGGGTGCCATTCATCGCTACCCTCGCCGATATGTGCACGCGTGCACTCGCTCCTCTGTACGGTCCTGTGCACTTTGTCCCGTTAGGCAAAGGACTCGCACCAGCTCGATTGTATCAATCGAACCGAGGCCAGAGAGTGCTTGACGCGGGCCACGAGTGATTTCGCGAGGATACTAATTTTCCGCGAAACCGGTAACGCGCCACACTGGATATGATAATACATGGCGAGAGCGCGACAGGTGAGATTTAATTGCAAGTCGTGTGGGCCGGCAATCTATTTCGCCGGTAATCTGCGCCCCGGCGCGCGATTAGAATTCATAAACTTTCCCGCGCGCAATCTGCGCCGATCGATTTTTTCCCTCGACCCGCACCGCCGGCTCAGCTCGGACACGTCGAGTGGCGCACGGATAATTGCCGTTCGTTTTGGAATATACATGGGCGATATAGGCGGGGACAACGGGATTTGGAATAGTAAGTTTTTGTTTGGACTTTAATAGCATCTCTCGCTCTCGGTGCGTTTAGAAACTTGACGGACGAGATTGCGGGTTTTAACGAGTGTTGGTCAGCAGGCGAGCGAGCGGCTGCTAAGGGCCGGGAGAGAGCTCCTTGAATATTCATGCACACGCGAAGTTGCAAAAGGCGTGATAACATATAGCGCTCGAGTATTATTTTTCAATTACATGCCGCGTGCGCTCCGATTGCCCTTCTTCCAAGTAGTCCGCCGTGCAAATTGGGCCCTTGCTTTGACCGGCGCAGTCTGCAGCTCGCGAAAGCCCGGAAACACCTGTTAAAGCACTAACCAGCGGAAAGCATAACTTTCTCCGCCACTCTGCCAACAGCATATTCCTACAGAGTAGTAGAAACAGAGTCCGGTGCATTTCTCACCGTCCCGTCGCTCGCTCCACTTTCCGCCCTGTTCCCGTCCGTGCTCTTCCTGTCAACCGGACGCATTCTAGACGTGGGAATGTTGTTTTTGATCGGAGCGCCGATTCATCGCCGGAGTGAAGGCAGAAGGTGCGCACCAGATACGAATGACGAATGATATCGGGGTGGGCTATCGAAATGAAAAAGCGTCGTCGCTTACCGTGCTAGGTGCGGTCCGACGTTTCCTGTGTCGAAGGTGGAACTGGCAGTGATATCCGCATCCGGAATCGTGCCGGCCTCCATGCCGAGCGGCGCAATGCATTGGGCTGGAACAAACAAACGCAACGAATGCCAGCCAAGTTAGGGGGCCACATGAATTTACATATGATCGCACGTATGATCGTCCAGTGCGCCGGACCGGGGCTCGGGGCATCGTGGCCCGATCATAAACGGTTAAATAACCAGCTAACCGAGATGAACCCGCCGGATAGCTGCTTTACGTTCTCCTATACGAGCGCTCTTCTTACGAGCAGGGCCAAGAGTTGGGATCGTGGAAAGGACTACCTCAACATTTTCATATCTCCTGGACCGATCAAATTGTTTCACGGGGAACACGGCAGTCTCCTCGCAACGAGTAACGCACTGTATCCCGGCTACCAACCAGTTCTATCTTGATACACTGATATTCTCCAGCGTGCTGCCAAGCCTGCTATATTTACGATTTTGTTCTTACAACGCATCGTCAACAAGCAGCGCAGAGACCGAGGACCGAGACTCGAAAAGGAGAAAGAATCGAGCGATCCGATCTCTCTCTACCGAGGAACGAAATTTATTTGGTCATTTATACGTGCGCCTCTAGAATCAATCAGCAATAAATTGGTAAGAGATAACAGGGCGAGAGGATAGCGGCTTGGCAGCGGCTATATCTATGCGAGGAGAATAGCGGCGCATACATAGTATAGTATTGGTATCTGTATCAGATAGGAGGAAGAATACGCCGAATTCCCTTGGCTCGGGGTCAGTCGCGCTTTAATGCGAGAATACGCCGATCCGATTATCATGGGACGGTGAGGCAAGTGCTCGCACTTTAGCTAGCACACTCGAGACTCGAATAGACGATCGCTCGTGGCGCCATACAGGAGCAGGTATCGATTGCAATTTATGCATTCCGGAGGTTCTATTAGAGCCTAAATGCCGCTCGATAAAACTTGCCGAAGCATCGTGGCCGGATTGGTGCGGCCCGGCCGGCCGAGATCATAATGCCTAATAGCAGATATCGAGGGAAGGTGTACCGGAATGGCGTGATGGGAGACTGTAGCTTTGTGGTCCGAGTTCGAGCAGCTAGAGAGTCTCCCTCTAGCCGCGAGAATTAATGGCAGAGAGTGCGAGGTTCTAGTGGAAGGAATTCCGGGCGAACCATCGGGAAACAGAGGAGCGACGGCCGGCCGGCGCCGGCACGTAGGCAACCATTAGCGTCAAAGTTTTGTAGGCCGCGCTGGGACGAATTCTTCGGGAGAATCTCGACCGGCGAATTGGCCGCGAAACCCGATATCATCGCCAGATGAAATTCCTGCAGATTGCGGTCCGGTAGAGCCGAGCCAGATATTACGTTTGGCCGAGGGAGTAACTAAAGTATAACGAATGACAGGGCAAATTGATACGAGGCCGCAGTCAGTGGCGGAGTATTTTTCAACTAGCGATCGCCGGCGCGTAAAGCCCGACTGGTACCCCTTTCTCTCTCGGCCTCCGCGGGAATAATGGTTACTGCCGCCACCGCCAACCCTGCTGCCGATGAAATCTTCGTCTAGACTACGCGCCCTGTGTCGGTGGAAAGACCGATTACAATCAATATTGGGAAAGTCGGAACGCGAGGCAGCCCCTGTGAATCTAGGAGAGAAGCTTCCTCGCCGAGCCCTCCACTCGCTATATTATTATTAATGAAGCCCGCCCCCATATATCGCACATATTTCTACCCACCCTTCGATTCTCACGACCCTCCTCCGCGCGTACAATTCCTCGGACCCAACCCTCCCTTTCCGAGAGTAAAGTTGGAGTGTTCTCTCCCCGGCGGGATCCGTTCCTTTCGTCGTCACGTCCGGCCTAACGAGCCACCCTGAGATATCGCGCCCGTAAATCGATCCTGAATAACGCCATCCAAGTGCATAAAAGCAACGCCTTCCGATATATGCCTCCCCAACCAATTGCGATGCCATCACTATTATCTCTCAGATATTCCACTTACCATCTACTCGGCCTCCCCCTCCTTCCAATTATACCCATAGGCCCTTACGACCAGCGAGTCGACTCGGGAAAAATTTCCTTGATTGTTTTCCAACTATTGACAGACTCGTAGACCACGAGGCTCCGGGAATACTGGGCTGATAGTCGTTACCGTGAAATTTATTCCGTAATTAGCCCGGGAGTTTCCAATACCGATAAGTTCCCTACGGTTCTTTTTGCAGCGTGTTAAAATAGCGCTGCTGGACCGGCCAGGAGAAAACTCCAGCTGGAAAGGGCCCTCCTTATGGAAGGTTAATCTACTGGGAATACGGAGCAGGATATTTCAGGGGTTATCGAATAATTTCCGATAATCAAGCGGCCGCGAGTGGCGCCGCTTTGTGAAATTGGCTCGTTCATTAACTGGACGAGTGAAAGGGTATATCAAAGAACCGAAGGGACCCGGGAGGAAGGGCGGCTTGGTGTGGTAGTCGTGGCAGGAGCATCGGAGACTCCATCGGCGACAGATCATTTAGTTAAGCTAACGGCTCGCTCGCCGCTGACTAAGGCACTCCGACATGCAAATCGATGCAGTCTGCTTTTTTGCGAGAGAAAAAATAAAGCACGCGGTCTCTGCTCCCTGCTCTCGCGCTCGCATGCCGTGGGTGGCGGGAAATCGGTCGATAAAGTGCTCGATATGCCCGGCATCCGCCCGCCAGAGAAGAACTACGCTTTGTGACACTGCATGCAGCCGCACTTGCCGATCCGTAGAATCGAGCATCAAAACCAATGCGACTTTTACCGCATTATGGATATTGTATAGCGAAATCGCGTTGCAAAGAGGGTGCGCTCTAGTGCCCGTGGACCGTGAAAAGTCAACACTGTACCCGACGCGGGGTAAACTTGTTAATCGAGCCGCGCGTCTGGCGGGGCCTCATTGTTAATGTAGGAAGATTGCCGTGGCTGGAATTAGAGGCCCAGGCTAATGTACAAAAGGGAATGGTTGTAGCGGGAGGAGGAACCGAGGAATACATACAGGAGTGTGGCCGGGCGGCCGGCGCCATACGCGCCAGCGAGCGAACTATCCAAGTCGATTTAGGATCGAAAGTTCATCGACTCGAGCCTCGGCTAAGTTGCACGGTCTGGCGCGCGTTTATTGTCGTTAATAAGTCATAGACAGGAAGGAGCGGTCTAGCGCTCGGTAAGAAACTATAGCAGAGTCGAGAAGTTTAGCGGAGTATGTACGAGGAGTACACGGCTGGAGGATTAGAGGGCCGCCGCCTCTATACTTACAGAGGTCTACGGCACCAGCCGCGGGGATGAGAGCGACAAGTGCGACGAAAAGGTGGATGCCGGGTAGTGGCCCGCTGGCAAAGAAACCGAAGCTTTTCACCATAGCTCCCTTCTCGTGCGAGGGTGGAACCCTCGCCCTTTCCTCACCGTGACCCTCGCGCTGCCATTTCTGCCTCGTCAACCTGAAACAAAAAGCCCGAATCGTTATATGCCGCACAGCTCGGGGATACACCTTCGAGCACGCTCGTTCGCTCAGCCCCGGCTGACGAGGCCGTGGAACGAGCTTCTTCGCCGGCAAATGTCCCCGGCGAACGAGCTTCCGTCGCGAAATGATGCACGGAGAGAGATATACACGGCGAACGATCCGCGAATGCCAAGGTTACGTCGGTGTAATGACGACCCCCAAGATACCATCAGGCTCTATTTGCAGGGGGATTGTTTCGGCTACGCTAACGGAATACATTTGCGTCTAACTGATTTCGCAGGGACGAGGATACAGCTCCGAGGCTCCGGGCTCTGCAATAGACACCCGTATATATACATGCTGCTTCCTGTTAAAGCCTACGTGCCTGGTACCATTAAATCACGAATATTTGTACAGACCCTGTACGTTTCAGCCGATAGGCTGATATACGCGAGCAGCGAGTATCCAGCAATAAAAGTATGATATATGTTTTATTGGTATAAACCGAGTGGGAAGAGGACAGCGTACTAATTAATTCATAAGCTTGAGTCCAGCGTTAAGGAAGGTTAGTAGATTTATTAGCCCGGTGAGGTTTGCCGCGAGAACCACTTCTTTACTCTCGTTGGTGGTGCAGGGGAGTAAATGCGCCTAGTATCGGTAAGAACAATGTGGTACTCCGAGCGAGAGTGGTGCCGGCGATGGCCATAAGAAAGGTGCGATTCCCGAGCCTGGACTTTGATGGAGTACGCTCTGGTAATTGCACCAGCAGTGAATATGTGATGGCGAACGCCGTGTAGTAAGAAGTCGCTCGGTCGTAGGCCTTGCATTAAACATACATGCAGGGGCTTATAGCCTGGTCTTAGAAGTAGAAGCCCCAACTTCTCCTACCAAGTCCGCATCTCCCACTTTGCGGCAAAGTACCGCGCCCCTCTTTCCCCCAGGATTATTCCACTGAATTTATAAAAACGTCTGGCAAAAAAAGTTCTAGAGGCTAAAATCGGTGCCGATAGCTCGCAAGAATAGCAAAAAAAAGCTCCGTGCAACCGCGCGAACCAAGAGGGTGAAATCGATAGCCGATCGCTAAACCGCTTACCGGATTACCTGCAGCCCGACGATTCCTTTGACAGTCGAATGCAAATTTTTCAATTTCCCCCCAAATCAAATATTAAGCTGGAATTTATCCGCCCGCTGTACCATCATTTATACGTCGCGTCCTGTAAAAACTTTATCTCGCCATCATATCCATGGCGCGTGCGCGCGCGCGCTCGCGCTCGCGCCTCTTCTCCTCCACGCAAGAGCCCAAGCCCAACCTTCAAATCAATTTTACCCGGCGGCCGCGTTCTCCCTCTCGCACGCTCTTCCTCCGACCATTCCGATAACGAAATTATTCATCGATTGTTTTCTTTTCATCTCTTTGCCACGGGAGGCAGATTACCGCGCGGATCGTTACGGCCAGGTGGCAGACTGGTTGTTACCGGGTTGTTTTGCAGAGGCGACTCTGGGGACAGCCAATGTGCGGCGGACGAGCCGATCGTCTTTCGGCGCAGTTTCTAATTACTATTCCGCAGACAGGCCGCCGAGGAGGTCCATTTGCGATCGGTATCGCTCGATGTATAGACACGCGCTATCCCATGCGCACACCGTGTATTTATGTACACAGCTCACATATGTGTGCGTATTAAGGGTATAGGCGTAACAGGCCGTGGCCTAAGCTATCCTGTAAGCTGCGAGGGCTTCCCGTGATATCCTAGTTCGACGTCGATTCTCTTCGTTTGCATGGCAATGAGTTTATGCAGATTAATACACACGAAACCTCACATACACGCCGCTCTCCTGGGATCTAAGCACGATACCAACACGGATTCACCAGCCGTACATGCATATTTTAGTGGCAGCGCCGCAGCCGCACTCGGCCTCGCTCTTGCGCCGCTTAAGGATTTTCGAACGATATAAGCCTGCCACACGCGTCGCGAAGGTCGCCCTCATTTCTTCCCTCATGTCCCGCCTCGGCCTATCCCATTAGTTATAATCCGGCAGTCTCAGACTTTGCCAAACAATACCTTTATCGACGTCTCTCTATAATCCCAAAAGTGACCGGGAAGACCGCAAGCCCTCGCAAACAACAACTGATCCCTGCCCTCCCGTCGATCCCACGGCAAAATCTGGTCGCCGAGCAAAAATCCCCTGATATGAATACACATAGCCCCCCACTAGCAGTAGAGATTTATAAAGTTGCACATGAATGACGCAGTTGATAGTGAAGGGCCTTCCACCAGCGCACGTACCACGCTTGTTAATTATCTGCAAGACGGCGTGGAGTGGGAGATGCATTTTCGAGTCGGTGCACTTGTACCACGTGGGCGAGCGGGACGTGTACCCTCGAGTAACAGCCGCGAGAACGAACGCACAATGTCGATGTTGACCTAAAAGAAGAACCACTCCTTACGCTGTTTAAGGTCCTACTCGGCGTGAGCGTATGCCCCTTCAGATTGCGCTTGAAATATGTTCCGCTGATAGTGGTGTCGCTCACTGGAGCCACTTGATGAAGGAAGTTCTGTTATAAGAGATTTTGAATGAAGCTACCCGCGCGGAGACACTTGCTTCTGCCATCCAATCGGGAATATCGGATTCTGACACCCAGTGCTGCACGTCACTAGTCTAGAATCGCAAATTGCGAACGTGCCGTGTAAATGTTGGCGCAGTACAAACTTGGAATAACGAGAGTGCGAGGGAGAGGGCGGAGTGGCGCCGGGGGGAAATGGGCGAGGCAATCTAACAGAGTATTTGACTGTACAGATGTTAGAAGTTCGCGCTCGAAAAGAGAGAGAGGGAGAGCGAGGGAGAGGAGTAAAACGCGTGAACGGTTTCCGAGCGAATTTGCGGTTTGATCCGAAGCGTGATCCTGGAGCCCTGTCAGAAGGCACGCGCTTCGACGACGCAAATCCATTTCAAGCCGAATCTCGCGCGGCCTTCGCTCTCCGATCAAAACACAGCGAGCTATCAGCGAGGGGCCAGGCTCTCGCCTTTCGATTTCGTCAAGTGTCGCGCTTCCTACTCCTGGCTGGGAAGGTGCAAGGCAACCCGGCGTGCGTATTCACCGTGTGCGGTGCCGGCAGCCCAGTTTCCCACGGCGTACGAATAAGCAGTCTGTCCTTTCGGGAAATATCACTTCTCGAGGGAAGAGTGCGCGGTGCTGGTAGTGGGAAGGCCGGCGGAAAAGTTTCGCAGTGATAGGTAGTTTCGCCGCCGCTTATTTATGGCATCTGAGTGGAGTCGCGGCGGCGGCGGATGCGTGTGCGGCGTGTGCGGTTTCGCGGGACTTTTCGCTTTTCTAGAATGCAGTTCTTTAGCGGGTAAAAGTAGGGGAGAAAGTGCGCTCGGCCGCGCCGGCGAGCGTTGATCGTCTCGCATCGACAGACCTCGTGGATAAGATACCTTGGAATTATGGAGGGCTTTATTCGAGAGCCGTGTATCGCGACGTTTAGATTTATGGCGTTGTACGCAGCGGCTGGTCGACTTTCCATTTATCAGAATGGTACCTGTAGCATTCGGTCGGCAGGGCTGCCAGGCATCTGCAGACTTCGATCCCGCGAACAAATGGACGGAGTTTTCGCCAAGGAAAAACGCCCCGGACGGAAAAATCACAATGCGGCCGAGGCACGGGGGAAGAGAGAACGGGCTTCGGGTGTCTCGGCATTCCTTTCCCATTGTGCTGCGAGTCGTGAAAAATGCACGCTGATTTTCCGTAACAATGCTGACGAAAGGGGAATTTTACTGATCGTCGGCGTACTAAAGAGATGTAGCATGAAATATTTCAGCTATGCTCACCGGTAATGCGCGGCCCGCTCTCGCCCGGCTACAATCTATATACATATATACAGTATAATACATACGAAACAGAATAAAAGAATCCAGCATAGCGGAAGGCTACGTTCTCCATCAATCCGGCCAGATTAACGCAGCCACATCCATAATCTGACACCGGGCCTCGTTATCTTCTTTTGTCGCGCTCATCCCCAACTGGTCTCGAAATCTGCGCTCATCCAAGACAAAAGAGAGACCGCGGTACGCACGCGCCGGAATGTCGAATATCTAAGGAGAGCTATACATATGTATGTATGTATGTGTACACATAAAGGATCTAGCGGGGCGCGGGCTTGGTTTTTCGTGGCTAGCTAGCTAGCTTCGAGCACAAGAGGAGCCGACTGTTCACCATATACCGTCGAGTAGGTACTCAGGAGTTTGAGTTGTATAAAGTCGTTGTTCTAACGTGGGACCACTCGACTCCCTCGAGTACTCCTAGGGAAGAGGGGCTAGACGACGTTCGTCCCGAAGAAGAGGACTCTTTCATGGTTACCAGCGAGTAACCACGCCGGCAATCTGACGACGGAACTTCCTGCAGTACGCTTGATCGGAGCACGTCGGAGCCCACTGCAACTGGAGCAATGCGATTTCTTCCCGTAACAATCGCAATCACGTCCCGAAGCGCAGTGACCTCGGCCGATTTTTCACCCACATACGTCTTATAATCTCGAGTGAGCTGGCTGCCTACCCTCGACGGCCTATTTAAAATATTCCAAGGAAACACGCAGTTGAAACTGGGCGAGCTTTTTCATGGTTATGCGACCGTAAGGAATTAAGAGAGAGGGAGAATGGACGATGAGCGCAAGTGACCTGGAGCAAACAAGCTAGCCTGGCTATAGTGAAGAAACGTTAGAAATTGTTCGTAGCGCGGTGTATGCGCCGCTGGGAAGCTTGAGCTATCAGAGACCCATTGAAATTCATTCCTGTCACGAAGCATTTAGAATCGTGTCAGATCGCGGCTGGGTACAATACTGCCGGATGATGCAGCACCTTTGTGTTTTCGGGGGCGGATCATAATCATCAGCACTTAAGCTGAGAGCGATTTCGTGAGGAAAGGAACCCGGCCATTGTGCCTGCAAACGGTTTTATTCTGGCCCCGGGATTGCCCTCGAGATGGGAAAAGGCGAGGCGTGTGCAAACACTTGAGAGTTGTGTTTAGACGCGCGCCGCGGGTGCCATTAATGTCCATTATTCCTCGAAGATGCCGGATTTCATTGTTTCGGACGAGCTTTCAAAAGTACTCGGCCAAGTAGTTGGACTGAAACGAGTCTGGCGCAAGCGTGTGTGCATTTCGAGAATCTTTGGTCCGGCAAAATTAGAAAAGTTCCACGGAAGTAATTGCCTGGGTTGGAACTTTCTTTGCGTCGCTTTACGATTAGAGTTGCCTTCCTAGGAGACGTCACCGTGCCACATAAGGATATTCCCAAGTGTAGTCGGCGTCGGACATCTAAATAGGATACTTGGAGGGCCGAGAATTGTTGACCGATCGGGACGCGCGGCGCGCGCACTAGGATATTTGCATAACTATTCGACTTAGCCGCATACTGTCTGTGACATCGGTATTTGTTCATCCATTCTGTAATCCCGAGTCCTGGCCGAGTCGTTAGTCTTCCTCAAGACGAGCACGTCCACCGAGGAACGGAGACACGTGCTGAGTCATTCGCCCGATGCACCCGAACACAGGAATAAAGTTCGAACCAATTGAACTTGGGACACTTCCAAAAGTAACTTCTTCTACCCCTTGATTACACATCAACCCTCGTCACTTTCCACGTGCTTCTGCTCGGGACAATCGCGATTGGTGTAATTAAAAGTACGGTTGTTTATTAAAGCTAGTGGGGCGGCTCCTAGAGCCGTCCGAACGATGACGAGTGCGAGTCCGAACTCCTTTCCTCGCTTCTTGGTGAGCTATTTTAAGATACAGGAAAGACAGAGAAAAGTGACGAGAGAGAGGGAGAGAGCACGCTTTGCGTTTCACGATCCGTTTGAATTCGCGGGCGCTGGGAAAATAAATAGACACTTCACGAGGAGCCGCAACGGTAGGCATCTGGAAGCTGGTTACTCCGTCGTCGATGACAATTTTCATCGGTCTTAATCACTTAGCACGGTGCGCCGTGGGCGTACCAAATGCCTAGCTAATTGTAAGATAGATTTATTCTGCGAGGGAGAGATTTTTTGTTTGTTGTGCACTCACCGCTTCCTTCTCTTTCTAGCTCTCTCACACCCACATACACTCGCGCTCTCTCTCCCCCTTAATAGAGGCCGCGGCAATTTATCGGCGACGAGTAGTTGATTTATCATTACAAGATGAACGTGGTAGATAATGGCCGGCAGTTGAAAGCGAATTGTTAAGCAGCACAGGCGCTAAGTGCTTGCCTTTTAAAGGGCATTCGGCGCCTTTTCCTGATCAATCTGCCCACTAGGAGTAAATCAGTAGATCGGACCAGTATAAAAACGAAGCAATTACGCGGCTGGGCGAGAAATAAATCTGCCTGAGTACTCGGTTGCGGAGGAAGATCTATGACTTCCGATGGACTTTAACTCGGCGGACGATCGGTATACTAGAGCGTCGCGCTCGGAGGAAAGGAGCCGGCTACTATCGGACTCCTCGTCTAGTGAATCCATTATTTAGAAGGAATACGCATAACGCCAATGCATAGATTTCCGATGAATCGAGCGGCCACCGTGAAAAGTGGTTGCGTCGCTCGCGAGTCGATACGCGCCGACGGGAATTCAGGAATACAAAAGCGAGTGGAAAATCGAAAGGCTGCCTGCTGGGCGCGCACGTGCGCGCACATACGGCTGAAGGAAAAGGAGCACACCGGCCGCATACATACATACATACATACGCGTGTGTATTTACATAGATCCTTACTTTCCGCAATAAAATACAACGGCGCGCACCGCCGAGGAACAACAAACAACAAGCCAGGCCGAACGATTTACATGCATAAACCGGCTTCTCCCTCTCCCTCTCTCTCTCCCCAATCCTTTTCATTCCCCTGCTTTTACCTCCCTCCTCCCATCGCGGACCTTCTGCTTGCTTTCCTTGCCCGAACCGCTTTCCAGAGCAATTTCTTTTAAATTCGACTCCTTAATGCCGGTGCGCCCGCGTACTGCCAGCCCGCCCGCCCGCCAGCACCGGCTCAATATTGAATTTACTCGAGGGCGACTGTGATTCTAACTTTGTTCCGCAGATTGTACCTGTATTACCCCGAACGTATAACCCCGTCAGGGCATAATCTCGCAGCCGGTCAATAAGGATCTAGTACAATTACTAGTGCGCTGTAATATCGTTTCTGGTGGATCGACGTGTGCTGTCGAGCGTAAAATCTGTTAAAGGGTACGTGTGTGCCGGCATGAAGAATTGAGGGGATTCGAATGGTATAATCGCGTCGGCGCGCTGCGTAAAGCAGAAGGTTTTAATGGGATCTGCGTAAAGCGTTAATCCTAGAACGCGGATGTAAAGAGTACTAGTATTAGAGTGCCTCCTATGATGGCCGTGGCCATGCATTGTCTTCCTCGGGGAACCTACAGTATTCTTTGAGCATTATTAAGAAAGCGGCTTTATCAGTATGTGCCAGGGTGAGTCACTTGTCTTTTAATCATACCCGAGTTCCAATTATTTCCATTATTGGTACAACTTGATATTATAAATAAATCTCAGTGGGTGGAAAAGACTCGGTAAAAACTCCGTTATATAAAAATTACTGAACACCGTATAATTATTATATTTTCAACGACTTATATTCATTATTAGCGAGTCAAAGCCAAGTGAATCACCCAGTACATGTATGATTCTAACTACAAGAAGTGGGAGGATATCCTCGCACGCGGCGATATAATTGATACGTTTGTCTACCGGGAATCAATGGAAATAGCTATGAAAATAAATAAAGAGGATGGAAATGCGAGTGATGAGTCAGAAGAGCAGGTAATTCCTGGAGAGAGTACCAGTGTCCATACATACGTATGTACGTGTCAAAGTGGTCGAAATGTGAAAGCAGGGTGGTAGAGCTCCTTAAGTCTTGGCTTTGACGCTGCAGTCGAGGTCGAGGCAAGCCTTCGCGTCTTCTGGTGTGCGAGGCATCGCGACGTCGTTTTCAAAATAACACTTCTCGCCAAAGTGGCCCTTTGCCGCGACGTCGTCGTCGTCGTCGTCGTCGGTTGGCGCACTAAGCTCGATGCTTGGCGGAAACTGCATTATAGTGAAAGGAACGCGCTGGTGAGACGAGCAACGGGGCACGCGGTTCGCAGCGATTAAGAGCGGCTTTCCGAGGAGGAAGAAGACGGCACGGACGCGATAGCTGTTTTGAAAGGTCAGCGGTCTGGCCGCGCCGACAAAAAAACCGACGTGTACTGCATTGGCATGCAAAACAGTAACGCGGCTCTGGCTCTCGGCGCGTGAAAGAGTTCCCGCGAGCTCGGAGAATAAAATCCCAGCTGTTTCTCTCGCTCTTGCGCGGCTCGGGGCGAGTTGTCTGCCTCGGGAGGCAAGAGTGCGCCCCACTCGAGGATCGAAGATGCTCGAGAATGAAAGCGATCGACACTAGGATAGTGAGGTGTATTCGCGAAGGAGAAAATCCGAGCAAAGGAATGGAGAACGGGATGGAAGAGGCGCGTGAACCTGGAAGGGAGACTAGGCGCCTCGACGAACACTCCGACTTCTGTGCCTTCTGTCTCTTCGTCGCCCAGCCGGCATCTCTCGGTTGCCGTGGCGCTGCCTCTCCCTCTCTCTCTCTCCCACTCTCTCTTCCTCCGCATCCCGTCACTCTCTGTCCCGGCGCCCTAACAAGCCTCTAATGAGGAACGGGTGTTACTCGTGTCCGCCGCGGTACTTTTGCGCAATTACCATTTATCACATGTGCCTCGCCTCCGTTTCTCTCCCACTCGGCCTTTTTTCGCCGAGCATCCCGACTCTTTCCCTCTCCGCCCTCGAGAGCGGGCCTTCCTCTAAGGCGCTGTTTCCTTTTTTCATCTTTAGCTCGCGCTGCTTCATGGGCCGTGCCCCGCAGCCGACAATGAGCGGGATGTACTTCCCGAGTTTCCGCTCTCTGCCCTCCCATATCCCAGGACACTTTTCCCTCTGCGGAGAGAAGCATTGCCTCGGAATAAGACCGTTAAGCGGAAATTCCGACCTTAAAGTGACTTTGATCGACGCCTCCGAATTACTCGTTAGACATAAATCTTCGACTGACATTTCTCGCCGTGAAAGAGGGAAGTAAGTCGGCCACGAATTTCAACAGTTGAAAGAGAACCCGCCGCCTCGTACTAGGAATCCTAGGATCCTGATTCGAGGGGCGACGACTATCTACTGACTCTCTCGCGCCACCTACGGCTCTTATACTTCCAGACAGAAGGAGAGCTTAATACTATATATGTATGGAGGTTAAAACCACGCGGTGCTCGCATACCGCGAAAGATTGTACTTGGCTGAATATGAGCACGGAGGTGAACTTGCAGACAGCTTATAAAGGAAAGTTTCGAGGTGCGCGCGATTAATAGAATTAGAATTTCGCGGAGATATGCCTGAAATTTCGAGATCCCCGGCGATCGACTCGCTTACGGGATGTTTAAGCTGGTCTCCGCGCCACCCTTAAGTTCATTACCCTCTTCCTCTGCGAGGGCGGGGAAGGGAACTAGGCCAGCCAGGGAGGAAGGCTGCCGCGTGGTTCCTCTGCCATTCAATCCGAATTGATCTGAAATCGTTATCGGGCCGTGCATTGTGCATAATCCCGGAGCTTGCAAATCCGCGCGCAAATTGCACGCCGAGTTGGCGAACGTGGAAAGGGCTTTTTCGTGTCGATTGTTTCCGTTGGAGCATTCCTTCGGGTGTTTCTCGAGTCATTACCGCTGGAGGGGGCTAAGTAAAAGTATGGGGAAACGAAAAAGGGAGACCTCGGTACATGTATACCCAATAGTAAAAGGAATACGAGGGAGAGGAAAAGTAGGGCAACGCGGAATCGAAAATCAGCTTCGTACAGTCACGAGCATGTCGATCCTGCAAATTTCCGGGCTGCTGATAAAGTTCCACTTGGCTGGAGCGTGTCCTTCCCCACCGAAACGTCGATTGGCAGAGAGTGAAAAGAGGTTTTTCGCCAACGAAGGAGTCAGCGAAATCCAGCAAAGCTTCATTTTCCTTTCCCGCTGACAGTTTTACGCACAAGATTTATTGTGTTTCTCCAATTAATCAAACACCAAATATCAAGATCCCTTATTACACCTAATAATCTCAAATTTACCGCTCGAGAATGATTGGAATCAGTCAACCCTTCATTTGTACACAGCAATGCCACCCAGTGTATCGAGGAGCAGAATCTAGATTTGCCGAAGCATGCTATTAGCGATTCGATGTAAAACTTAGACAAGGATGGCTGACGAGTGGAAAGTCGAGGGAACATTTGGCCAAGGGGTAGAAAAGTAAAGTGGTTTTAGAGGGGCATTGGGGGCGAAGGTGTACGAGTGGAAATAGATCCAGGGATTCGTTGGGAACTGTTATTCCTCCGTTCATTAACTTTTACGGCCTGCCGGGCATTCCGGCGCGCGCGCGCCCACTGCTTTCGCGGACGTGGAGAGTCGTGCTACCCGATTTTCAATGGCGTGCGACCTCATTACCGAAATAGTACTCATTACCGTTGTAAAGCGGCGGGAAGAAGGGGGACCTGTATGTACACTATATAATGCGAACAGGGGAAACGGCTAGGAGCATTTATACCAGCAGCCTCGCTATAGCTACGCACTCGGCATTCTCTCGAAAAAGAACCGTTTACTAATGAACATGAGTTATTCAGTGATATGTGGGGCGGATAAAACTCGGCGGCGACTTCGAACCCGCAAAGCCATTGAGCGACGCGATATTAAGGAGCCATTGTCGACTGATTCCCATTCGGGAGGGGCGATTGATTGGAATTAATGATTTTCGGGAAAACGGGGAATTTTATGTCTGCCAAACAGAGGTATTACCGAATCGAAGCGATGATAATGGCAGTGGCGCATATTTTTCTCATAATTGCACGAAGGAGCGTACGTTTATTAAATCGGCGCAGTAATTAAATCTATTCGGTTATTATTGAAACCAAAGCATATCCCGCCTGCCTCCCACTCGGTATTTATGTTATAATGTCTCCGCACGAATGACATTTGCGAGTTTTATTTCGATTTGCCGGGGCACGATGCGCTGCGCGGCAAAATAACAGTTTATTGTTAGCCGTGCACGCATCAACAAATATTCATTTACCTGACGTGCATCAAGTTTCCAATCCGGCAATGCATTACGCTCCCCTCTGTAAATTTCAATAAAATCTCTATCTCTCGTTGTCGCCGCGGCGTCATCCCTACGGGGGAAGTGGCGCAGCGTGTATTAAAAGCAAAAAATCGGCCGGCTCGCTATTTCGGATAAAAAATGCATTCTGTTGGCGGCCGCAGTGGATCCGATGCTTCGAATAATCCCGGAAACATAATGGTAATCCTGCACTAAGCCGACCGATGAAACATTACGACCCCGTTGCCTAGCAAACCCCAGTCTCTCGCATTTCAGACCAACTCTACGCTTTTTACTTGCCTCCCCCGTCTACCTAGAGCGTGGCGGGGCGAGGGATGCGTCTTTCCCGCTAGACGGATCTCGACTTGATGTCGAAATATTTTGCCGAGAGACATTAGTACGTCGACTACACAGCTGAGCCATTGACCAACATGTGTGGCAGCTGTATAATAGGACTGTGTCGCCGGAAGGACTTCTGTGCCTGACACTGAGAAGTCGGGACGTGGCTATACGTATAACAATTTCCCGGAATTGAAACAATGCCTTTCCCTTTCTCGCGCTTTTCCCCGAGTTTTTGCCGTCGTTTCGTAGTTCCAGGCCACCGCCCTTAACCCGAACGTCGTGGTGCGCTGCCTTGTAAATAACAGTGGCCGCGTGGAAGTAGGACTACTCGAAAACATTCTCCTGCTTCCTCGTTTCTAGCCCTCGTTCCTCCTTTTGACGCGACTCATTCCTCTTCTTCCGCATAATGACGCGCGCCGCCGCCCCTCTATCGAGGAGCGGAAGCGCAGTCGCATTCACGGGCTAAGGCCTCCCGGCGCGACGTCTTCTCTCCACCTTTTGTCTTTTCTTCTCTTCCGCCAGTTTAATTGTTGCGCTAACATTTGCCCTGCAGCGAATCGATCCGACGACCCTACTAAGGACCGGCCCGACCCCCCGGGCCCCGAACCCCGCGTAAATAACGCGATTACTACGGGGTCGAGCGCGAGCCTGCACCACCATCTGATTTCCCCCCGCGTCACGGAGAGTCTTCGCTTCGTTATACAGCGGCCAGCCGGAATTGATCGCCGCTCTCGAAAAGAGAAACTTTCTAGACGAGTTTCTGCCTTGAGTGGTCCTTCCCGAGGCCGCGAAGACGCTCTCTCGTCTCCTAACATAAACGGGCTGACCTTTCTGACGTAGGTAGTTTGCCTATCCCTGTGCGGACAACTTCAAAGTAATTACTAGCGCGACACCGACTCAGACTCCGACCCTCCCTCTCGCTCGCAGTCTGGCTTATTATCCACCGCTAGGAAAACATTAATCTGCCCGATGAGTATTTACCATTGTGGGGGAATGATTTTTTTCATTTGAGAGCGAAGCACGTTCCGGGATGCACGTGTTGTTTGGTGCACGCTTCGATAAACCGAGTTTGTGCAGGCCGAACCCTCTCGCTCGCGCTTACGAGTTTCGGGCAAATTAGCACGCGAATGCAAACATACGTAGTACCCTCACCCTTATTCCTCCTCTCGCAATCTCTCTGGGGACGCGTTCTGTTTCGAGATTGATTATCCCCTATCGGTCCACGGCAGCGTTTCCTCCCCGGTGAAACTTAGTGGGCTAGCGTCGATAATGCAGACGGGGACCGCGACAAGGGCTGCTCGGTCCAAGTTTCCGAAGGGTAGGAAGTGTGGAGATCGTAAATTTCCTTTGGCTCAGACCATCGATTCTACGTTATTGCGAATATTATGTATTGGACGCAAGGACCACCGAGCATTGCCTGAGCTTTGTGCCACTGGCGGTTGCTATTAATCGTTCGCTAAGGATAAATATTATTTTTCCATTCATTCCCAGCGAATTTGCCTGGAATCCAGTGAATACTGATATACCCCGCATCCAAGGGTAATGCTGCCCCCTTCCTCCGAGTATACGTCGACTTACGACTTTTAATTTCGCCTCGGCTTTCCTACCCTGTCGTCCCGTGCATCCTCCATTCCCGGTAATCAGATTAGCCGGGAATAAAACAGCCTCCGCCTGGTATATCTGTTTTTCCTGAAGACGGCATATCAAGGGGAAAGGAAAGTGCATTGTCCTCCCCGCTGCAGCACGCGGGGCGCGGGTCTAAAAAATAATGCGATAATACGCAAGCGGAGACAACGCGCGTCTCGGCGCTTGGATAATTGCTTTGACGGTGCGCGAGTAAAGCATTCCCAGTGCAAAAGGCGTAGCGCAATTATATATAATTTTGTGGAGGCGAGTGCAAACGCCGGCTGAGAAATTAGTAATCCGGCGAAAGACAGCCTCGTGGAAAATGACAATTTCAAGTCGACGGGGAGTGCTCGCTTTCTCTCTCGCCCTCTCTCTCGCTCGGGCGCCGGGAATTGGGATGGAGAGTCGAGTGGCGGGGGAATGTGCTCGCTAAGAGAGATTGGCAGAATGAAACATCAGTGGCAGGGCGTAAAAAAGATTCCGCCGAACTCGGGGAGAATGCGAGAAGCGGGTCGGCGTACGGAGCGTCAAATCGGATTTTCAAAGCACATTTAGTGTATACGATTTGCCCCGTCCTCGGGCCCTTGTGGAACCTGGCAAAAAGCGGCGAGAGAGCGAGCTGGAAGATCGACCACATAACTTTGAGATTAATTAAATTTAAGCGCTGTTAAAAGGATTAATTAGCAGTGGGTACTTCGCCGGGGACACCGAACCCCGAGACAGAATTATGCCGAGACGAAAGTTTCGTCGAGGAGGGCGAGCGAGGGCTGCACAAGTTAAAGGGATCGTTTACGCTGCCCAAAGCCAGAAACTTCGACACTCGACTTATGTACGTTCATTTGTCTCAAGCGGTGCGTGACATTACCAGCGAACCGATGAGACCAATCTGCAAAGTGTACAAGTGGTATCTGCTTGCTGACTTTGACAAACATTCCCGCTAAATTCCTATGACATTGTAGATAGTTCCAGGTGGTGTGTTATCAATTTTGTGGCAATTTTAGTTTTTTAGTTAAATCTATGAGCATAATACCTTGCGTTGGACAAGCTTTGCTTATTACGCTAAATACGGATTTTGCGCGATATGCTTCTCCGCAGTGAAAGTACAGCCGTCGTGAAGCACTCGCGCCGGGGTGTAATTCGTACATACACGTTTACATACATATGTATCTTGAACTTTGACGTAGCAGCGGTTCGAGTACACTTTGCTGGGCGAACAGCCGAATGTCGAACGGTTCATTGTTGAAACAACCAATTCTAGTCCGTTAAGGATTCTCTCTCGTTGGAGAACTAATACTAGGGAAGATGTTATTAGTTTACAGAAGTGCTCTACTGTCGAGCACGAGGCCTGAATTGCACTTCCTAACAACCTCTATTAATACCGTGTACACAAGAGCATAATTCGAAGTCTCCCGGAAAGCATATCTCCGCTATTCACTCCGAAGAAATTGCCGCCCTTGCAATTAGTAAAATGGTGCAAAGCCGTGAAACTACCATTGACGAAAATAATAATATCTTTCGCGACATTATCGGAAACAGATATCCCTGATGTTATAATCAGGAATAACCCTTATAGTACGAAACTATCTACGGAAATGTCATGCAAAACTTGGAGGAAATAGCCAAGGATACGAAGTCGCGCGCGACATCTGTCCGAATATAAATCGAAATTGTATCCGGCATGAGAATAAATACCATGGAGCGCGGTGCCGAAATAAATCGGAGAATATAGAATGGCTGCAACGTGAGAGCGTGCGGCAGAGGGAGAGAGAGAGGAATATTGGCCGCTTTCCAAGAATTTATCCAGCGATGCTGGCGTATAAAAATTTCAACGTTATCAGGATTGGGCCCTCTCAGCCTCTTCCAGCTCTTCTTCCTGCCTGCAGAATATCTGATGCCTGGAACAGGAAGCCGCCAGGTTTTCCTCTGACCAGCGTCCACTGGAGCCGTTCAATCCGGAGTCTGTCGGCACAAGCCCTTCTTTTTTCTCTCACCGCCTGCCTCTTCTCTCTCTCTCTCTCTCCATCTCTCTCTCCCTCTCTCATTCTCCCGACGAAATCACCCGGGTGAAAAAGCGATGCTGTCCAGTTCAGCAGGAAGCGGCAGATGTTCGTTCTATCAGTCCGTAAAGTTTTATTATGTCCATGTAACTTCATGCTCGACCGACAAAATAATGATCTACCGTTCGAGCGAGGTATATCGAGATATCTCGCTCCGTTCATTAGCAAGGCGCGGCGCGGGTAGCAGCACCGGTGTCCAATTAGACTTCTCCGGCGTGTGCAGTTATAAGGCCTTGCCTGGCTGTCGAGATTAGCGGCGTGAAGAACTCCATGGATCTTCCCTTTGGTCCCGTTGATTTTGCTCCAAGTGAGCCAGAGCGAGAAGAAAAAGAGTGCGAGATGGGCAGGCGGCCGAAGAAGCATCGAGACTGGCTGACCCCGACGTACCACGTATGTATTACTCATGCAAGCCGATCGAAGGGGAGAATTTAAGGACCAACTTACATCCCGTTCGGTCCATCTTAATCTACGATCCAGCGCCCGCTCGTAAATCTTTTTCAAGTTCCACTTTCCACTCGATCTTTCGAAAAGCTATCGACTTCCCTTCGAGCGCTGGATGTATCGAGGTCGGCTGCCCGGCCTCCCTCCCCCCAGGCACGAACTTCGTAAACGAAGCTTATTCACGTAGTTTCGCGGCAGAATACCCCTGGCTCTCCGAGCTTCCCAGCGCCGACCAACTTTTTTCACTCAACCGTTCGGAACATCGAGCGGCCGAGCTGCGCCGCCATCCCGCCAGAAGAAAAAGAACCACCCGTCCATTCAAACAAGATGCTACGAACTGTGTAACAAGCAAGGGAGCGTGTGCGCCTACTTTCTTGTCGGTGTTAAAAAATTCGACAATTAAGGGATTAAGACCGCCAGCAGGGGGGGAGTGGGGGTGAAAGAGTCTCTCTAGATGGATGAACACGTGGGATCCGTTTTCCGGGGCGACGCGTCGACGGACTTGCTGAGCTCAGTGGAGAAGCAGTAAGAACAACCTGGCCAAGACCAGAGATGAAGCCGGGGTGGAAGATGGGGAAGGGGAGACACCAGGGTGATTGCAGTTGGAGAGGGAGTGGATGGAGGTGAGGTTGAAGAGGGACGGTTAGGTCGCTTGTCTCTGTCCCCGAGGGCTCAGCTGCGGCGGCACCGCGGTGATCGATGTCTCCACTCTCCGCAATTTGAACAATGTCCCGCTGTCTTGGACTGTGTGTTTGCGCCTCTCTTCCTCTCTTTCCGTCATAGTGATTCTCTCTCTTCCTCTCCCACCCCCTTCCACCGCCCTCTCTCGCTCACCTGCAGCATCTCACTTTCTTCCCCGCTGGTGGGGTGCGTCCTCATGGCTCCTCGCAGCATTCTCGTCGCCCAGCACGTTTCCCCCCCTCGTGCTTTTCGTGTGCCATTCCCCGCATTCCCCGCTAAAATGAACGCTATACCGGGCAAGAGGGATGTGGGAGCATTCTTATTTACTATTCCAAACGTGACTGGATGGGAGAGGGGGCCTGTGTATGTGCAGGTATGTGCGTCGGGGGATAAGGAAGGGGAGGAAAAGGAGTAGACGTCGGCGGGGAGTGGCGTGGCACGCCGTCCTGGAAATGCCTTGAGCAAGAGAGCGCCGCGACTTTTTGCCCCGATGGAAGTCTGAGCAATCATGAGTTGCCGGGTGCGGTGCGGGCTAAACAAACGCGCAGGGATGAAGATGCTTGAAACGTGCTCTGACACAGTGCTCTCGCCTCTTATTTCCTCCTTGCGTACTCCCGTTTTTCCTATTGGGAAAACATTCACGCACACCGCCGCGGAAATCTGGCCGCGCGCTGGCGCGCGCTCCTGTTATTACTCCTCCCGGGCATTCAGCTCCCATTAGTTTACCACCGTCCTCTATCTCGACGCATGTATTATGCGTCCTGCCGTCTCTGTGCTAAAACCTCAATCTCTCTCGGAGTAAAAGAGAAATACTCATACCCGCTGCCGCGCGCACGAGAATGAAGTATCGGCGCCTTCATTAAACGGGAATGTGAGAAAGAGGTGCTTGATAAGGAGAGGATCTCCGCTTGGTTAATTATAAGTACATTTGTAGGCTGGGAGTGTTTGTTCTGGCTACGTACATAGAGCGTGTGCAGGCATTGGTTATCGAATTAGATCACGGCGGAAGCTCGAGATTGGAGTATGTTTGCTCGGGCAACCCTCGGCACAATGGCGCTCAAAGGAGCTGACAAAGAGTACACATACCTTGACTGAATAGAAACAATGGTGTGGAAGTGCAGCCGATAGCGCACGGCATTGCCAGCTCACTTATTCAAGGGCCACGCCAATGCGGTGCGCTGTCGGTATAGTACGAAACTTGAAAATCGCGCCCTTTGTGCCAGTAAGGTTGAATTCCAAGCGTCTCCCCCACCCGCATTCGTATTTCCAAGCGGGCTGGTAATACTGAATGATTCCGTGAAATGTACGGGCCGCGGTTGAATAATTTCAAAGAGGCAGAGGTTCGCTCTCGCGATCGAGAAATAGGGCAGATCGGGCCATCGATATTTCATACGCGGCACTTGCCAGCCACCCGGTTCTATTAGGAATTTATTCGCCGAATTTTCGAAATTCCTTCCAGGCGATAGGATACGAGGGAGCGGAGAGCAGGGTGAATGGAGTCGAAAGTTAATCCGGTTCTCTTGGGTACAACAGTCGACAGGGTTCTTTCTATACGAGCATGTAGAACTATTTACACCGACGAGTTCATCCCCGCAGCCCTTTATGCTGGGAAAAGATTCGCGTCCGAATTGGAATCCATTGGCATTGTGCTCCGACGGAAATCCGCAGACGCGAGTCGCTGCTTGAGACTCCTAGACGGGCAAGTCTCACGCGTTGCTTTCGCTGGAAATTGTGAATCGCTTTATGCGCACGCCAGTCCCTGTGCCAGTGCGCCGAAGCTCATGCGAGATATTGTGGCGGCGCTTGAGAAAGTTTCAACCACTCACTTTGCATCTTTTCACACGGAGCGCGCGCGCCTTGATGTGTGATTCGATAGTCGTCAGGCTTCGTCTTCCCCAGGAGACGAGAGGACTCTTCGTGCTCGCCTCGTCGGATTACGCGGAGAGCAGCAGACGCACGCGCGATTTTAATTCAAACGCTCGAGGAATACCAGGGGATTAGGTCGGATGAACCAGACGGTGTATTGAGACTGTCGCGCGGATTTCCGGCGAGAGCAAGTGTCTCGTCGCGTAACGAATATCTGCTCGTACTACTGGAAAGCGCCCCGTCGCATGGCTGACTAGCGAATGCCTCTACTACTGATGTTTCCCACTCGAGCCCCACTCTACTCTTCTTGCAGGCAGGGCGATGTCTTCAAGGGACACATAGGTACCCCCTTAACGATTGTTTCAGCCGCTCCACTTCGTTCCACTTGCACAATAATTGGCAATTTCGCATGTTCTTATGTGCAGGATGATTCACTTCCCTTTGAAACGCTAACGATGGATATAGGCCGTTGAAAATGTTATAGTTATACGGTGTTCAGTAATTGTAATATAAACAAGTCTTTATCGAGTTTTGCCCACAGATTGACATTTATTTATAATATCAAAGCGTACCAATAATGGAAATGATTGGAACTCGAGTGTTAAGGGGATGATTAAAAGTCAGGTGACTCACCCTCCATATTCACGAATCCTCCAATGAATATGAGAAAGTCTATGTAATTGCATTTTTATCGCATTGAAGAAACGAACGTGTTGGTCGTACATATGTATAGCATGCCGCCAGAAGTGCTAGGAAACGGCGAAGGGAAACTCGGGAATTCTCCTTGAAGAGTAAGACTCTGACCTGGCGCCGTCACGTCGCCCGGCTTCGAGTGTTTGTCGTGGCCTGAGCCGCGAAATTATTTCTGAGAAAAGTGGAGGAGTAGGAGGATTGCCGCTCGTTACCGGCGGACAACGAGTGCCCTTGATGCGCGCATACTTTCGCCGCGCAGCCGAGGCGGCGAGCGTAAACAGCTTAATGAATTTCATTATGGCAAGGAGGACAGAAAGGCCGCGCTCGCGAGGAACTCGCCTCGTAGCAAGGGAGCCTGCAAAAAGGCGAGACAGCCGATGAATAATCGGGGCCGAAAAGTCGAGCACCGGCAGTTCCTTGGCTTCATTAACCGAAATGAATTGGTGTGTGCGTGCGAGGGAAGAGCCGTGTGGGTAGTAGCGGCAGTGAGTGGACAGTGAGTGCTCCTCTTAGCTAATAATAACGAGAGTGGCCGACTGTCGCGGATTTTAATCCGAAATGTTCAATTAGTAGTCGCGCAGCCAACCGTGACATGTCACAGTCGTATCAGCGTCCTGGTAACGACTGGCTCCGTTGCCGAGCGATGCCTGCTGAGAGAGAGAGGGAGAGAGAGGCAGCGAGAGAGGGAGTGTGGGGGGGATAGCAGTAAATTGGAAAGTGATACCGTGCTCACGCGTCGCCAAGCGCACCGCGCGATCATCACGTTAATTATAGATAACGGGGGACTCTCTGTTCAGTGTATTTTAGGTAATTGGGAGGCGAGCGAAATCGTCGCACTCACCCTCTTGCCGATATGAGCTCCCTCGCTTGTTTCCTGCCGAATCGAGAGCTCTGCACTCAGCGGAGCATAGTAGGGTATATGTATGTGTAGGTGGACGCGTGAGCTGCTTATGCGGCTGCTAGGTCGGCCACTCGTCGAAAAGCGAAAGGAGAACGATGATGCATTTGGGGATTCTAAAAAGCTCGGCAATTTGTATGCCGCGCACTCTTCCCACCGCACTTGCCCCTGCGCGATATAATTCCCAACCACCGCGGCTACTCTCCCTCATCCATTCACTCTCTCCCTCTCATACCCACATACTCTCGCTTACTCTTTCGTCCGCGCGTTTTCTCTCCCGACGAATTTCCAGGAGCGCGCTCGTATGTTTCGTCGAGTATAGCGGTCGACGTATTCCGTCTGCCGGACGAACAATTTGCATAATTAAAGCCGTTAAATTGATTTACGAGGATCTACCCGCAGAGCGTGGGGGGGGGGGGGGGGGGGTGGCGTCGGAGAAGCGCAAAAAGCGCGAAGGCGCGTCGCCGCGCACACCAGGTGCAGGGCGCGTTAAGTGATTGAAAATCACCTGGAATCGGGTGCGCCGTAGCGTCGCAGACGTAATTTCCTGTGTGCGGCTTTGCTCTACTAGGTGTAGCGGAGGGGGAGGAGCGGCTTCTACAGCTTAACCCGAAGCATCCCATGGTCGATCGAATCGAGTAGCTCGCACACAGGGCGGGCGGTCGGGGCGAGCTGGATGCTGCGGACGGAAAACCCTGGCATTCGGCGGTCCGTTTGTGATTTAGCGCGATTGTCGCCGCACGATTTCGTCCTGGCGGCGTTCGGTGTAGTTCGACGGCAGCTAGAGAAAGGGTACGGGCCGTACACACAACCAGCGTCATCTATAGATGTGTCGTCCACCCACTGGTTTGTACTTGGCGGCGGATGACTCTCGTGTACTGGTGTTAGGGATCCATTAGCTAATGGCCGCAGCGCCAGCCATCTGCTCGATATAGCTTTTATTCGCCAGCCGCTCCTCTCTTTTCCTCCGTTCTCTCTTTTTCGCTCCCTTCATCTTTCTGCCCGGCCAAGTCCCTAGCCGCCCCGGCATTGCACATCGCCGCCGCCGCCGCCGCTGCCGCCGCCGCCGTGTCCTGTGGTTCGGTGCGGCCCACTGCACGAACCGACGATTCATTTATTCATATCCTCCTTTTTCCCGACCAGGGAAGCCCCTCTCGCCTACTACCCTGCCACCCGGCCAAACTCCGACCGTCTGTCCGTCCGTTCTCGTGGTATCTTGGTGGTTTCGGCTGAAAAGTTACCTCCTCCGCCTGTCCCGCAGCTTCCCGCTGTTTGTCACCCCGGCGAGGAAGGTGCATACACCAGAAAATGCCGCTAAGTTCTTATCGGTCTAGTGCGGGGCAAGTTTACTCTGTTGCTTCTTGTCCCGTGCGCTCGGCCGTGTAGGGAGAGGATGATTTATCGCAAATCGGCGTAGTTGCCCCAACTCTGAGTGATCGCAATCTGTTGGTATCTTTCGCTGAAAGAGTGAAAGAGCGGTTGGAGCATCTTGAATCGACATGTCTGTTTGCATGGGCAGTCGCCATCTGGCGCAAGCGGCTACCGCTGCTGCTCCCTTTAATCCCGGTAAAAAAAGTCTTGCCTGCTACGGTGTAGGGTAACGTAAATATTGTGATAGATCATTTCAGCCTGGGTTATTGAATCATAAGGTCCTCGCGGTAACCGCTCGCTAATGCCAGTTACTTTAAACAGTAATGGAATTGCGGCTTCACAGAAGAGAACACCGGACCTCTTTCTCCCTCTATCGGAGATGTAATTGCATTAAAAGGGTTATATGAACGCGAGCCGATAGTGCGGGTACACCTCTGCCTCTCTGATACATACTATATTCTTTATGCCATCCGTAATTCGTGTATTTGCACAGGACCTCCGTGCCTGAAATGGCAAAAATTATTCGAGCGGCTTCACAAGAAGCACAGGAAGATAAATACGGAATTTAATTTCCGGTCAGCGATGCTCGCTCTTCGGATGCTTATAACACCACATATGGAAATTGTGTTACCTCTTTGCATGTATAAGCGGCTGAGAGGAATGGTCAGTGTGGAATTTTTCCGACTCCGTAATTAAATAATTATTTGTTGCGAAAAAGAGTATATATCATTAGTGGCTCATCACCCACTGAGTTAATCATCAAGCGTGCAGGAGGACGGAGGCGCAAAACGCGTTGGCCAGGGCGCATAGGCGTGTGGTCGTTCATGAACAGCGAGCAGTGTGGTTTCCACTTCCAGGAGATCAGACCTGCACCAGTCGGATCGTTCGTCTTTGTACGGCGGATTGGCGGGCATAGGGGCTCAGGGCTTAGCCGGAGCGAAGGTTGAAAGGGCCCTCGCTGGGTACTTAAACGCGTGATATATGCGACATTCGCTCGATCCTGCCCACAGGTACTTACCTGTGTACCTGCAAGGGCAGGTACGGTCACAAGGTATAAGGCCGACTTCTACACATGTTCGCCTACTTTGCATCCTGGTGAGTAATGCACCAGGACTCCGGCATTAAAAGCGCCAGTATAGTCGGCTATGCCAAAGAGTACAAACACCGGCGAGTATCCCCCGACACCATATATGCCACCCGATAATAGAGGGCAATAATATATCATCCAAGTGGTCGATGCCTTGGAAAAATTCTCGCTGATAATAACTGGGAAAAATTGCAGCGGATAATGACTTTTTAATCGACGCCTAAACGCTCCACGTGAGCACCCGCGCTCTCTCACGCGTCGAGATTCGGCTGGCTATTGTATTCAAATATTCATTGTCAATACTTTTCGCCCTTTCATAAACTTGCAAAATGGCTTGAAACGATAACACCCGAGAGCTATCGCGGCAAGCGATAAATATACAATGAACAGTTGATACTAATCGATCGCTGGCCAGCGAGTAAAAAGCGAGGAAATACATAGTATTGTCGGGCGCAGAGACTTCTCTAACATGCTGATTTCCTCAGACTGTTTAAATGCACCCAATATATAGTGAATTGGTGGTCCTTAATCGAACGTGACATCAATTTTTGTCAAGTGCCTGTGTGTGCCGGGGACCGACGTAACTCGGTCAACGATTATATCGCGAGCCGTTTACGCGTGGCAAATGATGCAAAAATTATGCTGTAAATAAATCCTGTTGGCAAAGATTAAGGGCGGCAAAATGAAAATGTACAGGCCGCTGTCGCGTGAGTGGCGTTTGCTCGTCGGTTATTCAATCGCATTACTCTCGACAATTGTGCATTTAATATCGTGAGCGAGGCCGCACGCCTAGAGATTAATTTTGCTTCGTGGTCTATTGGCGACAGAGGCGAACGAGCATATTGTCACCTAATTTATTAATTGAACGGCAACAGGATTTAACTACATTTTCTACGCTATAACAATTGGCAATTTCAATCGGTCGACGAAAAAAAGAGAGACCGCGCGGTCCAAGACGAAGAATATGCTTTTTCGTTTGCATCAGGAGAATCGTACCACGCCGGAGAGTTTTCCCGCAAATGTTTTCCTGTCAGGTCATTTAAATGTAAATTTAATTGATTTTTGGATATTCGCGAAAGCGGCATGTGCCCGGGGCCACTAGCCCACCGGTACACAAGCGTGCTGTGTTGTTCCGGAGTTTGGTATTACACGTCTGCCTTCAAGAAGTGCACCTACTAATTACCCGCTGCGTCAGTCTTCTCGTTAATTCTAGACGAGTGCGGGAGGGGAGCCCGGAGCTGGGAGCCCCGGCAGCAGCGCACGGGAGAAATTCTGAAATAAAGGTTAACCATGCCGCTCCGCCGGGCGAGAGTCGTGTTGGATCAATGCAAAACTTGGCTGCGAAACTTTTAAGTAAAAGATTTCCAGAGTTGACCGGTCGCCCCGTACCCACTACCACCATCCCGACACCATTTATTATCTGATGTTTCTTTCAATTCATTGCTTTTACGCCTAATGAAAGTTCCGACCAGCGGACTCACTAATTAATTATATTCCCCGGGCGCTGTCAGAAGCCACAGTCACAGCGCACGAGAATACGTCCTCCAAGAAAAAGAGACCATTATGACTGGCGAAGTTACTAAGCACAATGCCCGGCTCAACCAAAGACAGACAGTCACCTCTGACTATACGTCTAGAAGTCGGTGTTGCGCAAGGTGCGACACCAATGGCGAGAATTTCATCACTTATTTAGCGATTCAAAGTTAGTGAAGTTGAAGCGAGCGATCTTGACTTAAAGCGATTGTTTCCTTTAACAAGTGCTCTTCCTAATTACTCGTCAGCGAGGGGTCTTCGTTAGTGCTTCGTAATCTGCGGAGACAGAGGCACCAGTTGCTAAAGGAGCAATCGAACCGACCGGAGAAAAAGGAGCAAAAACAGAGAGCGTCGACGGAAAGAGCGGAGCAATCTAGGAGAGGAAGCGAGACAAATAGTTCCCTGAATCAAACAGACGGAGACGCCGATTGAGGAGGAAGATGTAGAAGGAATCCGAAGTGGGTTGAGTCGCGTACACAGTGCACCTCATTCATTCCTTCAACTTCCCTTCTACACAATGGAATTACTTGCCAACATCAACTACATCTACCCTGGCGCGAAACTGTTGCTAGCATAACGAGTATCTGTAAGCACCTTGGTGAAAAGCATGCTTAGTTTTTCAAGCGTAATCGAGCCATTGGAAGTGCGCAAATTCAATCGGTCGATGGTGCTTCCCGAGTGAAAGAGTGGTTAAGTAGCATCTCTTCACTGGGTTCGAACAAGTGGTCCAAAAGAAACGTAGAATTGAGGGCCGAAAGAGTTGAAGTAGCAGCGATGAATCTGTTGGAAGGACACGTTCAGAGGGTGCGTACGAGATGATGAGGACGATGCTCGAAAGGAAGAGGGCTCCGCGTGTACGTGTAGACCTCGGTATATCAGACTCTGCTCCAGGCATTGACGAGAGTTGAGGTCCTTTCGTCGCGCGCTACTCGAAACACCGAGCCCGCTTTATCAGAATTGGCCTTGCGGAAACACTTAACGATTTGACGAACGCTCCGCTTCAAGGCGGCAGTGAAATACAAGCCAATATGACTTGCCTCGGATATGTCGGCACGTCGCCACTCGTCTTCTCCCCAGCGCGACGTGCCTGATGAGTATGATCGTGCCCTCGAATATAGTATAACAGTGATTCCCGGTTTAAACAAGTCGCCGCACCGGCTGATTCACTCAAGAGAGGGGTCTGTGCACTGTTTGTAGTCGTGCAAACTCTCATGACGCGCTACGCCAGAGAGACATTCGCACATGCAGGAGAGGCTAACACTCTTTTAATAGGACGATAACTCGGCGAATAACAATTTCAGCTGTAGCACGCTTTTACGAGTGAACGCTCCGAGACGGCTGTTTACAATGCATGTGCCTTCTTAAGTAAGCCGTACGTTAGCGGACTAGTTAAACAGGAGGTTGAAGTTCCCGACTATTTCACCCCTGAGCTCCCTCCGAGCCACCGTGGCAGAATTCTTTCGGGTAACGACGCTACACACGCTCGTTTTATGGGGAGGAGAGTGGAGGAATTCTCGTGGAACGAAGCACCGTCATACACGAGTGCACGGGCCTGCTGACCATTCTTGGAAGCACCGAGCAATCCCGAAGACGCGGCCCTCTACTACGCTTTATCTGCGCATTCATGGTACTATGACTGTTATATTCGCTCTCTCTCTCTCTCTCTCTCTCTCTCTCTCTCTCTCTCTCTCTCTCTCTCTATCTCTCTATCTCTTTCGGCGTCTCGAATGTCTTGAGCCCGCTCGTCCGACGCCTCGAGGCTCTTGATTGCCGCAATACCGAGAAGAAGCTTAACGAACGGATTGTCGCTCTGTCAATAGACGAAATGTCCGGCTGTCTCGGGGGTGGACGAGCGTCCGACAAGTTCCAAGGCAATTCCTACTTGAAATATTATCAGTCGCACAACTATGAGCGTGACCATACTTGGAGAAGAGCCCCGTCAACACTTAGCCCAGAGTACAGTTACTCGATACGTTGGAAGTGATGATTCATATCCAAGTAGCCGATCTAGAAACATCAATCGATCCAAATTAGGAATTTCAGTTTTTCCTATATGATCGAGGTTCGATCTAGTAGACGAATGTTCAAGTTTGTCTGTCTCTCGATTTCGATGCGAGGCGAGCGATTACTGATAGGGCTGGATCGTATAACGAATGGAGCGGTGCATAGCGATGAGGGGCGCAAACATGAGATCGTCACATGAGAAAGACAGAGAATATATGCGTAATACGAAGCTTACCGGACAGGGATGAATCGGACAAGTATAACTACTGAAATGTAGACGATACGTCGATGGGAATAAGTCGGTCGAACATAGGGCTAATATTTATTCCGACTTCCATATTTTTCGATAATTATTCCAAACTTTTGTTGCTTACATACATATTTATAAAGGACCCGCTTCAACTAGCAATATTCCAATATAATAGAATCCTCTTCCCTTAGAATAACCCTTCTCTTTTCTTGGTTGTCTGTTTCTCTCGGGGCGGCGGGCGGGTATTTCCCACTGTAATTAAGAAGATTCCCAACACTGCGCTCGGAAGGTGTAATCCTATACAGCGCTGCAAGTATTTGATTACTAATTCCGCGCGGTACATAGGCCCTCCTCCTTTGACGGGGTACCTGGTACGTGCGTGGAGGGGTTCCTCGCGGGAATGTTCGTCGATACTGAATATCCGCCCATCTAACAGTGCATCTCGCGGTTATATGAGAAATTGCTTAACTAACGAGCGAGCTGCGGTGCGCGCCCGCCCCGCTCCCTAACGAGGCGCACTAATTTCGTGCCGCGCGTTTCATCAACATCCGTGAAGCCCGAAAGATACGCAATCCACCGATGCCAGGTCGTGCGTGCCAATTTAAAAAAGAATTCCGTGATAAGGATCGAATAGAGAGGGAGAGCGAAGCGGCGCGACGGCCCACGTGCTAGAAGGACCGACCAATTTAAACGCGACCTTACGGGAGTTTTTGAGCCGCGCGTGTTTTGCTTCCAACTTGGAGCGCGCGCTCGCTTCTTGAATATTCATCCTGCGCAGTGCAAATGTACATACGACTGCGCGCCCTCACTGTGCCCGTGGCTGCGCGTGTTTAACAATGCGCCATTGTTGCATTTCAATGGAATGGTTTTCATTGTTCAAATGTAATGCTTACGCGAACAGTGTTTGGAATGCTCCTTCATGAGCGCCGGCAATAACGCGAGAGATGCAAGCGGCCAGGGAGAGGAGCCTTTCGGTATTGTCGGCATGCCGGTTTTTCTGCCGGCGCGACGCGCGGCCCAATTATATTTAATCATTCACGGCTTCAATTACCCTCTTCCGTTAGCGGAACGTATTTCTCGATAGAGCCACGCGCTATACAAGCCAACCAAGTTATATGCCACTTTTAATTTGTAACTATTGTACTCGCGTCTGCTTGAAATTAACCACGGAGAATAGCATATTGCGTCGAGTTTTCTCTCTGTACGCGATTCGCTCTGATATCAATCGCAATAGATGGACGAGACAGTAAAGACAGAAAAGCACGATATACATATGTATGTATATACCGTCTTCGCTTAATCATTGTCGACTTCCATGTGTCGGCGCGGTATAGTAAGCTTAATTAGCCCCGATGTCAAGTAGCAATTTTCTCACTAATTGGGTGATATATGAACACGGTAGCAGTTAAGTGCAAGCAGTGCCGGATTCCTTGGAAAGCCGCTAGGATTACATACTAAATTGTTGCAGTCACTGTGGCTTCTTCAAGCAAGTAGTAAGCTTCGGTAAAGCTTCTAACTCTTTTGTAATATCAAATCAATGTCAATAAAGTTTGGTATTAAGGACTGTTAATGAGCAGACATTCGATGACCATTAAACCAATAAACGGTCTCCATCGAACTTGGGGCTGACGACTTGCTGCTTCAACAGAGAATTATTCAATGCCGATACGAGGGCGGTTTCTCTCGTTCACTTGCGATTAGTTTAGTATGACGCCAATGGGGAAACCGCGACATAAGTGGATGATGCGGTGTGTGCCGGCGTGCCCTTCTACGGTTAAGTGCACCAAGGGATAGCTGCTGCCGCAGGGTGTGCAGGCGTCGCCCACGACGGCTACGTACGTAAGCTCAACTTGAAGGGGAGACTGTGGCTAGATTCCGTTTCGCCACTTTCCCCGTATTTTCCCATCCTGTGCTTCCCACACGCTCGACCCTCTCTCTCTCATTATGCTCTCGTCAGTTCCGGTTCAAATGCGCACTTTATCATGTTGCATCCTGGACGTGTATTAGTGAGCGAATCAGCAAGTATGTCATTAGGTAAAACGAGATTGCTGGTGAGTCGATTAAGCCGGCCGCAAAGCGCACTGCCGATGGCAATAAAGAGTACAATGCGGCTCTTTACTTGCAATCTCCAAGACAAAGACCATATGAGTGGTGGTCAAGAGACGCAACTCGGAGCAAAGGTTGTTTCTTCTAATCAACTTCTCCCGTTTGCGGACCTTTAAAATTCATCTCGCCCAGGTCCTTTGACGCACGGGCATGGGAATTATTCGTCATGGCATCAAGGGGGATACATCATAGCGTAGAAGGGGGAAGGGGGGCTGGATCAGTGTAGTACGCGTGAAAAATAAGTCGCCGATATGCGAGAGGGTGTAAGTTCGAGGACGTAGTTAGTTCCACGATACGCACCCGGCCCACTCTCGTCCTCGGTGTTTCGCGTCTACAGCGAATCTCCCTCCCTCACAGGCTCACCCCTTTCTATCATCGTGGCAGGCGAGTTGGAGAGACAGCGGGGGAGGATACGTATGCTCTCAGATCAAAAGCATGAAAATGCGGAGAAGGCGACGGCTGCTGCTGTTACGTCCGGCAGAAACAATGATGGCAAATACGGGCAATGGAAAAGCTACCGGCACAAAGGGACAAAAAGCCGGTCATTCCACGTGGCAACGAACCACTCGCTGAAAAGTACCGCGGATATTGCGTGCAATTTAACCAAAGACGAGGAAGAATCGGAAAAACAGACGCGCTCCTTCCTATATCCGGAGTGGGATGTTTGGGCGATTGCAATATTGCAGCGAATTTAACTACTACCCTACCGCGAAATTGGGCAAAGCTTCATTAATACATATGTATATGCCACGACTAATGTACATGCTTCCCATTTTTGAAACGATCGAGAAAATCTTTCTTCCTCATTGAGGCGTATCGGGAGAGAAGCAGCATATTTACATACTCGCGTGCACTTTTTACGCTTCTCTCAGTGCAATAAGACGGGTGAGGTCATATGGAACTATGCGGCGGGGATGGCAAGCCCCAGATGTTTCCGCGGAGAATGCTCGCAAATAGCATGACAGAAACGTGATACTGAGACAATATCATCGAGGGGAGACCACTGTTTCTACATGATATTACGCGTTATACTACTGAATTTACAAACACCTCCCGTTCGCACGAGCACGAGGTAGCTACATGCGGGACACACACATATCGATGTACGTTTGGCGCACAAACACGCCGGGAGCTTTTCCGAATTCTACATGTGTATAATACGGAAGCCATGAGAATTCCACCCACAAAGCCGTTTCCTCAAAGCTACGCAATCGCTTCCAGTGAAACGAGGAGAAAGACACTAATTAGATATGCTCCTATAGAAGGCGCGCTAGAAATTCATCCAGACAGCCAATTTAATCTTTTGCTCATATCTCCTGAAGCGCGTATGTATGTAGCTTTCGTCGACAAACAAAGAGTCGGCAAAGGGAACGAGAGGAATGGGGAAAAGAGTTATCCCGGCAGGCAGATACCTTTCATCGAAAGGATGGCGCATCCCCCCGAGGGAATCTCCATTGACCACCATGGGACATTAAAGCTCCGAACGCTCCTCCTCACTGAGATGCAAATGCAACGGTTTTATAATCGGAACGCTTTTATACCGGCTCCGCATAGAAAACTCTCTGTTCCCTTCAACCTCGCCGGTTTCCCCCAGCACTCGTAATACCCGGGAAATTAATTTTCTAAGTGCCGGCCCCCTTTCTTAGCGAAATTATCGACGAGCGTGGTATATTACTTGGACAGTAAATGCTAGTACTGTCTTGCACAATCGTCGGTTTAAAGTGGCCCGCAGGAAACTCGAAGGGAATTGCAGCGGGCAATTCATTAAGACGATTAGACTGGAGGTGGGAAGCTTCTCACGCGGCCCGGACATTATTGCGCTCGTTGGACTGTGTGCATGTCGAAGCGGGCAAAGCGATCGAGGGAACGGTCGAAAACACGGTGCAACAATCGTGCTCCGTGCGCGCATATACCTTCCCATCTTAATTTACGGCGACCGGAACGACAGACGGTATTTCCAATTGAGCGGACCGCAGCGTGGGGTTGTTTCGTGGCCATCGATACAGGAACAGCGGTGCGCGCACTCGTTCTCGAGTGGCTCCGTGTACTTTCGATTCTCCGAGCCAGTCTCCATTGTACACGAACCACCCTCCCTCCATCTCTCATTCTCTCTCCTCTCTCGCACACGGTGCACTCGCCTAATGCCGCTAATAATTCCTAGTTCTACCCCCGACAAGCGAGAAGAGTGTCAGGCACTGCGATAGGAGAACAAACGACAAGTGCCAACACGTGCAACCATCACCCATTCGGCATCGAGACACGTTCCCGGATCATGTTCTCGTTTTCTCCAGTGTTTAATCCGTGGTACATTCGGGCTTTGCTATTGCAGCCGCTCCCTCTTCTTCTCTCGCATCGCCCCTACTTCACTATTTACTCTAGGTAATTAAAGACCGTCACCGCGACTGTACTCTCACTCGGGGCCAACGTCGTGTCGAAATATTTCGGTAATTAATTATTCCACGATAATGAAGTGCAAACACGCGGCATATGTATGTATAGCAAACGGGATTTAGGAGCCGAGCAAGAGTGACTTCCTGAATGGCAGACTTTCGGAGCCAGCGAAGCGGGGCTGGGAGAATGACTGAGCGCTCGAATCACATCTCCAATTTGAGGTAGATGGAGCATCGATAATTCGGCCAGGTGGACCTTTCGGGAGCAGCCGCACTGCGCTTGTTTCATGGTTAGAAGTAATCGGCCAAGTAGTATCGCAGCTCGCATGCTCGAAACCGCTGTCATCTTAAATCCGTCAGATCCATATATCGGAAGTGAGGGTCTGCGTGGATGAGATCGGCTCTGCTAATTCGTCCGTGGAGTCTGTGCGCTGCCAAGGGGGCAAATAGCAGTGGTACGTGCGGCGTCGACGGTGGGCAAACGAGGGGAGGCGAAAAAAAGGAGAATGCGTGACTCTCCTCGAGGAGCTAGAGAGCGGCAGTAAAACCGGGGTAGCTATACGACCGAGCCATTGAGGCGACGGTACATCTGCCGCTCGATGCATTGTGCTGCACGCTGCGCTCATCCGCGTCACCCGATCCGCTCGATGCGACCACGGCGGCTTTCGAATCGAGAGACAGGGGAGCGGAGTGGGCTTCGAGGGGTAAGTGCGAGAAACGAGAAGAGTGCTCGGAGAGTAGAGAAGCCGCCGGGCGAGAGAAAGGGGGCACGCACCGGGGAGGAAAGACCTGCGAAAAAAGGAGTTCCCCCTGGCGCGCGCGAGAGGCCTTTATCGAGTTATATCGTCATATCGTCATACCTGCCAGCCAATAAATCTGGCCGGGCCCTTTCACCAGGGCGGCCGCGCGGATTTATGGTGGAATTAATATTAGATCCAGCGAAAATATCCCCGATATATCGGGTTACGCGATTATCTCACCGAAAAGCCGGGGTGAGAAAAGAAGGGCGCGCGAGCGGAACGAGTCACTACTCCCCGATCCTCCCTCGAAACTAGACATATCCCGCCGCCCGGGCGCAACCGCCCGCGGCTCCTCCGCCAGGTATACATACTATTCCGCGCGCTCAAAACCCCGTGAAATATGCTGCGAATCTCGCCCGGGCGGTACAGTAGGCAGAATGTTTGATTTATATCCGGGGCGTTTCTCCGACCTTAAACATTAACCGGGTTCACTAGAGCCGCGGCGAACAGCCAAGTTTTTCATGCCCACGGTCCCATCGAAACCGAGAGCGGCCGAGAGCAGCCGCACACTGCTAGCTCCAGTAAATTATTACCCGAGTTATTCCTGTTGCGATGTGGCTGAATCGGCGAGGAGGGGCCCACGCCGCGCCATGTTCTCCGCGTTATATGTAGAGAGAGAGAGAGAGAGAGAGAGAGCGATGCTCCAAGCAACCTGGCATAGGAGTTGCTAGCGGAAGGGAGGAGAGGACTGGGAAGGCGCGCACTTATGAAGCAACAGGAGCTCGGTCCACTCGTTGCGCTCCTTCTACCTTATAATCTCGAGTGCATTTTTCATGGTGGCGCGTTACGTTACATATTTATGTCACGCCCAGTGTCCGACTCCTTTCACGTCGCTGGATATGCAGAAGCTGCACGAAGCGGCTGGGCTGAGCACCTCGTGAGCTCGCGTGGCTCTTGCAGCGTGGCACCCCATTAATAATTTAGCGAGCCGAACAAAGGGGATAGTATGTACTTGAATTTGATGTCGCAGCGAAGCCTGCTTACCACTCACTCTGCCCCGTCTCATTCACTCTTCTTTACTTGTATGCCTCGGCCGGTGTGTGAGTGCGTGCATGTGCCACTGTATCGCCCCCGTACCCCCCCGCACCCCCCTGTATCATGATACACAAATCCCTTTCAACCACCACCCTCCGCAGCTGAAATCCTGACGGACGGGGATGAAAATGGGAGCTTACACACGATTAGAGAACCCTTCGCCGCCCCGTGGCCTGCGGCCAGTCGGCTAACTTTTGGATAACTTTTGACGTTGCACTCGAGTAACCAAAGTGGTCAACCGGCTGGCGAGGACGTTTCGCCCGCTCCCCGCCGATAGATTAATGATCCTTCAGCCCGATTACTTCGAGTTTATGGCTGAGGAACGAGTCAATTTAACGCCTGTTACTGGCGCTTTCAATTTCGTGCCAACCATCCGCCCCCGGTGCGTATTTTTCCCCCGGCTTGTAAGCCAACTTTGAAAAATCGCTTCCTGCCCGAGCGGGGTGAGATCGTATCCGCTTATTAATTAGAGGAGCCAGCTTTATCTGTTTCCCCCCACCAACAGCCAACCCGCACTCTCACCCCTTTCTTCCTCTCTGTTTTCACTCAGCAATGGAGATGACAGATTATATGTCGAACTATTGAATTTTTCAATCGCGCAGCGCCCCATGCGCGCGGGTGGTTCTCCTCTGCATATACATACACATATACAAATCTATGCATAACACGTCTATGAAAGGGTGCGCGCGATCACGATCGAGGATCGTTGTATTCAAACACTCTGATCGCGCACGGCTTTCACGTGGCTCCCATTTACATATGGGGTTACGGCTCCATTGCGCGGGGAAAATGAAATAATCTCGTTATGTAAATGGACACCTACTGACACCATGGGACGTCGGCCGCCCGGCACGTCTTCGTCACGCTCTATAGTTTTTCCATGGTCCTCTTATTTCTATCAGCGTCGGCAGCGCAGCGACGAATGTAAATGCGAAGAGAAAGACGCGCCTCGCACCCATGTACGTACTCACTCAGCTATCAACCGATTCTCTTTTACGTAGCAGCGCGCCACCGGGGCGTCGCGATTGTGTTCGCTATTTTACACGTTCATACCACGCCTACTCCTATTCCCGAGTGCGATTGCACTCTGGCCCGATTCATTAATATTCCAGCGATACTCGTAAAAAGCTCGAGCATCATGTGTAGGCCGGGATTTACTTCTCGGCCGAGGTGGCGTGCGAGTGGTTAATGCCTGGCAAGTGGAGCGGGATGGGTGCGAGGGCCTTGTTGAAAAGAAGTTAATCGAAGCCGTCGAAGTTAATTAGGAGATGATAATAACTCAAGCACCCTCGGTATCAACGACCGACTGCCCACTTGTAAGAAGATGCGCGTGTAATCGTCGCCGGGCGGAGACTGTAGCTCCTTATAACTTATGTGACAGTAGCATGTGTACGATGATTATGACACACTAGCTCAGCGGCGTCAGCCGCTCGAAACTGGGTTCACGAGCATTCAACAGGGGCAGCGTCGTCCGCGGCTCCATTGCCCGCAGTGCACCGAGGCTCGTCGCGATTCGTCGTAAATTAAAGGAACGAACGGAGTAATCAGCAATCGCGCAGTAGACCGCAATCGAGATAAGGTTCTCCTCGTTGAATCTCGTTTAAAGGCAAGTGTGTCCGAGTGAAGCCCTTCTGGCCAGACCATTCTCTCCCCTCTCTCGTTCCACGTATTACGCACTCTCCACTCGCCGAGAGTTCCCCGTCCATTGTCGCGGGTTAGTGACGACGGCGAAAGACTTTTTCCCTTTGGTCCTCCGTCGTCGCTCCTGTCGCGAGTCGCTCGAGCCCAGGAACAGTCGCGGCAGAGTTCGGGAGATAAATATGCAAGGGACTCACTCCCGCCAGCCGGCAAAAGTTTCTCTCCTGTTGCACGGAAGATGCATATGCATGCACTTTCCTAGGAGGAACAGGGGCCAGATGTTACTTGTTCCGATGTCTATGTCGCTTTCACTGGTGTGACATGAATGAAACCTCTGCTATTTGCCAACAACTTTATTAGCATGCTACTTCACTTGGACTGAACATTCCTCACTGTCATTCGCTTCTCGAGTCTATCGTCCGTGCGACCTGCACTTTTTCGCCAGGTGTCTGCGATGCGTGTGCGAGCGAAGAATCGCTGGTATCACGTTGCAGAACCCGGAAAAGATGCGAAACCGTTTGAATTCGAGTTTAAAGGGTGCTATTAATTAATGCTTGTGTGATGAATGGGATGTGTCGATAAGCCGGGGGCTATTAAACGATTGCAGCAGATGCAATTTAAAGAGAACCTATAGACAAGTTCCATCCCAGTTAGACTCCTCGACCGCTCGATTAATGGCCAATTAATAAGCGTGATAAGCTGATATGGGATTCTCTTTGGCGTCTACAATCTGCGATAAACACCGAGCGTATACGATTCAACGCGTATGAGTTCGGAGAAATGATAAAGTTCTTCCGCTGTTGCGTCAGTAGTTTAGGATCGTCTGGTGATGAATGTATTTACATGTCTAGGGCGAGGCTTTCACTTCCTCGACCCGGCCCTTTGTAGCATTTGCTCCCTTACGCACGAAACTCGCAATAATGGCAAGGGCGTGGAATAACAAGGTGCTTCGTAAGAAGAGGGTGGATGTGAAAATCAAAGTGGCGCGCGCACTTTCTCCCGGGAGAATGTTTCCTTAGGAGAAAAGTGCTTCCTGCACGGAAAATCGAGGAATAACACGATAACGCGGATACAGCGTTACATTCCATTAGTGGAACTCAGTTATCCTCGATCTAATTATGACTGGCTCTAATATAAGAGTGATAGCGTTCATACATCGACACCTGGCACTTCCTCGAAGAGGACGATAATCCTGACATTCAAATCGGAGAGTGGCTGCGCTATGAAATCGATACTCGTCCAACTTTCGAACGCTCTGGCGAGTTTATCCTTTTTCACGGACGACATGTACCTATATATATAAAGCTACGTGTAGGTTCCCGCGCGATCTCCCCGGAGGAGGATCCCCCCAGCCCGCGGAAATGAGAAAACGTGGTTGTGCAGAAATTGCTTTGCCGTGTTTCGTCGGCCCGTACGATCTCTCTTGTCCCCTCGCCTTTACCTCGTGTCCCCTTTTCTTATTCGTACGAGCAGCCGTACTATTATCTGTCGCTGTACACGCGAGCACGGTTCTGTGCTGCCATATCCTGCTGGCGGGTATCTGCTTTCACCGCTTCCTACTGAAATCTAGGCTCAATAATTAAAGCCTCTTATCTCCTGGCGAGCGAGTATGCAAGCTTCTTCCGCGAGCTCGAGCATGATCCACGACGAATTGAGCCTCGCCAGCCAAAAGGCGTTGAATCGAGCGAGAAGGAATAATCGAGATTCCATTGCAGGTAAAATGAAAAGACGCTCCAATTACAGGATTCTAGCGAGCATAGTACGGTCGCGAATAAAATCTTTGCCAACAATTAAACCAGGTTAGAACAACTAACTATTTCAAACGTGAAAAGCCATATCGCTTTGATATGCGCGTTTTTAAAAATATCACGCATTACACTTGCGCCGGTGTCCCGGAAATTCAGTCTCTTGGCTCGAAACTCCCCATCCTCTGCTCCTCGCATTCCCCCGGCAGGGCAGGAATTCGTTTCGGGCGCGCCGGATTGCCGAATATGTATGCGTGTGCTTTCGGCTCCCTCGGTTCTTTCAAGGAATATTAATTACGAGCACTTCCCAAAAAATAGCGCGAGAGTGGAAAAAAATCGGCTTTGCTAAAAGGGAATCTGCGCGCGTACGATCCTCGCGAGGGGCCCGATAGGCTGAGCCAAAGCGGAAAGCCATGCGCGCGCGAGGGAGCACAATATCCGAGTGGCGGGAGGTCCGAATAGCTGGAGTCTCGGTTAATTAGGGCACACGATGAATGGGACTACCTTCATCTGAAAAACCGTCAAGTCAGCCTTATGACTCCGCACCATCTATCGTGCATCATGCAGTGCTACGCTTGCATAATGTGATTAGCCTGATTCCCTGCTTTCTCCCTGCTTCTCCTGCTTTCTTTGATACTGCGAATTAATGTCAGCGGTACGGTAGCGGCCGCGTGTCAATGTATCAGACGCCGTCGACATCGATCGTCATTAACCGCGCGAGAGTCGGTATATCTCCGTGGGAGCAGCGTTGAAGAGTCGGGAGAGTTCGATATCAATAAAGGTTTCGCATGTGAAGAAGCTTAAACGCGATTGGCGCTGGCGAACGCGAGGGCATGGCCAATTTGACGCCGATTAGATTCTCATTTGAAGGAGGCAGTGCAGAGGGAAGCCGTTCTTGGCTAGCCGTAATGGGGAAGTCACGGGATAATCAACTAATGAGATGATATCATTGATCTGCGGTCGGTGCGGATTGCTATCCGAGTATGTGTATGTACGTATGTGACCGGCGTATACCAGCCCCATAAGCGTAATTGGGTAGAGAATACCAAGAGAGGGCGCGCGCTAGCTCACCCCGTTTACACTGATCGGAATGTTCACATCAACGATGTAATCGTATTTGTCCAGCCACGCTTTGAAAGCCATCCCATTGTGTTTGGCTAATAATTATGGATCGATTTTGGTGCTGGATAATATTGACTCCCATGTCGCGGCGGGAGCGGCGGTCGCGGCCGTATATCACTTCGTCGCGGCGACCGAATGGACAGTCCACCGGCCGCAATCTAATGGACACCGGCAAAACAACCGGCCATCCACCGATAAGATATCGCGGCGATCTCGCGATAATTGGCCGGGCCGCGCGTTCATCGCGGGCATTTTCATTTGCGCCCATTTTCCCCGGACTCGCCCCGCGCTTCCTGCGCTGCAGATATACCGCGATGGTCCATTTAATGCAGCCATTTCGTACCGGTTTTTCACTGGCCCCTGGCGACGGGACATTTCGCTGCCCCCGCTGGCGCTCTTTGCCCGCCGGAAATCGTACGCGGAAAATATCTGCTTTCGTAGAGGCTGACGGCGTAGACTGGCGAAAATAATAAGACAATACTCGCAATGGGAGAGGGAGAGACGCGGGCAGGACTCGCGGGAATATACGCGCGAAAAATGGCTAATAAAAATTCATTCGGTGGATATGCCAGCCGGGGTATGCTCACCCGTCCGCTCGCTCACGACAATGGCAAGTTTTAATTAACGGCGGCCTGTAGCATGGAGCGGCCGCAAACCCAGCATTCCCTGGTCGACCTGGCCATAGCTGATCACTGCGGAGGTATGTACCCCTACGGCATATGCGCGACGATGTTGGCCTATAAACCCTTCAGGGATTACACGTGCATATGCGCCTAGCAAACCCGCCGTCGCACGGCTCACATCGCAGGCTGTTTCGTCCGCTGAAAATCTGCCGATCACCGGCCGCGACTTATGCCTATAGCCTGCAAAGCCGCCCATCAATAACACCAGATTTGCATTATCCGTATGATGGCTAGGTCGAAAAATCGGCGGGCTTGCGGCGGTTTTCATTTAAGAAATAGTCGAGCTTAAAAGTATAATCTCACGCTTGTGCAGAGTCGAAGCTTTAAAATAAAAGCGCACGAGTTTGGGGAAACGAGGGGACGGCGAATTTCGAGTAGATTTCGCTGATGCGCCTCCCTGCTAACGCGTTAATAACAAGAGCAAACACTGTGCAGGCTGTGCTGTATAATTCGAAACCTGTTGGTTCCGACGAACGAGCTGCTAGACGACCAACACACATACTCACCGACGGCCTATTATCCGCTTCAATTCCGAGCGCTCGAAACCGATTGCTTATCGTGCGGGCGGCGGTGGTGGCGCTCTATTGTCCGAGCACTTTGCATAAATATCGGAGCGCGACACTGCTTTATAGAAATGTATGTGGGAGGCCGGTCGCGTGGTGTTAAATGTCGAAAAGTGGCCGCTGCAATGGGAGCAAGGTGTAACACGGATCCCCGGGGGCAACGGTGCATGTCGGGCTAATTGATTCGCAACGACGACGTGCATGTGTCAGCAGTGCACGTGCGTCATCAGTCGATCCGTCCCTTTCCACCCTTCCTTCACACACACACTCGAACCTTGCCTGTGCATGGACTAACGCGCCAGGCTTATGCATCAATACACAGACGCGCCAGGCTTGCGCGCGCGCATGCACGGAAGCTCGCGATTTCGCGATTTCCGAGAATTCAAATAGCAGCAGCAGCAGCAGCCAGTAGCGGAGTGGGAATAATTTTTGCTTTATTTACACGAATTATTTTCCCGGCTCACACTACGCCGCTGCCGACTTTTCGGCCTGGCGCGGATTAGCGTGCGGTATCCGATGCAAATCGCTGGGAATAAAGTACGAGCCACGCGGCAAATACAAATGGAGCATGCATAGTAATCAGCCGGATATATCTCGCCCGCTGCCGCTGATACACAGACTGGCCGTGCGAGTGTCCGCCCCCCGCGCTCTCTCTCTTCCAGTACTTTCCAGTGAAACTGCTGATACCAAGCCAACAGTTTCCCGTATGCATGAGGAGCCGGGCTAATTTTGTTTCATGGCTCAAACAATATAGGGAAATTCATCGGCAATGCAAACGACCCCTTGGACTGTCCGGTGGCGCGCGCGCTCACGGCACTTTGCGCTAGCTCTGATAAGGAATAAGGTGGAACTGTAAATTGACCGATTAGAGAACGGCAAGTGGCCAGGTTCTCCCGGTGCGTAGAGGGAAAAGCAAGTAGCACGAGAGCGCCGGTGTTACACGCCCCGGTATTATCTCCCATCGGCCGCTGTTATTAATGAACTTACAATAAGAGGTAAGTGCGCACGGGCGATAAGCGCGGGATGTAATGATGTATTATCGGCATTCTTACATTCTCATTGTAACGCGAGCGTGCAAGAGCCGCCACCAGAGCGCGGCTGTTATCGAGATTTATGCCAGCGGCCCGATATCTTCTTATGGCAGTAGCTTGCGGCGGCTGCTGCTGCTGCTGCTCGATGCATGCCGGCCGCCCTATCGAACCCAGCGAACTTACAACTTCCACGAATGCTCGTGTACACGGGAAAAAGGTGATAGAGCCGATATACTACGTGTACATGCATCGCGTTCGGTGTGGGACTCGCATTTTATTAGAATAGTTGGCTTGACTTTTTTAATAGAACCCTCCAGCGGCAGTGAGGCCGAGGCCGCACACGTATACCGGCTTTCTTCTCACCACTGTTACGTACTCGCCAGGGCGGCTAACTTTTTACAGTGGCGCGTAACTTATAAGGAAAGTAGCTGCTTTAATAACTGCCGGTGAAATTTTCGTCGGCTCGCGCGCGCACCCGCCCTGAAAGGGTAATATATTTTTCATCCCCACCGCGGGCCCGGGCCATCGTCACCACCCCGAAACTTACATCGGCCGCGCGCTCTATGAAAACAATAAATGTCACCGCGCGCTACTTCCGACCCTTTTTTTACAGCGTCGAGCTGGGCTTTCTGCGGCGCCGGTTGAATGGGATCGGGGATCCCAGCGAGGGATTTGCGAAAATGGAGAGTCCTTCGACCCAATGAGAATATAATAATTTATTATAACGGGCGAACTACCGGAGAGCAGAAATATCAGTGGAGGACGAAAAGTCGAAGGAGGGAGAAAACTGCACCTCTTTCTCGATGCATCACAAGTGCCCAGATCCAGCGCGGTTGAAAATACCCCGCGGGGTAAATAGATTTTCCTCGGGCGCGGTGTGCTGCCACAATATTTCAGCTTCCATCATTCGCGGGACGACAGTGTTACGATAACTGGTCAGCTCGGACAGCTATCCTTCATATTCAGCGGACGATATTTTGGCTTTCCATTAAGGCGGGAAGGCCGTATGATTAATGGGGATCGGTTGTAGCCGCGCTTGTCGCCGCTTTTCATCGCGCCGCATCGCGCCGCTTTGACAAGCATCAGTCAGTCTGCTGCCGGAGGCTTTTCCTCTGTCACGGGATGCCGCGCCATGCTAAAAGTCTCTCGACTTTTAACGAATATGAAGATATGAAGAGAGACGTGTCGTCGGGCAGAGGGCAGGGTGAGAGGGTCGACGAGGGTGAGTTAGTGGGGAAATCGTGCGTAAAAATCGTTTGCGCGTGTGAGCCCAGTTCTTCCATGGGCTGATGCACCGTACATGCGCGCCTGCAACTGCGGAGGCTGCGTGAGAGGGTGATGCGAGCGATGGTCGCTAGAATCCCCCGGCTCCACTGGAAGCCGTAATGCACGTTGGAAAAAGAGTCTCGCGGCACCGTTTGTCAATGGATATCCTTCGAACGAAGAGGAAGTTGGAACGGTTGCATCAAGCGCGCGCACTACCGCCACCGCCGTAAGCTTTTCCCCCGTGGCGCAGACCGGCACTGTTTTACAGGGTGGCTGCGCTCGGCGTATCACTAGCCCAGCGAACCATTGCGTGCACGCGTTCGCTTTGGCCGAACGGAGAGGAAACGCGTGGCGCAAGGTGCATTGAAAGGCGCGCGCGAAACCTTATGGAAAAAGGACGACGAGTCTACGAGAGCGAGACCGGGAGGGTGGAGACTGCTCGTGGTCGGATGCAATGAGGTGGCGGGAGCGGGTACGCTTGCATGTACCTGGTGCGCGTGTATCGGCATGGATACAAAGCCGACGGAGGAGTCTACATCGGCATTGCCATGTGTAGTAGGTATGCCGCCGACCGACCCCGGGGGCCCCTCAGGCTCCTTTTCACGAGTGCGCATAATGCGATCTCATTTTAGTTCGCGCCACCCTGTTATCGTCTGCGCGCTCTCCTGTAGGTTTTCTGCCGGCCGGGTGGCTGGATGGCTGGTTGGATGCTGATGGCGAAAAAACCTGCCGGCCCTTTCACTCCTCTTCCTCGTCAACTGGCGACTGCAGTATTCCGCCGAGTCTTCCCTCGACTTCGACGCGTCTGAGCCCAACACTCGACCGCCCTCGCGCCCCGCCGGCAGCTTGTCTGTTAATTTGCGCACCAGCTCAAGCCAGTAGCGAATCGCGCGAAATCTTTAGCAATGTGGTTACATACATTCTCGGCATCACTCCCGTGGGACGCGACGGTACCATGTACTGGTTTCATCTATGGCGAATGCACCGTTACCATCGGGAGCCTCGCGTCTCTACAGGGCGACCTCTAATGCGTCGGACAAAAAAGCACTGGCGCACGGTATGAAGCGCGCTCCCGGGCTAATAAAATTGCAATGCTCGCCCGTGAGATTCCGGTCCATTTCATCGAGCTGTAACGGAATTAATAAATCGTGTTCCGCCCGCGCGCCACGCGCCTCCTCCCCCATAGAATCGATAACTGTGACACATTTCAATTATTTTTTGCGGTGCGAATGGGAATGCAATATTGCACCTGGCCCGCTGGGAGGGTAGTTCTTGGAGGATGGCGCACCCCCCGGCATAAGCGGCGTTCGAGGGTGACATTGAGGCGCGGGGGACGCGAACAAGAGCCTTGCAAGTGTCTGCCGCCGTGAAGCGACTGGAGGCGGACTGCCAGGCGACAGGGACGATGTACACAAATAACGGATGACGTTGCTCGATCGGTTAAATCGTTGTTGGCGGTCACAGTCGCCGACCGATAATCGACAGGTTAACGATCGACTGCGGATCGGAGCGATCGTTGAAAACAATGTGACGCCGCGCTATTGATTGTTACGTCGCTCCCCGACACAACGAGCGTCCACCGGAGAGAGTAATGTCGGAGCGCGAGTACTACGTATACCTAGTGAAAGGAGACGGCTCTAATGTGCGTGAGCGTATGCCCCACACAGCTCCCCCGTACCCTTCGACGTAACAAATTGTTTATCGCCACATGCTCGACTCTCACACCGTGCGGAATGGGGTTGGCTGGACAGGGCTGCCGTGTCGACCCCGCAAACATCCAATCCCAATCTTTGCCCATTGCCCTGCCACCTCCTTCCAGCGCTCGGAACGTTGTTGGGGTTGCTCCGGCCCCGGCAAATGTAAAAGCGCGACTCTCGCACGCTCACCTATCAATACATGCCAAGCCTCGAGATATCTCTTCCATTACAGGAGTAAGCTCGACCCCGGGATGGATCGTTGTTTTTTATTACGGACAGATCACGCGGCAGTCGGAGGGACTTGGGGAATCACGGCGTCAATACAATAAATCCGAATCTCACTGATCGCGCACATATGCCCATTACTCCATCCTGCCCCTCTACCTCTACATCGAGATGGTCAGGCGTATCGGACAATCCAAAAGGTAAACTTATTTCATGAGCCTTCCCGTTCTGCCTTTCAGCGAAAAGAAACTATTCAAAAACTATTCAGCGAATATTATCTTTGTAATTGAAAACTAGATCTAGATTAGAATTGTCCTATTCGCACATCGCCTGTTGTACGCTAGTTGCGCTTTCAGTTACCAAGAAATTACGGGCACGATATGAAGCCGTTCGGTATAAGGGTCTGGAGACAGTCGATCCCGGGAGATTTCTGCATGGCGAGGCACTTTGTAGCAGGAGTAGAAGCGCTTGTGCCAGCTTGGCAAAAATTCGTCCGCCAACCATTCAATAGGGAGGAGCACTAGTCGTGGAGTTAAGCCAGGTTGCGCCGGAGACCACGGTCACGCCCGAGGGTCCTCGATAAGGAAGTTTGGACAATCCAGCATGCACCGGTGCACGGCTCTGTGCAGCTTTAGGTTACGTGTTCCTGGTCATTCTCAAGCAGAAGGTTAAAACAGACCAAGAGGAAGAGAGTGGATGTCCAGCCCGTGAGCTGGGGGGTCTACCGGCTACTGGTGCCAATGGCAGGAAGACCACGTAGGATTGGCCAGCGTCCGCGTGGCGAAAGGGGAAGGAAAGGCGGCTGCATTTCGCCGGACAGCCGTTATCTTATTACTGATATCGCATCGCGCCGCTTGCGTCTCGCCACTCTCCCCGTCCTGAACAAATGTTTGCGCCGCACTGCAGCGGACAGATAGTGCTGCAAACCGGTAGACCGGTCCTGCAGAGAGAGAGCGAACCGCTTCCTGTTTGCCCTCAAGTGTGCCCCGTGTCCCGGACCGGCGGCCCCACGCGCGTACCCGTAGCCGCGCACTATCTAGCTCACGCAACAAACAAGTAAACGTAGAGCGAGAGGAAGGCGCGTAAGCGATTGTACGCGGATACGCCTTCAGCCTGGCCCGCTGCACACCGGCTATTTGGGTTAGGACGAGTTATCGCCCTTCGGAAGTTTCTAGCTCTACTTGCGCGCCTCCCGAGCGACGCTTTCCGCAGTGGTGCGGTCGCGCTCCTGCTCTTCCTTGCGGGCATCTATCCACACACGCGTGCAGACAGTTCCTACACCGCAGTGCACTTTCATAATGCATTATCTCGCTTGTACAAGACGCCACGCGCCACTAGCGAATGAACACTGCGGGTATACACTGACTCTAAGGGCGAACCAATTTCCAACGGATTTACGATCCTCTTTCGGTCTACATATCAAGCACACACACACACACACACTGACGCACGCTCACTAGTCATCGGAGGGATGCTGTCAGGTATTTCGGGCTTCTGTGCCACTAGTTTCGGGACACCTTTTGGAAACATGTGGCTTCACCTGCTTCTACAGTGCGACCCGGAGTGAGTGGGATTATTTTCGTGCTGTAAGGGGATTTCGTCGGGGCGCCGGAGATGTATCTACGCTTCCCACTGTGACGTGCCAAATGTGTGTACCGCGGTCCTAAAGGCGGCTCGCTCTACATAGGTGAACACGCGTAAAGATACCTCTCATTTATACATGGGCTAATGTCAGCAGCCAGGGCTAATGTCGTGGCCCATCTATAAGGCTTCTGTGTATGCCGGTATATCACGGCGAGGTTCTCCCGGAGTGAAACAATATTAGCCCCGAGGCACTGGGGGAGTTGCAGGTGCCATTTTCCGGCAGGTGGCGGAGTATCGGCGAGGATCATCGCATAGTTCCGCGCTCCTAGACAAATGATGCATTGCCCTTTAGGAAATATATCAGGCGTGGAAGATAACGCGGCCGCGCTCTACACATGCATGCTAGATGGGCTGCGGAATCGAAAGCGAAGGCATCGAGGAATTCTCTCGAAACTTTCCTCGACTCGTCGGAAGACGGATTTGCGCGTTAAAAGCAGCCACGCTCGAATACCAACAATACTTTTGTGCAACCGCAACGATGCCATTGCGAGCTTCACCTGCTTTCTATTATATGTACGTATATCGTGGAACGGATCACTTTACCGGCACATTTTCCTCGAAGCGCGAGAGCGCGCGCGTCGCCGGCTGAAAATAGCGTGGAGAGTCTGTCGCGTTAATGGCAGCAAATGGTGACGAACGAGTGCTGAGGCACTCGGTGATACTATTTGGAAAGGGGCCGAGTAAAACAGAACACGCTGCAGAGCCTCCAAGCTGACCGGGACAAGTGTAAGCATATGCGTGGCGTCACTTGTCTTTCCTCTTGGAGAACAGGTGCCCGCCGGAATCCGTGAAATTAGTGGGATACACGCTCCGCCTCTCATTATATCGTGGAAACCATCTCGTTTGCATACTCGATCAGTACAAGCTACAAAGGGCGACTTACAAAGTCGGCAAGACGAGTTCGAGTTGAACTGATGCCGAGCAATTACACGAGTTACGATTTGCTCGGGCGATACTTCTCCTTCGCGGCATGCGATAGAACCACCGGAGCCGCCGCTCGTCTTTTAGTGGTGGGCTTTTTTCTGAAAAATATTAATGGCCAGCCGAGCTGGTTTCCAGGGGCTCAAATCGACGTGTTAATCGCACGCGAGCCTTGGCGGGCGCGAGCAGTGGGCGCCCGCGCTCCTCCCGTGCAGAAAATACGGGAGAGCGTAATCTCACGCGTCCGATCACCAGCGGAGGAGAGCACGCCGATTATTCATTACGTGCCGTGACTCGTTTCAGCCTGCGACGATGTGTCCTGCACGCAATTACTTCGGGCCCCGTCGACTACTCGATAAATATTTCGTCCGGCGCAGAGCCGCAGTGGAAATTAAAGTTTCGGCCCACCTCGCTCGCTCCCCGCGAGGCCGAGGTGTCCCAGCATTACACACCACATTACGAGGGACAGGCTACCGAGGCTGCTGGTGCACTAAATTGTCCACAATTGCGCAGAGACGATGACCCAAGTGTCATCGTACGTCATACCAGTCGACCTTATAATTGGCCCGACACGGCCGACGTATCATTTAGAGATGGACCGAGTAATAAATTTCGACCTCTAATGATCAGCGCCAATTGGTGCATCTCCGAGCAGAAGCTCGCCTGAAATCGGCCTCGCACTTTCTCCCGACGAGTTGTGCCCGGTACAGGTTCGACTGAGTTTAATTAAATTTCCGAGCGATCCGACTTATATTAATTCATATCAAAGCCGCATTAAATGCAAAGTGAAATGCGAGCACTGCCCGCGACATTCTCGACGCGCCGTGGAAATGCCGCGATAATTATGCTTTTAATTAGGTAATGTCGAAAACATTTTGTTAATTCCCGTCCGATTCGCTGCTTAGCAGCGTGCAGAGTGCGCTCGCGCGCGCGCGCATGTTTTAGCCGCCGCTCACCGAGAACGGAACCGCGCGATTCGAGAATTGCGGTGATTATGCACCCCAGCCATTAGCGCACTTCGAATCGCCTAATCACAAATTTGCGAATTCCAGCCGTGACGAGTGCAATTCATTTTCCTTGAATTCAATAGGCATTCCAGTCACTCGATGCTTTGGAAACGGGACAATTGCATTTGTGGGACCTCTTGAATCAACGCGCTCCCCAAATTCAGCGGGTCGCTGCGAATTACATAATTCGAATAATTCAAAAATATGCCGACATCCATCCCCAATCGGCATCATTTTCACGCACGCGTATTGATCGGCTGCCCATAATGATATTATTACACGTCAATAATATTGTACGCTCACTGGCCGAAATGCAGTTACTCAATAGCGGTGGAGAGAACGGGCCGGCAGTAATTGTACCGATTCCACTCGGAATGCTCGGCGCATATGCTCGGCATCCATCGCGCGTGCTGTGCATTTTTCAGCGCAGCCTGTATATATCGATTAAATCCATTCATTAATTCATAAAGGCACAAAGTGAATTCTGAAGCGCGCACTCTCTCTCGAAATTCCAGCGCTGCTTACAATTTTGTCCTTGCGCGTATTACCGGATTCACGGCCGTAATGCACTACTCTCCGGTCCTCGCTCTTCCTCTCTCTCCCTCTCTCTCCCTCTCTCGCCCCGAGGGTCGGTCTCTCTGTGGGATTGCCAGTGGCATACGCGGAGGCGCAGTCGCTCCGAAAATATGCACTTTGAGTATGCATCAAAGGCAGAACACACACGCACGCCGGCATACGCGTGGAACCGCCGGACGGCCGTATTCGCTCTGGCTTTGCGTTAATTTGATTGCTCTGTCTATTTGCCGTAAATGAAATTAAGATAGCTCAGCGTCTCAGCCTCGTGAGCTTAACGACGACGGGAATGATGCCGACAACGACGGTGGCCAGTCGAGCCGGCCGCCGAGTTCACAGGGGTGAGAGAGTGTTCGTAAGCGAAAAGGGCTGAAAAGGGTGGCGAAGGCAGCAACGCCGCCAGTAGCAGAGCGCAGGAACCCGCGGGGATAGGCCAAGCTTATTGCAGCTCCACCTTTTTAATTAAAGTTTGAAACTGAACTAGCCCATGCAAGGGGTTCCCATGGCCCTCGGGCGTTGAAAAGTGCGCCGCATAAAATAGTTAAGTGTAGCTTTCTCTTCGGCGAGCATTGTCATTTCGCTTGTTTAACATTCTTCCCTTAATAATAATGAATGTCCCTCTCGGCTCGAGCATTACACGCGCGCATACACGCGCTTCTCTGTTGTTCATTTGAAAATGCAATTCCGCAACTTTATCATACCATAATGCGTCGACGACCACTGTGCCGTTAGGGAGAACGGTTGCAGTGCGCGCAGCTAATCTCCGAGGTTGGCTAATGCAATCACGCCCTCGTTATGCGCTTTAGCGACGATCCATGGAAGAATCGCTGCTTAACGTTTATACGCTGCCTTAGAGCAGCAGGAAGTGCCCGGCCGCGATCTATAAATAGTAGCTATTCGCACAAGTGTCTCGTACCCGAACGGGCTTCGTAAGCCCTTCATAACGCTGCTCTCTGTTGTACTGCCTGCGGGTGCCATTAATTTCGCTAATGGTTAATCAATATATTCCGAGCAAGTTGCGAGTACCATTCCGCGACGACCGGGCTCCAGGGTATTTGTATAAATTTGGCTGCTTTATGACCATCGCAAGAAGAGTAATACCCTCGCCGGCTGCTAATGCTCGCAGGAATGCCGTTGGAAAGCGAGCAAGTTCATTTTCTCATGCACCGGGGGAGCCCAATATCAAATAGAACAGAATTGAAGAGAATCGAGGGGAATGCATGGCCCATTGGCTAAGGAGAATATCGTGCAAGAACACTTATTCATCTCCCAGCAACTATAACACCTCATACTTTTCCAGATTAATGCTCGAACGTATTCGCTGCGTTTCACGCGATAGGCAACGCATTGCATGCGCAGGGAGCCACAGGTTCCGTGAAAGGAAAGCGGACCAAAAATCCTCGCAGCCCCATGTTATAATGAGAAATGGGCCGCGCGTTCGTTTCGAACTCGGCAGCTTCCATTTCACGCGCCCGGTGTACGTACACTTGATCCATAAATTGTCATTAATCGCCGAGATTATTTCTCGGTAGCCGGCGCAAGGACACAGAGAAAGCGGAGTGTTGTTTGCCGCATGTATGGGGCTTCGAAACGTATCATTTACAATACACAGCTCGCGCACACCCTGACAAAGGGAAGCAATTTCATAGGGGATGCGTGCGACATTGTGCACGCAAATACATTGCACGACGCGCGCGTCGAAGAATAAGAAAGAATGACGGAAAGCCATTATATACAATGCGAGCGGGTGTCGCTTTGGTAAGAGAGAAAGGTGGTATTGTGTTGCCGGGATTATGCAAAACAATGCATCCGTGAAATATCTACTACCCGAACGGATGGTCGCCACAGGTGCGCACTGGTGCAGCGGCTCGCCGTCGTAGAGAGGGCGCACTTAATAGAGGGTGAAGGGATCACGAACACGACAAGGAGTTTGCCTGGCTGCCTACCGAGCGTCCCCCGTTCTCGTTGACATAAAGTATCAAGAGTGAAATGACGCGTGCCCGGCCGCCCGCTCGCCCGGCGCATAGTGTTACGTGGACAGAATTACTTAGAGCACGGGAACTACCTGTCCTCTCTGGCACGGTGCGGAGCCCATTGAAGACACCTCCCGAGAGATATTATGGTCGGATGAATAGACGCCTCGCCACTATCTTACCCAGTGTCACGTCATGCTCACGAGCTTGGTGAGAAGTGTACTCCGCTCAACCTGCAGGGCCATTTCACGCGGAATTTGATTTGGCTCGTAATCTGATTAGCTCGCGTCATGTCCAAGAGGTCTGATTCGTGTATCGTGAGGACTTACTCCCGAAGAGATTCAGTCGTTTTTCACTCGGACTTGAATGAGTGGATTTTACTTTAATAAACATTTAATGTCGACCTGCGGCTAAACACTATATTTAGTTATAAATTTTAGGAGAAACTTGTGAGAATTGAATCAGCTGCGTCTGCAATTGCAAAGTTGGCTTATTCGATCGGTCGAACTAGTACATCTCGCTTAACGCGTGCAGTTGAGGTCTGTGCAGCTACTTTCGACGTTACGTGTATACACGTCCGTCAAAAGTCGAACGGAACTACCGCACGACGTGCCGCTCGGGCGACAAAACCAAGGTGACGGCGCTGGGAAAAACTTCTAGTCGAAAAGTAGTAGACGACGCTTGCCGATCACCATTCGACCGAGCATTTCGAACCACGTGTGAAATGCCCGCCTGTCAAGCTGTCACCGGCGTGCGATTGTCAGTAAGCTTCTTTCGCCAGCACACACTCCGCCGGCGCTCAAGCGCGTGCGAATACGCGAGAGAGTTGGCGTACGAACAAGCAAGGAACACTCGTGGAAAAGTAGGAAAGAGCACTCACGTATGGTGACAATAGGTAGTGTTGTTGATAAAGTTTCCCGTGGTGTCTGAGTGAACAGGTTTAATCTGCGCTGGTCCCACTGTCCCGTAAGTGTACGTCACTCTCTCCACATGAACGGGGCCGGCGCGTGTCAGCGGCGTCCGGTCCGGCGATGCGTGTAACGAGCGAGAAGCCTCCTCCGCACGACACCGCACAGTACACTAGCAGCAGGGCCGAGTAATGGCCAGAGCAGTTAAAGCCGAGTGAAAGAAGTCGCTCGCTGCAGTATATCTGTGTATGCGAAGCGTGTTCTTTAGTGCGCGCGGTTTGCGGTTTCGCGCGGCTACCGCCAATCGACAGAGGCGGTGCGTACCCCTTGCGACCCCGTGACGAACTGAGGATCACGCCGCCGAGCGAGCGCCGCCATGACCCACGGCGACACCGTGTACTAGCCGCCACTATATACCCGGTAGCAGCCGTACTGTACGCCGCCGTGGCGAAAGGGAGTGAGACGACGAAAGAATGACGGGAGGAAGAGAGAAGCGAGCGAGGGAGAGAGCGCGAGAAGCGAGAGAAGCGAGCGAGGATGCCCGGTCCCGCACACGCGACCCGCACCACCAACACTCCCGACTACCCCCGTAACTTCGTTGAGATTGCACGTCTTTTAGATTTTCATTTAACTCGACTGGATCCGCCGACTCGTGAAACGCTCGGATAAAAGTAGCGAGTTCCTCTGCTCACGAATTTGCACTTTCTCCTAGTGCTCCCCCTCCCCCCGTACCCGTCCGCGTTAACACCTCCGCCACCCCCGCCTCTTCCGCTTCCATGCTTTCTCCGGCTGGGCTGAGAGGGTGGCGATTGTCGTGTCACCCTCCGACGATCGAGAGGAGAGGAGACGCGGCTTCCTCCCGGTAAGTGTTGATCCTAGACCCCGCGCACTCGTGTGGCCAAACTTTTAGTATTAATTGAGTTGGGGATTAGCTCCACTCACCGGAGTCACCGAAAACAGTCGCGCGAAGGTGCAAATGCAAATTGACGCGATACTGTTAATGGGACTCGGGAGGGTTTGCGCGCGAATAGGTGTCTTCCACGGGGCGACGGGGTGGGTGCGATCAGTGCTCGATGAAACGGATAGAATTTAATCCCTTTCTCGAGGCGCAGCTTCGTGAAGCCTGCTCTCGAGTGCTCGGGGAATCCTGCGAAATAACACTTCGCCCGGTGCTTGCCAGGATTTCAGTGTTAGACACCAAAGGCGAGAGAGGATCTTCCTCCAGCGTCAAGTCGTTCTCATTCCCTGCACGATGAGATGTTCGCGGCGTACAAGAGGCGCATTTAAGCCTTAGTTTTTCCTCGTGTTTTCCCTGGCGCCGCGCGCCGCCCCAATCCCCGAGACCCTCTTTTCTGATTAACTTCTTTCGCTTATGCGTGCGCGTCGCCATCAGCTTTCGACGATTCTCTGTTCAACTTGGTATGAGCAATACACCGCGGGGAATAAAGCTGTTTCTTTCTACACGATGCGGCTGAAGTACTTGCCGCGCCGCGAGCAGAATTCTAGTTGTGTAGAATTTGTTCAATTGGTTTTTTGTTTTTTATGGTGCTTTATTTGGTTGATAGAAAGAAAGTAATTAGCAGTTTGGTAACCAGAAAAATCTCGTCTGTTCTCGTCGGGCGATCGTCTTATCCCTCCGCTTTTTGTCCGTCTCGCGTCCACACACTCACGCTCTCCATACGCACTTCCGACTTCCGAGAAGTCCTCTCTGTCGCAGCCTAGCTTTGCTGGGGGTCCTTATCTTCCAACCTCCCTTTCTCTCGCTCTCACTCATTCCCGCAGGCTAATCCTACAGGAAACTATCTGTTGTATCTGTGCATTTTCACATCAATTTCATGGTGTGTGTGTGTGTGGTATTAATTATGAGCAAAACACTCGCATCGTGTAGAAAGACCTTAACGGTCACGAGGTACTGCGGAGCATTTTGCTTGGGGATATTAGTTTTCTCGACATTACAGCCTCGTGCGCCTTGGTCCGGCGGTTGTCCGAAGTACGAACTACCACTGGCGTATGAAGTGTGTCTCCAGTTTCCACTCGCAATCTGCAACAGGTATGCTCGAGGAATTCAGCTACCGCACGGTCCAAGATTTTTTCTTCCTCGGCAAGATTTCCTGCTCCCGTCGCAGTACTAGTTCCAGTTAGAGTATTCGCTAGTAGCAGGAACTCTACTACTGATTATCGGGTGCAGGTGGATCGGCAAGCGCGCACCCTGTTTCAAACTGAGATGGGTAAGCGTGAGGTGGATACGCGAGCCGGTACGATATTCCCCAACTATGAATCAAGGATATATCCCGTGGAGATATTGCTCTCTATTGTCTCCTCTTGTGTGTTAATACCACTGGATAGCACGAAATCGCTTCTGAGAATCAATCAGTGATATTCACCCCGACACTATGTTCCTTTGCAGCTATCCGCAAAGTCTGTCTCTATGCTCTTCGCGTCATACCAAACTCTATGACAGTTTAACGAGATTGCTGACCTTATCGCGTGGCAGCCTGTAATCCCATTCCTCAACGAGATCCTCTTGAGCTCGTTCTGAGAATCTTTCCCGATCACTGCGAATTAAATCGAGCATGGTTGTGTCGTGTGCCGTGACCGCTGTAAATCAATGTGGCAAGGAGCTCGACTTAATAATACAGTTCTCTGAATTACAATAGCGATTAGTGTGCGACTGGGTTCGATCGGTACTTAAAATAGATTCGATCGCACGACTACTCGAGCCCGCTGATACCATATTGACGTCTTAAGTCGCCGATTTCAATTTACCGGCTGTGATTTATTTCTCGAGACGGAATCCGCCTTCCACAAAACGATCCTGCTCTAATTGCTAGCTGTGAGCCAGCACACGATACACACTGGCGGCCTGCAACTTAAGAGGAGAGAAGGAGAGTTGGTCGGTAGTGTAGCGTCATTACATCCCTTGCCCGGCACAGCCAACTCCGACAACAGTGGCACTCGGAAATAAACGGTTTCCGGGTACCAAACAACAAGAATCATTCGTTACTTTAATGACACACTTCTCGGGACGTCTGAAAAATTGCTCTCCGCCCGTTCCCGTCAGTCAAAACACGTCGAGGTGTCGGCGTTTTGCCGATGGCCGTGTAGTAACAGGAATTCTTTGCGCTAAAGGAGAAAGGAGCCGATTTCAATGGGATCCGCTGACGAAATTCGACACCCCATAATGGGGTAAAAAATCCCTTCCTCATTAGTAATCAGTAAGAAAAGCCTGCTCGGCCGGACGGTCGCGGCTCTGAAGGTGATTCAATAGAAATCGATTTCTTTGAAGAGGGAAGTAATCAATCTCTGGCACGTCATTCTTCGTCAGCAGCCACTGAAAGTTATCGGGGTGGCCTTCGTGAAAACCCTTGGATTTTTAAAGTGCGCTGCACGGCGCGCGCGCGCGCGGCCCCGATATTTTGTTAGCCCATTAATAACTAGCACCTCGCAGCTCTGTAACAGGCCTTCTCAATTAATCTATGTTATAAGAGAGAGCGCTGGCGAATCGCAGCCAGTGCCGGAGGGTAGCAGGGCCCGAAATGTAAAAGCTTGAAAATTAATATTAACGCCTCCACCCACCCGCACACTCGCCCGTTGGAGATACATCCATACTCATGTTTCCCTCAGACTCAGCAACTGAATCAATATCGGACGCGAAGCTCTGCGAATTGATGAAAATCTTGTGCACGTACTACGCGATTGACAATCGATTCTACAGGTTGTGAAGGCCAACCTTCGCGTGTTATTGTTCTCAAGCATCACTTTTTTGGCATTCTCCTTGGACGTATATATGAACATAGAACATGAGAAAAATATAGTTGGCAAATATCGTATGGAAATGCATTGGAAAATGGAAGGAAATTGGAGCCAACATTTATTATTTTATCGCAAACGGCCTGTTTGTCATATTGTGCAATACTGCACTATGCAGGGTGCGCGAAAGGGTGGCCGTGTTGCGACGGGATCCACCTGCATTTGGTATTATTTATCAGCGAAGCCTACGGAACGAAAAGTCTAATTGGTAAACATGGAAATTCGACGCGATGTTTGTTTTATCTGGCGCTGACGAGCACAGTGGCGGCGGCCACGGCGGCGGCGGCGGTGGCACGAGCGAGCGCGCTTACGGATAGTGTCATTTTCACTGCGACATTTCCAAGGATATCCATTTACATTTCACCGGCCGTTGTTGCTAGAGTAATAAACAAACCGGCAGTATCGCGAATTCCCGCCAGTCGGCCGTTTCGCCGTGACGAATAGACGCACCCGTATGGAAACTGGCGCGTGTGTGGCGCTACGCTCGCGTGAATAAATTATTTTTTACGTATCACTGCTTACACGAATCTTTTATACTTACTGGCCGACAGGGGCTGAGGCTGCTGGGACAGGGGCGGCTAGGTTAAACTCCCCGGCCGCGGCGTGACAAATACGCAGGTAACTGGGACGTGATAAATTAGGATGACGAGCGCAGAAAAATGTCTCCTCTCACGATAAGGTGGGACCGCCTGGCACGCATGATCCTAGGTAATTGCCCGTCGACCGCAATGCGTATTCGCAGACATAGATCCCCGCTCGGCTCTAATTAAAGCTGCGCTATTTCAACATTCTGTTCTGTTATATGCGCAGAATCGTTTGATTGTCATTTGCGCGGTCGACACTGTATAAATGAAGGCTGTCCCACTGATTCGATCGTGGTCTATTCCCCACTATCTCTTATTACCGACGCATTGCCTCGAATTATTCTCTTATCATAGACAACTGGTCTTCGTTTTGTACTCTCCACTGCGGACAATCATTCATTAGATTGCGCTCGACATGCGCGCGCGCCCGCACACTTGTCCAATATCGCGCTGATCGAGTTGTCTGGAACATTTCCGCAATATCGAACATCACCGCCGGGTATCCTGCCAAATTATTCGAGTAATATGTTCATTGAGAGGGCGCAGCCCAATGGACGAAGATCATACGAAGCGCGCATGAGATCCGAAATAATTGCTCTTGTACCGATTGTGTAATGCGCGGTACAGTATCGAGATATGTCCAATATAATATCCCCGTTCATAGATCGGACGTTTCCGTTGAAATTCCAATGTCCGCTTCTCTCGGATCACAGACAGCCGTTCTCGGCTCTCCTATTTCAGCGTCGCTGCCCGCGCTTTGCAGCAATTATTCTTCCTCATTGGGAGAAACGTCAGAGCGTGCGTTGCGATAAATTTTTCGCTTAGTGAGGAGTGGGGGCCAATATATAAATTTATTGGTCGCTCTTGCAGCTGGATAAAGGATGCTATACCGGGCTAGGATCGATGCACGTCCACTCGAGCGAGGCCGAAAGTAGCATGAATTAATCGTTACCAATCCCGGTCCATTTGCCATTCCACAGAGAGAAGGCTACCGTGTCCAGATTCGAGCCAATCTGCGTGTCCATGAAAGCCTCTTTACACCTGAAACTCCGTGGCACAATAGTTCGCTTCGCAGTGAAGCTACTTCGACTGGCGAGAGTAGCCGGAAAGCTACCTCCTCCTTTTACATCCTCTTCCTCATCTTCGTATCTCTCTCTCTCTCTCTCTCTCTCTCTCTCTCTCTCTCTCTCTCTCTCTCTCTCTCTCTCTCGTTTTCCTTCACTGGCCGCGCGCTCAGTTTCTGACCCTCCCTCTAATTCTCGCCGATTTACAGTAGCCCTTCCCGTGTATAAGTAACAACACGTTGCGTTATAAAGGCAAAATAGCTTGCGGGTGGTCTGCTCTGGTGGGCGAGCGAGAGAGCGAGTCACTCTGAGGGTTGACCTGGCAGAGAGTCGGATCGATCCACTCTACGTGGAACGTAGCCTCCTCTTTCACGTTTGTAGCCGTGCGCCGCGCCTGCCTGCCCCGATGCCAGCCCACAAGGTATTCACGTTTTACTCCTGACGTTCCCTCTATCCCTTCGATCCCTTCGATATCAGCTATTTAGGCCAAATGTTTCCATTAGTTCGATCATCCGCTCGAATCGCTAGGTTGCATTAAAGCATGTCCACTCCCGTGTAGTTTCGACGTTGCGACCGACTCGCGAAAAGTCCACCCATCGGAGCTCACTCGAAATAGTCACCCGCTTTTTCCATTCGGCAGGGAATTCGCTAGGGGGAAGGTGGGCGTGCAAATATTTTGCTAATGGTGGCGCCGGGCGCCCGTGGCGCACGATGTAGCCAACCTTTTGATTACCTCGAAAGCAGTCTGTGATATATATTGGATAATAAGTTGGTCCGGAGGGAACAGTGTTCTTGGTAGAACGCTGTTTGTGCAAGTGTTGGTTGCAATGTGGCTCGGCCTTCTGCTTCCTTACGCCCGCCGACGTTCTATCCATTCGTGCGGATTGCTTGGGATATTCCGGCCAAACATTCCAATTAGCTCGACCACGTGGCTCCGAACCGCGGAAAACGATCGAATTCCGCATGTGGTGGATTTGTGGACTCCGCTCGGCTCGAGAGCGAGCCTCTCTGCAGCAATAAGACGATTATAATCCAAGTACGCCTGTGTGCGTGCTCCTTTGTTGCTAGTTCGACGACGACGACAATAACTCCCGTGGCAAGCGAGCGAAATTAGTCGCAGTCCAGTTCGCCGGGATATTCCCAGAAGAAAGTAGGCCGTACATCTCGCAAGATGGAGTTTCGGCGGCTGGCAGTAACAAGTTATTGGATTAAACTTTAATTAGATTGTAAAACGAGGGTAAATCATTCTTACGGGCCGGAATTGGAAACAGAGGTTCATAGGCGGGATTTGTTTCGCCTGGTTCAAATGTACGCAAGCCGGACTAGATTATATTCGATTTCAGCGAGGTCGCCGCTTGTCAAGATTTACGCTCCACTTCCAGCGTCATTCACCTCTTCCAAGCTACGCACGAGAAACTCGCCAGGCTAATTCGAAGCGGCCTCGGCGCCCTTCTCTATGAATCTCATTAAAAATGAAAAGTTAATCGAACTTCCTCCACTAAAGTCTTTATCGTATCGGAGGGCGCAAAGTGTATTAGCACTTCTAATTAGAGCCTTCCGGGTCTCCGTCCTGACCCGCGATAGTGGTAGCAGTGGACGGTCAGTTTCAGTGGATCGCGCAGCGCGATTTCAAAACCAACGGCGACAGACCCTTCCTTATTGCTTCCAAGAGATTCTGTTAAGTACCGGAACTACTTTAGGATCCAAACTCCAGCCAGCTTCTGAATTGTTTAATGTCTGGAAGCGGGAGCCCGACCTACATTCACCCGCCCGAATTAAATATAGTGCCCCGTTTCCTCGAGGAGCAGCTGAGGCGTGCTGGCTGTCGCCTAGCATGTCCCTGTTCCGCCATACACTTGCTCTATGTAGAGACAATGCGTGTGTGTGTGTGTGTGTCTATTATTGCTCACTTTATTCGGTTATGTGTCCTGCCTAGGCAGATTCAGCCCCACTAGTATCGACAGGTAATTTTGAAAGGGTGCCCCGCAGTTTCCTCCTGAATGAAGGGTTGGGGCAACCTGCATTACTGCCTTAGAACTATGATTATTGAACCTGCCACTGCTATAGCGTTCCCGTAATAGTCGGTCATAGCTGGTCTACGGTACCTCGTTAGACTCTTGCCATTGGTGCAACGGCAATGCAACCCCGTAGATCGACTTCGTTCATTTTATCCATTACCCTTCAGCCTCATTTGCCTTTCGCCGACTGTGACATTAGCAGCGCGTCGCGTGGAATACGCGTATTATACTGCAATGCGTTCCATGTTGACTACCCAACATGGAGTTAGCGAAGTTCTGTAAAAAATGTCATGCGCCCCCTAGCTGTTAATTAATTCCTAATTAGGCTTGGGCATACACCAATGTCGTGATAACCGATCATTTATAGTTGTGGCCCTGTGAGAGTGGCTGGTTCAACAGGGAGGAATGAGAGGAAGGGTGGGCTGGCAGGGGTGGGTGGAAGAAAGGAGGAGAGGAAGACGCGACAGAAACCGGTCTGACGTCGCCGATGGGGGAGGAGGGTGAGATAGGTGGCGAAGGCTCCTCTGGACTTTAGCCGGTAATATTTCGAAGGGTTTTCCCAATGGGATCACGGTGACGGGAGCATAACAGACACGTAGTGAAAGAGAGGAACGATCCATCGGTTCCTGACGGCGGCGCCGCTCGCGTCGAAAAGGGACGTCTCTTGTTTCGCGCTTGGCGCATCCTTAAAGCCTCGTGTATCCTGGCGTGGCACGAGCGCTGGCGGGAGCGGCTAAGGTGCCGCGAAACATTCGAGGTGTTCCACGGCATAGTGGTGGGTGCAGTAGGGTGAGAGACCAACACAACAAGGGGTCGGAACATTACACCCACCCCTCGCCTACGTCCCGTGTGGTGTAAGCGCTGTTTATGGAGACCGCAGGCGGCATCTCCCGTCGAGCTTAGCGTTTCTGCTACGCCCAGCCAGCCTCAGTTACGAGCGAAGGGATTTTCTGCCGGATGAGGATACCATCTCCGACAGCCGCGCGGGCTTCCCTGACGCACCCTACCCCACCTACCCTTCTTCATAGCCACCTCCCGACTTGCGCCCGGATCTCGTGTATAAAAATAAGCTTGTTCGACGTGCATTCGGGGACGCGTGCGGTCTCGTCGCTCGTCCCCTACTCCCAACTACCCCTAAGGCGCGCCGCCGAGATACCGGGAATTTTTAAATTCCCTTCACTCCACTTAGATACTGCTGGTTTGTTTTCTTTCATGCCTTTGATCGTATTCCGAGTGTCGCGCCTTCACAGTCGCCGCCCCCGATCCTGAGAAGCCTCGCGCGCAGAACATCTAAATTTTTGGAAATTCTAAGAATACTGGCGGATCGTAATAAACCCAGGGATCTGGATTCGTTCTCTTCGTTCTGCCTGCGCCACGGCGAGGTGTGACCTGGCGGTAATTTCCTTGAGCATTTTGATCCGTATTGTCCGAAAAGCGGCATCCGCTTGAAAAGACGTACGAAGGCCATTAATAAATAGCCGGCAGTCTTACGTTGCCTCGAAATGCCGTCCCTCAACTTCGGTAATTCGGAGAATGAAAATGGTAGTTATCGCGCAGTAACTGGAGAAAAGGGTGTGGGAGGAGGGATGGATTAAAGCATCCTTCCTCTTTTTAGTTATTTTTCGCTGCCAGTTGAACCTCCCTGCCACTTAAAGAGCATTATTTCGAAAGGGCCGCAACTCTACAAAGCCTGCAGGCCCGAGATGCTATCTCGCGAATTCTCCTCCGCTGGTGCGGTGCCTGTTGCCTTCAGAGAAATTATTTTCTTCCGTGGGACAGGTGAAACCGTACAGTGAGCAAGATTGGACAGACGTCGAGTCTCGGGAAATACAAGGCACTTGATAGAGGACGGAAAGTAACGTGCACCGCAACAGAAATACCTACGAGTAGGGAGATGGGAACACTATGTACCACTACTGTAGCGATTTCTGGACAATTGTGGCGGCTTGTGGAACACGCTTTCTAATGCAATCATTCATATTATAACTTGGATTAAAACTGCTTTTTCTACATACATATGTATATATATATATATATATATATATATATATATATATATATATATATATATATATATATATATATTGCAATTAATCTTTCTTATTAGACATGGCAGATCTTAAGTTGGCGGTAAGGACTTGGTCTTTCTTAAATTTTGACTGCTGAAAAGCTCGACCGACGGTTTATAGAGGTAGTGACCGACCGCAGTGCAGATTAAAAGCTGCACGAAGGCCGAACCATTACCGACTGCTCCTTTCCACGTCAATTCTCGCCGTGCAGTTACTTCTCAAAGCAGGTTCCCCTTTTTTGTTTCAGCCGCCGCGATATCTAATTGCCACTAAGTGGCTTTCGCTTTTGAAGTCTCCACTCTAACAACTTATAATTCTTTCATTAACGTACTCCGTCTGGCATATTTTTCCGTTTGCGGTATACGGCACGGCAAAGCTGTAAGACGGACTGGCATTAGTACCCCCCGTCGTGCACTCCGCGCGACTCCGCCAGCGGACGGGAAATCTTCTTTAGACCGCAGATTTCCGATTTTACTCTATTCCCCCGGCTTTTTTTACTCGAATCTCGTGTCCGCCCGCTTGGCAGGCGCTTTAACCAGAGGCCTTTGTTAATTTCTTCTATCTCCCAGGATATCCCAGCGAAATCCCGGAGATCCCGCGGACCATTTGGCGTCCCGGGGGCAACATATAAAAACGAAGAATTAGTATATTTCAAGCTCCATGATAGGCGAGGGTGGGCGGCTCGGTGAGGGTGCCAGCAGCAGCGGCAACGACTCGCTCGAGTGCGCGTGTGTGTGTGTGTGTGAGAGAGAGAGAGTGAGATCGGCATGGTTGAATGGCTGTGTGTAGGTTGGACTGGTGGGCTCAGGTGTTTCCAGTGGCATGCCATGGCATAAACGGGGCAAAGTGGTGTAGTCGATATGACTGAAACCTACCCCCCACTTCCCCCACTTCGACTCCCTCTATCAAGCTCACCTCTCTTTTCCACCCATTCCCCCCCTTCTGCCACCCGTATGCCAGTCATGCTACCATCCCTACGTCCCTGCTTTACCTCATGCTTCCTGCTTCAACGAGCTATGGTTGTTCATCGCCGACGATGTGCTCCCGGCATTCGCGGAATTCCGCTTTTATAATATTTAATCACGCTGAATATCGGTCGGGCCTTCGGCTGAGTTGGCCGATAAATCGCGCTCCTGGCGCAGGCCCTCGCCAATTTAGGTACACAGAGGCGGAGAGGCCTCGGCTTGTTCACCGTCACACTGCTCCTCCCTCTCACTCCCTATCCTTCTATGCTCGTACTCTTTCCGCCAAGGCCCGGCGGTTTCAACGTTGAATCGATGTTCAGTAAGTATGCCGTTATGATTAACGTGCTCTCCCCGTATGTGGCAGCCCTTTATTTCTAGAATTGTTGCGGCGGGCACACGCCAACTCACGCGACATACACAGTGAGGTAACGTGGACAGTCGAAATGGAGTGTCCTGCCGCTCTTTCAATATTTACGACATTTTAATTTTGATGAACCCGCCGCGCGCCAATTCTCGCAAAGCTGCGAATGTAAATACGACTCAATCTGACAACAAGCGAGAGAGAGAGAGAGAGAGAGAGAGTTCCCGACGACACCGTCAGCCTGGGCAACTCGCGAATCAGCAGCCGGGGGTAATAATCAATTTGCAACGGATAATATTTTCCGTTGGTTCGTATTAACATCGTAAAGCGTATTAATTCACTAGCCCGCGAGAACGGACCATCATTTCGAGGGGGAGTGGTGTATGCATGTACGGATCTAGCTAATACTTGATGGGCGCGCTTTACCGCACAGAGAATTATGAGAGTAGGAATTAGCTTCACGGTGAGTGCACTTGGCCTGTTCCGATGAGCGAGTTTTAGCGATTGCGGCGGATTATTGGTTTATGCAAAACCGTCTCGACGCCGGCAGCCGCCGCCACCGTCGCCGCGGCACGGGCCAACTCCCGATATCAAATTCGTTAAACCTTTGAGAAAGTCGGCGAATTATTCAGATCGCTCCCCATCGATCTGCTAATATCGACGTATACTTGGCGAGCGGTGTCAGAATAATCCGGTTACCAAATTTCATTACTGAGCGACGGCTATCTTCAACCCACCCCCCTATGTCCCTCTCTCTCTCTCTCTGTTTCACGTATTTGTCGAATTTCCATGTATTCCCGATAAACTGAATCCACAACTTTTCTCGCGATAATTGATCTAATAACTTTAAATAATCCAATGAAATCTGCGGCCGTCTGTCAGTTAACTTGGCGGGAGTCGGGGGTGGGCGCGCGCTACTACAAGGGCGCTAATTAAGTGATTCGATTAAGACCGTGAAAATCAAGATCCGCAGCGCTGCGGAGAACTTGAATCGAAAATAAGACGGAGAGCAGACGCGCTGCGAGTATTAATTGGCACCAGACGCTTTCCGAGCACGGTATAGTTTAAATTGATGTATCTGCCACTTCAAAATCAAGCGATCAAATGACCTCCATTTCTCTCTACCCCTCATTCTCCACTCTTTCCCCATCGCCTCCGTTATTACTATAGCTCCAAGTTCAGCACGCTCCGCGCATTTAATTAAATAAGACCTTTTTCTGCCGGCTGCATTAAAGCTAATCGGGCGTGTTGCCGATCGCGAAGCTTATTAGCAGCACGTGCGCCCGCTCGACGACTGCCTACGTCTTCCTGCGCGAACATCCCCCTTTAAAAAGGGGTTGATATTTACATACGATACAGTAGCGGCATATAAATAATGGGTCCGTCCGCGCGGCAAATAGTAATTAGTTTTAGCACGCGGGAGAAAGAGAGAGGGCATGGAATTGTTAAGCGGGGAGCCGAGAATCTATGTATACTGCAGTGCAGAATGGCCGCCACGCTTTCTGAGCGCGTGCCGAGCGTGTACTCCGCAGACGTACACCACCACCGCACCGTAATGTTCACTCCCGATGCATTCATAACCGATCCATCAATTCTGGCCGCGCGGCCGGTCGGCGAAACAAGGAATCACGCACGGAGACAAGAAGTGGCAGGCGCGAGCGTGAGAAATTCAGGCGTGTCCAAATAGATTTTAATGGGTTTAAAAAAGCGCATGGTGGCACCGTGGCTCCTTTGTACTGGCTGCCGAGGCCTTTCGCCGAATGATAGATGGAAAACGGGAGGCGCATACTATCGAATTAAATGGAGCCGGCGCGGCGAGTGAAACGGATGTGAAAATAATATCGGCTCTCGCCGGGAGAGGCCGACGCGGCAAAGGTTAGACTCGCCGCACAGATAAAACTCGATGGCCTTTGACTGATGACTGTGGAATGAGTCGCGGAAAACTCTGCCAAGATTCGAAGAAATTGAAAATTAAAGGCGCCCGCCGCCGCCGATCTAATCAGGATTATAGTACCGCAGGGTCGCTTGATTCACCCCCGAGACTTTCAAACAGACATTCCTCGCCTTCTCGGCGAACGGGAACAGCGATATTTACGAGGCTCCCTCTTAAGAGGCAGTTTACAAATGGTAGCGTGGCCCACATAAGCTGCTCCAAAAAGTCAGGGGTAAAAGGCCACGGTGATGCCTTATATACAAGAGCTCGACCCCGGCAAGTATTCTGCGGTAAAGTGGACATACAAAGACAAACTTTGGAGCCGTTCCATATCCACGCTACTGGACTCGGTGGGCGAGGCCGATGACTTCAATATGCACCCCAGAAATTGAATTCTCCCTGGTAGCTTCTCACCCGACGCGGATTCCATCCCCTTCGCTCCCCTCGCTCCCTTCGCTCCCTTCGCCCTCCCCTCGCGGCTCTTTCCCCGCGTGCGGCGTGAGAGTGAAACGCAGGTGCAGCAGGATCTGTAATACGGGCTTAAGAACACTCGTCGATATTGACGGATATGGATGGTGGAAAATGGTCCCGAATCATCCGCCCCGAGACTACTCGACTCTCTCTCGGCCGTCCGACCAGTGTACTGGTGAGGCAACGGCATGATACCTACATAGACGAGGTCGCAATCCGCAGTGACTCACTGCACACTCGCAGTGGGTGTTTTTCTCATTGGCTGTGATCATAAAGTCTTATAGTTGCGGCTTAGCGCGGGGTCGAACGCGTGCAATAACGAGGGGTGAGTTTTATCCGATGACCGTGTAATCCATTATTGCCTCCGCGTCACTTCTGATGACGTGTTCCGGCCCGCCACGCAGGAATTCCCGGCTCTAATCCTCCGGTGGTCTTCACGCCCAGTGTATAGCACAGGGTTCCCTACCACAGAGGAGATCAATGCGCCAGCGTAGCATACGAGCGCGCAAACATACGCTAGATTATGCGGTACTTTAGGGGGAGGAGGACGAGTTGCCGGCTCGCATCGTCACATTCAACTTGGCGAAACTGTAGAGCTTTCCTGCCGCATTTGCAGTTAGACAGAATAAGGTGAATATGAAATATTCATCGGGGCGACGACACAGGCAGCGCTGCTGCCGCGCCGCGAGCGTTCCGGAAAAGTTATGATTGTTTTAGCAAAAGCGCTGGGAATAAGGTCAGAGCAATGCGAGAGATTAAGGTGCTATTGCTTACTGAAAGCCTGACTTCATTGTGATGGCTCTTATTCAAATGATTGTCTCTTTTAAATCATGAATCATGGAGAGGGTGAAATGCGTCAGCGCATAAGAGGCTGGAACGTATGTATCTTGGGCTTCCCTCGCGCATAGAGCGATCAGCCGGCGAGTTAGACTTTCTAGGCGAATGCTCGTTGAGATGAAGTTTCGTCCTCGACACGCTACAAGTAGTGAGAGGACCCTTCGACACATATAACCCTACACACATGCAGAGTACGTATGTGTCCTAAAGTGCCCTGATCCGGAAGGGTAAACTTGGTTCCCCATCGCCATATGCCGTATCTGAGCCGTGTCTGATGTCCGTAGACGGCTAGCACTCCCCGTTTACTACTCTTGCCAAAGTAAGTCCGGCATTTCGCCGTCCACGTACTTTCCGTCGGTTACTCGTGTACCTAAGAGTCGAATTCTCAGGGTTTCTTGCAACGACTTACCAGCTAAATCCGGGTGATCCGTTAAGACCGGACGGGAGAGGGACGACTACTCGACCTGGCCGCGTTAAACTTCCTTGATGTCCACTTCTCGACTCTCTTAATAAAGACTCCTCGGGCAGAAAAGCAGATCTTGAGGCCGGCGAGAGGATTACCGAATGGTACGCGCCCAACCGTGTCACGCTTATCACTCAGCCCATACGAGTGCCGTTGAAAGCTCCAAAAGCCTCCGATATACATTCAAACATGTTGTTCCAAATCACCGCTATATTCGGCAATATAAACTCTTTTCAATATTCAGTCGAGCGGTCAAAAAGTTGGTCAGACCGAATTGCGAATAAGTAAGGTCGAAAAAGCGGCGGTGATACTGAATGGGAGCGCGATGCCTTCCGACTCCATATTAAATGGAGTATTGTGGGCGTTTGGAGGAAATCGATCGTCGACCAAGTGGCAATCACACAGAGAGTGAGACTCGATCACGTGATTTCCCGTGGGTGCCGTCACCGACAAATGACCCAGCCTGCCGCCGCCGCCACCGCCGCCGCCTCGTTTCTCCATGGAGGCTCCACCACATTGGATCACAGTACGCTTACTTCGGCATTTGGGAGCCCGCTCGACATTCACCTACTATGTATTACCTATACCCCTCTGGAAGCCGAGGGTTGCGCCTCAACTCTTTTTACCCCTTAATCAGAAACAAGTAGATGCAATACAGGAAATCAAACGACAGCCGTTATCATCACAAATAAGCAATGGTGCTCGCAACCTTAAGCCGCACGCCGCGCTAACTACGGGCCAACAAAGTACCGTAATGCCGACGGCATTAGTAGCAGGTACACAACTACAATTCTCTATAGGCGCGCTACCACCTAGATCCGGGGCTGATTAAACTTGGAGTTTAAGGATAAAGTAGTCAGATATCCTCGGCAGGCTGGATCCGGGCAGGCTTACGTCGGGCGCGCCATTGGTTTCCCGGGAGCGGCGGCGACGGGGGCGGCGGTTGCGCCCCTGTAATAGCTAACATATCGCGTATATGACGCACACAGAAGGACTAACCGAACGCAGCATGGGCTGGCTGGAGGGAAACACGCGGCTGGTTTACCTAAGCATCCGAAACGTACAGCCCATCTGGGATATATTACGTTTACTCCTTTTGAGCCCGAACTCGACATCCCAGCCGCCGCCGCGCCGACTGCCCCCGCCTGCCCGCCAGACACGTCGCCCGCCGCGGCAACGCGGAAAGATATTGCATAATGTTCCACTGTGTATCGACAGGGAGCCCGGACTTTTACCGAGATTTATTTTTCAATGCAATCCAACGATTCTCTGCGGGATAGATACGCACAGTGCGCGGGTAAAAAGCGCGCGCCTCCTGCGGAGGGCGGGATCCGGCGTGCTGAGAGGAAAGAGAGGAGGCGAAGCTCCGGAATCTTCTCTTCTCCAAGGAGGCACAAGGGGGGCTTGAAGAAGCCGATGCTCGATGCGGCAAGAACAAATTTCGATTTCGCCACGCTCAATACCCATTACATTTTCTTGGATATCGCGCGAGACAGGATGTGCATCGCCGCCGCATCTCCGCGCGGAGCAGCCTGGTAAGAAAGGACACTGTGATTTGCCGGCAGCGATCCCTCATTCGCGAAAAATGCGCGCTGCCTTATGGATGTCTATGGAGATATCGCCGCGACGGCAGGTTGCGCGGGAGGAGGCTCAGCTGTTCCGTCCCTGTCAATTTCCTTTGCAAATTTAGCGTCTCTCTGCCGAGCGGCTATGTCTTCCTTTCGCAGCACTCTGTGAAACTGGCGCCATCGTGTATCCGACCGAGCGGCTAGCGTAATATAAACGGTAAATATTTCATAATTAATGATCAAAGACAAACACCGGGCACGTTTGACTTCTTGCTCGCAGCAATGTCGTTGGGTGGGTCACCTGAGCCACCCCTTTCGTCCGAGAAACCCTTCTCAAAATTCATACCCATGACTTATTCCCAGTCCCCTAATCAACTCTTGAGAGCTCGTGTTTAATATAAATATAGCAGGGGCTACCGAGGCGCTCGCTCGCATGAAAGTTCTAGTAGCGACGCTAATAAGAAGAAGTCGAAGTTTAATTCTTTGATGTTATCGTTCGCGAGGTCTTCTCCGAACACTTGGCTTGTGAAAACGCGAGCGCGTCCTTTTCGAAGTGATGACGCGTATGACGAGTTCCTGGCGAATGACTCGGTTTTCGAGCAGCTGGCCCTCGTCAGCCGCTTGAGAAAGTCGGGCCGCTCCATTCGATGGGAGCGAGGCCACAATTGCAAGATTGTTTGTACAGCGTCGCGGTTGATACAACCCCGACGAGCGACCGAAAAATTTATTTTGACAGATCGCAGATCCCACGCTACGCTGTCGCGGCTCAAAAACTCCCAGCTCTCCTTTTTACATGGTAAATCTGCCTGACTCTCGCGCTTCTTCCTTCCGAATGGCGAGCTTATCCGGTATTACTTGCTTTAATGCAGCTGAGATGGTCGCGGTGATATGCACCGACGCAGAGAGCAAGATTCAAGACGAACGATATACCCACTCGGTAGATTGGGATCGGATTTTGTTTAAGCGTTGATGATCCCGCCCCGTAAATAAGCGCACGTGGCACATCGCTCGGCGAGATGCATTGTCAGCGCGGAGACAATGATCTATGGATGAGGAGCCGGGCAGACCGAGCAGCAGGAGGAGGCGGCGGCGGCGGAGGAGGTGGAGGAGGAGGCGAGGGAGAGGTCAACGGAATCCGCCGGCTCGCCTGATCGAGGGATCTCGATCAGTGAAGTGCCAGCTGCAACACAGAGCGGGGAATCAAATTTAATCCCCTGGCTCGTGCCCGACTGTCGACTTGACAGTGGTTCAATTGAAGATTGCTCAACGTTTGATATCCCCTGACATGATATATACACTTGGAGCGAGTGGTCGTGTGCGGTGTGCGCTCTCGATGCAAATGCGCACGGCCATGAGAGATGAGACTGAGGACATTAATGACGTACCTGCTCGCCGGCGCGACCGCCGCCGTCCGCCGCCGTCCGACTGGCTCTCGCCTACAAAGGGCCGGGAATGAAACTTGGCCAAGAAAGTGGGGCGCAGCGGCTTCCACGAAAGAGGTCGGATTTCCCTTGCAGCGTCTTTAGTGGATTACTCGAGAGGAGTGCCAATTTCCACGAGAGGAGAAGTACGAGGGAAGAACTTTGCCGAGAGACTGTAAATCTCCATTGGCCGTGCAGTAGAAGCTGTCTTCGAGGAGGACGCGGCACGCGCCTTGGCAAGTGCATTCGACCCGCTGCGGTCAGAGCCACCGGGGCCGCCGCGCCGCTCGAGCTCTCTGGGCGGCGTGAGAAAAACGTTCGCCAGATGAAATAAAATGTCGATTAACGAGAATTAAATCGGACTGGCCGCTGGTCGCAGATGTTCCGCACGCAGTGGCCCGTTCAATAAAACGTATGGAGTCGCGCGAGTAACGCGCTACAGCACCGGCTTTCGGGGTGAGAGGGCAACTGACGTGGCGCATACATATACATATAATTGGGGAAAATTACGGAAGTTGTTCGCGCATGAAAAATCCAATCGCGCCGTCAGCCCAGTTACACTCTCGGCGCATTGCCCTCCCTGACATAATCGAAAAGCAGGGGGACATTCATGTTACGCGCTTCTACGCTGGACACGTTCGTCTGATGTATAACCGGGCGTGCACGCATTCATATTCGAGTCGCGTGGCCTGACAGGCCGATCCAAAAATTGTTAATGGATTTACCGTGTTTACAGGCGGCGATCGTAGCGAATAGGCGCGATTGAATCGTGGAGCCTCCCACGCCTCTCTTCTTCTCCCTGCTCCGGTTTTCCCCCGTGTTATTCAAGGCGGAGTCCGAGAGTATGAAATTCTCCAAAGTCGGTCGACACCCCAAGGCTGCTGCCGGCTTGGTATTCAGGACGCTGCAGCGCCGCCGCCGCCGCCGCCGCTGTAATAGCGAGCGGCCACCAATCCCAGAATCATCGTCGCCGGCCGCCTCATAATTTCCGTGTCAACCCGGAGATATATCACACCGAATATTTTAATCGATCGCCGTGTTGCTCTAATGGGCCCCGTAATTCACTGTGAACCGGCGCCACGTCCTCTAATCTCGTTACTTATGTCAAACGACTTTATTCCCCGTCGAAAAAAAGATACCTAATCACTCGACAGCAAGCCCTTTCCTCCCTCGGATTCTATTACACACTCCACTGGCGTGTGCATGCAGAGATTCGAGTTATTAGCTGACACCTATCATAAACTGTGCCCCGATATTGCAAAGGATAGAATGCCTTTTATCCACGCGCTGTCGGTATTAATTGCCGATTCACCTGCGCAAGTGATTTCAATTGATACCATTGCGTGCGTCACGATTTCACCCACGAACTAACGTCCCAATCTAGTATCGTATTTCACACGCGGAATAAAGCATTGAAAGAGAGAACAGTGGGCCACACTTCCCAATGTGATCTGGCAGTTTTATTCCCGCGCGAAGCATATCTTAATATCAGACATCGGCAATCCTGCTGCGTGCGAACTAGCCGGCCAATAAATTCCTGCTCTTCCTGGGAGGCCTGATATATAAGTTAGTCGAGGGCGGTTTGAATGCCAGAAAAAATGAGCACGAAGAGTTGGCTAATCTCGGCCCGTTCACACCGACAAGCGGCGTGTCCCGCTTCGGGAAAGGCGTGCTGCCTCCCGACTCTACCCACTGGGCCCAGTGGACAGTGAAGATTTTATAGGCAGTTTTTGCGTGGGCATCGCTGATTTAATATCGTTCACCCGACGTGCGCGCCCGCGCCCGCACGCCTAGCTGACAATAAAAACAAGTTCGTGCCGAATTTTACGGGCGACAAAATCGCGCGTATCGGAAAAATCGGCGGATGGCCAAGCCGGTAGGGGGGAGGGAGTGGGTGGGAGCGCGAAGGTAGATGGTACGGTGGTAGTTGCGGGTGGGTGTCGAAATTTTCGTTATTCATTGCGCGCACGCTGGCTCGCCCGTGGACCGCGAGCCCCGCGAGGCCCGCGGAGAGGCTCGAGCGACGGAAATCAGCCGCGCTTATACCGCAACTGGATATATGTATATCTAACCAAGCCTGTCCGTCAAGCGTCCGCAGCGAACCACGTAACTCGCTTCTGTCGTAAATAATGAGTACGCTTCGATATTTGTTTATTCAGAGAGCACTCAACGCCCTACGCCACCGGGCTGATCCTGCTCGTCCCTTTCACCGCTCTCGACGCTCTAATAAGTCCGCGCCTCTCTTTCTCTCTCTGCGGGCGCACGTTGCAACTGACTCGATATCCTGTATTATTTACGCCGGTACAATTAGCCGAGCCGAACGCAGCAGCCGTCCTTCACACCCAGCCTGTCTTAATAATTCAATTAACCCGCTGCCCGATGAAGCGGCGCTGGCCTTCTGCTCCTGTCCGCCGCGAGTGAAGAGAGTTCCTCGGGGCTAGTTTCCTCTGTCTCACCTAGCGTGCGGCAAGAATCATCCTCCTCGGCCGCTTGATGCCTCGGCGATGCCTCACGGAAATGGGACTTCAGCGAGCCCGTTTAGTTGAGCGTGCACTTCCTTTGACAGTATGTGTGTAGGTGGTTCGCGCCGTCGCCGCGCAGACCACCGCGTCGGAAGAGGGATGCATTCTATCTTGGCGCAACCGGGGGAGCAAGAATTCACCAAATAAGACGCTCGAGAGTTATATGCGCGCGAGAGGCTTCATTGCGGGATGTCTTGGGTGCTTGAAAAGAGCTCGACGGTTGGTAGCTCGTGCCGGATGCCGGCGGTCCCGCTCTGTTCTACTCGGCAGAACTTTCATGCGCGCGCGCGCGCGCGACTGCAGAATAATTGGTTCTATTTGGAGCGGGCGAGTGGCTGCTCTCTCGGCCGGATCAATTTGGGACGGTGTCGCAGGATACTCCCGGGATGACCCAAAACCATACGGCAATTTAGCATGGCCGGCTATCAAGCATCCGGCTTTTAAATCGTTTAAGCGATTGCATCGCGGTTCCAGGCCGCACCGCGCGTGTAACGAATGCCCGTGTTCACGAGAGGACAAATGTTTTCCAGCGCGCACCAGTCGGATGGTTACTGTTGCCATAACCTGCACCCGTAAACTGTAACCCCATCTTCCCGCCCGCCCGTCCGACCGGCACCCACGGAAACTGCCGTTCCTTGAAATTGTAGACATTCCCGGGAAACGAATACGGCAGGAAGCGAGGACGAGGTAGTAGGTCACCGAATTCGGCGAGGCAATGGCCATGCGATGAAAAAATTATTCTCATCACAACATTCCCTTGCAACATTAAAAGCACAAGTTCATTGAATAAGTTCACTGACACTTAAAAGAATACTTGAAGTCAAGTGAATTGAAATAATAAATTGTTGATCAACAGTAAAATCGCCGGTTTCGTTTTCCTTGTACTGTTTGGTTTCTTTCCAACCGCGGTGAACGAGTGAGTAGGGGTGGAGGGTTAAAGGTAGAGAAACGTAATATCGGTTAATGCCGTTGGTAGCTTATATAATTTCCTATGTAAGCGAGCTTTCTTTCTTGCGCGAACAATTTAGAAGCAAGCGGGTCGGGCGAAGGCGCCTTGGAGGAGAGACGGTGAAAGAGCGGCTGCGTTATAAATCCTCGTCATAACTTTACATTTGCGGCGATTTCAATCCCCCGACGCGGCTTTAGCCGGGCACGTTAATTCGTAATTATTATTAACGATCCAAGGGGACCCCTTTCCGGGCTGCGACCGTGCTACCATCTCCGGCCCCCTCCCTCTCTCTCTCTCCCTTGAGTTCCTGATTTGCATCTTACCCGCATATTCGTTTTTCCGTGTGTTCCGGGGGGTCGCTGGGCTAACTAGGTATGTGTGGATATTGTACATGTACACAGGGTCTGGCTGTTGGTCAGGTTACCGAACAATGAAATACGATGCCGCAAGGGCAAAAAGCGGCGAGAGCGGAAGACGCCGAGCTCTTTCGTTGCTATTATCCTGCCGTATCTCGAGTCAGGTGCAATTGAAATATTTATCAAGCAGGCAGGGGATATTTGAAAGAGCCAACGCCGGGAAGATCAAGGGGACTATCCGGGAGACAAATAGTCGGTCTGCTTAATAATCGATGGGGCCACTCTTCCAACCCTACAGGATAATATCCCCCATGAATCTAGCAGCGAAATATGATAGTCCATTACCATTATGCCACGCTCACCTCTACCGCGTATGAACTTAACATCGTGGCACACCCCAACGGAGCAGATAGATATGCAGACGCAGTACGGATCCGAAACAATTAGGCGCACGTCCATGAGCTTGAATGGCGGTTTGCGCAATGGCGTGTTTCATTGCCCGAAGGTATGAGCTTCAATTTCAACTGCGCGTTGTCCGTCAATAGCGACAAAAATGACGGCGTCTGAAGAGGCTTCTTGTTCCGACGGACAACTTAATAAAACCTTTGGGTGTGTCATGAGCAGAGTGTCTCCCTTTTTGTCCTTTTCGTGGACAGGTTTCCATACTTGGTAACTCCTTTTAAAGATTCCAATGAGATTATCGTGTGTGTGCACTGTCACACGGGAAGTATGAAAAACTCCGAAAGGGAAGTCGTCCCGGGCAGCTTTTATTATGATGATCATGCTCAATTGACTTCGGATCCTATTTCACTTACTTCGCAACCGTTTTGAGGATAAGCTATCTGTACAGTGGTAGCCAATGCCTTCATTCGGTTATTTCAAAAGTGGAGGAGGAGGGAGGAGGCGCTTTTGATAGATAGGAGATCAGGCGTGAGATGGCACATCCAGGCCATTTAATTTGGCACCGGCCGGATGTAGGACGAGCTCTCCTGCACATTGCACCCCAGTGGCACCTACAGAAAACTGCGGCTTCCTCTCCCCTCGGGAAACGGCGCTCTCGCCAAACAGGATTATCTTCGAACTAGTCCCTGAAAGCGAAACTGCCGCACTCGGTGCGGCACTGCCCGCAAAAGATAAGCAGCGGCAGCAACCTCTGCGCTGCGTTGGAGTCGAAAGAAAAATATTTGCAGAACCACCGCCGATTAATTCCAATGTCTCGTGGCACCGAGGACAGACTACCGCTCGAAATTCATGGAGGCAGGAAGCCAGTCGCTTTTTTCATCGAGCGATCGATTACGCCTCGTAGCATTTTCTCTCTCTGCCCCTTCTCCCTTTCTATTGAAGTGCCAGATCGATTGCGCTCCCGGTGGAATCTTTAATCCAGACACCTTTGAACGGGTGATGATTCCGACAAAATGGGATTATCCTCGGATCAATAGTCGGAATACTTAAGCGCGGAAGCCGAGACGAGGCGCTCACGAAAGACGAGCAGTCGGTAGAGTGGCACGTGAGTCACGGGTGAACGCGGTACTACTCTCTCTCCATTGAGTAGATCGCCCTTCTCCACGGCACTTTCTTCCATTCTCGCTGCTGGTCGCCCGGCACAATACCTCGGGAATATCCCGTGTTTATAAAATAAATCCCTTCATTGTTGCTCGGCACAGCGAGAGGAAGAGCGAGTCGGCCGACGACCTATAGTATGCCTCGCCGTGCCTTGCCGTGCAGGCCGCTTCAACTGACAGCTTCGGCAGAGAGTGAGAGAGCGAGGGGGCAAGCAGGGTGGCGCGAGAAGAAAAGGAACGATGAACATAAGGGTATAAGGCCGCGAGTGCACAGTGGAGGGATGAAGGAAGGGCGAGGGGGAAACTTTTGTACGGCCGTCAGCTGCCACGACATAGACCGAGACATGCAACGTTGGGAAAGGGCGGATTAGAATATTTCTCGGACAGAAGCTAAATGTTATCTTCTTTAACGTAAAAGCCCTGTCGCCCCCATGAGGGAATCTTCGTGTCTTCGCCATTCCTGATGGAACACAGCCCCGCACTGTTGCACCGTTAATCTTCTTCGCGTGCGCTCTTCTTTCACTGTTTATCGCGGCCTAGAGAATTCCCCCGCGTTTACGGAGCGTGAACTTGAGGGGGGTGCTCTTCAATGCTCCCTTCTTTCTTCCCGGTACTCCCCAGACTTGCGTCTTCACTGAGATTTTTATGCGTCGAAAGCTTAATTCAGGGGCTCTGTCGCGGCTCTCCTTCGTAACAGAGACTTGCCAAAGTGATCCTCCGGCGAGCCACGTTCCTTCTGAGTTTTGATTCACCTGTCGAACTATGAGCCCAAGTTAATCGCAGATCCAATCAAAACAGACTTTCCCAGTGTAATTCCGTAAGCTGGCCGGCTTAGGAGATCAAGAATTCGTGTAGGCCAACTCTCTCCGAGCGGCTTTTAGACGGCGAAGGTAAAGGTGGATGCGTCGCTGGGAGCCCGTAATACGTGGCGCTGCTCCCCGACCTCATCAGTAATGATAGCGCTTTGCCATAACTGTTTCCATAATGGAATTCGTTAACACGGGATGTCGTTTGGGACACCTCGTTTACGTAATCTTGCTCGAGCCAGGTGCACTGTGCACTACGAGTGCCTTGAAAAACGTGGGGGGGACTGGGGGCTGGGGGCGCAAGCCACCGTGCCAACGTAAACAGCTCATCCCCGAAGCGAGTGCAATTTCCAGAGTGACGTGAAAAAACTTTTAGCCCGACAGGAACATAACTTTATGCACACATAGATGTACCATGTTTGAGGTGCACTTTCCCCGAGAACAAAGGGAAACAGGCCGCGCAATATTGCCAAGCATGGGACAGAAATGGGTTCTCAGAAGAGGCGGTTCATTTCCACGTAAACTCTGATGATCCAAATAATCATCGACACTTTCGCGCGAATTTACTAAACGAAACTACCACAAGCGTATTTATATGATGTCGTAAATGCTTCTGCTGCGTGATACAGAGTCGAAATGGCGTTGGCGGCTGGCGCTTGTTCTAGGATATCTGCGATTGGAGTGAGACCGCGGAATAAAGCGCTTTGGATTGGCGCTCTCGCGCTTATACTCGCAACGATCTCCGGCGTCCATTATCTTGGCACGCGCGCACTGTCAATTATACGAGCGACGGACCGTCGATGCGGATGACACGTAAGATCTCACAATCAAACACACATCCGGGCAATTCGCATTGGCGAACGCATGGGTCCGCGATGAACTCCCGCTTAGGAATGGCTCGGTCATAGCAGACCGGGATGGCCAGCCGGAGATTACCGCGACATAATTGCCTCGCTCGGTGTATACCTACAGCTACGCTCTCCGTTTAATCTCCAATTAATGTTTCAAATTGCCATAAAGCCCAGTCGACATAACGGACGCTACTTATCACCGACGATAACCGACTTAGAATGCGTATTGTTGTTGCGACCAGTAATAAGCCGGAACAATAATCGTTAACACACCTGCACTGATCTATGCTTGTATATAAAGGCGTAAGGTGTTTCGTTGGATGTAACAAGTAATCTCTGAAAATATTGAAAGATTTGAAGAATTCTTTTCGGACACGTCCGATAGATGTACGCGTTCAATACAATTTTTCAGTTTAAACAAATTTAGTGTATAGATTTTCTCAAGTCTTCATCTACCCAACGCAAACACAGCGAGTGCTTATCGAATTACAGATAAAAGCAGAGAACGAATGAGTATAGGGTTTTGAATGTTACAAGCATTTTCTGAGCAACGTGACACCATGAAAGAGTCGGGAATGTAATTCGTGGTTGTTATTCGTTTACAGGCGAAGTCGAAGGGTCGAAGAGACTGGGGGATGCTGTCCCTCTTTCACGGAGCGACGCGCAGTATGTTAGTTCGGGGAACTATCTACTTAGGTACTTTTATATTCGATACATTCGCTTATGGCGGTTGCCAGGGATGCCCGGTAATCCCTCAGGACACACGGGAGACCCATCTCAGGGAGAAAGATACCCGACGTTGCCGTAACGTTCCTTCTCTGCCGAAGGGTTACTGTCGCCTTCGAGGGAGTCGAAATATATCGGCTCCATTTTTGAGACATTGAGAGCCGCTACGGGCCCCTAGGACTCTCCCAATGCTTTCATATACGCGCCACTCCAATTCCATGTGGAATTGAATACCCCCATTAATTTATAATAAACTGCCTGAGTGCTCCGGGGAGATGAAACTGCGTTTAATAGCCTCAGTTTGACACATTGACAAATTGACGTGTCAAAGGGTACCGAGGATACAATGATGAGTATGGTGTTAATATAGCATGAATGGAGCACCATACCTTATGCGCAGAGAACTCCATAAACCCTGCCCATAACCCTGAAACTTACATAATAGGAAACAAGTACAAAATATCTATTAAATTGTTATATTTGATAACTGGAATTCGTGGCGTAAGGTAGTATGTAAACCGATGGAGAGGATCCTTTTCCATATTCTCCATCGTCATAAGTAAATGTTAGCAGAAGCGCACGCCTTTGATACACTGCACAAAATGTTTTCTTTATTTACACGTCAATTAGGAGTTTGCATTACATCCGCGCAGGCCACGTTCTCTTTCACGACAATTATTAACATTTCAAAAAATGCACGGCAGTAGGATATGTGTTTGGCGCTGATGCGCACATATCGTGTAGGAGGCATTTTTTATTTTTCATATGTCCATTTTTGCATTTTGCAATATGGAATTGATGATGCAAATATTGCGATATGTGCAGGATGAACATAGTGCGGTGGGAGGACACGTCACGATCAAGCGGCTGACGCGCACAAGCCATTACTCAGCCGATATCAAATACACACCATCGCCGCGGGCAAATTTGATTAGTAGACTTCTGCGCGTTTTTAGGGAGCGAGGGCCGCCGGTAACACGGGATAATTTATTCATTTACTGCCGAGTTTCCTTGCATTCTCGAGGGTCATCCAGAGTTCTATTTCATTCTCATTGGACCCTCTCACCCCTATCCTCATCCTGCCCAGCCAGTGTTCCTTTTTCCATCGGGAGGAAAACGCCCCCGCTAATGGAGCCGAAAGTACCGTCCACGATATTCCTTGGGGGCTGCGGTCGTTGCCGACAGTGAAATAAAATGCGAACTCCATTGCTGTTTAAAGTTCTTCTTGGCGGGCACTGATCCAAGAAATATCGGAGAAACAAGTATGTGAAAGAGTGCGATACAATTTGCATGGCATCGCGGGAGGATAATGTTCGCCATATGCGAGCACGTATCAGCAAACTCGTGGCTGATTTGGTGGCTGGTTAAGTAGTGGCTGGGGCAGAGAGCAAAATGCTGATGGTCAGTGGTAATGCGAGAATCGTGTCGAGTGGCTGGTTCTGTCCCGTTGAAGTTGCCCTCGGTGGCGACGGGGTGCCACTGGAGGGTGCAAGTCGACGGAAGAAGGCGAGGGTGGTTGCTTTATGGACGGCTGGATGGGTTCTGTCTCCACGTTGTAGACAATGTTGCGGCTTCTTCGCTTGGCCGGGCTTATTATGTGGCCGCACTAATTCCGTCGTGCTCTACTCGCACCGCTTTCCCCGCCGACGTCGCTTTCGTCGCCGGCCGCGGAAGGTTCTCTGCACCGAAAAGGGGTTGCTCGAGGTGGTGTACATCGGCGCCAACTGCCAACACCGTAGCTGAGTGCTGGCAAATTAGATTATGCACGACCTTACCCTCGCAACCCTCTTTTACTGTCACTGGCCCTCGAGAGTCCAAGGTGTCCATCGAGTATCAGTCTGCCACACGTACGACCTCTTCCACTGCCGGGCACCATCTCTTCGCCAGTTTTCCCTTTCCCCAAAGGTCCGCCGGCTCTATATCCCGATACCCGTCAAAGTATCCACCGTCGCTGCTGAAACTTCTATGAATTGCTTTAAATATAAAGTGCTCGAGTCCGCCGACGGACGGAATTCCCGAGGAAATTTTATTTTAAGCCACTCGGCCTGCTGAATATTAGAGACGCTCGCGGCCACGCGCCTGCGCTCTCCGCAGGGAAATACATAGAGAAATCATTTTCCCCGCGTAATTGCATCGGCAAAGAACGCGCTGGGCCGGGTGACGCGGCTGAAAAACAGCTCGCTCTGCGGGCAGGGTGCATCAATTTTCGGGGTGCAGGCTCACGTCCAGCTATGGCGGGCAGGCAGGCAGGCCAACCTCTCACCCAAATGACAGAATAATACGTTCCGGAGCCAAGCTCGCCCGGTGTAAGAAGAGCCGCGTCATGGCAACGTAATTATCAGCGATTACACGATGCAAATACTGGGTGATATAGGGAGGGGCTGGGGGCAGCGGCCTCAAAGGCGGCGGTTGTGCTGCTCGTGCGTTTGCCCGCTGGCATCGATATGCCTTCATCCTCACTAATCGGCCTTCCCATTCTCTGATACCTTGTCACGCGATGCGATGCGGCTATCTAATTCACGGACTCTAAAGAGCGTGTCATGATTCCGCGATATATATCGACACTCGAAATTATGCTGGGCTCGTCGACATCCCGGAGAGTCGATATCTCGGCCGGCAGCGCAACAGACACCATCTTCCATCGGTTCCATCTAATTGCGCCGCCTCTATTTCCACTGGTAGAGGAGATAATCGACTCGGGTAAAACTTGGCAATTATAGTGGCGAGCGCGCGTGCAAGTAACGCGCGGCGGTGCATTCCATTTTGAAGGACTCTCGAAACACGTCGCGGCGCAGCACGGACGTCGGGTAACGAGTGGCTCCGTCGGGAAAGCAGCATCGGCTCTCTCGGGCAGAGGGTGCGAGACTGCGAGTACCAGTCGGGGAAGTTAGCCTTTGGGCGGAAAAGCTTTTTATTTCGAAGGGCTGCGGGAAGGAACGGTTGGATACTGGTGCGCCAGCCGATGCATTATGCAGCAACTGTTTGAAGTCCTTCCTTTCTTTCTTTCGATCTTCCGCGCTCTAGAGCCTCCCTCCCTTCTCCACGACCCGCCGCGCCGCCGACGTCGAGTTGGTTCTCGCTTTTTTCCTCGCTTTCTCTCCACTTTCACGCTCTTTCGACGCGGCTGGAACGCGCTTGTAGCACGCGCCGCGGAATTGCCGGCGAAATGCCCGGGCATTTGCAGCGTCGCGCCGCAGACGAGACCCCGAGGGATGACGGCGCCCGTTTGACGATGCGGACGCAAGGGAGAGCGTTTCATGCTGAAGTGGATTGATTACTCAACGCGGCCAAGTCGCCGGCCCTCAACTCCCCGGAAAATCGTTTTGCGCCGGCGACAATGCCGGATTAACTGCGCTCCGCCGGACAACGGTTACTAATAGTTTTATCCGACTTGCGCTGAATGACCAGTCCAAACACACCCGCCCACTCGGAATTCCCCTGCGGAACAACTCGTATAAGAGCAAAACACTCGAATCTAAAAATGACAAAAACCATGTTGCCTCTGTGTATAGGTAGTACGCGTACGTGTTAATTAAACCGATCGCCGATACCACTTTAAGCTCGACTCCTTATCGTTCTGAGACGTATTACCTACCTCTGTCTACATCTACGGGTTCTGGCGAGAAGCCAAAGTAAAGGTTAAAGTACACCGATCATGGACCTATTAATTGTACTTCTTGCTAGATTGCTCCAATCGAGAAAGAATTCTGTCGAGATATTTGTCAGAGTATCTCAAATAAATCCTACTTGGTGTGCGCTCTAGGTCCGGAGGGTAGACAAATATTCGATTCCTTGCACGGTGGCCTTCTCGTCGAAAATGTCGCGGCGCTCGCTCTCGTCCGAGTGTAGAGGACGTTGGTATCATTAATCATGGCAGGAAGAAAGGTACGATGATAGGTCCCGTACATGCGTGAGATTACGAAACCCGATCTGGGGAGGTTGTGTCGTGGAAGAATCACAAGAGATACCCACCAACACGAGCGGACACACCCGGGGACTCTGTTGCTCGCGCAGTAAGGTGACGATAATTTATCCATGCCAGCCAAGCAACCAGCCAGCCAACCAGCCCGGGGAGAGGACGCTTCAAGAAGATCGTATAATTCACGAAACAGGAAAATATGAGGCGCGTACAGGTAATGGGAGAACTCAGGGAAACGCGTCGCGATTATTACTAATTTCTCCCGTGATTTATATCAGCCGGTGTGATTTATGAAGAGCTAATCTTGTCCCGGGCAAGTTTCGCTCGGTTCGCTCTTGGTAGGAACAGTCGAGCTGACCAGGCCGGTTCGTGCTTCGGGCGCTCATCGAGTCGAGTATTCGAAGAATGGTCAGCAGTAAAAAGGCAAATGGTTACATCCATTAAATCCCCGTGTAATCTCGGTATTACAAACACACCGTTCTCGGCGGGTAGGATAACATAGGTGGGATCTCGTTCCCCGGGCAGCGAGGGAAAATGGAGGAAATCCTTTTTTCGGAGCAGCGGCTATGACGACCTTGTATCAGGCGAGCGCGTTTTATGAAGCACGCGCTGTAATTATGGCGATAATTTAAGAGGGACAAGTGGCACGGACGCTCCTCGTGGGAATCGTAATGCCCGGCATTATTCTCGGACTGGAAGGGACAAGGGCTTTCCCGGCGCCATTCTACGTCTTGGAATGAAATGTTTTAGCATATTAACCAGCGTACCTCGAAATATTTGTCTGTTATAAATGCGCGAGGTTAATGCTGCAATTACGCTCCTGTAAAACGGAGATATTCCCGGATGAATCTGTCACCGAAGGGTGCGGCTAATGTTTCAAAAGCCAGGCTTTGCGTAACACTAAACTCTGCCTCTTCTCTTCCACTTTACTACACACTTCTCTCGCGACCCACTGCTTTCGAAATGCGGAACATCTGCTCAGCCTTTGGGTCGTTGTTATTGAATTAAGCGGATTGGATCGTGGATCGAAAAAGGTCGATCGGCCAGACTTCTGGCGACAGAAGTGCAAAGCCACTGGGATTAATCCGATTGGGAGTGACCCCTGCTACATGTCGTGAGGCGAATAATTCATTCCCTTCAGTGTGCTTGACTCTTTAACACGACGATCAGGCAATATCGCTTAAACCAGCCTCCATCGGATAGGATTAATGGCTGCGAACGCTAGGACAATTCCAAACAGCACTCGATACTACTCTATAGGAGCACTATTGCGATTGCATCTAGTGGTGAGCGGCGCTCCACTGCACTATACCTCTAACCAAAAAGGATGGCCCGTTCATGCTCGAACGCTGGAGAGTTAATCGCCTTGATGGAAACGACTACTCGATTCATCTGTCGGAGGAGCCTCCTACTGCTGATTTCAGTTTCCTCTCAAGACTTTTGGCTATGTAATAATAACAGAGAGCGCTCCTTGCTAGCAGCCAATCCCCTCGTTAGCCGGAACTCCCTAATTGTCACGTATTCTCAGTGCGCGACGTGTTTTTCAACTTTCGCAGTCCTTCTCGCCCTCTGTCCGCAAGTACACAGCCAACTGGTTCCGTGCGAGGCTAACAGTGGTAGGACGGTGTTCATGGCGAACCCGGTTGCAATTACGTGGCGTACCGTGTGCCGCCGGGTGCATCGCTGGCCCTTCGAGGTCGTTATGTCTCGCGCGCATTGTCCGGAGAGCGGAGAAAAAGGAATGCATGCCGGCTGACCGTGGAATAGAGAGCGCGTGAGCTCCATTGAGTGCGCGCTACACAGAGGAATACCGTGCGCGCCAAGGGGTGAAAGTGTGGCGTGTCTCGCGTGTCAGCATTCGATTTGGCTCCGCACGAGTGTCATCCGGCAGCTGGGCTTCGCCCATTTATAATTCCCTGTATGGAGTGTGCGACACAGTCCGTTCTCACTGGTACATTGGATCGGACACGAGTATGTATGTGCAAGACACGCCATTACGAATTACACGCTACCGCATGAACGAGCGAGCTACTGCAAGAGAGCCGCCGGCCCAACAAGAACCTACTACGAAAGGGACTGTTTTACAATCCCCTTCCACCCGCGCTAATAGATTACAATTACATTTACCCGCCGGCTCTAATTTGTAATTTATGTCCTCCGAAGCCTCGTAAATAAACGTGCTTTGGCTAATTAATGCCTTAATTTATACAATTCTTATCCGCACATAGCCCGAGGCCAGTAGCCTAATAGCCGCGAATTCAAAATTAAGAAGAAAAATCGCGTCCTGCTATTTTTGCGTAATTAAGAGGGATCCCGAAAAGAGGGCTCTTTCTTTCGGGAGTATACTTTCTCGAGCTATACCGAGAGTGGTGGCTCGTCCGTAATTGCCTTTCATTAATCGGCGTCAAGGGCGGATTCCGGCGTGGTCGGAGGTATACGCGGCACCCAGGTGAAGTAGATCTTTCGTTGATGGCGGTGGCTGACGGGGGGAGCTATGGAGACCGGTAAGTGAATTAAGTGACTCGCGTGCTGTCCGCTGCTCCTGTATTACTCGATGCCAACCCCGTTGTCTTCTCCCGACTCCGAAAGAGCACGTGGTGCTCGGAAATAGTTTAATTTCGTAAGTGCGTCCAAATATTCGAGTCAGTTGCTTGGCACATGCTCGTGTGAAATGCACTCTGAATCCTCGGATACCTGCAACCTCTGCCCTCGCAATTTATCTTACGGCGGATTGGCACACATGCCGCCACTCCATCGCTTAGATCGCGACGAAGCCATACCGTGTCGCCGACGATCGTCTCACGGTATAACGCTTATTCCGCCGCCTCGCTTGATTCCTCGCTAAATTGCCCTTCCGCCGTGTTAATCCAAAGCTGATAATCCTCTCGCTGCTACATATATGGATTCGTCTTCATTAGATGGGCCGCACCACGCCGTCTGGAAGGGAATATTCGCGAGCACGATGTTTGAATTTACCGTGGAGCAAGGTGCGATTCTGTGATCTTGTTCTCGTTGAGCTGATCCGAATGTAGTAGTCTCTTACAAATAAAAAAAACTCCCTTCCAAGGGAAATAATCGTCCAACTATGCAGACTTCGTTGAAACCATTATAGTTTCCCCGTTTCTCTTGGCCGCGTTGGAATTATCTTCGATCCAACATGCGAGTGTTTATATCCATGCATGGATATCTCCCACGTAATTTATTTGACTGCCCGTTATGTAATGAAGGTAGATTTCCCCATATGCGTAAGTTCAACCGCCCCTGTGTCGCGTGTACCCATACCTACGTTTACACAAATTGTGTCCCTAACATCGATTATTCACTTGTTACACAGACTCTTATTTCCATTACTGTTATTGCATTAAGAATGATTTATTCTAATTGAATCAGTGGCTTTAATAAAGAAGAAAAAGTAGAAAAAGTCAGCCTCTACTGAGCGAACTGTATTACATCTGCAGTTGGAAGTATTCAATTCCGGTGGATTCACCACTAACCACGAGTTCTCCTATATATCGTAGTATTGGAGAGAGGTTTTGAATTAACGAGCAATTCTTATTGGGCGAGTGGTGCGCGTAACTCAAAGGCAGCTACCAGGAAGTTCTCGGAGGGCATGCTCGCAATCGGGGAGGAAGGAGTTGGCCGCTAGTGGAGAACGGCTTCGCCAGGATGCGAGTGCTTTTTTCCTCGCGCGGCTTCTCCCCTCCCTTTTCGGCGGCTGTGTACACAGGCATGGATACGACAGGCAATTTGCATTAAGTTAATTGAACTTGAGCCAGCCTTCTCTTTTTACAAGACAATGCACTTACACCGCTTTCTTGTGAACCTGCTGCAGCCGCGGACCGGCTGCGGACTTTAAACGACAGGCGCTCTTTTACTCAGCCTCCCGCTCACCTCGCCCACTGCCGTGCCCCCGCTCTCTTTCGCCCTGGCCAGCTATCTCTTTCCCGCGGCCTCGCGGAAGAACATTAAGAGCGTTTCCCTCAAAAAGACAAATGCGCGCGTTGCGGATTATGAACTCGCCGTAGTATAAACGTCGACCCCGCCGGCCGGCGCGCCGGTAATTAATTCCGGCCGTTCTTTCATAGTATTCTTTACTCGCACGCTCGGCCGTGCCTCTACGAATCGGCGATGCCAGGCGGGGCGAGGCAAGGCCGCGCGATAGAACAGAGGGCGAGCGGGGCCCGGTGCAACAGGAATGCGATAAACGTGAAAAATTGCGCTTCTCGTAATACATCACCGAGTACCTAGCGCGCGGCTCGGGTTCATTGCCTGCAAAGAGGCATCGGTGACATTATCAGCTGCTCGCTGTTTCTTTATTTTCCAGGCCCGCCATATAATGGAGCTGGCGGTGCGTTTACTGCTGGCCGGCCCGCTAGCGAAACTACATTTATCTGCGGTCGCAGATAAAGCCCGCCAGCGCCGCCGAACGCACCTCGAGACGGAAGGCATTAGGTTCTTGCCGCGTATATCTGCGGAAACGGGATACAGTTTCACTCTGGCCGACGGGAAGGGCGGGGGGCTACCTTAGAAAGGGGTATGCTTGCTGCAGCGACCCCTCATCGCCGGCGAACCCCGTTGTTATCATTATCACGAATCAAGCGACTCTATAATCGTTGGGGGAGAGGAAGAGGGGCGAGCGGGATAGAAGGAGAGGGAGAGATGAGCAGTCATCGACGCGCACTGTTAATTCATTTCACGAAGCAATTTAGATAATCCCCGCTGGAGGTTGTGTTTGGCTTAATCAAGGGGTGGGATCTCCTGTCCACCGAGCGACGAAGGGGTGCATATGCCGAGGTCGGCCGATGTGGAAACGCGCGTGCCTGCCTCCTCTCTGTCCCTTGCACCCTATCGCCCGATATGCACTTCCTATTTTTCGAGCTCGATGGGACGTCGACGCGTTGGCATGGGATGACTGACACTCCTGCATGCATAGAGCCAGTCTATACAGCTCTTCCATGCCGGCCGTTTCTCCTTTCAACCCTTCGGGCAGTCGTCTTATCTTGACGGGCCCGCATCTTTGGGAAATGAAGCGCAGAACTCGTTCCATCGCCCCCCACCCTATTCTCCCACTCCAGCTCACCCGCGAATTTGCATGAACACAATTAGTTGTTCTCACTGAATTATTCAAAACGTCTGGGACTATCGGCCAGCTCGGTGCAGCCTCCCCCTCGCTCCTTGCGTCTATCCCTCCTACTCTGCCTCGTGCTGCGAGTACAATCCCTTGCGCTAGTGCCTGTTTCGCGGAGCGGTGCTCTGATTTTCACCGCATTCTAACTGAGAAATTACATGCCGAGAGCCACAGAGAAAGGGCGAGGGAGAGAGGGAGCCGAGATGCTGTGCCACGTCTCGCGCGTTCTGCGCCGCAGCCTTTCAGCCGAGAGAGAATAGCGAGTGTTGATTCATTGTCCGACCGAAATTAGAATATTGTGCTGGCTCGTTCCTTAGAAATTTTCCGCCCCACCAGCTAAGTGTGTCAAGCGTCCGCCGCCGTTTGCGCGATATTTTTCTCGAATAAAGCTAGCGCGGCTGCCGCGGGAGGGGTCGATTCCTTGCATAGAGCGTGCGGCTGACCCCATTAAGCCTGACGATTCCGGAAGATTGTTCGCCGCGGCTAATAGAAATTTGGGCAGGTGATTTTCCAGTCACGCGACTGTACGCACGCGCCCACTCGTTCGACGGGGTGCGAAGGCTGGGCGGATTGCGGCTAATTCGCGTGGAAAGTAATGCTGTGTCACGGGCTGAGCTCCCCTGACGCGCTCGCATCTCGACCACCGTGCGAGAAAGGCCACCGTTCACGCCGGCCGATGCATCCAGCCATTCCAGCCCTCCAGTGCTGCTGTTGAAACGTGGTTCTACGAGGCGTCGCGTGAAATTTAATCGTCTCGACGAGCGCCACTCGCCTTCGCCTTGCTGAGGGTCGGATGATGTTGCTGCACCCTCGCTCCCCTGCCTGCTGCGGACTGTGTATGTCGTGACCGTGAATAATGTTGACGAATGATGATGCGCGTATGTACGCGCCCGGCTACACTGCTACTGCGCCTTCCGATCGATTCGCCGCGCTGGACAGCACGAAAAACTGGTAATTGTTTTACGCTCGTGCGCGCGTCCAGCGAAAAAAGGATCCTGCGCGGGTTAAGTACCACCACCGTGCATTTATAACCTAACAGATTTTTGCTAGTGTTATTGCTACTCCGCTGTCAAATAGATTTAGATAATACGAATACCTTTAGTTCCAAGTACTGAAAGTATTCGTGATAAAGGCGCGTTAGGAAGGACCTTTATAAAACAAGCACGAACGTACTTGCTGGACGAAGAACAACTCGGAAACGGCGACTATGGAGTAGTGTCATTGTCACATGTACGCAGGAGGGTGTGAGCTTGCCTGGGCATTACAGTTGTAGCGATAAAGCGACGAGGAAGGGTGACTATGGGGTGGTTTCGCTTACAGAAGAATGCAGCTGGCCGTGTAACGTGCTCGTGATATTTATTCGACTTAGCGACTTACGCATAATGAAATTTTCTGATTCGAGTGCGAGGGGGAGATAGGACAAGTGTGGCTTCAGGGAGGGAGCCTGCTAACAGATGGGAAAGCAGACTGCGCGGCCGCCTTACACGTCACGGGACAGAAAAAACAACGTGGGGTGAAGTTTCTGACCCGGGGAAACGCACTGTCGCCACCGAACATCTTGTAGCAGTAACCCTGACCACCCTTCCAAATATTATTCCTGCCCAATCAAGAGTTCTTTAAAACTCCCCCGCCACTGGGAGTCTGCGGCCTAATGCCAGCGACATACGCGCCCGCCACCGTCACAGCTGAATATTTTTCTAACCAGCGGCGAATCTCGTGAATACACCGCGCTTTGTTTCCATAGAAAATAAAAGGGAAAATTGCATAGGGTGTGCCGCGCGCGCACCAGCACCCGCCGCCACATCAATTGACTTTTTCAGAAATATTTCTTTTTAGCAGTTCACACACGCGCGCGAGCGCGTGCACACACCACGCCCGCGAATTGCAAAGATAAATTATGTGCCTTGCTCGCGGCCGCTCCGAAAGTTGCCCGCTGTTTGTTAATACCGCTCGGCGTTCAATATAGCACTGGGGCTTCAGCGTTCACGGGCCAATAGTCGCATGTGAACCGCAGCTCGCACACAAACAACTACTTTCGATATTGCTTGTTGATACTGCGCTCAAGTCCCTGCTCATAGTTCCAGACACACAGATAGGACAGGCACACACAGTGACGAAGCTGTTTTTATTGCGTGTTTGGGAATAGAGCGCCGCGAGAGATTCGCAATAACTAAATTAACCGAGTGGAAGTTGAAGCGACGCGAAAGGTAGAGAGAACGATTGAATCCTCGGAGGCTCGAAAAATGATTAAATTGTCTCAGCAGAAGTCCGCGGGGACTTTAGTACTTGTTTAAAGTCCGGGCAGGTGAGCAGCCCAATGAGAAGCAGATAAAGGGAGAGAGGCAGCGATAGAGAAAGGGCGAGAGAGTGAGAGGTGAGCGAAGGGGGGAGAACGAAATTTAATATTTCACTTATAATATCTTCACTCCAATCTGGCCGCGACAGCTCTGCAACTTTGAAATGAAAATGCACGCGGCTCGGCCCTCGCCCGCGGCCCTCGCCCCCCTCTTGACGGACAGCCCTTATAAATATTCAGAACGGGACGTGAAATAACGCGACACGCGAGACTAAAGGCATTTCTTATCATTGGACGAGCGAGAGCCCCCTCCGGGCGCGCGTATAAACGCGTTATCTCACGCATTGCTCTTTCGTATTGACCCTTGTATTTCCGTAATTACGAGGCCGCCACCCTCCCTCGCCGCCCACTCGACCCCTCGCTACAGTCGCGCACACATCGCTTTTTACCGGCGCGCACCGTTTGTTTTCCCTACTTACACAAGCGATTCCTGTAAAAACTATTAGCGCGCGAGGCTGCGAGAGCTCGATGCGCATCGCTTCGTAAATAGGAGAGCGCGGTCGCGGGGCGTGCGGCATGTATTCTGTTTCGCTCGGCCAAGTTTTTTATTCGGCCGACGGAGGCGCGCGGTGCTGGTGGCAGCATTGCCCGATTCGACCAGGTCGAACTTGCCCCGCTAATGAGAACTTTTGTCAAGCGGATAACGCGCGCGCGCGCGCGCTTTTCGTTTTTCTCGAATGAGTTAATTCCCAAATTACTCGTGTAATGCGCTCTGTTAAAAGGATGGCGGCGATGCGACGGCTACTGTTCCGTGTGTGCGCTGGATGTTAATGCTTGCGGGGCCGCGCGTGTAACAGGAGCACGCACCGGCCTGTTTATTAAAATTTTAATGCCTTTGTTATTGCATTGCTTTCGCTTAACAAACGTTTCGGCCTCTTCCGTGATGGTAATATTAATTTAATGCCTCTGCCTCGCCACCGCTGGATAGGTAGCACATGTTCGGAGGGCGGGCGTGCGTACGCCAAAAACAGTCGGCGAACAATTACCCTTGCTCCCGCGGGTTCCATAAACTTGTTTTTCGTATTGGTATCTGCCGTCCCGCTCTACCATTGCCCTCGGTCCTACTGTCACCCTGCCTGCCTGCCTGCCTGCCTGCCTGCCTGCCTGCCTGCCTGCTTGCTTTCTCTCCTATCTGCGCCCGGCCGCTCCTGTGCCCAATGATAACGAAAATATTCCATTAATTCCCCGCCTCCATTCGATCGGACACTTTGACGCGGATTATCGGGCATTCGGAAAAAAGACCGAGCGATTCCAACTGTTATAATGCTATCAGCATTATTAATAACTATTGCTCAGGTTTGAGCTGCACTGTGGTATACATAAAGGGGAACGGCCGGCAGTTTTAAATAAGTACACGCAGACACAGTCGCTGGTGCGCTCTCGAATAAAAGTGTTGCCGTTAAAAAAAGCCTCGCTATCGAGCTCCGCTCGGCTCCAGGGAAAATCCTTCCTAGTGGCAGGCAATACATCCTAGCTGGAAGAGTACTTGTGCGAATGAATTTCTGAAACCCGTCGCATTTGCAGTGCGCGCGCCCCCACGATATTACGTTAATAACGCAGGATTAAAAATCATGCTCGGCCCAGGCTGCTGGCCCGCTCCCAGCCGATTTGCTGGCAGCGAAATTTTTTTCAGCCAACTCGCTGTAGAGAGTTTCCACGTTCTTGCTGCCGCTCTTTTCCCGCTGGCTCAAACTCCTGCTCTCTTTTTCCCTTCGCCCAGACGGCCAGTGCGGTCAGTCATCGTTTTATTCGCGCGCGGCCGCCAGCTACAACATGCGTGCAACGTTAACGTGAGCCCAACTTTCGCATATCGCATGCCTTCTACTTTTTTCCCCGGCCAATTCTTTCACCTTTTACCACAGACCGACAGCTGACAAATTTCGATTTCACTGCCCCTGGCAAACTATAGGTGCGCGCATGCTTGAGACGTCCGCGTTAATCAGCCGCTTTATCAGTGATGTCAGTAAATTCGAGTGATCGATCATACTGCGGTCACGGTTAATTAAGTAATTTGTAAGATTTTGTATACGTTGGAATACGCTTTTCACATTAACCCCAAGCTGACTGCTTCAAGCAGAACAGTACCTTCTCGAGTTAACCATCACTGCTTTCTCTTTCCTACCTTCCGTGCACCAGGAGTTGGTCCTGCAACAGTGGCGGAGTGCGTATTAAGGGAAAATGTTTACGGATGCAGAACTCGACTATGTACGTGACTGCAAGCGGCGCTTCCAATTTTTCTGAAAGCAGCAACTATGTGCCGAGTACTCGACAATTCGCGTACATGACTATCGTACTGCAGACACGCCTTCTATCAAATGGCACATTGTTCGACGCTTCGTTTACTTGTGAGATAAATTGCCGACGTATACTACATCGTTTGATCGAAAGTCGTCTGCATATAGTGGCGATAGTGGCGACGATTCGATCATTTGCGTGGAAGGTTGCGAGCGCACCGAATTCGGTCACGACGCGACGAGCCAAGCTATTAATCCCAAGCCGGAATTAAAACGCAGCCATCTCGTTGCCAAAATGCGATTAAGAGATTTCTCGAATGCAGTTTCCCCGGCAATAGCGATTAAGCAAACTTTCACCATCGCTCTCCATCGACGGGACCAATCCAAGCTCCTGATTGGCAAGGGCGTCAGATCGAACGCACGCCGCGCTTCTTCGAGCGTATGCAGGACGTGCGCGCAAGTATGCTGCATGTATATGTATGTATATCGCGATATTAGAGCCTGATAGTTTCATGCCCTACCTTTTAGTCGCGACGCCTTCGACATTAAGTCGATTACGCCGACATTCCACTTAAGCCGATAAAAAGATTTCAATCGCAATCGTGACGCGCTCGACAGCACCACTGCTCAAACGGTCTCTCTCCTCGAGATCGACGTACATACTTCTCTGGATTACATCTTCTTCGGAGGATTAAGGAATGCGTTGCCCTGCAGTCGTTTCCAGATTTACTTCTGCAAATCATTCCATCCAGCTTCCAATACGTGTGCAGCTTACGGTGACAAAGTAATGCTAATCGCGTGTGCGCCTATTGTGTAGTTGAAATAATAATCGTCAAATGTCGACTTAAGCTTCAACTGAGCTGCCGCAAAGTTAAATCCAAGGGGATCTGAGACGAGGTACATCAACCAAAACGGAGTGAGAACGCATCGACACGACGCTTGCAAAACAAAGTTTGAGGGTCTGTGGGACCAATGGCAAGTCGGCAATCAAGGGTGGCAAAAAGATTCCCCTAACATCAGAAACCTCTTCAAGTTCCCGCTTGAAAGTTTTAATAGACTATTATGTTCTTGGACAAGTTAGTAAATGTCCCTGGGTCAATCTGCTTTATTATTCTCGTTTCGCTGCCTGATCGGCAAAGCCCCAGTTCGATTAGTAAGATCTTGCATCTTTGAATGTTATTAAATTTCATAAACTCTATTGGTTAGACTTGTTTCCTCTATTGCAGAGGTCTTTCGACAACGATATTTGATTCAAAATTCATCCGACTTGCACGAATTATTACAATTTTCTTGTAATATTACATCAACTAGCTTGCTCGAGGAAGCTTCTAAAATCAGTATTGACTCGGAGGAAAATGTAAGGCTGCGAGAGGGAAGGGGTTAGCTCTATTCAATGTACTGGCAACATCGTCTTCCACCACTTTTCGATCAAGCTAGACTAATTCCAATTTCAAGTTAAAATAAGCAAGGAGCCCGTCGATCGCTCCATGAAGCGACAGAGCTTCCTTCCCGATATTAGAGCTTGAACAATGTCGAATATCGGCAGACGTAATCGAGCGAATGGGTGCTCTCGAAGGAACGAACGGTGATAGAGCGTTCCCGGGCGCTGGAACGGTGCCGCGCGGACATTAAAACCAGCACGGGGCCATTTGTACGGGTTAGGCCCTCAGTAAAATTTATTTTCAATCCCGGCCCGCTGCATCTTTCTTCTCGGCCGGTAGCCCAGCTAACCTCACGTGTATACATATACTGAGTCCTGGAATACCGCACGCTACTCTTGGTTGATTCGACACTCTGAGAGCGTCTACCTTCTCCATACTACTATGAAACAAATGTGCCTTAAGAGCTTACTGAGACATAGACCTACTTCAATGCATGGAACATTTTCACATAGACTTCCAAATTTCGTGAGACTGAGTTCGCAGAGGTTTTCCCTATCCAAGTTATCAGTTACCACTTCCTTCTATCCGAGACCAGGGTCTCTCTCCGCGCGCAATCCGTACTGATAAATCGTGGAGCGGTCGACCGAGGGTTTCACGAGCAACAAGCACCCACGGTGTATTCCGTGGCGACCAGGTCGCAAAAGTAAATCCGACGAAAACTGGGCGAAAGACTCTCGGGCGGTTGAAGAATCCTGGTGGAGGAGCCCCCTGAAGGATCTGGGGCCGAAAGAATGTGCTTCACATAAATTCGCGATGCCCGTGCGAAACGGATATTAGATATGTGCAGTTGGCGTGCGACATCGTCGTGGCCGGGAGATATCCAGCCGTGGTACGATGCATCACCAGAATGGAAGCCGGCGGGTTTTACGGGTCCTGCAGGTGCGTCGGTGCAGCGCGCGCGCGCGCTACCGTACTATCAGCATCGGAATTCGGGCGCGCTTTTTCGTTCGGTGGCCGAGATCGTATCACGCGATCTATGAAACATTGATAGGGCGGTAGCCAGGGAAAAATGGACAGAAGAGGGACAGGGGGGCTGGGACGGCAGCGCATGCGGGCCGGCCGGCCATGCATCATCGTTCACGCTTCATCCCTCGATATGCGAGCACGATATACACACCTTCGCGTACAGTGCATATATGTATGTATAAGGCCAATGTGCTACTGGCGCATAAATCGAACTTTTGCATTTCCGTCGTCGACGCTGCCCTCTCTACCTACCTCTCCCTCGGCTCTCTTCCTGCAGAGCCCCTTCCTCATTGGGGTTGTCGCGTGCTGCCTACAGGAAACATTCGCCAAGCCATCACGCCGTCCTCTTTTTTCTCTCCCTCTCTCTTATGCAGCCGGTATATAGCGAATTTATATTGTAATATTCGACCCCGAATCGATGCCGCGTTTCATCGCTCTACCTCTCCCTTTCTCTCCCTTTTCCTCCTTCCGTCTCGCGCTCCCTTGGCTCCCCGCGCCAGCCACGATAATAATTTCCCGGTGAGGGTTCGTGCCGCTCGGGAAGTGAAATCGCGCAAGCTGAATGGGCCTGGCATTCGCGCGGGACTTTACTATTTAGGTGAAATTGCAGCCACGCTCGCTCGCGAGGACTGGCGCACTACAGAGACGCGCGGCGGCGAGCCGTCTGTGATATGTAGACGCAGCGCGAACTTCTAAGTTATTTACATATTCACGCCCGCCACTTGGTAATTCCATTGGCTAAAGCGTGTTTGAAAAGCTCTCGCTCGCGGCGAGTGTCTCTCCTGGCCTCGTTTTCAGCCTCAAGTACTTGGGAAACTATTTTTTCCGTATATGTTGCTGTTTTTCAAAAGCCACCGCCAGCCCGCCGCTGGAAATCGGACGAAATGGGAATAGTACACACGTGTGCATATATCCACCAACTAAAGCGACTATTGTTTCTCCGGAATGACTGCACTCCGCTTTTTCTTACACCGGTTTACAACCGCAGGCTCTTCCGGAAGCAGGCGGCTGCGGGGAAATAATTTATACAGCGGCCGGCGGGCTTAATTCGATTTGAAATTCAGAGGAAAGTAATCCTCTAAGATCAGCCGATGGTACAGGATGAGCTTTGCCTTTTCGAGTGGACGATCGTGGGCTTTCTGCCGGCCGTGAGGTAGCATCCAGGAGCCGAGTTGAGGCGTGTGCGCAGGCGCAAGGATCTCTCCGCTCTCGGTAGCCGGGGCTGAAATTAATATTTAATTTTCTATTCCTCATCCGCCGCGGAACTTCCTACGGCCCTCTTGGCTTACATGCCACCGTCCTATCTAGTGGTTTTATTGCCCCCGTGGCCGAGAGTACACGTTGCTCCATTGTTTCCTGGCTGTATTATATTGCCACTCGAAACACCGTACCCATTCTCTCTCTCTCCCCCTCTCTCTCTTCTCTCACCCCCTTTCGCCCACTCTCTTTTCTGGTTTCTCGACCCTTGATTGCACCTAGCACACGAGTATGTCCGAGTACCCAGCGAGAACGGCCACTTCCCAACCACCGGGCGTACCCACGTCGGCGAATTAACCGGCCAAGGAACCGATAACCCTCGAGTGTCCGTGCTTACATGCATTACATCGCTACATTCACTGCCAACATTACCATAACGGACCGGGACGTTTTAATTATGCACTAGCTGTCTCCCTCTCTCTCTCGGCGATGAGCGTGTCATCGCATGAATATCCTCCAGCAGGACAATGTCGTTCCGGCTTGGCAAAAGTGGCTGGAGGTGTGAACGAAGACAATTCCTCCTCTCTGCTCGGCGAGGCGGCGGCAACTTGGCCATCGGCGCCGAAAACAATTATTGTCTTGAGCAAAAGGAAGTGAAAAGGTGAGGTGGAAAGGTAGCGCAAACCGAGAGCTGCTCCGCGGAGGCTCGCCCACAGAGGAACCAGGTGTGCCGCGTGATGACCGGCAGTAATGCCCTTTGTAATTTTCGGCGCCACGGGCCGCCCCGGCAATTTGGCATCGGCTGCCCTTCCCAAACGTGTACACACATTCGCTTAGACTGCTTGCTAGCAGGTAAGGTGGAGGGAACAAGCGTGAAGAGGCGTGCGCGAGCGCGCGACCGCAGGGACCTAGGATGCAGGGAGAGAAGAGGAAGAAGAATTCGGTCGGCAACATAATGGCAGATCCACGCTGAAAATTAGATTTCTAGGGTCCCGAAAGGAATCAGGGCGTTGCCTGGAACCTTCTTTGTTGGTGTTGTTCTACCGAGCCTCGAGAAACCCGGCGATTTCTACGGATTCTCTCTCGCTCGTTCGCTCTCTCCTTCTAGCCCTGTCTCTGCGCTTCCAGCCTGCTCTACCACCGTCTCAGCACCGCCTTCCTCCTTCTCTCTTCTCTCAACTCTCGACGCATAGAACCTTGAGGTTAGCCTCAACTAATACTGGCACTACGGCCCCTCTGCGATGTAACCTCACATTACCTTCCCATGTCCGTCGTGGCTTCTCGAGCATCTTGCCCACCTTGATTTGATTAGCATAATTGCACTTACATTGGCCCTCCCTCGGACGCGACCGCAAATTTGACAGCGAAGTATGCTCGCGAGCGAGCGAGCGGGCGAACGAGAGGCCTACGTGTCTCGGCTCTCTTAAGCCCGGCGACGTGTTGCCCTGTCGCGCAACAGGAAAGTGATAATGATTACCATTATTTTAATAACAGTAATAAGAACGATTACGGCGCATAATCGAGATCGGCTGGAGCGAGCGTGCAAAGGCCGCCTCGCCGCCTCCAGAAGCTGCCTGTAGTTACGCACTGGCCAACGCGATTTCGCCTGTCGGTAATAGGTCCCCAATAACCATAATGTCCTCTTCGGCCATTCCTGATATTGCGATTATCGAGTGCGAATTCAACGTCGATGAATTTCTGACGATCATCCACGTCATGGAGGAGTTTCGCCTGGTTTATTCTCGGAAATAATCGAAGCCTCATTATATTCCGTGCGCAGCTCCTGCGGTGGGGACTTGGAGAAGTGGATACTGTTCTACTTGAGCAGAAAAGGTACACAGAGGCCCGGGGATGGAAGCGTGCGGCTGCGCTAGCGGATAAAATAACGATAACAGATCATTTTACCAGCGGCAAAGTGAGCGGCTAGTATTATTCCGGCGCGGTTGCCATTGAAATTCCCGGCCCATCTTAAAATTGCGCCGAAAGACGATACCGGATAAATTGAATGTTTGCAGCACTCACGGGGGGAGCGTGCTGACAGTGTCGCCCCTTCCAAACGGGTCGGCTCGAATGTCTGCCTTTGAAAGTCTATTTCGCGTCTCTCCCTTTTTATTTTCAGTTCGCCGGAGTATTCTTTTCTTTTCCGCCTGCTTATACTTCCATCTCGCCTATCGTACGTATAATAGTGGCTACGTGAGATTATTAATATGACGAGCGGATCGGGCGACAATAGCAAATAATAACTTTTATTATAGAAGTGCTTGCACCCGCAGTACAATCGAATCCGTGACGGTGAGTTTATCAGTCAAAACATCTGCTATGGAACAGAGGTTCAAATCAATGAAAGGAAAAAAGTATGGAAATACCTGTGATATAGAAAATGGAATTGTGAGATTTTTTATTCTATACAAAACTACATGTATCTGTATTGCAAGCTACGAAAAACAACCTAACATCACTGTCAATTTCAACAATGATGACTCGGATGATAAATCGTGTGTTTCGCGAAAGCTCCGTCTAAATTAAAAGCCCAAAAGCCATTGCAGGGGTTGGAGAGTAACATTGATCCGTGCTGCCATCGTCCGGGGGGCGAATAAACTGCGTAGGTTTCCGCGTTGGGGTGGAAGTTAGCTCAGGTCGAGACATCGACCAGCGAAAAAGGCGATCTTATCTTTCTGACAGAGAGAAAGAGTCTTATCCAAAGTTTGCTCACTCGATACCAAACAGGGTTTATTAAACAACTGGCACAGCCGTGTGCCAGTAATGAAATTGCCTTAACTGAACATGTTGTGAACATTAAACCAGTTATATTTGAAACAATTTTAATTCTGTAAATACAAATGCATGTATAATGTATCGTTTGTCACACGACGGGATTGAACAAGTTTTAATTAATTCCCACAGTTGTAAAACCATGTAATTATATCATGCTGCCCGTACAATGGCAATGGATAAATGCTCTCTGTTGGCTGCTTTCTCGAAACTCAGAACTCTGTTTTGTGCCTTTCGCCCATTGTGCTCGATAAGTATCGGGCAAGCGTTTATAATTGAAAATCAGTGTAATCCAATATCCCGGTCGAGGGGAGCGACATAAAACCGCGGGTCACCCCAAGGCGAAGCAGCTTTTCGAGCAGTGACTAAGAGAGAGGGAGAGAGAGAGAGTCTGGAGAGAAGAGGAACAAGCTTCCACCCTCCGAGAGAAACCACAAAGCGTATATGCGGCATTCCACATATTGTTTCCCAATGGGAATTCGTTCGCCTATCCGGGACATATTGCGAGGACTCTCCTGCCGCCTAGGTTTATTACGACTTACGAGGATGTTCAGCGTGCCGAGGTATTTACAGCTTATCCAGGGCCCAGCCATTTTCAGGAACCTCCCCTTTTACGACTGGATCGAGCGAACGGCACGCTGACAAAGTATAAGGCGAGAGTAAGAGTTATTGGAGAAAGAAATGGCAGTATTAAACGGGCGATCCTGTTAATCTGTCCAGACAACCGACAGTACTCTCACCTGGGATCTTTCTCATTCCTGGCGTAAGCTCCCGTATTTTTCATGTGTACCCGCCGTTTGCGAGTCCGTTATGGAAATGGCCCGCTGTCAGGAGGAATACGTAACCGGGCAGTCCCTTTATGGCTGATCAGAGGTGCAGTTTTAGCCAGGCTCCCCGGGCGCGCGTCCTTTATTTAGTATCACCATTTGCTCCATAACTTTCGAGACATATTTCTCAGTACTGGCTAGCGTCGCGCCATTTCTCCAAAGAGCGAGCACGAGGACAAATACGCCGCGTCTCTGCATCATTCGTAGGTCACGCTCCCAGAGGTTCCTCTCTAACAAGTAACAAGTAAGAACCTAAGAACCGAGTGCCACAGTAGAAACAGCCCGTGCGCCGTAAGACACGGGGATGATCTTCCGGCGGAAATGTCGCTTCGCCTTCAAAGTTTCTCGAATAAATCGTCATTTGTTTGTCGGCGAAGTTTCGCGGCAACAAAAGGGGTCACTTGGGTGCTTGTACCCGCGGAGTACAGTGGCGCGTGGTCTATGTATGTACACCTCCCATTTCACGTAAGGAGGACTCTTTTTTCTTCGGGGGCTCGCAGACTTCCGCCTTCCGCGCTCCTTCCTCGGCGAAGAGTCGAGTATTCCACCCGGGGGGGAAGAGCATCTATTTTATAGGACTGAGAAATATCGGCAGCATCAATAACGGTTTATCTCGAATACAAATTGCCACCCTGAGAGGACCACTGCCTTAAGAAAACACTCGTAATCCGTGGGGAGTGGAGACAGGAGCGTAGCGACAGCTCGACCGCGCCGGCTATCTATCGCCTTCGGGCGAGCAACCCTCCCCTTCCCACCTTCGATCACCCTGTTTATACGTGCGATTGCCGGCGACGTTGAAATTAATTCGGTCGCCCTCACCCACCCATTCTCCACTTTTCATAGCGCCGTATGCCTCTTACCACCTTTTAGATCCACCGGCCGTCCACGGGACCTCGATGCTGACGAACGATTTGTTGGTGTTCTATTTTTTCCCCAATGCCAGCTTGTTTGTAGAGGCAAGAACGTGTCAGTGTAAATATCATTGCATAGTACGATAGCATTAGTCACCGAGGTTGCTCCGGTCAATCATCCATTCCTGTCGTAGTCCACAGACTTGTTTACCGTACGTGTATTCTTCCATTTCCAGCCATGGAATTCATTAGCGGAGCTTCTTGCTTCTGGTCATTTGTTTTTTCGACCAGTGCCGCCGCACACTCTCGGCAGGTCCTCTTATTCCTATTGTCAAGGAAACGCCCGATACTTTGGCATGGTTTAATGGCTGGGCCGCGAGACGCGATGATGAATGACGCTTCCGGAATGGGAGAGATTCGGTGCGAGCCGGTGCTTGAAGAGCTTTTTTGCTGGGAAAGCTCGTTACGCTGTGGCGCCAGACTGGCCAGCAACTATGCGACGCGAACAATGTTGACTAATCGCTTTCCGAAGCCAGCTTGAAAAAGCCGCTAGCTATTATGCCAAGCTTTTTTAGATACCGCCACTGCCGCCGTTCTTACGGCCAGCATGTGTGATAGGTGCGGCTTGCCTCTCCAATTTCCCTATTCAGGTAACCCTTTCGGTTATGCTAGTTCCGAGGTATGTACTGGCTTTATTAGTGATTATTATCCTGATGCACAAAAACAGCCGGTACATAGTATAGAGTTTGCATATTCGTTAGCTACTCTAACGAGCGCCACTCGAAGAATACTAGACTTGAGCCGCAGAGCTATTTTACATTATACATCGAAGCTCTACGCCCGACTGCCACTCGCCCGTGTACTTCAAACTGGTTTAACATGAATGAGATATGAACGGCAGGAGAAATCTCGGTTAACTTTGATTTCCATTGGCGGCGGTGCTCCATTGAAAGCGGTACAAGGCAATCCCGCGCAGCATTGTGGCTATAAACCATTGAAGACACTATCTCTCGGTGCTTCGCGAATAGGAGCATTTGCTATTTGGCATCGAGGAGCATCTGCCACCGCGACAGATCGTCCTTACAATTACTTCGTTACACGCATCGCCGGATTCCTACATTTTCCGGCCGGATAGATTGAAACAATCGATCCTTCCGCCTCCGTTCTCTTCTTTCTCCCGAGTAGACACGGCAATCTCACCGAGTCAGCCCACTGACACTTTACTTGGACTTACAACCGCGCGAATTTCAACGCGCTACAGAGACAATCGAATCCCACCGGCAGCACGAGGGCCTATCGGTTCCCGCGATCGATATTACGATCATTCGGAATTAGCTATTTGCTGAAGGCGTCTGCCTGACTTGGCGCCAGAAATCATTCGAAACACGCCTCCTCCCATTCAACACTTGTCTCCTGGTTAACTTACGCGGAAGACTTTGACTTGGCAAAGAACGCTCCCTCTGCCAATATGTGCGGGCGCGGTGCGTGCAGGCGAGCGTTACACCCGACGCAACATAAATGTGATTGATATATTATTAAGAAGGCGGCTATTAAAGAAAAGCTCCACGCGCTCGGATGAAATATAGCAAGTTCTCGGGGCTGTATGGGGTCGGTGGGCTTTTGGGGGCCAGGGAGCATTAGTGGAGCTGGAAAACGCACGGTTCGAAGCGCCCGTCCGCCCGTTCGCTCGCCGCAGCCGGGCGGAATACGAAGAGGAGGCGGAGGAAACAGAGAAGAAAAGGGAAACGCTCGCGCGTAAATTTAGCGGGGGGTGACGAGGCTGCCACGTGGCGCCAATCCCACGGTTCCGAGTTGCACAAGTGCAGTAGCAAGGTCAGAGGGCACGGACCGTCCTGGCTACTAGCACTCGAGACGAGCGGCACTCCAGTGTCCTTCCTACCTACACGAAAAACGAGATAACTCGTCCCGCAGTGAAATACGATATTCATGACGACCTGGGGGGTCTCCTCGGTTACTGGCTGCATCTTTCCAATATGTATGTTCGTGGTATTTTACAATTTGGGTCCGATACGGCCAGGTTAGCTAGCCTTTAATGCACTTGCAATGTGTTCGAGAGACTCTGATGTTGGTACGCGACAATAAACGGATATGGATGCGATAGAGTGGAGGGAGGATATGTGAATTGAGAGGTTGCGGCGGATTATTGAAAAAATAGTCGGGTTTTCTCGGGGAGTCTATTGGAAGGTCGATACTTAGAGGCCGAATTTAATATCTCTCTGGGAAGTTGGCGGGAAACACATCGGGTCGGGCGATTCAACGGATGTTGAACAGTTTAATATCTAGGAGACCCCGCCGGGGGCGATTTCCTTTGCGAAGGGTGAGAATCGTCAGAAAGCCATTCGGCTGCGTTCGCACGAGAAAGCTTATATGCCCTTTCTTCCCTTAATCCCTATGGTTTTCGGGCGATCCGTGAAAAGTGAATTCGCCAGGCAAAATGAAATCGAAACGTTTGAGATTCCGGTAGGTTCGCCGGGCGTTTCTACGAAATAGAAATGGAAGTTTCACCGGGCCTCCTCGAGATCGGCTTTCCCTTTATTGACTTTTTGCCGAGGGACTGTCTCGAAGCTACTTTGTAATGATCACCGTGTAAGAACCGTGACGTCAGTGATTGCCTAATCAAGAGGACACGGATCGCGCGAATTTGGCAGCGTCACTCGGCATTCCCGTCACATCCTCGGAAAGGGCGCGCGGGAGATCGGAGAGCGGCTCGCTTCGAGGAGTGAGGTTAAATATTCCGCGGTGCGCCCCGGCAAGGCCGATTCCGAGGAGATTTAGTTTCACGGAAGGGTACGAGGTAAGAAATGGGCGGGAATCAGCGACGAAAGAAAGTAGAGGGCTATGCGGAAAGAGAGGAAGAAGGACACGGACGTACACAGTCGGAGCAGCCCCGGCTCGTGTCAGCTTAATGGAACGGAATTGAAATGATTTGCTTGGCGACAGGCACGGCACGTCGTCGCCTTCTGAGCTTGGCAGTCCGGTCTGGCCGAGCGCCCGTGTCCCCTTTCCCTTGTCTTATAATTGAAATTCTCGAAAGGAAAAAAAGTGGCTCCTCCAAGGAGAGGGTCCTCCCCGTCGAGGAGTCGCCGGAACAGGGAAACACAGGAGCGTTTCTGAACCGATAGCACTACTAATGGAGTTCTGGTTAAGCGTCGGTCCGAGGTACAACCTTCATTACATTTATCTCCCCGGGTTTGTGGTCCTCCCCAAATGTCGGCCGTGGGGTCTTCCCCCATCGAAACATAAGGCCGTTAAACGATTTAATTCAATTCCTGCGCTCTGCGCCGCCGCGGCTTTCATCGGGGTACATAGCGGCTCTCCAACGAATTTAACGCCTCCGATAGAGTAACGTCGCGCGCGCGAGCGCTCTGAAAATTCCACTCATTGCCTGCCACCTTGCCTCTCCATTTTGACACATTCTCCCTCCGTTTACCCCTTTCGCGTTCACTCTTCTCCTGGGGATTTGGCTTGCCGTGAATTCTTCGCCACCAATATTTAATTCGATCCTGTCTATGTCAGTTCGCCTCCACTGCCTCGAGAGAGAACTCATGAAAAGTGATTCCGCGAGGAGTTAAAACGAGCGGGTCTTCAACTCGAACTAATTAAGAAGGTGCGACGGAAGGATCCGGCTGGAGTATATTGTAGGCTTGGCGCAATATTTGGGGAGCAGTTGGAGAGTAGTCCCGCTTTACAATTATTGCCCACCCTAATGTGAAGCTTGACGCTCGGATGGATCACGGGATCGAGATAGGCGCGCGCGGTAGATACATGCACACAAGGCGCGCAAGAAGCTAAGAGAGGTTCGGCGGCCGCGCGCCCCACGGCGCGGCGCCGTTCCCAAAGAGCGGAGAGAACAATGCAAACTTCGAGATAACTTCAGAGAGTAGGAATCAACATGAAAGGGGAAGTTTCCATCTCTAATTGGTATTTAGGAGATCCGAAACGGAGCGAACTTTGCAGCACCCTCGCGTAGCCCCATGTGCACGCATCTATACAATATACTTGCCCCCCCCTCAGACTTCGTTCCTCCTCAAGCTTTGCTCCCTCAATTCGTGGGTTTCTTCGGTAATAAATCGGCCGGCAGACCGGTAGTCGGTCGTCGGATTAAGTATTTCTTTCAAAGAGTAGAAATTTCAGTCTCCGCAATACACCACGGGACATCGTTGATTTCCGGCTGGCGACGCAAACAGGCTCGCGCACGTGGCTCATTGTGCGCCGACGATTACGTACAATTATTTAGTGGAGCCGTTCCACCGTGAAGAGCGCGGCTTTCAGGGACCATTGTATATTCATGCGCACGCGAGTATGCAGATTTAAATGTACACGTAGACGCCGAGCTCTCTCCGCGACAGTGCCGGGCGGCTGCGCTGCCCTTTCTGGCGTTCTTCTGGCTCCCGGGGAGCAAGCCACTTCGTGTTTATCATCCCAGGCCGTGGCACCGGGCGAGATTAAATTATACACGCACCAATGTGTCTCAAAAAGACACGACCCACCTGCAACTTGGAATCCGGCTGGCTCCGCGCTCTTGCTGTGCCGCGCAGCTACTGGGAATGTCGGCTGAACAAATGGAATTCGGATATGACACGAGATTCAAGGGGATGTGCGCGCCCGGAAAAGTGGATGCCGCCGATCGATTCGGGCATGAAGCTAACCACTCAAAAGACCCCTCGCGACCATCTCCAGATTCACTTTCCCTCTTCACATTCCTCCCGTATAGTTAAGCTGCACGCGATCCGACAAATTCCCGAGGCACCACCCTCTTCGAAGAGAAAGGCTTTATTATGTACAAAGCGGTGAGGATGCAACGAGAAACGCGCGTCCATCCACTCTTTTCGTCACTGGGCAGAGAACTCTGTTGCAATGCTGCGCGTAACATGTTTCGGCGACCTTCTTCGAAGAGAGTGGGAAGACAAGACAAGCTCGCATCGATTTGTAGGAGCTTTAGTCATAAAAGAATCGATTATTTAAACAAGCATCTCCCGCTCTGACATAAAATCCGGTAGAAATCCTTGATAACAATCGAGTATGAAACATAAGGGGAATTGTATAGATGGCAGCATGAGATGAGAGGATCTCACTTCATAAAAGAGGGTAATTTTCAGGTAAACGCCGGCTTTTAAGCACCGTGCGGGAGCTTGCGCGAGGGATCCTACTAAACGTGAGAGGGTTGCTAGAACTTGGCGAAGATGGCGCCAGAGGAAGCTTCCACGGGTTGCGAAAATCCACCCCTATATCGTGTACGAGTGGACATCCCTCTGTTTTCTACTTTATCCAGCTCCGTCAAACACCAATCCCAGTCGCAGCTACAAATTATCAACACTCGAACCTCCCTGTCTCGAGTCCCGAGGCATGGACTTCGCACTTTAATGAAAGACTTTGGAAAGAGCTCACTTATTCCAATGACCCGCGGGCAAAGGGATCGAAGCCGGAAGGTCTGAACTTCCTCTCGGTAGATTTTCGCCGGTCCCCATGAATAAGGGAGTTGCTTTCGGCACGTGTTGCCCTCCCGAAATGAGAACGAAGTTGTCGCCGGTGTTGTTCGAGGGAAGAAATAAAGCGGTAAGAAGCTCCCGAAGGGTCGATCGAGACCCATTAATGGCTGCAGAGTGAAAGGAACTGGGCGACTGGTAGTAGTAGTCGTGTATCACCAGCTTTGTATAGGCGTGACCGAAAAGAAATACGAAGAAAGCAGCAGTAGTGCTTTCGATGAACTCCCCAACTCCTTGCGAAAGTATCTCTCACCCAGTCAATCCTCCTGCAGCTCCATTCCTTTTCTTCGAGATGCCTGCTGCCCTTAATCGCACTGGGGAAAAATACAAAGCAATGAATTCCATCTAGCAAATTTTTCATCTGACTGCGCGACTGCATCCTTTTACTCTATTGATCGGTCGATACTTTCGTCTTACGTCATTTGTGAGATGGCCGCTCTATTAGCTGTTTCTCAGAGCACTCTCGAATGACATTCCTATTGATGCAGGGTGTGGGGTGTACCTTAACGCCCGAGGGAGAAAGGAGCAACGTAAGACGGCAGGAAAACTTTATGGACTACGCGATGGTCACTGGATTCTGTTCGAGACGAACACTGGGGCTCCACGGTCCCCCTTTATATTGCCTTTCGCTTCGCTCTTCCCCCTCAATCAGCTCCTCATCTCTCCTTCGCCATCTCGCGCAATTTCTTTTATTGCCATCTCGATGTACGTCCGCGTGTCCTACGACGATTACAGTTAAGCTGTCGGAATCGGAAGAAAGTGGATCTGGACGTCATTCGCGCAGCTATTAATTACCGGCGAACATATGGGGAAACCCTTTCTTCTACTGGTGCCCATTGGTTATCACAACATTTACAGATATACTCAGCTGAAACGAATATGCATATACATTAATGCATTCGATCGGGAAATCAGTAGGATATGCACCGAGTGCTTCAATTAGCAAAGTGAAGCTCGCCCGAGCGGAACGGTCCGATATGGCAAAAAGTAAAAACCTTATAAAAAGGAACTCGGTGGCCGAGGTCCAATAATGCCATTTACCCGGCATAGTGGTCTGATCATCATACGTGTCCTTGTATTACTGAAACCCATTTGACCGTTGGCTTCAGGAGTAGTCTGGAGATCGAGCACAATTTCCCAGCAACTCATCCACGAGTATCGATTCCGTAGGTCAGCCCCGCATGGAACGAACTTCCTCGGTCGTTAACTTTTTCGGCCAACAGATTCTAGTACGGGATCTGTTTGCGCAAGTAATCGGACTAGTTGCAATTGGCAAGGGAGCGGGGGCTATCGGTGGCGTTTGTTCGGCGTCGCGGGGCCAGGGCCGATGTTGTCGTTTAATCGAAGAGTCTACTCACGTCGGCTGATGGTGACGAGCGCGCTTCTTCATTCTTTTCCACGCAGGAGGGGGGCGCAAATTGTATTATGCTCGGGCGAAGTTACTCGAGGAGAGGGGTGCCCGAGACCGATATGCCTCTGGCTCCTGGCCTGGTGGGCTCAACGAAAGCCACTTTCCCTCGGAGGAAGCGAGCGACCGGGTCGGCTTTATTCGGTATTTCCCTGTGTTTTGTCACGAAGCCATCCGCTGATGGATTGATATTTTTAATGCCAAGGACAGCCGATACACTTTCTCGCTTCTTCAGCCGCGCGGAGATCTCGCCCCCCGCCCCGAAAATGAAGACGTTTCCTCCCGAGGCGTTATTGTTCCTCGGGGGTGGCTCTGTTGCCTCCGAGGAGAGGCGGGCATCAAGGAACGTCCGTTTTATTGCCTAAGATAATGAGCTTTCTTCCGGGCCTACCTCGGGGGCCACGGGAGAGACCGGTATCCTCTTCAAATATTGCCAGCAATAAATAAACAATAAGCAAAGTGCTCGCGGTGCCGTTGAGGGGGCCAGGAGATATTTAACCGACTGTCAAAGAGACAGGTCAACTGGGGAAAGACACGCGAATTGATATTCTGGAGGGCCTTTGATTAATACACCGTGGGTCTCCGCTTCGCGTGGCTCCAATTGCGCCATGTATCGTGACAATGAAGAATCGAGTCGGAATTTGACATGGGCTGGTTCGATCGAGCCCTGCCGAACATTTCAATCTGCCAGGACACACTACCGCCGAAACGAGTAGTATCACTCGGGGAATAAGCTTCCACTAGGCCGCAATCCAATTCCCAATGGTGTTAGCCGCGCAGAACCGGAATGCAAGAACAATCCCTTTGCTCTGGAGCAGCGCATACTCGAAATAACGAATTAATACGGGTTCCGAGGCGAAAGGATCGATAGTTGGTACAGCGGATTGGCAAGGACGTCGTAAACCACGAGGCCCCGCCGTTAATTCGCGGCGAAACTAATTCTATGACAACACGGCAGCGATGTGCGCTACTATTATTTCCAGAATTTCCAATGACCCCGTCGGCCTAGACACCGCATTCGAGCCGGCTAGAGTGGACAATGCTTACCGAAGTCCGCGCCGTGCCGCCCGCTGGACGTAGGGGGGCCAGGGTGGTGGTCTGCAATATCGGCGTTGGCCTAGCGCCAAGACGCTTCGAAATTGCAGGATAACAGGCGTATATAGATAAAGCGATGTACTGCCTACCTATGCTACGCCTTCCACCATCAGTTACATATTTATTCCAATTGTTTCGCTCCGGCGTAAAGCTGCTTCAAGCGTTCGAGTCCGGTCCCGTACTCTGCTCTCCATCGAAGTCAAAGTGGAAATGGAATGTGTACGCCCACGCGATTACATAAACTGGCAACATTTTATAGATCAAACAGAGTGCGGGGAACAATCTTTTTGGAAGAGTAGGTTTGAGGAGATCGGAAATGATCGGTGGCTCTCTCGTGCACTATATGACTCTTTTGATAATTGTGAGAGTAAAGGTCGATTGAAGACCACCACACTTTATTTCCTAGCCTTTTCTCCTGCGGGAGATCGATGGTGCCTTATCAGGCTTTCATTCTAGAATTCCGCAGCGAGGTCACGTATAGGGCCTTTATAGGGAAAAGGGAGTGCGCAACAGAGAAAAGCGAAGGAGCGAAATATCGTGGTCGGAATGAGCCCGGGCGAACGTGCATCTGGGCGTGACGGCCTCGTGACGAGCCGAACCACCAAGCCAAAACGGAATCATTAGCGTGGCCCGTTAAGGGGGTTGCGAATTAACGGGCTTTTATCCGGCGGGACGACGAAATTCGACAATACGCCGGACCAGAGAATTCCATTAGTGATTCGGCGATGCGTCGTCGCTTCGGCGACGCCTGGATCGTTGACGGTAGCGATCCCGCAGTTTAATACTCGCCGACCTACAAGTAACATCCACAGGCGATCGCATTAACGCGCATCCACCTCAACTGTAAATACATTTACGCATCGGCACTGCGAGAGGCGAGGGTGTGAAAACGACCTCGCATAAAGCAGCCCTTGGCTAGGTATATTACGCCCATTCGTCAGTCGAACTTTACAATAGTTATTCGGAAAAATACTACGGAAATCTTTGACGAAGCTTAACCGCGAAAGGAAGTATTTGCGAGTGCCGGTGTGTTTTTAAACCACATTGAGTTTTCGCTACCCCCCGCGGTGCAGGTAAAACGGGATGGAGCAGCACTAAGCGCTCTCGTCCTTTCTAACAGTTGCTAAGCGGCTTACGGGTAGTTAGCTGAACTCATTTCCCTCGGTGTCTGCGCGCCCGGAGTTAAATATCTTTTGTTACGGAGAGTCTGTTGCCGGCAAATTGTTCGACGCACCGCCGCAAAATAATGGCCATTACATTACGGGAGAGCAATGTTTCCCCGCTGCAAGCCTCCCACTCGTACCCTTGTTTTTCATGCTCCGACTACTTTCGCCCATACGTACCTTAACGTATCTCCTCTACGTACCTACGCTCTGCGGAGAATGGACTCGAGCATTCGCGGAATTGCACTTGAGGAGAAACCGCAAGGCACGCGCACTGAACCGCGTTACTTATCTCTGCAGTAGAAAGTGATCATGCGCGTCGGAATTCCTCCTTTTTCTTATCTTAATTAGAGCACTCACGGGCGACGTTCGAGGGGTTGTATACGCAGGGCGGAAAAGGGTGTCTAGCGGGAGGAGCGCGCGAAATGGTGGTTTTGACGGGAGCGAAGGAACGCCGGTTTAATAGCATTTCCATTTGCCTAATGATCATAGCGAGCGGGCTCGCATATCGTAGCCCTATCCGCAGCCTCTTATCGCATTTCCTCTCCGCTACACAAGGGGCCTCTCACCAACGTGGCTGTGTCCCCGTGTTAGCACCCCGTTTCGCGTTGTTGTTGCTGGCGTACTATTGTAGATCGGATACACCCCCAGAACTCACCCCGGCTACCCAGCCGGGCCTTGCCGCCCGGCATTGTCAGCCAGCTACTTGGCAAATAAGATTATTACTGCGTAAATAACTTTCTTGCGCCGCGCGCGGATTATCCGGCAACCCCTCGTTCGGCCTCGCCGTTTCCTCGCTTTTCCATTGACTGCGGAATTCCGCCGGCTAGACCAGCGAGATTCCAACCGCCCGGCTCCCAGTACAGTACGTGTGTACCCCCTTGCTCTGGCACCGATGTACCTACGTGTAGGTAAATATGTGCGGAAGCACCTAAACTGGTTGCTACGCCGCAGACGATGTTTGCGGTCGGCCGTACGCGAGGCTCACATCGCGATTATGCGAACTGCATCCGAATGATGCATACCGGCCCGCACCACCCAAGAACACGGATCGACGCGTTTAGTTAGCCAGTCCTCCGACAAGTAAGAGACGTACCAATAACTCGACCTTGCTAAAGTTTCAATTCCACTAATTATCATACAAATGGTTCTATATTCATTCCCGGCGTGTCAGTCCAGCTATTCCGCACTACTTTGAAGTTTGAAAGCGTCTTTAGTTTTCAACTACTCTATGTACATCATAACTGATTCTGAGCAACCCTTCAACTGCTCCCATCCCATCATCTATTGAGGAATGGGAAAGGTGGAATATTAATTATTGCGCAGTTTAAGGGTTAAAAACAACTTGATTAATCTTGCCCTCCAAAGAACTAATGCATCGCTACTCCCATAGTTGCATTATTGTTTCATTGATAGTTGTAAAGGAAGTATCCGAAAGAAAGTGGAAGAAAGCGAATGAGTCCTCGAGAAATCGCTACCAATTCTCTCTAGCGAAGCCGCTCCTCTTTCCCGCAGAGTCGGCGGGAGCGGCAGCAAAACAAAGGGGAGAAAGAAGAAAAAAGCACGAGTGAAGCGTCTCACGAGTGACAGACTCTTGAGCAACGCGGCATTTTTCGCGAAATGGGTCGGCTATTCTTGCGCTTGTTTGCCCGGGACAATTCAGTGGAAGCCTACCAGACCGATATCGTCTCGAATGCCGAGGGAAATCGTGGCTTCTTTGAGCGCCGATAACGCGTCGCTTTCCGGCGATTCGACGGATACTCTCGATCCGTTCTCCCTGACATGCGCGCGCGAGCAGTCTCCCTCTCGCTTCTTTTTTTCTCGCTACCTGTGCCGCATCCCACGTTTTAATCGTCCCATTGTACTGGTGGCGTGGCATATATGGGTCTGCCGGTATTGTGGTTGATATCGCCGCTGCCGCCGTCCCGCTGGTTAATATCTCGCCGACGGAGCACTTCGGCATAATCTCCGACTCATTGAAACTTCGTCGCGTAAAAGCAATAGCGACCTTAATAAGCACGTCTAATCTGTAGACGCGCACAAGTGGGAACTCGCACCACCCAGTCCACGTCTCACTCGAGTGACGGCTCTCGCCGCCAAGTCCCGGGTGATTCTTTAGTGTGGAACTTACGAACTTGTGACTTCTCGTCATTTTAGCCGCGCATTTTCATTGATTTCCGCCAGCATTTGACGCAGTGGGAAATTAGAATTTATACAATTATAGTGTGATTGATATTCGAAGTAACGAAAAGCTGTAAGTTCTTATATTAACAGGGGCTGTTTGTTACTACTGCCTATGGAGAATCCGAAAACCGTGACAGTGATTGGGGCAGAGAGGACCCGTTTAAAAAATCTACCGGCAACTAATTCCAGCCTGACAAATGACTCGCCCATTCGAACGAGTTTAAGCCTTGTCAGCCGGCTCCTCTTAATTATAAGAATTACGATAAGTAAGGAAAAATGAAAGAGTGCGAAACACGTTCCTGCATTTCTCCCCTATAAATAGGCTCCCACATAAGAGTATAACCCTAGTCATGCGTGCGCAAGATGTCTGATATGGAAACCGGACGACGGACTTTCCAATTAACACTTGACGTATAAGATCTCTCGCGGCTAATGACAGCGTTAATCCGCCCCGAGATCGGTGTAAGCGATTTGCCGATTTGTTCGGATCGCCCTGTCCGACTCGGAGATAAGTGTGTACACTTGAGGACCAAGTTACTTTCGCGGTGACGACTAATCGGCTCCGGTGGGATAATGACGCTCCTCAACTAGGATGGAGCGCGATGGTCGGGATGAGATGTAGTCGATGCAGTTAATAGGAAAAACTTTCGTTACGTATGCAGTCTGTAGCAGACTGCCGCGGTTCTCGGTTCCGTAGGTGGTAGGTGGTACCAGAGGATTCTGAGTGCTCGTGTATAGATAATGCATGTGCTATGCAGTCGCCGGGCTATGGAAAGCGAGACGCCAGTGAGTTCGCAGACATTGGACTAGACACATTCGGCGACATGCAAATCATATCACTACCGTCGCACGTTCCTCTCGTGCGGTACCGTGGGCGCGATAGCATAACAGCCTGCTTACATAAATATCTTTCTATTATGGCACTGATCAGATTTACGGTTAGTAATGCCATTAACATAAGACATTTTATCAGCCACTAGGTGCAATCACCCTTCCATTCTCGCGAGCATTTACTCGCGACGGAGTTTCAGTACTCTCGACACCGGGGCGCAAATATCTTCGCACTATCGGTTCGCCATTTTCCAAGTGGAATAAACATTACTTCCTCTTTGCAAATCAAGGCGAAACTCCGTGTCGTCGGGGTCGCTCGGCTCGCGACAGACCGGGAGGTATTTTAATAAAACAGCAAGCCGGCGCGGCGCGTAGCTAAGGGAAGACGCTCGACTCCCCCGAGCTCCGTGGAATCCATTCAAGGAAAATCTTTGGGATAAGACTCCGCGCGCCAACCGCCGAGTATAATGACCCGTATTAATGGCCGTCGAGACGCTCCTCTTTTCGAAAACATGAAAACATTCCTCTCGAGACAGAGGATGCGTCGTTTGCTAGCCAAGGTCCCTCCCATCCTGACGAGACGCCTCTCACAATTCTTCCTCCCCGATCTCTGGACGGAAGCCTCTGCCGATGCTATCCCGTCTCCGGCCGTCCGATATCAATGCCTGCCATTAGTTTGCTCTACGCGGCCGACGGCCCTCCGGGGTTTTAAGTAATTGCGCGATGCCAATGTCTTCCGCTGCGGACGCAACCAACTGCTCATTGTTCACCCCGGCCAGACAAGCTCCAGACTTGGCAGACTTCCGCGGCATGGAAAATCAGCACCGATTAATTTAGCCGGCGAAAAATTGATTTTTGATGCCGTGAACGACGTCCGCCCTTTCGAGAGAATCCGTTCGCGTTAGCATTCGCTTTCAATCGCTGCATCCTCTCCATTTGACGCGGAGGATACTCGGGATACGTCCGGTTCTCCGAAGACAGGCCTGTTCCGTTGGTATTCTCTTGTAATCGGTACCCTTTCATCACTCTGAGCAGCAGCCTAATGGCAGCCCGATGAATCCACGCCTCGCGCCAGACTCCATCCGCATGTCCATTGACGGCCGGGCGGAGTGGGTGTATTTTTAAGTAATTGCACGTCAACTTGCCCGTCCGGCCTGACAATGGTAAGTGAGTGGCACTCGGTGGATTTGCTTGTAAAATCCGGGGAGACGCGTGCGACAGGATGCGGTCTCTGCGGCAGCCAGCCAATGCTCGCCTCTCGCAGTCTCGCAGTAGAGCTCTGGCGATTATGTAAATGTTGCTCATGGAGGCGCAACAGATGCCTCTCTCCAGCGTCTCCTCCACCTTTCCCCCCCAGCAGTGCGGATTTCAGCTGCTCCCGCTAGCCGACGCGGCCCCCGTACACTACGCCTACACCCTAATCCCAATAACGTCTCCAGTCGCGGGTCCTCTCTCCCTCTCACCGCGGGATATTGTTTAGATCCGGCGGCGAAATTCCTTACAAATTCGAGAAAGTGCGCGTGGTGGCTCGGCGGCGAGCACTCCGGGCGGAGGGTGCGAATTGAAAGGGAATCGAGCCGCCAATCCAAGCCCCAAACACCCTCCGAGGACGTGATTACTCGCTCGCCGAAACTTGGCCCAAGTATCTGTCAATGGGCCGCGTAGCACAGCTTACTGCCGGAGTGCAATGATAACTGTATTACGCGGCCCATACTGTGCGTATCGGGAGTGCGTGATTATTCGCACTGGTTCTATAAGCTTTAATTGGCGAATCGCGGTGGGTATGCGCTTAATCTTGATTGTGTCCCCCCGGCATGATACAGCGGTGAATGCCGCAGCCCCTTCTGTGGGGACGTGTCACCATTTAATAGCCTTTTTGTGTCGCCCGTTCAGCGATCACGCGAGTGAGCACAATATCAAGCGACTCCCATTAAAGCCCCGTCTTCGCGCATGGCAGAGATTACCCACTTTCGTCAATCGCAATCAATTGGCAGCTGAGCGTGCAGTCGGAGCCGATGAATCGAGTTATATTTTGACCCCGCGCCTATAGCCAGTATTGCACACGCTTTTACTGGCACGCACTCCGATTTATATTCACTGCGCGCCGATAGGAGGTTCGTTCGCACGGCGAGCACGCAGCAGTGGACAAGGGAGTGAGAGGGGCCGGGTTTAATGTAAATTGCGTTAGTGCCGTGCAATCTGTTTTACCAATAACGAGTTTTTTCCCCCAATTATTCCCGCGATATATCATGGCTTGGGATCCATTAAAGGATCGGCTCTAATGACTTGTCCGGGCGAGTAACGTGCAGATCCGCGGGGAAAGAAGGCGGTCGTGTCACCGTGCGAGCGTGAGGATGGGATTACTCGCGTTACTACGTGCATACCGTATATCCGAGGTAATGGATCCGGTCAGGATAAATAGCCCCGAGAGCGTCTTGTAGCGCGTGAACGGGTCGAAGGGACCATCGATCTAATCTCGAGTGTGTACGGTAAGGAAGGTGCAACCTGTCGTTAATAACCGCTTCCTCCCTGGCTGGAATGCCAACGCAGTTTAATCATCGAGGGCTTCGAGGTGAGAAGCAAGCCCACCCCGTACCCTGCACGACCACCGCCCTTGAACACACGCCTCTTATGAACTCTGCTCGCACTACTATCTAGTATATGTATTCCGGTTCCCGGCAGTAGCTGATTATCGTAACTCGGCATAAAGAGCGCTCGGACCTTCACGTCTCTCCCAAGGCTCAGGACATCCGTTGAGAATATATGCGATCGATTTCTACGTCGCGCACTTGGCGTGCATGCCATGTAGTTCACCTTAATAAGGTCTAACGTTCTTTTAAGTGCCTGATAGCAGCCGCGCAGGTGCGGATCATCCCAAGATTTATTGTAACGGTCCGCCTCTACTTAGCTTTAATAGATTTTATTAATCACACTCGCTATCAAGTGCGCCTCGAGTACCCACCGGCTCCGAGTACTGGCTGTGATAATAACGCATCTGCCAGGAGTGACTCGATGCTGATAAAGTAAGTGAGAAGCGCGAGTCGTATCTTTTAAGTGGTGCACAGCCTTCCTACCGGTTTCCCCTCTCGGCGATAGCAGTTCGCGCATAATGAAAGAACGCGTCAATATTCATGGACCCGTGTACCTTAATAATATATTAAATGAACCCCATCAGTTTTCGGCTTACGAGCCAGCCCCATCTCCCCCTGATATGATTGCATTTTACCAAGCTAGCAATTCTGTCGTTGACAAACAGCACGCAACTCAATCTTATCAACCTTCAACGGTGCCTTCCCGTTATTAGTTCAATATGTCCAGGAATAATAATTATTTTTTTAAAGAGGTGCCGATTAATGGTCTCAGAATGGAAAAAATAGTCGAGTGTAATACAGAATACGGAATGACCATCGCAATGACTATCCAGTCTTCTGCCCGTTACCCTTCGCTCAATCATAATAAACTCTTGGCATACAGCACACTGTCCTACACTATACTGTATATATCTCGCGTGTCTTCCAGAATTCATGTATCTAGGGAATTGGACAGTAATAGGATTGCACCAAGCAGGGCATAGGTCGCCAGCCAATTTCAAGGATCCAGAAAGGTTTTCATCGGACATAACTTTTCGGGCGGAGAAGGGGATATTTCTTAATTGGTGTTTACAGTTTGTTATGTCCGTTGCTTGTTCCGAGAAGTTCAAGTTCCACTTCATCTTTCGCGGGCAGAACTTCCGGGGGCTTTCTCGCGAGCGCTCGCGTATACACTCTCCACCGTATCGTTTCTTTCTTTTGCGAGGGCGCCGGAGAGTGGCGGTACGCGCAACTTTCTTCGAAAGTGTATTAGAGTTTTTGCTTTCGCGGACTCGAGCGCATTCGGCGGCTGTTCATAGAGCGCGTGCGGCTGCGGCGCACCGGTTACGAATAGCGCACTTCGGCTAAGCCGGAGACTATTTATTACAAGTTGGTTACTGGAAGTCAAGCCGGGGGCCCCAGGTTGCTCAGGGTAATACTCCCAATGTGCTCGATGACTCATTCCCCGAGGCTCAGATGGTATCGCCCTTGCCTCCTACATTTCGCCGATTACGCAGCCACTATCGCAGACCCTACCCTCCGCTGCAAACAAACAAATGTAAAATCGACGTAAAAACCTTCCGAGTCCCCTGAAACCAACCCCCCTAACAAATAAAGTGGATAAAGCCCCACAGTTAATGGTTATTGGGAGCCCAGTTTTTTTCTAAGCACTTTACCAACTGAGCGCGCGTCTCTGCATATATCGCGGAGCGTGTCTGGTCTGGTCTTTCTCGCGGCAATGGAGATCTTTGGCGATTAAAACCGGCGTGTGCTCCGACGGGATGAGGAAAGTCGTACCGGCGACTGTGAGGCTCGACTCCCTGTGATCCAGCTCTCACGCAGCGCGTCAGAGAACCGCCCCCGCCGTCGCCGCTTTCAACAGCCTTCGCAGAACAAAAGAGCGTCGAATCGGCGTGGAGCGGCATTTAGGGAAAAAAGATAGCGATTTTCCTAAGAGTTCTAGGAAGCGTGGAGATAGGATCGCTCGGCGCGCCCGACGAAAGAATGGGAGGAGTCGATGTCCGTGGAGGAAGCAGAAGGTACGCCGGGCGCATCTATCGGCACGCTCTTTGACAACAGCGGCAGTGAATGAATTATTCAATCGAGTAATCACGACCGTGTCGCGATTGCGAATCGCTCGCCACGGCTGAATGGTCGCGAGGTACATTTCTACGTAGAGTCGCAGAGAGTGGCCGGCTCGAGGGAAGTGCGTTCGAGAGAGAGAGAGATCGGCCCGGAGGGAAGGGGAGCGACGCGCGCTCCTCTCGTTCAATGGCCATTTGTATTTAGCACAGGCGTCTAATGACCGTCGTTTAGCGATTACTAATTCAACATTGACCTTGGTTAATTAGCGAGCGTTACGATCTCCTCCTGGTTGAGGCCTACTCGACTCAACAGCCGATCGGCCAGCGCGCGTTAAGCATCTCGCTGCGTCGCACACTAGCAAATAACACAGAGTATACAGAAGCCGAGCATTAGTGCCGGATAACAGCGAATTGCTGACCTGCTTCGCCGAGCGGCAAACGGACTTTTTAAAGAGCCGTTCTTAATGTGTGTGCACTCGCCAATTTAGCGACGCCCGTTTGAAATCGTATGTACGTGTATACGAGTTCGGCGCGCGCGCAATCTAAAAGGTTACCACATAACGTCGCGAACGCCCGGTGAGTTTCGCCGGCCGTAAAATCGGCAAATCGACAGGAGGCCGCTGTAATTTACGTTTCTACGAACAATGCCTCGCGAGGAAAGCCATTCCGCTTCTCTCACCAGAAAAATCCATTATAAATCACTCGGTGTGTTAGCCGGTCAGTGCTGTGCGAGGGAGCAGTTGCATTCCTCGTATATCCAGCCGCCCGGCAGTGCACCGATTCCTGCTTGAACCGCACATGGAAAGGGAATACTGTTAAGACGGTTATAGATGACAATATATGATGTATTACAGATGCCTGCGATGAAAAACCGTGTCGGTTTCGGAAACTGGGAAGCATTTGCTGCGCGAGCGCCGCCGAGACTCTCTGATATTCGGTGGGTAAGTGTTAAGCGGCTCTCAGTGGTATTAGTGACTAGTGTGCCGTTGGTAGCATTAGCAGGTAATGTCGTAAGGGTGCGGCGTGTTTCCGTGGTCATAAAACAGACAGTTCCTGCGCGATACGATGCTAGGCAGGGAGAGTAGGGATATTCCACTCGAGTGCACCTATATATATGTAGCTACCACCACCAACCTCGCCTCTCCCGAGGACCCGTTGGCAATGCTCCTCCGTATCCATGCGTCGTCCTCGTCCTCGTGGGCGCCGCCGTCGTCCTGGGCCACTCGTGTTCTCCGGCGTTGGCGAACGCGTGCCGTCGGAAGCTGCGACACGGTTTGGCTCTCAGGAGGACAAATAGGAACGGCCCCGGGGCCGGGAGGCTATGGACAAAAGGAGAAAACGTGATAACGACGAGAGGGAGATTGTTGTTCGGACCGTACAACCCCCGTGGATGCCCGACATCGAGCAGCCTCGTTTCCACCAGCATCCAATACCGAATTTCGACGCCCTCTTCTATACCGCCCTCCCTCTACTTATGACCCCTCGCCCCTACATATGCTGCTTATTACGGTCTGCATACCCTTCTTCCCATCCCTTTCTGCCTTTATGTATTAACGCAGCACTCGATGACCTATTTGTACTGGCCCTTGCGCAAGTCCATCGAGACAGAAAAGTTCCGCTAAATATCCTATCGACGGTCCAATTCATTAAAAACTGTATTACTTTGATTAAAAACGCTGTCAGTGACGAGTGCTCCGGACGCATTGAAGAAGAAGCCGGTTCCATTGGCCACGATTGCACTTGACAAGGACAGTATTGCCGTGAACGGTTATGGAATAATTAAAATGTACAGTGCACTCATGCCATATGACTTGCCTGGCGCAGGCTATCCTGCTGTACATGTTACCTTGAAAATTGAATGATAACGCACGGAAAGGGAGTAGGAGGGGATTAGATCACGAGGGTGGGGCGAGTGTTGTTGAAGCTGTACACGGCAATATGAATATCCGGCACGGTCGCCTACGCCATCGGCCGCACCAAATTCAACCCCTGCGGCATCCGCTCTTCCGTCTCGATCCCCGATCCGGCTTATGAATCCCGGAGGTATCGCCCTGTGTACCTTCCAGACGCGCGTCCATGTATGTGAGCCCACACGAACATACCATGTGCGAAGCAGTTGCTTCGAACCGTATGGAAGTAGGACTGGGATAGAGCTTAATGTATGTAAAGTACACAAATTGAATATATCGTTTAAGTGGTATAGGCCGACAGAGCGTCGGGTGGTAATAGTAGCAGTCGCCAGACTGCCAAATGATTTTCCAGCGGCGGGAGAGGCCGGCGTAGCCACGGGCATTGATTTCACTCGAGCAGAGGGTGTCGATAAATCAAAGGGCGCCCGGGGCAGTTAGCGTGTTTAGATTAACTGTTCCATAAATTAAGGTAATCAATTTTAAGTGGAACGCGCTCCACGGCCGCACGGACTGCCCGTGGCGATTCCGAAATCGGGTCTAGGAGAAGAAAAAGTATGAAGCTGCCAGGAAGAAGGTGTAGGTGCGAAGGTGGTGTTCGCTTTCGAGGGCGTCTCGCCAGGTCGCTCGGTCGGGACTCATGGCGAAAGCGGCGTCACAACCACAACCCTCATTAGTCAGACCCCGGCTTCTTCTCCCGATGACTGTCTTCGCCATACGGCGAATGCATGCGCCGCCGAAGCTCCGGTATTTTTTTAGGCATTTCAAATGTAACGTATTGTTGGTCTCTCCAGGTAGCCTGTCATTCGAACACGCTTTTTCTCCCGGCCAGACAGCTGGTATTCGCGGTCGCGCACCGGCGAGGGAACTCGACGGGCAAGAATAAACCACGGATACTTTTGTGAGAAGAGAGGGAGAGAGAGAGAGTAGCTCGTACTCCTCGGCTGTATCACGATGACGATGCAGGTTCGATCGTCGGGAGCGGGAGTTTAACGATGTGTAAGCAGCAGGCGCGCAGGTCACTTCTGCGACGATAATAAATCGTTAAAAGGGGCGATGACGGGGTTGTTTGAGGAAGAAGGCCTTGATCGAGCATGATTCGAAAGCTTCTACAATGAAAGCCCGGCTACCGTTCGGCGTCGAGAGCCGATTTGCATCGACCACTCCAACCGTAATTGGTTCTTCTCGGCAGCATATTTGATTGTTACTCTTAATCAATGACAGGGTACTCCTGCGGAGAGTCTTGCTCCTATCTTTTCCACTTATCGCTACTTCGGGTCATTTATCGTCCCGTTGTGAGTCCTTTGCTTCAGTATCCGCACGAACAAACATGCAATGCTGCTCTTATTCCTAGTTAGTTAACGAACAATGTCTCGTAACTAGCAGGCCCCTTTTTTCCTTTGAGCCAATCGTTGAAGCGTACCTGGGACTGTTTTGTGATTGTGATGACATCCCGTATTTGACTCTCGTAAAGGAATATGTTACTGGCTCCGATATCCTCCCAATCGAAGCCACTCCGCGGCCAGCGTGTGAAAGTAGAAGAAGCGTTGTATATTCAGGTATTCAGGACTATGTATCCGGTGAAGTTTCGGTGCACTGGTATTTACGGTGACACAGAACTGCGCCAGCCCTCCTCGTTTTACGGTCATGTTTACCCGATAAATTACCGTTTTGCCGGTGACTCTAGCGCTGTTGCGGCTTCGTAAGCACATTAAGGCAGTGCGGCACACGCTATATACGTTCGGGGACAAATGAGAGACAGTCGTTTGCCTGACACGAAAACACAGTTTCGGAAATGAAGAAATTGCTCAAGCCGCATTGCTCGACTTTCATACATATAGGTGTGACTTATAGGAACATTTCGTGACTCACATTTTTAAGTATAAAATGTATACTTGGCAGAGATTGCTTCCTTCCGATTTATATTCAGATTGACGCCGGCGCGCAGTAGATTTCCGAAATCTTTATTAAGAGGTCCTTTATAATGCAGAAGCCGTAGCGGCCTTTCTATGGCCAGAGTCGGCTGCTATCTTTCATCAGGAATAATCTAATTTTCCGCCGCGCTGCCGCGAGATGTTTGTATCCCGGGAATTATGCGCTCGATTTGGATTTATAATAAAGAGCTCCGGGGATAGTGGCGCGCGTCTGATTCGGAGGCGCGAGGGCGCATAAATTATGATAATCCCGGGGAGAGCGCGCGGTGCCCGCAGCGGCGGAGGGCACTAACAATTTAAATTCAGTTAACGCAACACGTCTGATTTGATGTAGGCCGGGCCACCTGCCGGTGAGTGGTCGTCGATTTTAAGAATGAAATTCTTAACGAGCCCTAAACCCCAGCACCCTCCTTCAACGCTTGAAAAAAAGTCTGCTGCGGCCGGCTGGATTCGTGACCCTCGAATTAAGTGAAATATACGTTCCCCGCCGATGAGCCTTTCCTGCCTTCCCTCCTACTCGGAGACTCTTTCCATGTACCCCTCTCTGCATGGAATATTAACACCTTCACTGCCACTCGAGCTCTCTTCGCCGTCCGTTCCTCGAAAATACCTTCTCTGATTGTCTTCATTTCGTTCAATCGACTATTCACTTAGTTATTACTCCGTTTGAAAAATCAAATATTAGTCAATATGCTTGTCGTGTTACTATACCGCTTTCAAAATGAGTGTGATTCAAAATTCCGCAAAGGTCGAAGTTCGGTGGCCACCGCCCACTAGCGACCATCCTGGCGGACGAATGTGTTAATACTTGGCGGTGGTATTACGGGGCCGGCAGCAGTACTTTGTAAATTTAATGTACCAATTTGCAACGGCAACCCAGCCAGTCGGTGCAGCGGCCGTGAACAGTGTACATGTACCGGTTGTTTCGACGCTGACTGAAAAATAAGCAATTCAATTAATTGGTAATGTGTGTTGAGGCAACGAGAGGTGCGCTTTATCGGGCCCGCCAAATGCACCGGGCAACGATCGGCCAACGACGATTAAGTCCGCATAGCTTCGGCTTGCTCGCCCTTTCGCTGAAAAGGAATATGTACCGGGCTGCCGTAATATACGGTCGTAAGATTGCCCAGAGAGTTTCTACGTGCAATCGAAGCTGAAGTTTAGTGGCACTAACTCGGCGGCCGACGTGGACGCCAGTAAGGAGCCAATTAATTTAACGAAGTGCGCCATTACCTTCCTGCCGGTGTCGGATAAGCAAAATCAAAGGACCGAACTCTCCACGTGTACGCTAATCTGGTCGATGATTTTTTTCCCGTCGCGCCACAGAGAACGCAACTCCTCCGGACTCTATCAGGGGAGCCCCTCCAACGAGTCAGCGACAGCAGTGAACCAGGCATCTTTCAGAGCGACGAGCCTACCCTTGAGGCCATGCCCGCCGATCAGTTTTTATCGTGCGAGTCAGCTTAAGGCGCTTCATCTCAACGACGCCGACGCCTCGCCGCCTAAGTGTCTACTTGAACTGTCGATGTAATAAAAACGATGGAAATAAATGAAGGGAATGATGATAACGGTGACGCCTCTGTTTGTCGCTTGACGCTTCTTGGCCACCCACGGTAGATATGTATTTCTAATGTGAGTACAGGGCGATTCAGTTGGCTTTCAATCGTTCATGATGGATTTGGCCAGTTGGAAATGAAATAATTAGAAGGTGTCCAGTAATTCTAATATTAACGAGTCTTTTCCACGCACTGACATTTATTTATAATATCAAATTGGACCAATAATGAACTCGTATGTGAAGGGCATTATTAAAAGGCAAATGACAAACCCTGTAGACATAGCCACGAGAATAACCAAGTGAAATAGAAAGGGGCCAGTTCTCGATTGGTGTCTAATTCCGTGGGTTTCGTCGGAGCATAATAACAGTGGTCCGATGCAACGGCTCTACGCCCGACTGGCAATCAAGAAGCGCACTAATAGGTTAACTAAGCCTCAAATGAACGCTAATGGAATAAACATTTCCGAAAAAGTGCCAACCCTAGAGGCGACAGCACGCGTCTCTTCTCCCAGGAATAATATTTACGCAACCGATCCATTCCGTACGGGGGAGCCTGCTGCCGCCCAAGGAATGAAAATACTTTTCCCCTGAAAAGCAGGAGGCTTCTCGAGGAACCTGCGGGATTATCTGCCAACCTGTAGCAGCCAGGCACTAAATGCAAATTAGTCGCGACAAACATTATCTCCTGCAAACATTTTCCGCGCGCGCGTCGGACGACGATCGGTCAATGACTCGGCGAAATGAACTTTTCCCGGCGGCTTGGCGCGCGCGTCTTTCGTCGCCGCTCGGTCGGTTCGCGCGTCTTTTGCATAGTAATGAAAGAAGGGGTGGGGGGCGCTGAAAGTTTATAATCACATCCGCGGATAAGGTAAATTCGCAAACTCCCTCACGCCGGATTCTGACACGGGGATGATATTACGGCGGGGCCGAGCGGTCCTCGAAGACGTCTCTCATCCGGATTCCTCGAATGTCTTCGCGGCAACTTTTCCACATAGGAGCTTTGTACATAGCGCACGCAGAGTCGCGGCCGAGCGGCGAGCCCCGCAGTTTTCTCGTTCGCCCAGGGAAACGGCATGCAACTGTCTTGCCGCGGTTACGACCAACGGAAGAGCAAGCCAACCGGGAGGAGAAGGAGGAGGTCGAGAGGATATGCTGGAGCGACCTACGATAGGAGAGATAGGGGTCATTTCACGTCAACTGTCGAGGTTTATTCACACATGTTCGACGATTTTGATGAAATTGGCAGTATTTGTAGTTCGCAAAGAGCTGATTCCAACGCAAAAATCCGTTGCTCGCTAACTCAATTATTTTTTGAGTTACACGCACTCAAAGTTTGGGGTCAATTTTTTTTCAAAAATTGATATCTCCGTAAATACTGCAGATAGCCACATCGTTCGAGCGCCAAAATAAAGAGAAAGGATTGAAGTTTAATAAAAAAAATATTCCATTCAGGAACACTTGTTTGGAACTAATGCTAATGATAAAAGTTTATAACAAATGCTTGCCATTCCCACGGGCCAGCATCGATTGTGAAGAAAAAAAATCCCAGCCGTTGCTATAAGTCTCTCGCATGACCCCTCCAAAGGATTTTCAGAAACACGGCCTGGGGGCCGAGTTATAAATTTTTATTGCCGTGCGCGCCCGGTCAATCTGCCGGTGGTGCGCGCCGCGCTCGGCTGGCGCGCGGGTGCTAGACCCGGCACTCGGAATACGTACATACATTCAAAATGGTCATACCTGTTCAGTTGCTTACAGGATACCTGCCACAACACAATATGTGTCCACGATGGTACGTATCCGTATCCGGATTATGCGATTAGGAGCTGCCATAAAGCAATAAACATCGTTTCCTCTCTGTGTTACCCGGGCTTGGGACCGGCGACTGGCCACATTAAAAACGTGTTTTGCAGGACCCAAATGCAATTAAATTATTTCGAAATACCGACATATAAGTGAATTTTAGTTACGCGTGAGTTTAATCACTTGACCGTGTTTATTTTCTAAATTTGAATATCGCTTTATTAAGAGTGCAGATTCGTTAAGTGGTATAATCGCGTGGTGTTTTTGTGTTCCGGGTATCGATTTTACTTTAGAAAAACGGTCCTTGAGAAATTGATCAGTGATATTATATTCTTCATTAGTGCAGAAATTAAATGAAATTGTTTTAAAATGCGATGTAGCCCAATCATACAATTCACGGGGTTGACGACGAATTGTCTTTCGCGCTGTTACTTGTATCTGTTTTAGTCGGAGAATCTATCGATTGCGTGAAGTCCACGACTAGAATTAGGTTTTTATGTTTGTCAGCAATGTAGGACGCGATTAGATAGATCAAGAGCAATAGAAATTCCGATACCTGATCAAATTGAAGCAGAATCCAGTGCCGTAAATCTAGAATCATCCGATACGAATGCTGATTTGTTTAATATTCCAGCTCGCGATCTGATTGAAGCAGGACCTAGCTTCACGCAATCGATAGATTCTCCGACTAAAACAGATACAAGTAACAGCGCGAAAGACAATTCGTCGTCAACCCCGTGAATTGTATGATTGGGCTACATCGCATTTTAAAACAATTTCATTTAATTTCTGCACTAATGAAGAATATAATATCACTGATCAATTTCTCAAGGACCGTTTTTCTAAAGTAAAATCGATACCCGGAACACAAAAACACCACGCGATTATACCACTTAACGAATCTGCACTCTTAATAAAGCGATATTCAAATTTAGAAAATAAACACGGTCAAGTGATTAAACTCACGCGTAACTAAAATTCACTTATATGTCGGTATTTCGAAATAATTTAATTGCATTTGGGTCCTGCAAAACACGTTTTTAATGTGGCCAGTCGCCGGTCCCAAGCCCGGGTAACACAGAGAGGAAACGATGTTTATTGCTTTATGGCAGCTCCTAATCGCATAATCCGGATACGGATACGTACCATCGTGGACACATATTGTGTTGTGGCAGGTATCCTGTAAGCAACTGAACAGGTATGACCATTTTGAATGTACGTATTCCGAGTGCCGGGTCTAGCACCCGCGCGCCAGCCGAGCGCGGCGCGCACCACCGGCAGATTGACCGGGCGCGCACGGCAATAAAAATTTATAACTCGGCCCCCAGGCCGTGTTTCTGAAAATCCTTTGGAGGGGTCATGCGAGAGACTTATAGCAACGGCTGGGATTTTTTTTCTTCACAATCGATGCTGGCCCGTGGGAATGGCAAGCATTTGTTATAAACTTTTATCATTAGCATTAGTTCCAAACAAGTGTTCCTGAATGGAATATTTTTTTTATTAAACTTCAATCCTTTCTCTTTATTTTGGCGCTCGAACGATGTGGCTATCTGCAGTATTTACGGAGATATCAATTTTTGAAAAAAAATTGACCCCAAACTTTGAGTGCGTGTAACTCAAAAAATAATTGAGTTAGCGAGCAACGGATTTTTGCGTTGGAATCAGCTCTTTGCGAACTACAAATACTGCCAATTTCATCAAAATCGTCGAACATGTGTGAATAAACCTCGACAGTTGACGTGAAATGACCCATAGATATATTTTACTGCCGCCGACAAAACAATAAGGGCCCCAGCGGCCAAGTTCTGTATACATTAGAGAGCGGCATGGAACTTCGGGAATAAGCATCGGCGTAATGGCAGTTTTATTGGAGATTTATTCGCGGATATGCGCGCAATGACGCGCGACCCGTAAACAACGAGGACTCGAAATCCTCGGGTTTTATCCTCGCATCTAATTATCATTCCCTCGGCGAACTTTCTTGCTATCCACGCACTGCGTGTGCCTCCCTTCTCCGGCGCCGTAATGCGATACCTTCAATCACGAAGCATACCCATGCGTGCGTTACTCGCCGTTCGTGTATCGATGAGATTAGTGTTTGCCGTGGAATAAATGGCAGTGGAAGGCCGCGCGGATTTATTGGCAGGACAACAACGGGATTGCCCACTGGCCCAAGTACCGGCTGATTTTCAACGCGCCCTCATTACGCTCAATGTTCGGCCGCACGGGAATCACGTATAGGAAGGCGAGCTGACGAGGGCGGAATAAAATCCGAGAGCACGAATTATAGCGGGAAGGTTCGTATCAGGCCGCCGCTGTATTTTATTCCTCGCGCGGTCGGCGCGACGCTCCGGAGCGTGCATCCTGGTCATTCGTCAAGAAGATCGATTGAACGCGGAGTATCGTCGCGATGGCCGTTTTGTCTCTTTGTAAGGTAGATATCATCTTCCGCTCTGGACGCATATTAATACACTGGAATATGTAATGAATGAACCCGCAACGCGATACCACTCGGCGTCCTCAGCGACCGCTCGCCCGCCTTCGCTCTCCTCTTTAGCGCTCGCGTAGTAGGCGACATTCACGAGGAGCACGCTCATAAGTGCTCGTTATAAAGGTATCAATCGACGGTAATTGGTAATGAGGATGGGGTGGTGACTTAAGGAGCTCGAGATACACCGGCGAGCGTTCGCCCCCTGCCAATTATAAACAGGATAACGGTAAGGATGCCTGATGCGATCGCGCTCTGCGAACCGAAATCCTCCCACGGTCCACGTCTATATGTCCTCGAATTCTTCTAAACTATTAGGCTGGTGCTACACACCGTCCGGTTTTATCACAGCGCTTTAACCGCGTGGGAAGGGACAGCACGTGCTTTCAAACGAGAGCAAAAGAGAGGCGGGAAAGAACTGCACTAAAACGGCACAGTCTATGGAGTAGCAGGCTTAGAGAGTGAATCGATGAAGTTGCGGCACATCCCACTAATACCAGAATGTTACGCACTGTCCGAACCACAACTTCCGAATCAGTAGCATCTTTCACGGAGAAGTCTGGCAAAGTCGATAGCAAGCAGAAAGATTAGGGAGAAGCAAGTATCGCTGCTATCGTGTGCCTGTTCGACTTACGTATGGCAAAGGGCAACGACAGAAAGTAGCTTCTTCCTCTAGTTCCTCCTAGGAATAAATTTCGAAGATAGGAGGATTCCGTTTCCACGTAGGAGAAGGAGCGAGCGCGCGCGCTAATGGGGATCGGAGCGAGTGGAAGAAAGTGGCGTATATAAAGATGCAAATACAGAATGGAAGCCGGAAGCAAGGAGAAGGAAGAGGGTTGCGAGAATGCGGCGAGGGCGAGCGAGGGGGTGTATTCAAGACGAGTCTATCGTTATGCCACGGCCTCCGCAATCAATATTGCAGAGAAAGGTAGCCAGGAACGGCAGGGTCGGTACAGTGGCAAAGGTCCTGAGCCTGGCATTTACAATGAAACGAAGAAAGGATCCCCCATCCTCGTCCGAGTTATCCTCTCCTTCTTTAGTCTCGCCTGGTGCCTGCCCTTCGCTATGTCCTTTCTCTCCTCTCTCGTCACTGGTCTCTCCCTCTCGGGCTCCTTCGCTTTCACACGCGGCTGAGCTGAAACTCGCTCGCTCGCCCGCTCGCCCGTTCGTCTCGTCTCGTCGGCCCGGCAATGCTTGACTTGCCCGACGTCGAAGTTCACTTCATACCGACATTCAACAAAGCCTCCTAGCCCCTCGAGGGCTTTATTAAAAATTGAGGATGCAATTTACCTCGCGGCCGACCGATGGGGGCCACCGCGCACTAAATAAGCCAGAGTGGGATAGCCGAGAAACCGCTACCGACTCTTACCCACCTAACTCTAGAGCTATACGTGTCCACCTTCTCTCTCTCTCTCTCTCTCTCTCTCTCTACCTCTCCCTTCAACTCTCAGTCGCTCCCTCTCCTGATAAGCCTTCCAGGGAAAACTGGAGGGTCAAAAATGCCGTTAATCGTCCTAAAGCCAGCCGAACATTATGCTGTTTGAACAGACCAGAATGCTTTTCACATACATATAACCAAGTGTCAGGTTTTCTGCCACGCTAACGTGTTCCGCCAGTGAGAAAAGCAATGGGAATGGGAGTCCGTACCCGTTGGAGAAGTACGACTTCGCATTATACGCTATCTGGCTCGCTAGATTTACTGCCATCCTCGGAGCGAGGTTGATGTATGCAAGCTCGCCGACGAGAACACTCTTTCCACGGCGCGTCACGTCTGATGTGTGATTTCTCGTCATCAGTGGCCACCGGGCGGAAAAAAGAACGCGAGGGCGCATTGGCGATCGTCATAAGGTTCGAGTTTACAATACGTGCCGTGGGAGCGAATTCGTGCCCGCAGCGCTAAATGTACATATGTATGTCAGACGGCTAGACGAGAAATCCTTTCGTCGATCGCCCTAGGTACTGACGACAATCGAGCGTGCACACATTCATTGCTCGTCGTTCAAGGTAAGCTCCACTAGACGACTGCCTGCTTCTGTGTCGAATGTCGATCGCGTTCGATCCATATACATATATCGTGCGAGACCTTTCTCACCTATGATTGCGCGAGGACCCGCACTTGCAGCATAAAACCAACGCCGCCCAAGTTGTCTCTTAAAACTCGATCGTGCGCATGTCGTTTTACTTCTCCGCCCGATTCCGGAAATTGAAAATCGTTCGGCTTTTCAAGGAATAGTTTCATGAGTAATTTCGCGAATTCGATTTCCTTTCCTTCTCTTGCGATCGGACATTAATCGTCGAGTTCGTACGTGGTGTCTGTTGGGAATTAATTAGCTGGAATGATGAGCGCTGTCGAGCGAGGTTTGCAGTGGAGGGAAATTTCCTTGGCTTTATTACACCCGAGACATGATACGTGGGAATACTTCTTGGTGCGCGGCGGTGGCGGGGCTCGTCGGCTGTACCGTGACGTTTACCGAGATCCCACCCACTGTTTTGCCTCGTTAAATACGGCCGCGTAATTAAAGGCTTTTCATAACATCTCACGCACGCGCTCGCTCGCCACCGTCGCAGACGCGCCGCTGCTTACCCTCTCGGCAAGTTGGAGCCTGGAAAGTGGGTCTGGCGCAAGTTTTAACCAGCGAGAGTTTAAGCCCAAGTGCAACCAGCAACCACTGCCGTCACCAAGCCGTTTACTCGGTTACTTTTCAGTCGGCTTTACAGTAAGTAAGAGCTCGGCGGAGCTATACCACGCGAGAGAGCAACCTTTTTCGGGCGCGCATTCTCCAGCGATGCCGCTTCAGTTTAATCTCGCGGGAATTCGTCTTATTTATGCACGATAAACTGTTAGCGCCGCTTTTTTCTCGAACCAGCCCCTCTACTCGCGCTCGCGTAGTGAATGGGAGATTCAGCATAGGCAGCGGTCGGTCTGGCCGCCAGTCGGATTAACGGTGGGGTCGTTAATTGTCCTCGGAAAGGCGCGAGTCCGCAACTCAACGAGGGCGCGCTTAATTGCCAGCGATGCATACATCCAGCCCGATTCAATCGCGCACCCCTCCACAGAGCGGTTATTCGCTCCGCTGCTGTTGCTGCTCTCCTAGCTAGCTAGCAGCCAGGGTTTGCGGGAGCCCCTTGTTTCAGGCTCATTGGTTCTCGGCGTCTTAGCCCATTCCGCATTGGAATTCCCCGTGGTGCGCTCTTCCTAATTTATGACGAGTCCGCCACATCCGTGCCGCTGTTACCAAGGACCACGTCTCTCTGACCGGTCTTCTCTCTCGGCAGGAGGAGGCGGCGAAGCCATGACAAGCTAGTCGGAATCGAGCCGATCGATCCGGGGCCATGATACTCGCGGGAGTCTGCCGCGCGATCTAAACTCTTTCCCCGCCGGGTATTGGCTCCCCATGGATAGGACGTCACTGGTTAAATCGTTGTTATCCATCGTCCGCGATCGCACTCCCTTTCCCAACGAATTTTACAAGGAATTCTCACCGACAGCTGCACGCACGATAACCTACCAAGGTCTTCACTGACTGCGGGATTATCCTTTCGCTTTCGAGGATAAGGGAGGACGAGGGAGACGCTGGCGAATAAGTGTTTCGCGGTATTAGCGGAATTTCACGGGCGAAGGAGCGCCGAGACCCTTTGATATTCACTTCGACCTGTTACACGTACACACCTAACCACTTGCAGAGGTGCTCGTGGAAAAAGCGGGCGGAGAGCAAGTATAAAAGTCTCATTCTGCTCCGCCTTGCACTTCCTGTATGTACACGTGCACTGCATTCGGCGTAATGACGCGCCGGGGCTACAAATGGAACTCCCGCGAAAAGCAGTTTCACTGCACCGCGAGAGTGCGAGAGCGATCCTTTTTGTTCCCAGCCACATACAAGCACGTGTGCACAGTGTCTCTTAGCTCTATCCACGGGCATGTATGCTAGTAAACAGCCCGGGTAGATATACATTCGCAATAGACCAGGGCCAAGCGACGAGCCTCGCAAACGATTCACTCTCGGCGGCTTCTAATCCCGAGAAATCAGGGGGAAAAATGTTTCGCCGAGTAACAAACCGTTTCCCCTCCCCTTTTCATTCTGAATACGCGGCACAGCCCAGTCCATCTGTTGGTAATTCGTAAGGCGAGTTGGGTAATTAAAAGTTTGACTGCGGAGCATTAAATGGCTCGCGTTACGAAACGCGGGAGGGGAGCTGCTGCCGAGGGAAAAAATGAGAGAGAATCTGGGGTGGAGGTGGCGGGCATGTCGTCCCCTTTCCCGTGTCGGCGTGTGCGCCGCGCGCAGGAGCCAGTCGCGGCCGTAAAGTGCTTTAGAGTGCATAATTTTTTAAATATCTTTATTACGCCCGGCGTTTGGGTCTGTGTCTCTCTGCCAATGGGGACGAGACTGGGCACGAGTGTGCCCCGTGCCCGGGCTCTCTCTCTCTCTCTTTCTCTAATTGACCGAATGAAACCTCGTCGTGCCGCGATGCGATAAACTGCGTCGTTTCGAAACTTTTACTGGCACGCCACTCCGTGTACATATTACGTGAGCTCACGCACCGCTCTACCCTTGCCACCGCGAGCCGCCACTGTATTTATTCCATCCATTGCTTTTTAAGATCAACCATTATCATGTACGCGCGACCGCGTTCGAGTAAAAAGGCTAAAGGTGCCCTTTGGCAGGCGTTCGTTCTCCACGAGCTCTGACTCTTACGAATTAGTTAAACATCCAGAGAGTGTGTACGCAAATGGACCCCGGTGGTTACATGGTGGTTAATTAGCAAATGCTCGTCGTTGCCTCGCATACAGTTCGCATGCGATGCCTCAGCGCATCCCTTTGTTGAATAGGCAACCCGCATGCTACGCGTTACGTCCACAACCCTGGAATATCTTCACTACTGAGTCTGTCTATATAATTATGTGTACACGTATGTACTTACATATCGGACATCAAACTGACACCCGAATCTTCCGGTTCCCCGTCATCATCTCTTATTCCTCCACGCACTGTCCGAATGAGATATCGCAATTGTATCTGCCGCAAGTACCACTGGTCCCGAAAGTAGCTGCGATCGAATCGAAGGTCGTAAACCGCGGAGTAGCATAAAATGAAAACATTTAAACGACTTGGCCGCTGGCTAGTTATTAGCCCTTAATCCAGCTGTTACCGTCGCACGCACCGTATCCCATACCCGTTAATCAAAACGTTACTGCCTACCCACGGGACACCGTACGAATTGAACCGTTAAATTCACCTATAACGTAGAGGCGCCTGCTTGCAGTTTCGCCTGGCCGCAATATCGACCTATGTGTGCATGTGCAGCCGGGCGAACCCGCATGCCGCCGTTATTATTTCCGCGTGCCCGTGCGGTCGCCGCGATTTTTCTCGCGCCCTCGCAAAGTGATATCTTGCGGCGAGCAAAAGGTCCCAGAGTACGAGCTGGAATCCCGGATCGGTCGGCGGTGCGCTGTGTTCATTGGAATACCGCCGATAAATTGTCGAGGATGATCGAGTGGCGGGAGGTTAGTGAACGATTGGAGAAACCGTACACCGATGCGAGCGCCACTAACATCCAAGATATATCCTTATTATTGTTCTTGATCACTGCCAGGGTGTAAGGTATGACGGTCATCGATCGGAGGTAAGAAGCTGCGTCATGCATATTCATGTATATCTCTCTTTCGTTTTCACGGGCCTCCTTCGGGGCTAGCTTCCTTTGCCGATGCTTAGATGCCCGGCCGGCGTAACGACGTCGTTAAAACGTAGCCCGGCGCGTCGAACGGCCACGATGGAAGACCGCCGGGGCTATCCGGAGGCTCCTAAAACAATCGCTCGTCCCGCAGTCCCTCCTCATTGCACGCTCGCCGACGAGCCGCTTTGTTTCGTCAACCAGAGCCAATTTGTTCGTTTGTTAGACCGCGCGAGGATCCAGCCTGAGTTTGAGCGGCTCTTCCCTCTCGCACGCGCGCGCGCGCGGACCTAGGGAACCCCGAGTGTCGACCGGGCGGCAAGGAGAGTGTCCGGACGGCGCGGTTGAGGAGAATGGCCGCGGCACAAAGAGAGCTGCGTGAAAATGAGACACTGCGAGGGAGTAGCTGCGAAAGTGACAAGGAGAAGAGACGATCAGGGCATTCGGGAGAAAGTATAGCCGGGAGATGGAGGGAAGTCTGTGGAGGCGCTTAGTTGCCGAAGTACAAATTAGATTATGGGCCGCGTCGCTGCGGGGGCGCCGGACCTGCTTGTTCGTAGAAAAGTTACAACCCTGTCTCGCTCCTGACGCCAGTGCTCACGCGCTTGTCCCTCTCACGATGCCACCGGCGGACCAACCGCCGAGACCCTTCTGGCCTCTGTCGACCTCTCCACAGCCCCCAGCCCCGAGCGGCCTGTCACTCAGCGGATCATCTCCCGAGAAAAAATATTTCTATACCTCTTGAAAGCCGCCGCAAAGAAATCATGGCCAGCATCACTCTTGGACCCTGCCAGCGGATGCTGATTGATTCTAGCGAGCAGCCTATCAAACCCACTCTCGGCAAGATCTATGTTAGCTGGGCCCCCCTTTGACGGAGGACTCGTGAAAGGAAACGCTACTTCACCTAAGCCGCTCCTACGACGAATATTATGCACTTTTCGAAGTTCCCAAGTGACTTTGTACTTGAAGTTTGATCCCGTTATGGTACGGCGGAGTGAGCGCCACCCCGCGTCGCAAGCTGCCGTTAAGTTGCTCCATTCTGCGATGATTATAAGTGATAAAGTTATCTTTGGGATGAGCCCAAGTGGTGATGTAATGGGACCGGATATGCGAGTAGCTCCAATTCATTAAAGTAATAGAGCGAGGGACGGCTGACGCTTCAGATTCTCCTCGCAGGTAATATCGATCATATCTACCCGATGTATATCCCATTAAATTGGCCGTATAATATCGCGAAAGCGTGTCAGGGCACTGCGCCAGCTTATTTTCTACAACTGAGCTATTAACCCAGAAACATTTAACCCTGTCATAACTTTAAACGAATAGTATGAGAAGAAGTTGGTGAACTTTTACCCACTATGTTCCGTATTCCTGTGGAAAAAAGGCAGAAACGAGTGTATCGTTCATTTTCCTAGCTGCTCGCGTCGCCAGTGGCCTCGGAATGTTTTGTTAGGGTTCCCATAGATTGGGAGAAATTAATGGTTCTGACCGCGAGCATATTTTTCCTCTTTGGATGTGACTTCCCCTCTGATTCTGTTTATGTTTCTCGAGGCAGCATCCGACACGGACGATCCGAAGGGGTGGCACCCTTCCCATGCAACTTCAAATGAATGCTAACCGCATTATATGTATACGTCGTGTTCCATTTTCGACGCGTCACCGAAATTGTCTAGCGGCGGCGCTACCCTCGCCAATATTGGCTCGACGCCATTAGCCCTGGGGGACCGTGTAACGATAAGAAATTACTAATCATTCTGATGGATCCCGTAATGCGTCATTTGTCATTCAAATTGAATTACAGCATGCATAGCTCCGACACTTGGTAAAAAACGACGTGTGAGGGCCACTGGTGCACGACCTTACGGAGTTTGATCATTGAATTTTTCAATGTACATGCGTACGCCGCGCGTATCAATCACACTCGGCGATATTGAGTGGCGGATCCACCGGGGAATAATAACACATCATCTTGGCTGATTAGGGAGATTGGGTTTAAAACTGCCACTCCGCCCCTATGATCCTAACTGCGTTAGAGGCAAGTAATGGCACTCGTACACAGCTGCGCGTCTGATTGCAAGCGACACATAATCGAGGTAAGCTCGCGAGCTCTATTCGATAGAGGGGTTCCCGTGATGGCGGGAGTCGAAGTCGACGTCGGTATCACTTAAGGCGCTGCCTCCATTTTGCATGTAACCGAGCCCGGCGCGTAAGTAAACGTCAGAGAACACGGACAGGTAGTGCAGCTAGCTCCTCTAGCTATGGCAGCGTGGGAGAGCGGGTGCACGGACCAGCAGGCTCGATAAAGCTCCGGCTCCTTGATTTTACAATTCGTCAATTCATAATTCAGACGACGCGTCACATACCTACATTCCCGGGTGAAGTAGCGTACTGGCCCAGTATTTTTCGCCGCGCTCGAGACCGGCGCACGCACTCGGTGTCGGTAATTCGCGAGAACTTTCCGAATCCCGTGCTACTCCTTCGAGAGGAGCAGTGTAAATTTATGGGGCCGAGTCGTACGATCGAGCGCGAAAACTTTCTCATCCATTAAAGCGGCAATTCCATGGTGGCCGAAGATATATACTCACCCGAAGATTCTCCCACTCTTCTAAATCCAGCAATTTGCTCTCCCTTAATACTCACTGGGGGGAAGACCGGGTAAACAAGCTTTTTTGCTTGGCAAGCAGGCTTTATAATTTCCTACGAAATCGTCTCATTTGCGGCGGGGGTCCCAGTCTCAGTCCCTCCCAGAGGGGCTGGAGGATGCCGGGCGTTGTGGTGGTGCTAAATCCAGCGCATTTAGATATTCCCACGATTCGTTCTCGACTTCCCATAAAATTCGATGGTCCGTGAAACCTGCCGGAACCCCCCATGGACGCAGAGTCCTTTGTCCTTACTCTTTGTCTTTGATCAAGTGGAGGAATCGAAGGAACAAATTCACTTCAGTCACGAGTTTGAAGAGGTGATTAGCGTATTCGTGAGGAACACGTTAGAGGTTGTGCGACCGTTGATAGCATCAACAACTAGTTTTGCTTTCGACGGGCCAGAGTTCCTGCTTCATTAACCAAACATATTGTCGTTCGGCGAGCGGCCGCGAAAGATGACACATTTGCTCAAGCACGAACACGTATCGACTTTTGTCACATGTGACGGACGTCGGTTCACCGGGGGACTCCGATGACAACTTATTTCCTCCGATGTTACCCACTGTCCCACCTTGCGCCCTTTGTCCAATGAATAATATATGGCGACGGCTGTCTGCATTGTTTTGCGTGCCCGCTGCACACGCACGAGCGCACGCACGCATGCAGGTACTCACGATGCAACACGGCGATGTCGTGGAACGCATGCGAGCCGTGCACCGGATGCTGCGCTTCTCCCCTTCGCTCAGTCTACGCGATTTCCCGCTACGTGTCCGCCGACGTAACGACCTTTCGCCACTTATACCCAACTGTTAAATCGCCACTAAGATACATCAAAGGTACCGGTGATCGCTGACGAACCTTGCGACGGCGAAACTTTACTACCTTTTGTGGCGGGCGCCGATAATAAACTGGGCTGAGTTACGATGTGGCGTATATCTTATAAACTGTACGACAGCGAGGTCCTTAGGGTCTACGACAACGCAAACACGAGACGAATCGCTAATTTATCTCCCAGGATTCTACCCTGTGTGGCGTAAAGTTCAATAGATATGAGTGTGCTCAATTCTATCAAGGCATTGAAATGTTTCATTTAATATAATATGTATTACTCTGAGTTATCAAAAAAGTATGAAATAGTACGTTTTTTGGCCAGATCTACTCGGGCCATTCCCGATCAGGGCCTTATTTCCCGTACCCTAATAGGGAAGATTTCTAGTCGGGTATGTGGTCGGTTTATATTGCGAATCATCTGCCAAGTTCCAGCCCGGCCGTCTGAGCTTTAAGTATGCGAACTGAGAATCCATAGATCCTTTAAAGTTTCTCTACAGCAACTAGCTCCGGAAAGTGAAATAGCGGCGTGAGGGTATGTACAGTCTCTAGAATTTACTGGCATACAAGCCCGTTGATTACAGAGTCGGCCTATTCCGGCGGAACGGCAATTCCCTCTTAATAAAATATGAATCTAGCCCCGCGGCAATAGTTGCTCGACAAATCCGTTCGAAAGGCAAGGGGGCGGAGCCGTACGTTACTTCGCGCACTATTCATGCCGGCGTGTATCTTTATTAGTTCGCACTCGCGCTACGTGACGGGACTCCTTGAATTAACGGAAACACAGGATTAAATTCGATACCTGGAGGAACGGCGTTAAATTTTACAGCGGCGGAAGCTCCCACATAAACCCGAATAAACTTCTCGCGCCGACTGACTCCCAGCGTGCCCTCCCACCCCTAGATTGCCATTGCCCTCCCACTCGCAGCGGTATCTAAAGAATTCATAAGATTCACCGAGGCATCCCTCCCCCGGTAAACAATCGTAAAACTCGCGCGCTCTCGCTTCCCTTTATTCTTCGCCGGACAAACATCTCGGTGTTGCATTCGGTTTCGCGCGGAGAAAGGTGGAGGGGTGGCGGCGGTGGCAGCGGTGGTTTCGCCTCGTTATTAAAAATACTTACTTCGAATTTCGAGGATACTTGTTGGGTTCGCGACCGCCCCTGCGAAGGATTTCCTGTGGGATGCCAGGAGATACGGGGGTGGGAGAGCGTCTAACATCGAAACAGGAGCCGAAGCGGTCGGACGCGCAGAATAAATTTCAGGCTGGCGCGATCATTGCTTGTAAATGTCGGCATCACGGGAGCCGAGGGACAGGAAAGCCTTAATATCGACGAGTACTTTTAATCGAGTCGCTGACCATTATCGCAGTATGCCAGCTCGGAACATGATCACCATTTAGCCACTGGCAGTTAGGAGCAGTCGGTTTCGATGTACCCGCAGCTGGGTGCACAGCGGTTGGTCGCTTTGCGGTTACTCGGAGGCAAGAGACCCGGGAACCGAGTAGCCGAGTACGAACTCTCTGCGAGTGGGAATCTTTATCGCGATCCTTACGAGTCCGAAAGCGCTCCCATTCAATGAGAACACCTCCACTCTTGGATGATTTCGGCAGAGTGCGATTCTCGCCTTCCTGCCTTCTACTTCTACCTTATTTCGATCTCAAGTTTCATACATGTATTATACCGAGACTCCCAGTAAGGACTTGGATTCTGTGCTGTTGATCGCCAAATTTTCCGACGTTGAGCAATGACGACTGCGAGAGAGCTGCGACGAACGAGTGCAATGTACGCTTGCACGCGAGGGCCAAAGAGGAACAGGCGCGTCTGGACTCTAGTGAAAGGAAGGGCTCAATGTCGACGAGTGGCCGGTATTCAAATGAGCGGGCTCATTATCACGGCGGGGGCAAATTTCATCAATTAGATAATCGGCGGTGCGGGCCCGCTCTCGCGGCCGCAATGCGCCAGCGCAAAACTCGAGTTGCGCTTTTGAATGGCAGCCTCTTCAAAGTCCCCTATCCGGTAGCGCGCAATCAAGAGCAGTCGTGATCCCACGCGACTCGACATATCCGATTGCTCGATTAAAAGGATCGTCCTTGTTCCTGGACGCGCGTATGTACAATTCGCTTCTGGCCAATTCTACTGCGGTCGCGTTTTCCCAGCCTGCCAACCCCTTTCCCATTATCATGCGCTTTGGGCACTGCTCGCCAAGTGCCATCGAGATGACGAGCTGATCAGCTGGATATCTCGGAGTTCCTGGTGATGGGGTTCTCGATGTCACTCGCAGGATCCTTGTAGAACCTTCCAAATCCCTTTATCGTTCAACTTCTGCCTCGTGCGTCAACTGTGACGGGTTATTACTCTTCCTTTGAGAGTAGACACCCGCCAGAAAATGAAAACGCTAGTTAGCTTTTCCTGCAAGTTTAGAAAAAGTCTAGATCAATGTTCACCGCGCGAGCCAAGCTTCCGCGTCAATACTTTTGCAACTATCGTGATCCAGCTTTCGTTGAATTCGCACTGCTGACGCGTAGTGCAACCGAAACCAGAAACACGTGTTAAGTGTGATTCGGGCTGCTCCGAAAATAGGCAGAGCAAGTGTACATGTAGCGCGCGCCGGCAGCGAATTATACTTCGGACCTCGTTCTCGGGATTACACTGTAGTAGTACCCCCCGTTACCCTTAGATGTCACAACGTTTGAGCAAAAAAAAGGACCCCGCGCGTGGGCCCTCTATGGTGCATCCCGCCGGCGAGCTTCATTCTTTTCGTTGTGCCCGTAGGTGTTACACGCGAGTGGAATGGAAATATCACAATGTCGAGTGCAAAGAAGAGAAAGCACAGTGACGAAGATGTAGAAAGATGGCTAAAAAAGATGGAAAAATTGAAGAAGAAGATCTCGAAGCGGTGTAGACAGGAGTCGTCGGAGGAAGAGACGGTTGAGAATCAACCGCGTCGGCCGCAGGAGGAGAACAATGAATCCCTTCTAGGAGGTAGGAATTGTTCAACAAGATTGACTCGCTAGTGCTTGCACATGTGGCAAGAGGAGTCAGAGGTATTCCTGGGTTATCACAGAACCGTTGGGGTCGATATTACTAACGAGCCTGCACGTGTGGCAGGACAGGTTAGAAACACGCCATTGCGCGTCGTACCGGTCGAAGCGTTCCTTTGTTTTATTTTGCGCGTCCCTTTCGTGACAGATGACGAAGAAAAAGAGAACGAGGAACCAATGCAGCCAGATGCCCAGCAGCAGGCCGCTGTAGGCGGACATCAGGATCTGGCCGAGATCGATCAGGAGATCATGGAAACATTGGGGGAGGACCCGTCAATAGAAAGGACGCTGGACCTCCAATTACACCCTTGTCTTGAATCGCGCTGGTTTTTTTGGCTTACATCTGGCATTCCAAAGTCAGAAAGGGATGAGCTGTTAAAGAAATATACCAGAAAGGGTAAACTAGATGCCCCTGGGATCAACCCAGAGGTGCTAGCAACCATGAACGAACAGGCTGAAAGAAGGGACAAATATTTCGTTCTGACCCAGCAGTTGATTGGATCAGCATTGGCAATTATAGGGTCAGTAATGACCACGGTTATGTCCAGCGAAGAGGGTGTGGACAGAATTGATGTGATGCAAAAGTTGGGAGATTGTGCCAAGATTTTGGCCGAAGCACATCAAAAGCAATCAGTGTCCAGAAAAGCGTTTATTGCACCTGGTCTCTCAAAGCGGGTCAAAACTATTTTAGACAAAACAGCGGCTGATGCGCTGTTGTTTGGTGGGGACTTAGCCGAAAAACTAAGGGAGGCCAAGGCGCTAGAAAAGTTGGGCCAGGACATGAAGCTGCAGTCAAGCATGAGAAAGCAAGCGCAGCCAAGGCCAACTTTAAACTGGCGAACCCCGCAGGGGAGACGGCCGTTCGCCCTGCGGGACCCAGGTACAGGTTCATCCGGTCGGGGCAGACGAGAGCCTGCATTCAGAGAGAGGTTGCAGGGCAGGGAGACCTTCCCCAGACCACAGGGCCAGAACAAGGACAAGAAGCCATCGTTCAAGCGGCGTTAGATGTAAGTCAAACAGCGGGAAGGTTGCGCCACTTTGTTGACAATTGGAAAAATATTACTCAAGACAGCTCAGTGCTGCAATGTATCAAGGGCTATAAGATAAAACTCAACGCCCAGTTCTCCCAGGATTCTAGTTATCGAGTTGGGTATACCCAAAAGGAAAATACCGAAAGTTTAAGATTAGCTATAAATGCATTAAAGAAAAAGGGAGCTATTGAAACCTGCGAGTATCAGCAGGGCCAGTTTTTGTCGGATTTCTTCTTGGTTAAGAAGCCAAACGGTTCAGACAGGTTTATCCTAAACCTAAAAAGGCTTAATAAGTTCATCAACACAAATCATTTTAAAATGGAAGACATCAGGACAGCTAAAAACCTATTATTTCCAGGTTACTTTATGGCTGCTGTTGATTTAGAGGACGCATATTTTCTAGTTCCAGTACATAAAAATAGTAGGAAACTACTCAGGTTTCAGTTTGAGGGAGAGCTTTTTCAATTCACCTGTCTGCCTTTTGGGTTGTGCACAAGTCCATTTGTCTTTACAAAAATTATGAAGCCAGTTGTCCATACGCTCAGATCTAGAGGGCTTACTTCTGTCATCTACTTGGATGACATGTTGTGCATTGCAAATACCTTTGACAACTGTTCAAGAAATATTCAAGAAACAAGAACATTACTAGAATCTCTAGGTTTTAAAATAAATTTACAGAAAAGCAACTTAGTCCCGGATACAAGCTGCAAATTTCTTGGTTTCATCATTAATTCAGAAAAATTTATGATAGAACTACCACAGGACAAAAGGTCCAGTATTCGACAGTGGGTTAAGAATTTCCTAGTAAAAGACAGGTGTCAAATAAGAGAGTTGGCACAGTTAATTGGAAAGCTAGTCTCTATCTGCCCTGCCACGATTTACGGATGGATGTACATTAAAAGACTTGAAAGGGAAAAATTATTTTCCTTGATCGCTTGCGACGGAGACTTTAATCAGCCTATGCCAATTTCCAGGGCAATGAAGGAGGACTTGTTTTGGTGGAAGTCAAATATTTCGCATTGTCACAACCCAATAAGGTCGGCGAAGTACAATCTAACAATCTACACAGATGCTTCTTTAGGCGGTTGGGGGGCAGTGAGCGAGAAGTCTAAAGCCTTCGGGTTCTGGTCTGACATAGAAAAGAGCTATCATATTAACTACTTAGAGTTACTTGCAATTTGGAATGCATTAGTCGAGCTAGCTTCAGGCCTATCCCACTGTCAGATTCTGTTGCGGGTAGATAATACCACTGCCATATCCTATGTTAACAGGATGGGTGGCATTAGACTCCAAAATTTTAACATCCTGGCTAGAAAAATTTGGTCTTGGGCAGAACGTAGGGGCATATGGCTCTTCGCTTCATACATCCCATCTGAGGAAAATGTGCAGGCGGATTCCCTGTCTAGATTAGTAAATCCGGACACAGAATGGGAATTAGCAAACTTCGCATACAGGGAAATAGTTGCAAGTTTTGGAGAACCGGAGATAGACCTATTCGCTACTGGAAAAAACGCCAAGTGTAGCCAGTTTTTCTCGTGGCACCCTGACCCAGAGGCGTTAAGCATAGATGCGTTTACCAGGAACTGGAAGAACATGTTCTTTTACGCGTTTCCTCCTTTCTCTTTGATTTTGAAAACACTGAACAAGATTAAAAAAGACAGAGCGACAGGTATTTTAGTCGCACCCTTCTGGCCCACACAACCCTGGTTTCCCTTATTCAGGGAGTTGTTAGTAGGAGAGCCTATCAGGTTCAATCCTTCTAAGAAGCTATTATTATCTCCTTGCAGACAGCTGGTTCATCCGAGAGCGCTATCCCTCACCCTGATTGTAGGCAGATTGTCAGGGAAGCCTTTTTAAGACAGGGATTGCCAGTCGAGTCCTGCGACATCCTGTTAGCATCTCTAACCAGCGCTACCCAGAAACAATACGCTGTCGCACTAAAGCAGTGGTGTTTATATGCAAGGAAAAACAAGTTCCATTACGTAGATATTAATATAAGTAGACTGTTAGCATTTTTATCCAATAGATTTAAAAAGGGAGCATCGTACAGCACCTTAAATTCGTTTCGGTCGGCGTTGTCCTTGCTTTCTACGGACAAATTAGGCGATAACCCAATAGTATCGCGTTTTCTTAGGGGTGTCTTTAAATTAAGACCATCGAGACCGAGGTACTCCGAGACCTGGGATACTTCAATCGTCCTCGACCACTTGGCAAAGTTATCTCCTCTAGTAGGGTTGTCTTTGAAGGACCTCACCCTTAAGGTCATTATGTTGTTAGCTCTGAGCACAGGTCATCGCATGCAAACCTTTGCCGCGATAAATCTGGCCAATATAGACAGGACCAGCAGAGGCTTGGTAATTAGGATTACGGATTTAATTAAAACATCAGGTCCAGGAAAACCACAGCCTCGTTTTGAGTTACCTTACTTCGATACCAAACCTGAAATTTGTGTTGCGAGAGCTTTATCTAGATATTTAGACATAACGAAGCCGTTAAGAAAAACGGAACAAAAGGTGTTCATTAGCTTTAAGAAACCATATAAAGGCGTCGGAGCTCAAACCATTAGCAAATGGTTAAAGTCGGTGCTTATCAGAAGTGGTATAAATACCGATCACTTTAAGGCGTATTCAACCAGACATGCGTCAACTTCGGCAGCAGCTGTTAGAGGTCTGGATATCGATATAATAAGGAGAACAGCAGGTTGGACTTCCGGGTCCGAAACCTTTGCGAGGTTCTATAACAGACCCGTCCGCAATAACGACCAAAGTTTTGCCCTTACAGTTTTGGGCTCTGGCTAGAGGCCAAAATAAATAACAAGGTACTAAGAGATATTTATTTTTTACGTTATGCTTGTACCGTCAGATTTATATTTAAATACATATATTTAAAAAAAAAAAAAAAAAAAAATGTGTCTTGATAAACATCTACAGTGTAATCCCGAGAACGAGGTCCGAAGTATAATTAAGCGATGGAACGAACTTACCTGTAAGTGATGTTCAATCGTAATTATACGAGAGACCTCGTTCGAGGAGATTACAACCCACCCTTTTTCCTTTTTCCCTCTGTTTTTAGTAAAAAACATTGCTCCCAGCTTGCGCAATTTTTTCTTTTTTCTTTAAAGGCAATTTGTCATCCTTCCTAGGCTCTAAATAATGAAGCTCGCCGGCGGGATGCACCATAGAGGGCCCACGCGCGGGGTCCTTTTTTTTGCTCAAACGTTGTGACATCTAAGGGTAACGGGGGGTACTACTACAGTGTAATCTCCTCGAACGAGGTCTCTCGTATAATTACGATTGAACATCACTTACAGGTAAGTTCGTTCCATCGCTTAATTATAAAGGTCTCGACGAGTCTGCCGGGTAATCCCGTTCCTTTGAATGGATTCGTGATTCTGCGACGCCGGCATATATCGGAATGCCAGCATTTCGCTGACTAGTGGCTTCCTGCCTGCAATTAGGAGTAAAGAACGAGCAAAAACAAGGGGGGCCGAAACAAGCCCGGGGCGGCGCGGCTTCAAGCTTTAACGACCCGATGAGAGGAACAACGCCGGTTTCGGCGCATCTCCCTTTCTCCTGCGGCAAGAATATTTGTCTCCGGCCTCGGCCATTTGACATCCGATACCTCTTCACGCCGACACGCCGCGCCGGCTAAAGAATTACTGGCGCCTTTCTCGGCACCGTATGCCTCAAATCGTCCCCATCTTTCTCGTCCACTGCCCGCAGCCTCTCTCTACCAGACTTAACAGTTGCTGAATTTACACCTGTTTACTGAAGACGAACCATGTGGATATAATAGCTGTTTCATATCGGTCTTTACTTATCATTGTGGTATAATAGCTTCCAGGAGTTAAGGAATGTGACTGTAACCCTTAAAACATTGCAAAAAATAACTATTCTGCTTTATTACAACTAAGATATATGATTGATTGGATTATAAGAGACTGAAAGTATCCAAAACCTCAATTCAAGATTCTTTCACACGTCGAAGAAATAACCATCTGACCGTCTAACATCGACCAAAGTTGTAAGTAGTTTCATCAGTGTAAACTCCGGGGAAGGTCATTACAACGTGGTGGAGGCGTACTGATTACTAGGGTGTGCGGTCATACCGTTAAAGTTCACGCACGGCCACCCTTTTCATAATTGCGGTGGTCCAGCGAATTCCGGGAGTTGGTGCGCTACCAAAACTGTATCCGTCTCTCGTATATAATGCGCCGAAGTCCCGTGATTTCGTAGGTTACCACATAGCCGCGCAAGCCATGCGCAACCCCGGCAACGTGAAATTCCAAGAGCACACGACTGTTAAGCTCCGCACATGGCTGGCATCCGGTACGTAAAGTTGCTCCTCGCGGGTAACGTGAGGAACGAGCGATGGTGGCAGCGGCCAGATTTACTTGCGGTCAGCGTAGTTACTACCAATTACCCGGGGACCGCGATAAACCGGCGTTTAGTGTGACAGACCACGGCAAGATACGACCTCATAGTTTAACGGCCTGCTCTAATTTTCGACATTCCTGCGGCACCGGCGCGGCCTGCGAAACAAAAGTTGCCCTGAGTTTTCTCCGCGCAACGGGCCCTCGCCTTTCATGGCCGCCGCTTTCATATTCTTGCTTTGTTTTTCGAGCCTTTGAATTGGCCCTGCTCCCTAAGTAGAGCATCATCCCTTTGATGATCAGGCGCGGCTTGGGAAATAGCGTGTAATTTGTGGCGCAAAGGTTGCCCTCGCCCGCCGGTACACGCACACTTCCAGAATTCGGTGACGTGCTAAGAGGCAAGGCACCGGGGATCTGATCGTGCTCTAGATTAGGGCGCACGATAACAGCTACGTCAAAGCGAAATCCACCGGGCCACAAAGGGATTGGACCTAAGGGCGGCGGCGCGGCGCGCCCGGCCTAGAATTCCCGTTCATTTCGGATGTGATGCAGCAAGATTTTCCGGGGCCAAGGGTGCCAGATATATTTGCCGGAGTAACACTTACCCGCAGGGAGAGCGACGTGTGATGGATGGGAAACAATAATGGCACCGGTTAGAGTTAGAGGGTTGCGCAGGAAGCGCATTAGCGGACCCACCTTTCGTCTTCCCTTTCTCAGGTACAACTGGCGATTCCGTCTGTCAAGAGAATCGACCTCCCCTATCCTTAATCATCAGACCCCCAACATCTATGTCCCAGAAGTGACTCTTCATTTTTCGGACGACGACGGAATTTTAAAAGGTAAACCACCGCTTGGGAGAATCTGCGGCGATGCACATTTTACCAGGGAAACAACGAAGAAGTCCGCTCGAGTCGAGTAAAGTAGCAATTGCTCCGACTTAACTGGGAATAATGAGGACTAACGACCATAGAATTAATTAAGAGGCTTGAGGGAGAAAAGGGAGAAGCAAGCAGAATTCGAAGTACATATAATAATTCAGCCGGCAGTCTGAAGAATATATTTTAAATAAGCCAAGAGCAGCCAGTGAACGCGCGCATCGCGGTCGCAGATCTAGGATTTAAGGTTGGAGTGGCCAGGAGGTACTCGGGAAATGCGGCTTTCGTGAAAGGGAGAGCACTGGAAAAAGGGGAAGGCAACTCGGCTACTCTTGCCAGTCTTTGCATTAGGTTTCCGCAAAAGAAACTGCTCGGATGAATGGGTCGCAGAAGAAAGAGAACCGACGGACGATAGAGCGTAAAGCAGCGTGTCGAATGGAAATTAAAGAAGAACTCGCGAAAAAGGGCGGCGAACTGTGACGGGAAGGAGACGACACGATGGCAGCGCGCGTGCGGCCAAATGCTGCGTCTCTCTCAGCCTCGAGTCATTAAAAACGCGCTCGTCGTTCGGGCTATTAGAATGACAAATGACGTCGTTGACGGTGCCAAATTAGTACGATGAAAGGCCGACGGCCCGGCGCAAGAGCCCGTCATGACGCGGCCTGTGCGCGAGTACATCAGCCAGTTTGTAAAATCCCTGCTGGCCGAAAAGACGTTGTCGACGCTTTGTACGGATGGGTTTTCACTGTCGAGTCGAAAAGTGCACGGCCCTTTTTCACCACGCGCACAGCACGCTGGTCCTTCGCCTGTCACGTTTGATCACCCGAAACTCGTTTTCCGAATTAAAATTGCGAAGCGCCACCGACGCTCCCACTGTCGCCACAGCGTGTGCGTAATCAGTGCTAATTAACTAGAAACGAGCGAGCGTCGCGCCACCCTCCACGCGAATTCATTTATGAAAATTAAGCTGCATTTATAGAAACTACATCCGATTCGAATTCAACGCTCTGATAAACGGATTATCCTGGGGGGCTGTGTCTGGCTTTAATTACCACCTTGCGACGAACTCCGCCGCAAGCACAATCCCCCTGGAAATTTCTTGCCTCATTTTCACCCACGAGCAGTCTCTGGCGTTACGGGGCATCGTGACAAAATGAATTCCTAATGAACTGAGAATAATCGTCACCGCTGTGATTAATGACCAATTATACTTACCGCATCCTGGAAGTTATCGACGCTGCGTGATGCTTCGTCCGAATCATCTTGAGTCTCTCTATGGTGGCGATAAAAGGAAGAGGGACACTAGGGAATTCACAGGGAGATGCAACACACAACTACCAAAGTTCGCTTCGCTAAAAGTTTTATTTCGTCCTTCGGACAGACAGTCTGGCGCGTGTGTGTGTGTGTATGTGGGTGTATGTATGTGCGTCTCGCACGCGAATGTGTATGCATGTGTGTGTGTGTGGAGTGTCCTGTCGCAGCGCGTGTTCTTGCACATGTGCATACAACACCGCGATGCTCGCAGATCCCCTACGTTTCGCAATTAATACAATATAATATGTATAGTTTCCTTCTATCTCGTTAGCATACAAAAGGATACAGGCACACAAATATCAAATATGCATCCGGTACTCGTTATGCTATTGATCGATATAATTACACTCACAATGGTACCACGCCTCCAGCGCCACTCGCGCTCTCGTTCTCTCTCGTTCTGTCTCCCGCTTTCGTCACCTTAATTAGCTATATAATACAACTATATACAAGTGGTCGCCGCCCGCTATTCGCCGGGGGTATTTATAATAGGTTTACACTTATACGCATGTATAAATTACAATTTCTATGTACATCTCCAGAGAGATAATGCGCGGCGGACGCGCGCTAGTAGTTTGGCGTTCGGGGTGCCGAGACGTATTCTCCTGGTAGCCACGTACGCATTGTATTCTCTGTCCATGTCTCTGATAAAGCATCAACCCACTGTTCTTATCGCTCGCGGTACACTTCCGCTCGCGGACATTGCCCGCAACTGCTCACCGCGACTCGTTTCCCCGCGGCTGTTTACTTGCATACGAAAGGCTCGGTGCGCGATCGATGTGTGTACTGCAGGGGATAAGCGAGGTCGTTCCACGTCGCTTTATGTGCATTGCCATTCGCGTACTTTACTTCGAAAACGCGACCCCATTTCCTGCGAGGAAGACTCTTTCCCCGGTAGAGCTACGCCCGACTTGTGCGTACCGCGGTAAAATCTTACGCCACGGAAACTGGCTGGCATCTTCGATAGCCAATATGTTCGATACTAGGGAACGAGGGAGGGAGAGGGGTTTCTGGAAATTAAAGTGGTCGATCTGGTTGACCGCAGTGTGGCTGTGCAATAGCCGGAAGGGAAGGTCTGCTAAGCTGTACAGATGTTCGCTAATCCGGAGGTTTTGAGGCTCGCACCTTGGAGAGCGGCCTCGCTGCGCCTCGCTGCGCCGGGGGCCCAGGACAATTAGAAGGAGAGCGCGAGCGTTGTGCTATAAATTTTTGGCCGGCATTCCTCCCGGGAGTGGAATGCGGCCAATAGGGGGCCGGTAGAGGCGCATCGTCGGGCATAATGCTGCCTCGGGGGCCGGTCGATCAAACGGTAGTTTTGCGCGTCCCTTTTTCACCCTCTATACCCGGCTCGACTTGAGTCGAGTCGAGTGGAGTCGCGTGTACGCGCGCGCGCACGCACTTGCACGTCAAGTCGGATAAAAGATGGGCCAGTTTTCCCTCATCCTGCTTCTGCTCTCTTCTTTCGCCCCTACCCCTACCCCTACCCCTACCCGGTACCCCCTTCGCTCCGGCCGCGGCCAGTTCGTAACGCCGCTATCCCCGAGCTTCTTCCAGCATTTCTCATGTCGGATTGAAAAAGGGTTGTTCGCCTGATTTATACCCGGCCCGATCTCCCTGCACCGGTTCCCCTTCCCTTCCTACCCATCTTCTCCTCCTCCGCCGGCGCACCGTTTCCTGCCGAGTGCACGTAGCGATGCAGAACCGATCGTGTCGTATCTCCGCGATATCGGTAGACGGTGTCTCTGTATCGCTGCATCTGCCCCGCCAGAGCGTCTCGCGAGTCACCGCCGGGGGGAGGGCACCCGAAGAGCTGCCGCCGCTCGTGACGGACTGCAAGGGGAAACAGGCCTCCATGGAAACTCGTAATTCCGGCATTCCACCGTCCCGTGAAAACCCATGCTGATGGGCGAAAAAATTCCGAACGACAGCCGTATATCATCCCGTATGGGGAAAGTCGGGGATTTCAGACGACAGGATTCAATGGAGCGAATCTATTATGGGAATAAGTATAGACCTTGATGGACAAGAAGGCAGAAACCGGCGAGATACATAATTTGACTGTTAACTGAAAATGTAGGAATTTTGCAATGGCAACAATATTACGCACTTACTCTGTAGCCGGAGACTTTGAGAGGGAACGACACTCGAGCATGTTTCGCGAAGAATTTAGAACGTTCGTGTGCTATCGCCGGGATCTCCGGCGGTGCATGCTCGACATTGCACTCATTGACATGTCGCCAGTATGCAGCTCCACGGCGGAAAGCAGTCGTAAAGTAGCCGAAGAAGTACGCGGTGAGCAAGTACGAAAGTACCTTCCTCCATCATCTTTATCAAGACTCCCCAGCGGCGAAGAGATCCTCGTAGCAACACAGTCACTCTTTTCTTATGATTTGATCGCTCGCCCCCCTCTCTCCCTCTCTCTCTCTCTCTCTCTCTCTCTCTCTCGTACACCCCTCGCTGTGCTTCATTGATTTAATTCTCCCTATCTCTCATCTCTCTGCATTTCTCTCTGTCAACGTGTGCCGTGCTCGCGCGTAAATGTCGAGCTCCTCTCGCTCCCGCACGCTTAATATAAATTGACGATTATTGCCCAGTAGCGGACTGCTACCTACTGCCGGCGAAACTTTCGGCTACCCGCGTACACACTGCACTCAATCTTTTCTGCCGAGTTATTGCAAAAGTTGCGATGAAAGGGCAGGCCCGGCCGTGCAATTCGGCGGGCTTCGCCGAGCCACTCGAGACCCCGGGCCCGCGAGAAACCCCTAGACGAATTATTGGCATTTTTCCGAAGGCCGAGACATTCCGCCGAAAACTGGATGTTGGTGCAGTGGCATTGAACCCGGGAGGAAACCTTCGACCGGCGCATCGGCCAGTCCGCCGCTGAATTATCGGCGTAAGGATAACCGCTTGTACATGATACACGCTCGCCAACTTTTCACCTTATAGAGTCGGCGACTATTATTATTGCGATGAAATTATTTGCTCAGTGCCCTCGAACTTAAGGCGCTTGAAGAGAAACGTGCAAGTGTCTCTTTTTGTATCTGTATTCTTTCTGTCCCACCTCCCGTCGAGTCATCTGTGTATACATATGAGTCTGTGTCTGTGTGCGTGTGTGTGGGTGCTGCTTTTCTTCACGAGGTCCCTAGCGGTCAGTAATATGTACACTCGAAGCACTCGAAGCTGTGTCACTCGATACCTTTTACAGTTTGGAGTATTCTACGCGGCGACAATATCCATGATTAAACACTAAATATACATAGTAAGATCCGATCGTTGTGAACGCTATGCGCGCTTCCCCGCTTGACAAGATGGGCCGCGGCGGTCCCTCGCGGCGGACCTCCCTCTTCTCACTGAAACCCTCGCAATCTGCCGGGATATGTTAATTCTCAAAAAGTTGAGCTGACGCCTCTGCAGTGCCTCGGTCGAGCATGGAAAGAGAGTACCAGAAGGGAGGATGCCTAATTACTAAGCTAATATCGAGAAACAAGTCTGACAAAGGAGGTCCTCCTCGAAGGACACGCGCGCATGTGTATGCTGTCTACTTATGTTATGTTAGTCGTGAGAACCGAGCTCGATTCCTTGCCGTTCTGCTTCACTTTTTAATATATCACAATGTGGTCCGGTTACTTCTCGTGACACCGTAATGCGAATTAATATTTGTCCCTCTCCCATTCCTCATTTACGTACACATGTAGTTATTGTTGCCTCATCCCTGTATTGTCGATTCCTTACGCTGGTAGATCGCGATTTTCCTCGTTGCTTGAAGGCGATGTCGGTAGAGATAGAGAAATAGAGTTGGCCCTAATATGTATATTACTCAATTACCATACCGTACAACTTAGTGTCCCGCCGTGGTACGTGTACAACAAATACGCATTACTTCTCATATAGATCTATGTATATATAGATTTGTTCTTCGTGTATGTATAATCATCGCGCATATACTATGTATACTCTATATATATATATGTATATATAAATTAAAGTTTCGTCAGGGCGCTGCATGCGATTAATAAAATAATAGGAGCGCACGCACCGGCGGTGCGCGCTCGTACAGCGCACCCGGGATACTGAATTATTTACTTCACGTCAGTCTTCTGTGAGCTTGGGATCGAAGCTCGCTAGCTCGTTGCTGTACTATTTTATTTTTCTATACACTTGCCACTTGTAACCCCTTCCCCGAAACCCCTCGTCAAGCTGCGCCCCCTGCCTACCCCCGGCGTCCTCTTCTCTTCACGCGATACTGGCGGCAGCGTTCATGCCGTCACGTAGGCTGTCAAGCGCGGTTTTTCCGTCGCGACATGCCGTGATGGCTGACGGTCATTTAATTGCACGAATACTCGAAATGTCTGCCGATTGCTAGTCCGCTCGTAATTAATTACGGATTTTTCGACAATCCGACGAGCATCGCGTTGAATAAATATTTTATGAATCGCGACCCTTCGGCTTTACTGTCGCCGTCCCTCGCTCCCCCCCTGTAGTTGTCACACTACCAGCTTTGTCTGTCTCTCTCCGGTGGTCTGTCGCTGTTTAGTTTGTCTTTCATTTATCGGTTGGTACGTTGGTAGCGAGCTCGATCCAGTAGCACATGCGCGCTGAACAGATGAAATCATTAGTGCCAATCCTTCCGGAAATTCCTTCGCGTACCACCACTTGACGGTTTGAAAGAAGCGGAAGTGGCTTCCCCGCCGTTGCACCCGGTGCCTGCGATTTACCCGCGGTATTACACGCCGACCGTGGCTCCATACTTTTTTCCGTGGCCGTTTGCAATAGAAGAAGCCGGCTGTAAGCGAAAGACGTTCGAGATACCGGAATTCCATATTCCATATCAACGGGGCCCGCGAGCCCGAGATATCCGGGCTAAAAGATAGTCGATCCGGAAAAGCTAAGCAATATTTCTCGCGCCAGTTGATGAACCAGGGATTGTAATGACTTACTACTTCGATGAATGTGTGCGCTCGAGAACTGACGCGGTTGACAGGCATACGGATGCCCCGTAAAAGTGAAAGTTCACCGCGTTACATACATATACATATACAACTGACAAACGATAGATGCTCTGAATTCAGTGCTTTTTTTAAAGAAGTGCAGGTTGGTAATTCTCTGATTTGTGATTGTGCATACCCTGTACGTAGTATTCCTCGCATTAGATTAAATATTGTTCGGGTGAAGTTTCAGATTCGGGAGAGCTGTCGTTCACCGAACGCCTTAACCGCGCATTTCCGGAAGAGTCGGCAGCTCGGATTGTGTTACGATTAAACTGATATGCCAATTTTAGTTACAACTCCTGTTACGGATTTTCCTACTCGCAGGAAGCAGGCGGGATTGTCGCAAGTGCGATACCCGAGATAACACCTAGTACGTTAGTGTATTTCAAAGTGCGCCATTGGCAGTGCTAGTTGCGAAATGTTCTTGTACGGGCAGAATCGACTAAGGCAAACTTACACTCAAGAACTAATTGAAATCAATTCGAGCAGACCTTCCTCTAATCACAACAAGAACACAAACTTATTACGCGTGGAATCTCAGGTTGCCAAAGTCGATACTGACCTTCCGTTAAACAGTGTTCCCGAAGAACAAGAACTCTCTATTATACTCTCCCCTCCCTGACAGCGTCAATAAAAGACGGGAGTATCGAGCTATACCCGGACACTGCAGCCGATGTTTCAAATCGCTCGCGAGATAAAGCATACTTGGCAAAACAGGGAGAACGGTAGATACACTTATAAGAAAACAAAAGATATAAATCAGTCGCGAGGTAGAGTACCGCCGGCGATGGTAGCAGGTAGTTCTACCTCTGAAATCGGAGTTTCGCGGGGAACGCTCGATAAACATCGATAGGTTCCAGGAGAATTAGATATCTAGGCGTGCTAGTTCACTATGGGAGTACGACGATTGCCTCGTACCTTGAAATCCAGCAGTGTGCGCGCTGCTCGAGTTGGTTTCGTTCGATGGCGGGATGCTCCTTACGCGTATCTGTGCAAGGAGTGCTCCCGGCGCTTGCTACTTCTGCGATCGCGCTCGCACACCGGCTCCGGGCTTGGCGGGTTGGAGTACGTAAGGTTGCTCGAGCCCCGAAGGGGTGGCGCACTCATGGGAGGCGGAGGCGGCGGGAAAAAGCTCTGCAAGCATGCCTGACCCACCAACAGCCCAAGTGAATATACAATATACATATGCTGCCATGCAGAAGAGTATCTTCTTGAAAGATCTTGTCGTTTTCAATCATTTTTTCAAGAAATGCAGTTTGCAGTTTAAGCTTAAAGTCTTTCTACGCGATGCGAGTAAAGTACTTGCAGCGAGCAGAATTTTAGAGATATGTGTGCATTTTTTATATGAATTTCATGGTGTATGTGGTATTTGTTATAAGCAAAACACTCTGCAAATACTTTACTCGCATATCGTGTAAAAAGACCTTTAGGGTACGTTTGGGTTAAAGACTCACCTTCGCACTGCCTCTGGATGAGGACTTGGAGAAGACACTGTCCTGATCGCTGCTCACACTAGGCACGGGCATCGGTACTGCATAATCGTATGTGGCATCTGCACAGTAAACCGGCCATTCTTTTTTAGCACGATCCCCAAAAGCTAATACATTCAGCAGAGAGTGAGAATGAGTGATGGATCGGTCGAACTTACCAGATTGCTCAACACTATCGTGAAGATCCTTGTTGTCAATGACTACTGTGCTGTATCCGTAATACGCAGCATGAGGTGGTTCGCGGTATTTGGCCTCGTGGAATGGTTCTTGGTACTCGTCGAGTCTAACGTCACCGAGGAGTCGATCGTTTAGATCGCGCGGTAGGGTTGTTAGCTTGGTACCAGCGTACCTGTCATCGAGTTCGTCGACCCGATAGGTCATGAGTGAGGGGTCTTTTTCCGTGGTACCATAGGCGGATTCCGGCGATAGGTGTTGATGATTGGCCGAGGGTATCGCGCTCTTCGGACCAAGGGGACTGGCAAAGTTTTTTCGTTGTCTGTGCCGTGAAACAATAAGGAAAATCGCTACCGCCAGCAAGAGGATCACCGCGGTGAGGACGCCGATGATCACCGCCATATAGGTCTGGTCATCCTGCTTGGCAACTGGCACCTCCGCCTGGAGAGGATTATCGCGCGCGGAGATACGATCCCGTAATCTTGGCGACTCAGTCGTGGGAGGTGCTTCCGGGGTGAAGTTGCCATGGGCGATGTCTGGAATGAGAAAGCGCGCGTCCTATCGTGAGATCTTGAAGTGCCATCGGCACTCTCGCCCTCGGATTAGATAGGCGGCGAGAGCCATCGGCACCTGCCGAATTTCAATCGGGATCAAGGAGCCAGGCTACTTCGAAAGGAGTAAAGTGGCTTGTTGACAGCCGGTCCAACTTACCGGAATCGAAGGTGACCTCGCTGATCATGATCCAACGCGTCGCGAAGTTGAATCTCAACTTGACGAACTTTCCAATACGATGGTGAAGTTTGATGGTGACGTTCCTGGAATGTTCGAAGATCCTGTCCTCGACGTACGTGTAGACGATCGGATCTCCCGTGTAATATTTGCCGCCGACGCTGAACATGATGCTCGCCGCGGAGAACACCTGCAACGCAAACGGAAAATCCCATTATTCGCTGCGGCGCCCATACAATTTCATAGAGCCGCGGATACTCCGTGTGGATATTGCGCGCGGTGCTACATTGCAGAAATAATTATCCCATTATGAGCACGGATTGCGGTGCAATTGCTGGTGAGCCGACTGTACTCAGCTTGTAATCCAACCGATTGAAATGCGTTTGCGCATCCACTCCACCCTTCCCGTAATATTAATCAGCTGTAAGTATTTACGGCATGTATAGCGAGGTGGCTGGCTTACGGATGCAGCACCGCAGCCAGTTGTCATCGACAGCCTCGATAATTGTGAGTCTCCTGCGAGCACGAGTTCACTCCGACCAAGTGAAACGGGTGGAATGCTAATTCGGCCCGCTAGTTAGGCGCTGAGAATGCACAGTATACGCGAGCCGTGGAGAGACGCTACAGGGGAGCCGGGAGAGCAAAGTCAGAGAGAAGCTGCAGAGTAGTCCAGGAGCCGGCGTACTCGCGGACGAGGCTGGAGCGACGGAGATAGCGAGTGGAGTAAAGCAATCGGGGAATACGAGAAGATTGGAAACGGAGATTACAAAGCCGAGATTATCTAACTCCCTTAGCCCCGAAGACGAACGCAACGAGGACGCGCGTGGATTTCCAAGGCAGGGGCTTCGCTGAGACCCGCTTCTCTAACTGCGTGCGAGGCTAGCAAAGCCGAACAAGATGAAGCGCCAAGTGCGAAGCTAAAGCAAGGAAGGAAGGAACCAGGCAAGCAAGACGACGCGACGGAGAACGTGGCCTAGAGAAAGAGGAAAAGAACGGCCAGCTCCAGAGAGACAGAGAGAGAGGGAGAGTTGGAGGAGCAGGCAATGCTTTGAAGTGCTGTCTTTCAGAAGACGTGTCCTATCCACGCGAGCTGCCGCTTGTTAATAGAAGGGGTCGTTTAGGGGTGGGCTGCCACCACCTACCATTCCAATCCTCCTCTCTCCCAGTCAACCGACTGCCGACTTGCCAGACTGTCGCTATTGTATTTGAATACGTGGCGTATCTGCTGCTCCCTGGGTCGCCGCTTGCCACTATTGTGCGTACGGGGAGGATAGAGAGAGGGAGGGAGAGAGCGAACGGCCCGTCGGGAGTTTCTTCGGCGCACGCAGTTTCACGTTCTCTTGCTCAACTCGTCCTCATCGACGTCAGCCTCTGCTGCGGCTTTCCTTCGTCTTCCATATCCTTTCGCCGCTCCCTCCCTCGCTAACTACTCTCCCTCTCTTACGTGCTCGTTCTCCAACTCCCCAAGGTTCTCCAGGTCGGCTGGTCGCGACCATAGAGTCGAACACAAGCTGGGTAATGAGGCGCCCCATTCAAATAAATCTTGATACCCGCAGGAGCGCGTTTCGCGGCCTATTATATCGGGAACCCCGCATGGAACGACACTGGGGCGGAAAATTTTCACGAGGCCGCCACAACCAACCCTCCACGCTCTCGCTTTCTTAACATTCCAATTGCGAGGGTGAAGGGCGTTTAAGTTTTCTTTGCTATCCATGATTTTTTTGTTATTCTCCGCACCTTGTTAGCGTAGCAGGCTTATCATCGATAAGAACTATTAGTTTAAACTTTTCCGCGACAGGAGTTAGCTGAATTGATATAGAGTGAAGAAGTTGGAATGAATTTCAATGTGGTGGGTCATTATAGTGACGGTCGTGACCGAGCAAAGGCTGCCGACAGAAGCCTGATGGCGAAGAGCAGTAGCACCTTGTTGGCTAGCCGTAAAAGCGGGGGTTTCGAGCCCGCAGCTCGTCCTCTCTTTCTTCGCTGAGGCGTTCTTCCAGCCGAAGCCAGGGGCTAACTGTTGTTGCGCCTCGTTACCCATACTACGCCCGACCTTGACTCCAACGTGGAAACTGGATTTCACCGGCCTACACCACGACGCGTCTCTCGTCCTTCTCTTTAGTCGTTTTCAACCCTTGGTCCTCCTCCCCTTGCCCAGGCACTTCCTGCCGCCCACGCTTTTTCTTTCCGCCCGGAGTGCGGATTAAAGGCAACCGTGAGATCCTCGTGCACATTTCGCCAGGAGCTTCTGTCTCACATTTTTTTCTCCCATTCCATCTGCCTTTTATCTCTTTTCCCCTATTTCCCGGCGGCGTTGAGTCGCGGCCGCGGCCTCGAGCAATTTCCCCTTGGTCACGGCTCTATGTATATCTATCCGCATTTCTTCGCCAACGTTTTCCTCGGAAATTCGCCCGGTAATTGCCGGCGAGCATTGCAAATTGCATCGCGGCTGGAGCACCCGCCAGCAGTAAGACGTCAAATGCATGCCTGTATCACTGGGATATATCTACATATTGCAAAAAACGGGTAAGCTAACCGAGAGGGAATTCTCCCTTACTCGGCGGGATTATGTTGCCGAAGATAATAACCGAGCACAATAGACTGGATAAGCAATGCTACCGGAAGCTAATAGAGTGCGCACGTGACTTCGGTTCTGCATGCGGCCAAGGGTGGAGGGTACGTGACCGCTCGCCGAGCCAAAAATCTGGTCGACGTCGAGCTTTCATATACCGGCTATAGCGGAGGGTACGATCCGCAAAATGTTAAGGAAGGCTCTGCTTTCCCGCGCGGCCTTTTCCTACGTGCGACCCCTTTCGATCGTGCCCGCCAGCGGTTTTCGAGGATAAGATCAGATTGCTCTCGGAGCGGCGCGATTTTAAAGCGAATGGACACTTAAATTCTTGATCATTTCTGCTGTAGGAAACAGTCTCTGTGCAATGGTCACGATCTCGAGGGGTTCCAGAGCCCTTGTGGGGCGGGAATGTGTACGGCTGATAGCGTGCCACTTACCTGAACATCTTTGGTGAACTGATTGTTGCAGTAGATGTGGACAGCCGAGAACTCCCTGACCTGGTCGAACTCGAATTTGACCTCGAGTGGATGGCCGGATCTGGTGTCGTTCCTCCAGCCGACCCATCCCTGACCTCGGTCGTAATCGTAATAACCCATCTTGAAGTTATCCGGGCCGACCTTGCCGTCCGTCAGCTGTCCTAAGCCACGTACGAGCTGGCCATCCCAGTGGCCATCGTAGGTCGCGTCGAAGAACTCCCAATTGCCGCGCTTGTCACCTTGGGGCATCGAGTACGAGAGGATCCCATCGTTCCACGGGCAGCCATACAGTTCGACGCGCATGCAAACTGTTCGCCGATGGTAACTGTACGGCAGGAAGCGAATTTTACTGGCGAACATCGCCGGCTCGAGCTCGCGCTTCGACTCCAGGTAGGTGTTCGTGTTCCCCTTGATCACCTGCACAGAAGCCATTAGGAGAAACACTTTAATACCCAGCGCTGAAATAGGATTAGTCAGCGAGATATTCAATTTCTTATAAAATCCCCTTGTACAATACCGACGAGTCATGCAACCTTTCTCTGATGTCGAGCCGAGGGTACCTACGCAGCAGGATTTCCCGGCTCGCCCACTCGCGAGCTTTTAAGTGAAACAAGGCCCGTTCTATTCAGCCGGCCGAGCACGAATGAAGGCCGAGGCGGACATATCGGAGAGAAGGATCGGCAATTTCTTGGCCGCCGCCAGTGCCGATGCCAGTCCCGTCCAAACAAAGCTCCTCTTATTTTCCATTTATGACGCTAGCGCAGCCTCTTCGCCCGGCGTACCCTCCTCTCACGTGCATACATACAAGCGATTACGTGGCCGGCCAGCGTGACGTCTCCGCTCGCGGCAGGTGTAAACCTTCTCTCGGCATCGTCTTCGCGTCCCCAGTAATTAACTTAATGAACGAAATTTATGAAGCACAACGCACACGACGCCCAGAAAATCGGCGATCCTCCGCGCGAGCAGGATAAAGGCGAAGCGCAGGCGTATGAGAACCGCGCGAGTGGCTGCTGGGCGAAGAGGGGCCAACTAGCGAGCGAAAATACGACGGCATTTACGAGCCGCGGAGTCGCGCGCTAAGAAAAATAAGTAATCCCGATATTTATCTCGACGCCCACGCGTTTCGGCCGAGTCCCCCCGGCTCACTCGGATTCCCACCATCAAAGAGTTTTCCGTGCCGCGGCGCGAATGATCATGCCCCGGGCTTAAATTATTCCCCGAAGCATGACGAGTCACCGCACCCGTCGACCACCTCGTCTCTCCTCCTCGGCCTTCTCTATTTTCCTCGACGGATCTTCTTCCTTCAACTCGTCACTTTTCGTGCTCGACAAATTCCGCGGTGAACTAAGCCTGCAGCAGGGCGTGGCGAGGGGCCAACGCCCATTTTATGTTAATGTTTTCGAGCGCCTTTGCATCGGAGTCCCGCCTGCGGTAGGCACCCGCCGCCGCCGCCGTCTGTCTCCAAGTGGTACGGAAGCCTGAACCGCTGACGGCTCGTGTCGTCGTCGGAGATCGTGACGGATAAGATATTTGACGGTTTAATTAAGCCGGGATTTCGAATGGGTGGTCCGCGGATTTACGAATTTGCCGAGCGACTAGACACGTCCCCGTGATCAGCCGTCTCGTCCTCCGACGTTGTCTCAGGACCTTCTATCCGCACTTGAGCTCCAAATACACGATCTTGCCTTGCCACACAGTGTACCTCGCGACACGATTTGTTAGAGTACACCACGCGTAGTAATACGCCTCATGGACCGGCTTTATTGTGAAATCCATCGGAGCGCACGGGCTCGCTATCACAGTCGCGTATAATGCGAAGAGCACGGCTTTCACTGCTTTATGGAAATGATTAATTTAACTGTCCCACGTCGCCGCGCCGGAAAGGAAAGATAATTTATGCCCTGGCGTGTATCCCCCTCCTACCAAACAGGGACATTCAAAAATGTTAGATACATCGTGCACTTACTTCTCTTTTTCGTCGCGGAGCCTCTTTCGGCCGGACTATAAATGCCGGGGCCGTTGACAAGCGCGCGCGCGCGCGCTCGCTCGCACGCCACCGCCGGCGCAGCGAGCTGTTGGGCAAGATTATTCCTCGGATAAGCCGAGTGTCGTTGTGTAATTAAGCGAGGAACAACGTGGAGAGCTCGCAGCGGGAGGGACTGACGCGAATTTCTGCAGATTTATCCCCGGACCTCGCTGGCCGCTTCGCGCTGTCCGCAAGGTTTTTGGGTGGGCCCTTTCATTCCGACTGGTATACCTCTTCTTTCGACTATGCTCCTCCGCCTGCAGCGCGCCGTCGCGTCGGCCTCTCGGTAATGAATGCCCGCCAAATGAACGACGTTTTTCTACACGATCCGAATAATGTCTGCCGCCCTAATGAGGTCTTCACTACTACCACCTTACTCTTATTCAGTATCGCTCATCTGGCAATACATATTAACAAGGAACAATATTCCGACGAAGCGAATCATTAGAGTCCCATGGAAATGCGCGAGCGCGTATTCAAGAGTGCGAACTTTAGTGTTCGTCGAATCGAGCACTGTCGGCCTCGACTAGATTCCGCCCGTTCCCGAACGGCCTCGCTATTCAAGGCACAGGTATACGGCGATGTAGGTGAGCCGTAATCGCCTGACCCACGTGCACGCGACGACTTTCCCTTCCCTCATTTTATTGATCCACCCTCCCATACAAATAAGCCCTCGGGCACCCTCTTCACGCACTCCAAGCCAAAGAAAGTTCTGCCTTCGCTATGAGCTGGACGCTCTCACCTCCATCTTTTTCCTTTTGTTCTCTTTCGTCACACACCGTCCTTTCCACGAATCATTAGAGGCTCTCGCGATAAACATCTTGTACTTTCGATGTACTTTCATTTTGCAAAGGTGATGCCTGTCCGTCGAACAGCAGCTTTAACTAACTTCCACCGCCGGCGGTGACCGAATGCAATTTCTTGTGTCGCAGCCCAAGTTGAAATTACAAAGTACTTCATTTGTCGATGTCAGTATTAGCTGTTACGAGTGACAATTGTACATAGGGATTCTTTGACGTGCAACAAGGTAAAAGATAGATCGAGATAGAGATAGTGGGAAAGCGGGGGAGTGGGATGTGGGGGTGAAACAGACGAGTTGGACTAGGTAGCCGCGTTCTACTGTGTACTTGGAATTCAAATTAAGGGTGACGCTCGGCTAGCATTGTTGGTGGGGCTAATTAAAGCCGCTGGTTCACGGTTACCGATCTATTCCAGTAAATTGGATCGCACGCCGTGCGCCGTGCACTCAACGGCGCAACATATTACATTCGAGATTTACGTCTTGTTAACGTCACGCTTTAGTTGTTCTAGCCGCTCGCAGTGGCAGTGCGGCGGCGTGGCAGTGCGAACTTGCGGACATCGTCACAAATCATTCGCAATAATGCGCGCACTCTCGGGCGAGCGCTCGGTTTTCTGCGCGGGGCACATCAGACCGCGGCCGACTAAATTTAACCGGAAGATTACTTAGGCGTATCCTGTGGATGGCGCGCGCATAAGGGGGTGGAGGGGCAAAGTAGTAGAAGGCGCGGCGGATTGTTGTGGACAGTTAATTGAATTGAATTATCTGCCGGGAACAGCGGAGCCTGCGACTGCGACATTCCGCGATCGAAATAGAACGAGATTGCCAAGTGGCGGAATATACACACAACACATGTACAAGTCTGTTTCAACCGGGCGGCCGCCGTGGCCGCTACCCGCCGGAATAGCGGCGGCGCGGAGTTCGAGGCCATAGCCCAAGTTATTAAAGCATTTACATCTGCCCGGCGCGGGAGCAGCATCAAAGGGCGCCAAGGTGAATGCCAGATTGAAACAAGGCTTGCGGTGATAACTTCAAAGCTTAACGCGCCGCGCTCTAGCATGCATTGAAACGCTAAGGGCTTACCTCCTCGCCCCGGACATCCCTGTACCGGACCCACTTGCCAAGCTTTGGTCGCCAATATTCGATCATGTAAGCTTCCGCATACTCGACACCATCCCCGTTCCCAAAACGCCCTTGGGTCCCGGTGGCAGTGATCACGTGGACCGTGTGAAGATCGATCTCCAGCCACTCGCGCGGCTCCGTTGTGATCTGGTGCTTGGGGCACCAGGCACCTCCGTGGTTCTCTTGCTTCAGCCTGGAAGAATAAATATTTACTCTGGGATTACCGTCCTCCATTTCCTCTTTTTATACTTTTTTCCCACTGGCACCGATAGCCGCCGGTAAAGCCTCCCGTCTCCTCCGCCTCCGAGGCCACGGAGAGTCTCCTAAGAGACGGAGGCGACGGCCACTATTCCGACTACTCTAGCTCGACTTGTCACTTTGACTGCGCGTCCCTTTCACGATTTCGCTTCGCGCGAAATTCGGCTGTAGCGAAATCCCCTCAAGAAATGGCCGGCTACGCAGCCAATAGGGCGGCATGCGAAATAGTTGGCGGGGCTCGCGGGGGAGATGTGGATGTGGACGGAAACAGTGCATCCTCGCAGAAAGGAAATGGTATAAATACGTGATCATCCTCCCGTCTGACGGATAACCGTCACATCGCCCCGGTGATACGGGGTGAAATTATAATTTATCGATCGACTCCGGCCACCGGATGCTATGAATAAAACATGAGTCGGCAGCGTCGCGAGAGAACGACAACGGGGGAAGCCGCTCGGAGCTGGCTAATAATTGTACTCGCACATACCTTCCGCGCTCTTGTCAATGGTATTAAAACACCCTCATCCATACCACTGATTGCCAGGGAGGGGGGAATGAACCATCCCGGGGAATGTCCATATGAATTCCAGCGACGCCTGCCGAGGAACTGAAAAGCCATTGGCGCAGATCGGTTTGTTCATTTGCAACGCGCGCTCCTATCGTTCTCGTTAGCAGTGTGTCTCTCGAAATGAACCAGCACGGGCGAATATCTTTATCGCCGGAGTATACCTGTGCAGGAACACTAACCACATCATAAACTGCGCCATTTAATGCTCAAGCTCGGCAACTCGACGCAATTTACGATTGGCGAGTGTCTCCTGAAGAATGCACTGAGATGATATGTGCTCGAGCGCGGCAGAAGGCATCAAAAGCGAGCCGAAAACAGAGAGGTCTGCACTCTGCACGAAGAAAACTGGAAGGAAGATTTGAGGGGGGGAGGCGGCCGACAGCGGGGCCAGATGAATTCGCACAGAGAGCTCTATGCACGCGACGTCGGTCGTTTGGTCGGTCCGTCGGTCGGTCTGCGGGCAAAAATGCTCTCGCGCAATAAAGAGGTGAGCCGGCGGCCTCCTCTGAAGTGTCAGGAGTTTAAGTGTTGCTTTGACGTGGAAGGCAGTAAAAGCAGCAGCCCAGTAGAGCCAGACATCCCCACGGCTCTGCCACCCAGCAGTCCTCGGTAAGTATAAGGTTTGGCAGCGTGAGCAGAGAACCGAACGGAGGAACGATGCCCGCGAGAAACAACGCGCTCTGAGTAAAGAGGAGAGAAACGGGCAAGAGTTACACTTGCCAACGAGACAGAGAGCAAAGAAGTCCGAGTGTAGTAAGATAGAAGGAGGCTATCCGTGAAAGGGAAATAGGAGTGTACCGAGAGCTCTTGAGCGAGCAGACGGAGGGTAGCACTTTCGAAACGAGAAGAGGGAGGGTGATATCCAGTAAAGTGAAAGATCATAACTCATAACCCATTAAGAGAAGCTCGAACTGCCTCGCTGCCACTTTGATACAGTCCAGGGCATCAAAGACATTCCGCGAGCAGCCGACAGCGAGCTCTCCCCTCTCTCTCATCCTCCACACGATAAATCTCGGAACGCACGATTACGCCGCTGGCTTGAACGGCGAGCAGCCACGTCGGCAGAATCGCTCCTGTCCTTAGGGCGAAGTGGCCGATTATCGAGAGGAATGGTTCCTCCAGCGCGTACTGCGAGTCTCAACTCTCCTCCTTAAAGCCGCGGAACTTTAAGTCCCAATCCCGGATAGAGAAATGATTTACTGCCTGCGTCGAAGAAACTCCAACGCCTTTAATAGTTAAAAATACTCTACGAATTGGAATTATCTCTGCAAATGGAGAATAAGCGATGAACGTCTGAACGTCGGGAGATCAAAGTTTGCGAGGTCTGTGCACGGAAGGTATTCAAAGCACAGACGCGTAATACTTTCGACAGAGGCTCCTGCCTGCTTCCGATGCTATCTCTAAAGTGAATTTTTGAATGGAATGGACGCGGGGATATCTCTTGGAAATGGACGCGGCGCCCTTTCGGATATGTACTACGTTTCTTCTGGTTCGAATCTCGTGGCGCAGGCCAAAGCGCTTGTTCTTTGAGTCGATGTACTTTTGTTAAGGAGGCAACGTGCACGCTCTGAAAGGACTAGCGAGTGTAGGTAATATGAGCGGGGCGCGCGCGTATTTTAGGGTAAACGGAGTCGTACGGGGTAAATAGGGTATTCACCGGGAAGCCCGCAATATCAGGAAGCCGGAGAAATGCCGCCGAAGAAGGTCTAGACGGTCTACTAGGAAAGCGTACGTACACCGGCGTTATCGGCATTGCATCGCAAGGGCTTTCCCTCTGCTTTATGGTCCTCATGGAAAAATATTTCCCCGGCTATTCCAGCTTCCTAAGTCATACCAAACTCGGAGATGTTACTGTCCGGATTATTATCTTGCGATATTAATCCCTGCCTAATCCCCACAAACGCATCCCTCCCGTACACCAAACTCGTCACATGCAAAACACACAATGCGAGATCTAGCAAGGTTGTTAGATCTTTTGATAGGGACTTTTTTTCTTCAATCTAACGCGTCCATTTTTTATTAGCGCGATGGGTGGTCCGGAGGTATTCTATTCCTTTGAGTATCTAACTATATCTACGCCTGTCCCTTTGGAACGTATGCAATTAGAGGAGAAGTGCAATCAGACAGCTTGCAACGAGGATGTCGAGAACGCCCGACAGCTTGGAGCTCCTTGGTATGAATTGCTCCGAATGCGGGACATCCCGTGTCATTAATCCTCATTTCGACTTGAAGACCAAATTACTGGTGCAGTTTACCAGAGAGTGATTAATATGGCGAGCGTTCTAGCCTTGATCGGGAACGATCTCCGTCGCGAATAGAATGACAAGCAGGATCAGCATTAATCCATGGAAATGTTGAGAGGCTTCTCAAGTCAAAAGGACGTCATCAACTCTAATAAGCAAATTAAAATCGGAAGGGAAGTCGAAGTGATGGTAATACTCCTTTGAAAATACGTCGAATTATTGACTATGCCTATGAGTGTCAGCTTTGGTACCAACGATGTCTGGATACCAGAAAGGAGGAAACTGAATTAGCAGTCTGGCGATTACGGCTTTATGCTGGGCTGTACAGCGTTAATGAACGTTGTAAACGCCACTATAATTCACTCACCGTCCTTGATGTGGGCCGACGTTTTCACTATCGTAGCTGGAGCTCGCAGTGATGTCTGCATCGGGAATTGCACCAGACTCCATTCCCAAGGGCGCGATGCATTGTGCTGCAAACAAAGGAAATTGCATCGATTACACAGTCGCTCGCCGTAATTCCACGCCGCTCGCCTACGAACCGGATACTTCCGATTCCGCATATTCTACTCGCCGATGAATTCCAGAATAATCGCTCGTCCAACTGTTCGAGGCATATACGTGTGGTAGCAGCGGATTTCAGTAATTCGTTTCACTTACAACTAACACCAGCCATGCGCAGTTATATTCGCAGTTTCAAGTGATCTGCCGCGCGAGGCTTCAACGATGTGAAATGCAATTTTTCGAGTGCACTATTTTTCCCTGTGCACGATTTAATGGGCGGCATCATTAAAACTTATTCGAAACAGCTCTAGCGCACTACAGACGCGCGCGCTCTTCTGTTGGCCACTGACTTTTTCCGCGGGAAGTAAAGTTTGCTCGATTATCCCGTCCCAGTTAGCAGCGGTGACCTTTTTCGTCATCTTTTAGCGCGCCGTTAATTGCTCGTAATTATAATGAACGAGGGCGAGGAGCTAAACTTGCGCACTTACGATATCGGCCGGCATCATTTCGCGTCTTGGGATAATTATGGAATAATAAAGAGGCTTCTGATTACGGAGGATAAAGTGGCTCGAAATCTCGGCGAGGATTGAACAGTCAAAGGGCCGGCTCGCGAGCTAATGAAGAAAGGGACTATCGTCGGTGTTGCGCGTGCAAAAACGAGCCGGCCGCGCTCTTAAGACTGATCAAAGCCGATCTGTATACTGAACGCTCAAGATCGAGAGGGGAGCTTCCCGGGATCGAGGCAATAATATATGACTTTTAGCAAGAAGCCGTATCACGAGGCACGTCCACGCTTCGGCAAACTCGATAAATCCCCGGCAGAAAATTCAACCCCGAATACTTCTCAGCGACGGCTGCTTCCGGCGAGCAGAGCGCCAGTGTGCCGTCAACGATAATCGAGCTCGTTTACTCGTTCAACGACCTTAAATCTACAAACTCCACGCCGCCCGTGCACGCTGCCTCTCAGTCGCGAAAGGAGACTCCCTAACACGAATAAGTAGCTTGTAAATGGCCGCTGTCTCTCTGTGGAGAATCGCCGAGATTCCGAGCTTTTCTCTAACCGACGTATAAACCATTCTGGACAGTGCCAACTGTCACTCGTCATTAAAACTCATCTGTCTCAAGAATGCCCGGGTGCTCGCGTTCAGCAAAATGTATACGTGTTACATACATCATCGAGCATGTTTTCATCGGAGTGAAAAATGACGATGCTTCGTTTCTCCGGGGGTTCTTTTTTTTCGTGGGATTAGAGGCCGCTGAGGGAACTTGGGCCGTAAATAAATTTCTAACGAGGCATGGACGCGCGCGCGCTCGCTGGCGGGCTCCTCGGCACGTTGTAAAACTTGGTGGTTCGAGAAGTTGCAAGTTTTATGCGATGGAGTAATTGCCGTCGTGGCCGGGGAAAAATACGCTTAGCCGCGCGCGGCTCTGCTGTAATTAACTTTTTCGTGCGCGATGTAATTATCTGCGGGAGATTAGGTGGCGGGCGAGCTGGTAGGCGGCGCATATGTGTCGCTCGATGAGTAGCAGAGCCTAGCAACGGGTCAATCAGTGTAATCGATGTATGCAGGAGAGGAGGGTCGCAAGAGGATTCGAGAAGATCGATCGCCTTCACGTGCCGATGGTCCTCCCGATTTCCCGAGTCCGGGCCACTCCTGGTGGCTGGTCCACTGGTGGAAGTGCGCGCGGCCGCTCGTAGTTGGTAGTTTGTAGGCTAGTGGCAGGATCGCGCGGCAGGAATAACGAAGGGACTGGTGTCCCCGTGGGTAGGCAGGTTCGATCCTCGTATTTATAGACATCCTGGAAGAGAGCAGGGATACGAGGGAAGAAGAGGAGACGGAGATGGAGACGGAGGAGAAGAAGAAGAAGAAGTAAGTTATGCGACGTTTCGGCCCGCCCCAGCCACTCATTCGGCGACCATAACTCTGCCAGAGTGACAGCTCAGAGCGGAAGGGTGTGTACCGCCCTCCATCCGCGAGAAAGAGGGAAATTGAATGCCTCCGCAACCCTCCTTACCATCGACATTTCTCCCTTTTTCGCTTCCCCGGTGCATCTGGAGCGGCCCTCACTCTCTCTCCCTCTTAAACTCACGTCACTGTCAAACTGATAACCGCTTCTTCCTCCAAGACGACTTTTCCCCGAATCCCTCTGTTCGAGGAAAACCGCGGAATGCTTGCCGGGAGCACGCGCCCACGAGGGAGGGTCGCCTTGTCGGCGGAGGCTGACTTGATTTCGGCGATTTAAACAATTTATTCCTCGCTCTACGGAGAAAGACGGAAATCCGCCCGGAGCCCGCTGAAAAATCACGCTCCGTTTATATCAGACCGCTCGAGAGGCCAGGAGGACTGTGCGGCACAATTACGTGGTGCAGTGATAAGCGGAATCTGGGCGTAATTATCTGGAGTGCGCGCGCGCACACCCGCGGAAATTAAGTAAATTAGGTAGGAGGATCTCGAGGCCACCGACAATTCGCGCGATGAAAAACGGGGGGGAAGTGAGATCAGCCGAAAATCCGGCAACAAGATTCTCTATCTCGGCGGATTTCATAATTCCGGCTGGCCCCTTCCTTTGTTAAGTCCGCAATTATTATTAATGACGATGTACGAGGGCAGCGCGCGCGGTCTATCTCTCGCCAGACTCGTCCGCCCGCCCGCCTTTCGCCTTGTTTTCCTCTTCCACGGGCGTGAATCTAAATTAATTACTCCCCGGCTCCTTTGCGAAAAACATATTAAGCACCCCACCTTATTACGCTGCGATATTAGCGCATAAATCATGACTCACTTAAGGATCACGCCTTTTTGCGAGCTCCAGCCCTTCAGCTACATCTTTGGTTAAAGTGCGCACGATCGTTAACCGTACCCGCGTACGGTCCCGGCTATGAATATAATCAGACACTATTAGCACAACTTAGCCGCACAGGTGGGTAAGTAACCTTTACTATTAGTCGGCTCATTATATCTAGAATAGGCAGCTGTATCTTAGGAAATCTATTCTACAAAAAGTACAATGGGTCCACGGGTGCTCGTACATGTCTGGTGGAAGCAATGGGCGTGTGCTGGCATGTGCGCAATTAGAGTGTCACCAGTGCGACATCGATGGCCACTAAACTCTTAACGATAAGACTGGTTAAAAGGATTTCGTTGTTTCCCAATACTAATATGGGTAGAGGGAATGCCACACAGGGCGAAGTTAAATATTCCTCGGTAAGCGTGTGCGAGGCTAAGCGAAGTGCGTCCCGGCCTAATTGCCATATTATGACAACGCCGAGCTCCTTTTATTTACTCAACGGAATTAGCAGGTGAACACCTGACGCGCTGTTTTCCCTTTTCCCAAGTAACACCGAACCCCTTTTCCCTTAGCCGAGTGAAATTAGAATGAATGTTTGGAAGAGCGACGACCTCGAAAGGAGTTCGTGCTCCCCCTCGGGCGTCAGCGTGCGCCCACTCTTCCGAGAGCAAGGAGGCGCTCGGAGCACAGTTTTCCCCGGCATTGTTGGGCCTAGGGAGCCATTTTCGTCCCTTTCAGGGAAAACAAACAGTGCCGGTAGGTGGAAGGTAGTGGAGCTCCGGAATAAAGCGCATGCTCCCACTGCTGGCGCCAGTCCGACTGGCAAAACGGAAGTACTACTTTTACTCGGGCCTTTCGCTTCTCCTCTGCACCCCCTTCCTTCTACCTCCACCACCTTTTTGCACCCCCTCGGCCACCCTCGAGCCACACTGGCGCTAGCGAGCCGCAACGCGATATCCACCCCATGCCCTCGAAATCACCGTCTCGTGTTGCGTGCACTGCTTAGGCCCCGAGGCTCCAGCTTGTCCGCCCGCCCGCCCTTCCCCTACCTCTATGGAAGGTCTATGGAAACTGCAGCAAGTATGTGGCACACGCTCGCTACCGTAGCCTCGATTTAAAAACCTAGCCCCGAGGTATATTCTCATGAAACACGAATTATGCCCGTGACCTCGCCCTCCTTGCCGCAACACTGTCACATGAGAGCCGGCCCCCTGCGTCTCATTCTTCACACGTGTACTCTCTGTGTTAATCTGCCGGGTGAACAAGTGCAAGGAAACACTCGTTTCTTAATTAAGCACCTTGTCTATCATCCCCTGGTATTGAGCTCGAGACGCTTGGCGAACAGCCCGGAAAGAATCCAGGGGTTCGAACCCTCGCTCGCGGGGGTCATGTTTGCGCTCGCGGGCCAGACTTATGAAAATACAGATTCCCGGGACGGATTGACGGGTGCCCCTCGGAGCCGGGAGTCGAGGATTATTACACTCGACGACTCGCCGCCGACGTCTGACAGCTGACGTCCTTTCAGTGCGTCACGTCGATGACGTCTCTCGAAATCCCCGCTGATTCCACCCTCGGTCGTACGGTGAATACGCGTCCTCAGCGCCGGCTCGCGTAAGTCGACTGCATGATACTCGAGAAAACTCGCCCGGAATCGGAATCATTAAAGGCCAAGTGATCCGAACTGCCGGAATCCGTGCAGGGGAGGAGCACGCACGTACGCGTGTATCTGTGTAAACCGAGTGTGTTGTACTCCGGGCCGTGTGATCTCCTTTCTTCCGTCTGACGAGATCGAGTGGCAAAGGGGTAAGAAACAGATGTCGGGAACCTCGCTTGGGAATGTTTACGCCGGCTGAGTTTTATATCCGAGAGACATACGACGCACACGTGCGCATGGACACTGGGAACAAGCGCGCGCTCTCTCCTCCCGTCGTGCCGCGAGTAATTCGATGTTTAAACTTAAATAAACTTCGAGTAAAGTGAAGGCTGCTCCGCCCGTGTGTTAATGACTATACGCTTGTCATAAAGCAATGACAAATCATTCCGATTAACGCCCTGTATTTTGGGTAGCTCGCAACGTCTATATGCGCGCACGAATCCACACATACCTACCTACACGGAGAGCAAAGCGTCCGGACGGGATTAATAATCGCGCGATCACGGCCTGGCACGAGAGTCGCTCTCTTTTCGCCGGGAATTCGCGCACGCCTGTTTTTGTTCCTCGAGCATTCGCTCGTATTGCATTTGGCGCAAGTCACGGTCCCGTCGCGCATTTTAAATTGCTCGGAATTCCGCGACCTCGTAAAGCGGCACGCTCCGTCGAATTCCCCGGGGAATTCAGCATGAAATCAGCGAGCTATGCCCCGCCGGTATAATGCGCAATAACGCTTTAATTGTCGCGTTGTTATGTTAATACGTCGACAATTTCGTCGGCGGTGGCATGCGCGCGCGGGCCTAATGGAACTGTGGATAATTGGAAAGGAGGGTCATAGAGGGCGCTCAAGGGGTTCGCAGTGGGATGACAATGCCATCAGGCAGAAGGGCCACGCGCGCCCGACGATTCTCCATCCTGGGACACGAGTTCTCCCCGTTCATCGTGTGGACTTGTCGCCGATGAATGTGCTCGCGCGCCGGCCGTTCCTCGCGTGCACTTCACATGATCGCCTGCAGTTACCGTGCATTAATATCCGTCGCCGCGATTAGTATCATTATCGCTCATAGTTGCACTGTTGGGGCTTGTGCAATTACACGAAGGAGACATCGTTTCTCGTTTACTAGCATTACCGGAGCAATCCTGAGGGCCGACTCTCGGCTCGGCACTAGCTCTAGTGGATGCTTTGCTTGGTCACATACACCGTAAAAAGACGCGTGTACTCTCACCCGGAAGGGGTTGCATTTTGCTTCTTTTGCGCGCACTCGTGTGTACGGCTAGTGGTGAAACATGCGCTCACGGCCAAGCCGCTCCACACACGCGCAATACTTGCTTCCGAGTTCCGAGTACTCCGGGGACGTGTGCACTCGTGGTTCGACCATCAAATGTACGCAAAAGCGTGTGCACCCTCTCAAACGCGAGAGCGGAGCAGAGTGCGCAGGGTGTGTGCGAGGCGAGGCGAGGGCCAGTGCCTGCGAATGCTTCTAGAGGCCGTGCAGAACGCGCCGACCGCAATCCGACCGACGTACAACATGTTTATGTATCGCCGGCAACATTAACATTGCAATTTATGCGCGCTTTAACTGCCCAGCAACCCTTGCAGCGGCCCCTCCACGCCCCGCCCGCCCGACTACGGACGACTGGCCCGCTTAACACGACCGCGAATTTACCAACGCGGTTCGACGTACAAGTTCACTCACCACGGGAGGGCCGAGCCCCCGACCACCACTCGTCCCCCTACCACCCTCGCCCCCTACGCCCTCGTCCTACTGCTCCTTCGGACTTTCGGCCAGCGCTATTTATATTTGCCTCATCACCGCCTATTGTCCCTCGCCTCCCCTAACACCACCTGTATGTATTGTCCCGGCCGCGCGTTTCATCGAGCTTCATCAAAGCAGCGGCGCGCTCTCGATGAACTTTGCCGGTTGCTCGGCCCGAGGCACTTTCATTTACGAGGTGTCTCGCTCCTGAAGAACGACCAGGCGATTACTCCTCAGAGGGACCTTTTTCTTCCTGGCAGAGAGAGTCAAGTGCATGTTACGCATGCCGCGATATCGATCATAAGTGTCGGGATGAAAGGAGAGAGAAAGAGATGGCGCTCTCTGGACTGGAGGAGGTCTTTCTATACACGTCCGGGGCGGGAGACGCGAGGAACGCGAGCAGAGAGTTGTTGGGGTGCGAAATAGGCCTGGGCCCGCGTTGCCTACTCGATCTCGGTTTCACGAACGAGTACCTGAAAGCCTTTTTCTCCGCGCGGAGCCGACAGAGAACTCTTGGCGGATACTTTGCAAGTTTCTCGGCCTGTTTACCTGACACGAGGGTGACTCGGCCTGGCGGCGCTGGCCCGGGTCAATGGGATGGAAAGCAAGCGAAGTAGAAAGTGCGGCCGAGGTTTAATGCGAGGGAGGAAGAACGCCTTGCGGAAAGGAAGTTCGGGGTGCGATACCTTCCCGTTTTTATCGCCGTGCCCTGAGAGGGTGGGTCGCGCTACCCGCTGCCAGAATTATGTGCTCGGATGTAAACACGTATTTCTGCCGCGAGCAACACCAGCCAGCCAGCCAGCCGCGATCTCTCGGCCTGCTCGCTGCAGAGCGCTGCCGGCGAATCGATTTTCTGCCAGCAACCAACAGCGGCTAACATACGCCGCCAATGACAAGTACTCCTACTGTAGCTCTAGCTCGGCTCGGCTCGCCTCGGTGTAAAGTTCAGCGGCGGGCCATTTCTCCGGCATTCGCCCGAATTCGGCATCGCCGCCAGCCGGCGCACGGCGGCTGCTCTTACGCGTAATTAATTTTTCCTAACCCGCCGTCTCGCGTCCAATTATTTTTAATTGTCATCCAGACGTCGAGCACCGCGAAGAATTGAGTGCTAACTGCACCCCCTATCGCCCGGCTACCCTCTCGATTCCGAGACAGACCTCCACCCCCCGATAGAATAATTCAAGGGCGACTAGTGCGCCACTTAGTTCATCAACCGCGGGCGATATCAGGTTTTAGCGACCGCCATGTAAAACAGTTATCGGATTCACCGGCTACGGAACTGATTCGTTCGAAGAATGGTACCAGTGGATATCGATTTCTGCAGGATTCAGATAGAAATACTTAACAAGAAACTGACGATACTCACATATGTCTATTGACTGGCCCTCAGTGAAGCAGAGGACGAGGAGATAAAGTATGAGGCACGTCTGCAGGTAGTCCATGGTGGCGTCGATGATCCGTGGGCCCCTGGTCATCGACCTCTCATAACCGTATCTGCAAGAAGCAGGGTGAAAAAGAAGGTTAATACTAATCACATTGGAATCATTCCACTTGCTGGAAGAAAACGTTTAGAGGCCACCGTTCGCAGTGAAGGCGGCCCTCTGTCCCGCTCCCCTTTTCCCGGCTAAACAAGGGGGACTGTAGTAGTAGAAGTACCATACGGAGCCGGTATAAAAAAGAAAAAGGAAGCTGGTAACTCGCAGGGCGATTCAGCCTCCCTTGGCTTTCGCCGGGGTGAAATGGCGCGGTTCTCCCGCTGGACAGATATACGACCGGTACAGAAGCACGGACAAAGAGCTACATTCACGCCAGCAGCCATTACGCGTCATTATCGAGATTAGGATCGGCTGCTTGCGCTCGCATCCTTCGCAGAGAAAGAGGAACCTGGTGGCCAGGAAGGCGCTCGCAGTGGGGAAGACACGTACACAGATGAGATGAGCGAAACGAGGAGGAAGCTCTCTCGGAGAAGGCCGCAGGCCCCTGCGGCTGGTTCTCTTCTCGTGGACGTGGGGGCGAACTCGTGTGTACCGGATGGTGCAGAGGGTGAGGCGGATGCACCGACATGGGGGGAACCAGGACTGTACTTTATTCACGATGGTGCCGTCCTGGCGCTATCGAGAAAAAGGAAGGTCTCCCCGCATGCTGGACCGGAGCAACGAGGGATCACTTTTTGGCTAATTAACGGGGGTTTCTTCGACTACTGTCTGCTCGGCCCGGCGATCGTTATCGGTCAAGTTTTAGAGAATCCCTCGAAATAGCTCGTTATTTAACGAACGCCCGAAAGAAATGTCCGCTTCGTGAGTCACCTCTTGTACCCGCCTATCGTCCTACCATCGCGAATCACATGAATCACGGAGATACCCTGGAATTCGGTAACATGCATTCCCCCAGGACTCCGCCGCTTTCTCTTTATGTGAATGTTGTAACAAAGAGCACCCACTCAATGTGGCTTCCACGTTTTTCATTTTCCAGCAGAAGGCTTTGATGACTGAGTTCCCTCGGTAGCGTCTATGGTTCGCCAATACGGAAAGGCGTGTGCACTTTCGTGAGCCGTCATCTATGCCGCCAATAGTATGCAATCGGTTTGATTTCCATTTGCAATAAATAAGAGTCGACGGCGTGCGAGGCTTCGCACTGATGCGTGAATGCAGCCGAGGCCCATGGAGGCGGATAAACGATTAAGTGGCTGAATCGGATTATTCAGCCGGCAATTAAGATACCATTCAGTCTGGAGTGGCTGCGTCGGTACCAGTGTCGGTGATAGTACGATCACAATGCAGACAATCGATTAGACGACATAGCAATTAAGGTCAAAGGGGTGCATCCAGCCTCGAGAGTACGACTGGCGTCCGCCAGCGGAGCATGTTGTCGGATATGTATATAGTATGTATATGTCTTCCTGAACTGGATGCATTCGCCTTGCTGCGCGATTAATCATTAGTCACGGACACAGCATCCATGCGACTGTAGTGATATTTTCATGCCGGCTGGTTATTGGCCACGTTTTCACGGTGTCGCAGCAATTCCTTGGTACATTGAATAGGGCGCGCGCGCTCTGCGCCAAGTGAACAATCGTCGCTAGGGGGATATATCGATTGTGAACATATATTTCGTGACCAATCAAGCCTATCGCGCGGGAGTGAGTCTGTATTCGCGAATTAAAAGGGAGCGGTTGGCACTAGTTGCAGCGCGCAGCGGCGCGCCGATATGTAACCTTTACTCTAAATCTTCCCGGACAATGAAGGCCGGGCCCGACGAAATCGCGCGGATTTACTGGATCGTTTGTTTTAGCTGCGCGGAGAATGCGGCCATCTCTCATCTCGGCGGGCCCCCTCGGATTCGTCGATTTTTGCGGCCGCCACTTGCGGCGGCCTTTCTATGAATTCGGCACGCTCCATTTCCATGCCATTCCTCCCTTGTTCCATCTGAGGCCTCGCTCTCACGCATCATCCACTCACCCCCTTAATTGTCCTGTGTTATTTCCGATCCCATTCGCCCGTCGAAAGCTTCTAATTGACCGGGGCCGACAGTGCTACTCGCAATTCCGCATGTCAAAAACGAATACACGAGAGGGAAATTCCCCTTACAAATTGTTGTGGGAAGCGGCGCTATCCCTCATACATACATATAGTATTGACCTAGCGCTCGCGCATGCAACCTGCACATAGAGGCAACGCTGAACCAACCCGCCCGAGAAAACAGAGCTTGGTCGAAACATGTATTTCCAAACTCGTAATACTCTGCCGGCAATTCCGCTGATAGAGACAGCGCCGCGGCCGCTTTTCCATCGCGGCGTTTTATAAAAATAACCGGCATCAGCGTAACAAACGCGAGGACTTAAAAAAAGAGAGAGGCGCCACGGCGCGGCGAGCGGACATAAAACTCCGCGGATTAAAAATGCATTCAGCGCCCCGGCAAATTGGTTCTCGCGGTGGGAGCTTTACGGGGAAATTACAGCCTGTCACTGAAAGGCAATCTCGATTTAGTGATATCAAACCTAACGATCCGTCCAACCTTACGGCCACGAGATATATATATCCCCGTTGCAATAAGAGAAGCCCTGTTGATTAGGAAACACTTGAGGCGGGAATATGGAGTTCCTTGCTCCGAAATCGAGGGAAAGCAGGGTTTGCTCCTACGAAGGCAAATACTTAGTGGGTTCGACCTATGCGCCCGACGACGCTGTGCCGGCTGGCATCGCCGAGTAGTGCTCGAGAATTGCTCGCGGCGGAAAATCCACTGCGAAAAAGCCCCTTTCCGCGAGAACTTCCTCCTGCAAAAGCGAGCGGGGCAACTCACACACCGCGCGGGATTTACCGTTCCCCGTCGGCGCTGCTGCTGGTGATGTCGTCGGGAAAAAAGTGGTGGCGCGCGCACTGTGCTCTTTGAGCGTATTGCCAGCCGCTTTGCGCCGTGCGGGCGCATAAATTCGTGCGCGAATTCGTGGAAAGACTGTAGTGCTAGCTCGCTCGCTCGTTCGCTCGCTTGCGCTGCCACCGACTCTCGAGATGAAACGAAGGAGAGAACGAGGGAGAGGGAGGGAAAGAGAGAAAGAGCGTGTGCCCGGGCAAATTAAAACTCGACGAACTCGTCGCTCGAGTAATTACCGGGGCGCGCCACTCGCGACTTATTTTCGTAGGGACCCCCGCCGCACCGCCACGGCAACGACCATGCCGACGCTCGACGAGAAAAATCGCGACGTGCGCCGCTCTTCTCGCGCCGACCTCCAATAGTAGTTATTTCTAGTGAAATATAAATATTCTAATAGTGGAAATGGTTCGCCAGGAGACATTGCGTGGCTAGTGTTCTCGCGCCAATCATTAATAAGACGAATTACTAATACACCCAGACATAATAGTATAAATTGGTATAAACTTATATGTATATAACAAAACTGTAAAAGTGAAAGTTCGTTCTGAAAATGACTGCTTTTGTTTTTCCGCTGTTAATTCGAAATGAGATGTGATTACTAATAAGATCTCTTTGATGTAGCTGTAACGACGGCGAACCAAGACACAAAGCAGTTACATTAGAGCGTGACTTGGCGGAAGTAGAGGTATACACGAGCTGTCCCCGGCGCTTCGAGACTAGAGGACTATCGTCGGGAGAGCGGCAGTAGAAACTGGTTTTACGGCGGGTCCTTCCGCGAAATCAGAAACAGCGTGGCGCGGCACAGAAGCAACCCGCTTTCTCAAAATAGGATCCATAAAATCTCCTGGGGTCTGCATAACTCAGGGTGCCAGGAGGCCTTCGTTACACCGGTGTAATAAGGCGCGCGGAAACCCGGCCCGGATCGATATGGCATAGACCGGGGCGGGCTATGCCAGCAGAATTTCGTGACCGAAGCCTTTCAACGGGGGCTCTTAAAATTCCAGCCGAAAATGGTGGCGTTTCGCGCGCACGGCAACGCGCGCGGCTTGACGAGCCTGACAGGAATGCGTCCCATTCGGCTAGTAATGCAGCAGCCTGCTGTAACCTCAGATTGCGCTAGGAATCCAGACTATAAACCGAAGCGAACTTCCCTGCCTCCCATCCATCAGGGACGCGTAAAATCCTGAGAAATTCGCGGTTCATTAGCGCGCCCCGGGCGTTTCTGCGGTTGATAGGGCAGCGCGTTTCGAGGAAATCAGGCGAAGCGAGGAGGGGCACAGCGCGGCGCCGAGGCAAAGGCGGCAGAGGAAGGAGGAGGCTGCTTGATCGATCCCCCGACAGTTCATAAATAGGTGGCATCAGTCCTCGCGCGTGTCGGTGCGCGGCTGGCCGGGCCACTCTCCGTTAACTGGCTTCCTAGCGCGGCCGCGGGCCGCGAACCAAAAGAAAGGATCTCTGCGAGCGGGCCGAACGCGAGAGTGGCCTGCTAATTACGAGAGGGCTTGCGACTACCGTGCGCACACACTCGTTGTCCAGCAGTTAGTGCCGCTGCTGATGTTTATCGGCGGACGCGAGCGATGGGAACCCAAGATGGCAGAACATCTCCCATTTATTCAGCGCGCGAGAACCGGTACACGATGCGCGCTTCTTCCTCGGCAGGCGACGGGAAAAGGACTCGCGCGACTCTAATACCCTCTTGGCTGCGCCTCGGGATATATCTGCATCTCGTTCCGCTGCCGAGTCCTGCCGGCTGCAAATCGCCGGACTACGCCTCCCCGCCCCGGTAGATTAAAGCCAGTTTCGTATTAATTTCTCGTGCGCCTCACGCTCGAGGCGGGGAGCACTTTGTCTTCGATCGGTGTATGTGGAGGGCGAGCGTTGCGGCTGCCGTAACCACTCGCACCCCGAGTGCCGGCTCGCTGGGGGCGACCATCACTTGGTTCCACGTTGCTGGAGCGAGGCCTTAACGACAACGGCTCTCGAGCTGCTATCTAAATCAGAGCCACCGCCTTCGGCGTGTGTGCGTGTGTGTGTGTGTCTGCACGTGTTGCACCCGAGGCCTCGAAGATTCCTGTGGCCACTCGATACCAACTCCCTCACTCCCATTCTTTAGCTTCCGCGCGATCCTAACATTCCGCGCCCTATCATGATTCCGCACTGGCCGAGAAGAGTCAACAATTGTTCCTCGGCCATTCTCCCGCACTCTCTCTCTCTCTCTCTCTCTTCATATCTCTCTACCGACTTCCATGCACATACTACCACCATGTCTCACCTCGGGAGACCGCTACACATAGAGTGTGCAGGCGGCGAGCGTGCCTCTGTCAAATAAAACCGCATCAGCTGTACACAATGAGCCACGGGGGTGGCATTCCCGAGGCTCAAAGCACTGGCCTCGCGCACGGCCTCGTAAAAATCCATTACTCCGATCTCCAAGGCTTGTTCTCTGTCACGATGAGCTATTCGAGCACGATCGAGGGCGCTCGAAGCCTCTCGTTTCCCCGGCGCTAGCACCGCGGGTGGTGGTCCATAATTCAGCCGAAATATTCCCTGTCGTTCCTCCCCGCGTGCGCTCCCACGATGGCGGAATAAAGTACGCAGAAGGAGAACGGCACGTTGCAGCGCCGCGACTCTATTCAGTGGGATGTGCGTGCAGGTGAGTCGAGAGAGCACGCGACCAAGGACTAACCCTGGAAGGGAGGACTTGCGCGCGCGCTCGAGCGAGCGCGAGTTCCAGCCGATCCTGGGGGTTGGTAGCGCAAGGAGGGTTGGCTGCCGGCGTCGGCCCCTGGAAAAGGGTCCGCTGGGGAAGCGGTCGGTGTAGCAGGCTAGCAGGGCCATGAATTATGCAGTTCCCCGCGGGCTAGGGCCTCGCACGATGGTGCGGGAGCGAGCCACCAAGATCGAGGGAACTCCAGGGAAGCCTAGAGTCGAAGAGAGATCGAGAAGCAAGCCTGCTCGAGGTGCTACCGCGTTCACCAGAGAGAGACGGTGTAGGCGGGCGTTACACCTATACGATGCAGAGCCACTTTACCCATTCTCATGGTAGCGCACCTCTACCTTTCCGCCGACACTCCACCCACCACCACCCCTAGCACCGTACCCACCACCTGAGTTCCTACTACAGCACCTTCCACCTTCTGCGATGTCGACTTCCCCGACAGTCCCTGGCCCGACACTTTGCCTTAGCCGATTGAAATTTTCATACCAACACGTCTGCCACCCCAGTTTATGCTCCCCGAACAAGTGAAAGGTTCCGGCTGCGCGCCGCTCTCCACTCTTGAACCCCGCTCGCCTGCCTCCAGCCCTCCCATCACGGGATCGAACATTTCGCGTTTCCACGGACACCGGCTTTTTCATCTTAGCAGACTCGCTGTCTCTCTGTGTATGGGATAACCGGATAAGATGCATACTGATATTCCTCGAGAGCACTTCACCCTTTCACGCTCTTCGCTCCAGATTCTTGCATGGACGACCTCGCCTGCAGGATCCCGTTGAAAATGGGATCGGCGGAGCCAGTAATGACGACCCGGCTCTCTTACGTATGTCCGATTCAGAGCCGCCGCTCTTATGGAGTTCATTCATACTGTGTGTTATCGGCGGTGTGTCCAATGTTAACGGGAGCGGGGCTTTTCTCGTCCATGAAAATTTAAGGCACCCCTGGCCAGGGACTAATACTCGCAGGCTCGCTTGAAAATTTAACGCCGATCGATCGCAGACTCCAATCTATTACCCGTGGCCTATAATTTAGGTAACGTGCTCTTACACGTTGGCCTCTTCTTATTCTCGACCCGGTAGGGCGGGATCGATATTTTCAGGCTTCACTGCTCTTCTATTCAGCTGGTGCGCGTAAAGTATAAGCGGTGGGAAGGGTGCATGTCGATATCCCTGAAAGCAGTTCTCTTTACAGCCTTTTCATGCAGATTTAGTGACGGCTGCTTCTGAGATGGAGCATCAGCGACAAGCTCGATTGGCCGAGCACCCTGGAACGATCAAACTCCTGGCTTCTGTGCAGGTGCATCCAACAAAATACATCGAGGCTATCGGGGAAATTGAATGGCACTCGACACTCCATTAAGAACGAACGAAGGAGCACGTAGTCTATACTATCGACAGCGCGCGGTCCTATTAAATTCGTATCACTTTTCCCTAGTGTTATTTTCGATTTATTCAGATTGATTGGACAATCAATACTCGTGGCATTGGCTAATGAGACCTAATTCGCAGTCTTACAAAAAACAGATTTGGCTCGTCAGAAGAATTCGAATTTTCTGGTAAATTATACCACGCATTCTAATGGGACATCCTGCAAATTTCTTGTCCAAGCGCGCTAAATTTGTAATAAGGGCGACCTGTCCTGTGAGTAGGAAGATTAGATTATCCTACGTAGTCCTAATGACGCTGAAGTTCTACCAGTGCAATCAACGGCTCACGAGAGCGACGTTCCACGTACCACGTTGTTTTTGCGATGCGGCCGCAGTCTTAATCGAGTTTACCGCTCAACGTGTCGCAAAAAGTAGATACAATACTACGCTGGTGCATGATAACATGCACTGCAAGCCTTATGCCTCTGCACCGCTGCTTTTTCGCTTCCTTAGACGCCCAAATCCTCGGCTGCCGCTCGTACAGGGTGAGCCACGTGGAATTTAATCATCCCCTTCACACTCGACTTTTAATGATTTTCATCATTGGTACAATTTGGTATTATAAATAAATCTCAGCGCGCGGAAAAGACTCCCTTCTTTTGAAATAATTGAATACCGTGTCTGTATCTGCCTAATTATTACATTTTCAACGGCCTATATCGATCATTAACGATTCAAAGCTAAGTGAATTACCCCGTTCATTAGTCGATAAAAGTAGGACCTTTCTTACACGATAGTATGTACAAGGAAATCGGAAAGAATGTTTGATCGGAATACCACTGATACTAACAGGATATCGTCCCTAATACACGATTGAAACACGGTTTCTTCAGCAGAACTAAAAGTGGAGCGAAATACACGAGATAACAAAGCATGCGCGGATCCAGAAATAGAAATCAACCACTCAAAGAAGCCGTCTTGCCGAGAGCGTTAATTCATTGGGATCGCTGCGGCTTGTACACGCCGATACAATGAATCAGCAGCGATCAGCGATCGTTCGAGAGTTATTATCGAGGGCGATGGCAAGGCGATAGTGAGCTGCGAGCGGCCGCTCGTAGATATAAACGGTCGTTGCAACCGATTAATTATTGGCGAATAACGAACCGGATTATAATCGCGAGAGCGTAACCCTGACGGGCCGACAGAGAACTATCGGGAGGATAGAGTTGGCAGGGTTTTATTGCGACAGCAACGATGGCCCATTCTCGTGTGGCAGGCCTCCTACCGGCTGCTTCTTCTCATAAATCGTTTATTCATGTTTAAGGGGTCATATATGCCAGGCACGTCATGAAATAAGTAAAGGTTTGTTAATTTATTGTCCTATTAATACATCCTGTTATTAAGTTTCTATCATGTGTCCGTTATTGTACATACTTTGAAGTATTTTCTCCGAAAAATACAAATAAATAACTAGGTTATGTACGACGTAACTGGCATCGTCTTAATTCAAATTGCAACATGCGGTGGTCAATGTATCTTGGTCAATTGTTATCTAAAAAAAATATAAAAAATTGAGCGTGAACTAGACACAGAAAACTAGTCCTCAACGAGCCAGAATATTTGTTTTCTTTTTTTTCACAAAGTTACACGCGAAAATGTCACCAATTTCGTAGGAACACTTAGAAATAATGACATTTTCGCGTGTAACTTTGTGAAAAAAAAGAAAACAAATATTCTGGCTCGTTGGGGACTAGTTTTCTGTGTCTAGTTCACGCTCAATTTTTTATATTTTTTTTAGATAACAATTGACCAAGATACATTGACCACCGCATGTTGCCATTTTGAATTAAGACGATGCCAGTTACGTCGTACATAACCTAGTTATTTATTTGTATTTTTCGGAGAAAATACTTCAAAGTATGTACAATAACGGACACATGATAGAAACTTAATAACAGGATGTATTAATAGGACAATAAATTAACAAACCTTTACTTATTTCATGACGTGCCTAGCATATATGACCCCTTAATGCAGTCCGGTATTCAGGGGGCCGCGAAAAGTTTTCGAAGCTCGGGCGAAATGGAAAACGCAACTCCGGCAGAGACGTCGGCGGAGAATTGGCGAGAAGACAGAGGAACGAGTGGGCTGGACGGGCAGGCAGAGAGGCGGGAACTTCGAACAAGGGAATGCTTTTGCATCGGCACGATGCCTGAAACCAGTTGGAAAAAGTCAGGGGAAACTGAGGAATCGAGCCCGGCGCGAGTAGAGGAAAGCCTTTCAGCGTCTAACTACGAGGAAGATCGTCTGGCCGTCCGATCCTTCACGTAGTGATCTGTCCATTTCTGCCGGCCTCCACCCTTCTCCCTACTTACTACCCGAGTGCTTTTTGAATCGAAATTATTCACTATTACGTCTGATAGCCTAACGAAAAAAGGTCGATTGTCGCCAGCCAGCTATTTTTCGAGCCACAGAGCCTCGCGTTCGGGAAGAAGTAATAAGCGTTAGATTCGCTTTCGCGATCTAGGTCGAAGTAATCAACAGTTCCGATAATTAGGACAAAATTAGTACGAGCTCTTCGTGTCCCGAATGGCCAGTGCAAAATTAGCGGGTGTACACGCTACCTCGGCGATCGAGGGCAAACCGGCACAGGCTTGTAATTTCACGACGACCTTAATAAGCTGCGATATAAGTGTGCGCGGGAGATCCAATGATTTCGTATTCGAGAATCGAAGGATATGGACACTTATATAGGTATAGCCAATCTTCCGATAGGACTCGGGGGAAGAATAACGGGAGCAGCTAGCTCCTCCGGCGTAATTATACGGAGAGCCGAGTTCTATTTGCAGTAAATGCGCCAAGGAACCTCCCGCTTGCCGTCGACCGATTTCTCCAACTCTGTCGTCCTTCCCGTGTAAAATCCGGGATTCAGCATGCCGTCGCCATTCAGGGAACGGTTTCACCGGGTGCAAATACTTCACGCACATAACTCGCGACGGAACGGAGATTTGTGGGAAAAGAGCGCGCTGAAGTTGGTGGAAAATGGGAAAGGTGGTGGGGGGAAGAGAGAAAAGAAGAAAGAGGACAGCTAGCACGAGAGCCTCTAATCCGCCCTTCAGGAGGCTTATGCCCGTCTTCGTGTACCGTACCCGTAGAATACCGTTTAAGTGTCGTCCGTCTGGGGGCCCTCTAGCCGAGTAAATATTTAGGAATTTTTGAAGAGTCCCGAGTGCCTAAGAAAACAGTTTACTTCGGTGGAAAGAGGGATCCCCCTGGCGGCGAGCGTACCAATGGGTTCTCGGCCTGGCGGCAGTAGTAGCCGCTCGCCGGAGTTCCTCTCTCAGGCCCCCTCCACCCGCCTTGCCCCCTTCAACAATTAAACACGGCGAAATTGTCTGCTTTGGAAAGAGTCACATGAGAGTTGGGAAATATGAGGCGCACGCTCCATTTCGAAATTACCACGCCTTTGTGGCCCTACAGTTAAATGCACTCGCCAATATAGACTGCGGGGGTAAGGCACGTTTCATGCGCTCGTTCCGCTCATACGCGTCACCGGCGACTCCCTCTCCAGTAGACCCACTTGCCGCTTTAATTTGCGAAATGCGGAAAGAAGTGGCAACCCGAGCTTCCATTGTCCACCACTGGAGAACACACCAGCGTTCCCATGTAGTTTTCAGCTTACCTGAAACAGAAAGGATGCGTGCGGTTAGACACAGGCTCGCTTCATAAACATAAATCATCGCGAGGAAGCCAATTAAAGAAGCGCTCCAAGCATACACATAGTTGTAAATTCAATTAGTTTAGTAGACAAGTGCGGGCGCCACGGGCTTTGTCGTTAATGTGATGCTTCGTGTCAGACCCCCTCCCCCCTTTCCCCTTTCTCCTCCTTCCGCACCCCTTGCGACCCCCGTGGGGCACGTTAAAGGTCTCGACGTGTTCCGTCACGATGCAACATTGAGAGAAGTACCGCGATAATGACAATCATACAACATACAATAAGACGTCCCTCGGCGTTTTAATGAGAAAAGGACGACGGAGCTTTGGAGCTCATTAGACGGTACCACCCTATAAAGGAGGGACTCACACCGGGAGTGGAGGGTGAGAAATGGCTCAACACGTACTGGCTTTGGTAGGACTCTCTCTCTCTCCCGTCGCTGTACTCAAACGGGACTGTGTATTTAATGCGTTATTTTGTTTGACTACACCGAAAATGACTAATCCTGCTTGACAGGGCGCCGACCTCTCAATGAAAGTGGATCACCGCTCTTCCTATTCGCTGCTAATTAACGTTCAGATCTATCCCGGAAATGAGTATTACTGACGGAGGGAAATCGAAATTTTGATTTCCCGTGGCCCCCCGATAATGCCGCCAGTTACTCCGGCTTTAATCCGGCGAAATTGCGTTTCAAACTTTCATTACGTCGACTGTTGACGGAAACAGAGATGCGCGTTTGTCCTCGCTCGTGCCGCGCTGGAGTGCGAGAATCATTGGATGACTGGCGGAGAGCAGCGCCAATAAACGGTTAATTATACTCCCTAAGTAATTAACGTGATTAAGGTTTATAATGTGACGTACGCAATTAGTGATACTCGCGAGGGCTATTGCGAGTTGGCCGAGGCTTTACCGAAATACTGCCGCTTCCTATAATATTTATAATAACAATGCCGCGCGGTAACTGCTTCGCCATAACGAGTTTCTGCGCGGGTCACCGCGAGCGGAAGATACAATTTCGAGCGCTTCATTAGCACCGCGCGTTTCGCCACCGCAATTAAAGCTTCCAGCCAGCGTAGCGTATGCCGTTGAAAAAGATCCGCTCTGCAGAACAGCCCTTTCACACTGTGGCAGCAAGTTCGTATCAAATAAATGCAACGAAAGCTCGTCCAAAGGTGTAGTCGAAAAATGAAGGGCAAAGAAGAAGGAAGAAGCCTTTTCGCTGGGAATTTCAGTGCGGATGAAGCGAAGACGTCTCCCTCATGCTCGCGCTCGTCGGCGCCACCCTGCTCGTCGTCACCCTCGCAGGTAGCCTGTACGTGCGCGCATCCTCAATGAGAGACGTGCGCCCGTTAAGTAATGCCGCGAATTCGGGGAAGAAGAAAATAAAGGTTTGGCGATGGTAATGCCGGTGGAACAGGTCCGCCCGAACGTAGTAAGAGACGAGTAATAAAATCGAGAGGAGAATGAAGGAAAAGAGTTAAGAGAGCGAGAGGGAGAGAGAGGGCGCAGGAAGCGCCGGCAAACAAGGCCAGAGAGCAAGGGCTCGAGGAAGACGCACAAGAAGAAGAAGAGAAAGAAGAAGAAGGCAAGGACGTGGAAGCCAGTCGGCGGGCGTCTCAATGAACCGCGCGGAGGAACCTCGTTAAAGTGGATGCTGCGAGTGCCGCGACACAGAGTATGTGTCGGGGTACCACCAGTGTCGTCTTGGCCCTCGATGCCCTGGCCTACCCCCTTTTACTTGTTAGCCACCGTTTATGCGGGCACGATAGACACTCCTGGATGCGCCAGCTGCTGGTGCTTGAAGGGCGAGCGAAAGGGCGAGGCCTACCAAAGGGACTTTTTCAAAAGTCAGGCACACTGGTCAGGCCACAAATGCCTGCATGTTGCGGTTTGGCTTGTTTCTTCTCGAGGCACTCGCCGGCTCGTAGCTCTCCTTTTAGAGGTTTCTCTCCTCCGTACCACTTCGGCTCTAGTGGCTTTTCGACTCTCGTTTCCACCCAACTCTTCAAGCCCCTCTGCGATCCTCTCCTCCCTCACCATTCGTAAGCAAGGGACCTCCCACCGGCTATATTTACCGGCATAATAAATTTCAAGTCGGATTTTAAGCGCTCGGGGTGAGGAAGCCGGGCAGAGAAATCCGCGCTCGCTCGCTCGCTCGCTGGCGCGAGAATTGCATTGCTCCTTTATCGAGGTCCGGTAAACAAGTTCAGCCAGATTAGAAGAGCACGCGCTCTCCCGTAACTGGCGTTTTCTGCGACAACCTCCTTGTTCCCCGGCCCCATTCGCCGAGCTTTCTCTCCATTTCCTCTGATAAAGACCAGCCGAGTGAGGGAGAGCCCGACCAAGAAAGAGGCGAATAAACAGAGATACTTAGGAAAGGACGACATTGCGCTTCATCTCCTCGAGTGCAACACTCGGCTCGCCTCTTTCTTCCTCCAGTGCTTCGAGTGTTTGTATCTCCTTGTAAACAAGAGCGGCGCCGCACGATGCATGGTCCCGCGGAACACCGACGATTGCTTTAGCTTGCCAGTCCGTTGTCCACTTTTTCTACAGTGGTGAGAGTGCGTCCATGCCAGTTGTAATGCATTCCTTTTAGCAACGTTCTCGATGACCAGTCTGCTCAGAACGTATAACGTTTGGAGCTCTCACCGGCGGCGAGACGCTGCTGGTAGCAGAGTTTCGGGTATGGTTACAACCGACGAACGATCGTTCCGCCGGAAAAGAAGTATTCATTGAGCCCGGCGAGTGAAATGCTCGGGCTAGCGTGACCGTACCGTATCGTGGCATTCGAGGGGGGCCAGAGCGCAGCCATTTCAATTTTTATCGGCTCCCTCGATGCCGAACGATTCGGCGAATACCGTTTCCAGGTAATCGGCCGAATAAAGCGCGTATTACGATTAGGAAGACAATTTGCCGTGCGCTCGAAAATTGGAAGATACCGGCGAGAGCGCGCGCTCATTGCCATAACAATGAGCAGCCGGCACGCAACGATTCCCGTCACGGGGGATCAGGACGAGGAATCGTCGCGTCGGCGCATTTCCACGTAGCTGAACGATCCTCGACCATTTCCTCCGCAACAGACATGCAAATCGATCCCTCCACAGCGTGCGTGCGCGCGTGTGGGTGAGTGTGCAAGTCTGCTTCCCCAGAGGGCTGATTTTAAAAACTCTACCCGCCGAACCGCATACCTCCCGCATTCCCCAATCAAGGCGCAGTAAAAGAGCTCGTTATTTGTTACCATTACCTTATACGTATTCGTTAATAATATCATTCGACTTCGCGGAAGGCGAGTGAAGGCTCTCGTTTCCGCAGACAGCCTCTAACGATGCTCGCTTGATCTACCAGATAGTGATATTCGTATGTACGGCGATTCTTGATACCGCAAGCCTCCAACCAATCCTTCCTGGCGCAAGACCAGCAGAACTGGATCGAGCGTATAATCATTTATCTTACGACATTTCAGGCGAAACTCTTGGTGTTGCGTACCATGCCAAGTTATTGACAACATATGATTAAGTACTGTGATCGGCTACCATCTAATTAATACACCTTGGCACGGTAGTAGCGGACGTGCCCGGTTAAACTCGCGACACATATGTGTCTGCTGTTGTACTTTATGGGCGGTTCTCAGAATCGGCGCACTGTCGAACGACAGATTAATATTTACGCCAAGATTTGACAGAAAGAACATTTCTGGTCCGAGCGCACGGAAGTAGTTTATGCCTCGCACTCGGCTGCATAATGCACGAGGACTACTGTGTGTGCGTATGCGCACGTGCGCATACAGAGCAGCGGGAACAATGTGAACCAGGTGAACACAGTGGAAGCGGCGCAATGCCTTACGGCATGGTGTACGCTGTAGTGAATGACGGGCATTCGAGCGAATGGGGCCCAATCAGTCTGATTGAACGAGCGGTATTTACATCTCTGTGGACAGGGTGGCTAGCGAAGATCCCCTACAGCGATGCATGGAGATTAAAAGAGAGCGGGCTAATAGGCGGACGCTATGGTCAGTTGAAAAACCGGTGCAACTCTTCTACAGCTTCCGAAGCTTACCGCGGCGTAGAAATCCTATACACTGGAAACTGCGAATCCCATGCGAAATGCGTTTGCCGAGGGTCGAACGGCGGCGGCTCGGACATGACACAATGCGAAAATGAGAAAGGGGTCGCTGAAAACGACGTGTTCAAAAGCGTGAAGCGATCGGCGAGTGTAAGAGTGAGGACAGGCGAGGAGCCTCTTTCAAAGGTGGCGGCACCAGGCTAATAACAATCCCACTTGAATGCCTTCGGGGTGTAGCACGACAAGGCTGACGCGTTTTATCTCGTGCCGAGAGGACACGCTCCGATGGAGGAACACGTGAGAGCAGTGCTTTCGATCCTCCTGCGCCGGGCATTCCGCTCTCCTCTCACTCCCTCTCTCTCTCTCGCAGTTGGAGAGTTAATTGCACACTCTTAGCGCTCACGCGATAGGCGTACGTCCGACATTCCGGCACCTTTTGCACGCTCTCTCCCCCGGATTCCCTAGGCGGAGCTGCAACTAAGATCGTGTATCTTCATCGACGTATAACCGGCTGGCAAGGAGGGACCGTGTGATGTGTATCGGCTTACCGATACAACGAGAGGAGTTGCATGACAAGGAGTCGCCGTATACCCACTGGCGTGCGCTCCACGCTGGATACACAGTGCCGAGAGATGCGCCGGGTGAGGCTAATTAATAAGCACGGGTAACAAGGAGCAGATGGAACGGGTGGAAAGTTGGAAGGCAGGGCCCTTCTGGCTACGCTTGGTCGACTAGCTGACTGTGCGCCCGAGGACGTCCGCCGCGTCCTCAGCGTACACCCAACACCCACAGGCCCTCAGCCATTATTGCGCACGTGTGGTCCGGATGGTCGCGTGCATGCTATTAGCAAAAAGGAGTGTCCCGAACGTTACCGGCCCGTCCGGTAAAACAACTGTCCCCTGGTGTCCCTACCGAACCTTTTTCTCCCATTTCCACCCGCAATAGGCGCGCGCCGCCCCGTGAAAGGCGAGAATAAACCGATCCCGGCTTCCGGTTCTACATTCGGCAGCACACCGAGCACTCCAACTCCTCGACCTCTATGCTCTACCGACTTAATTAGTGTCACTCATTTAAGGGCCGCCATCGCGGCAGGAATAGTCCCATTGGCAGATGTCCTTCCATGCTCTCCATGCATTTCGGATAGATTCCTATATCCGTCGGAGAGATAGGACGCCAGCGCATCCGCCTGTTAAAATACATATCGAGGAAGAACAGCATCCATCTCCCGCTGACAACTCATACATTTCACACCCCGCGGCCCCGGTGCATTGCACTCGGCGAGGCCTAGATATGTTTTTAAGAGGGAAATGTGGAATAACTCTGGCCGGGGTTTCGCAGGACGGCAAATATATTCAGGGAGTGTGTTATTCCAGCTGGCCACGCAGAACCGTGTATCAGCAACTATTCTATGCGCGGTCGCGTGCGTAGTAATTACTTTTTGGTGCGCGCGCACACGGCCGTCCCGCTCAGAAAGCAACATTCGCACGCGACGTGCTAGCCCAACGCAGTTGGTGTGTGCGCGTATGTATATGTATGGAGGAGCCGGCGATGAGGAGAGCGAGGAAAAAACGCACGCGACTGCCACGTTTCGAGGATCGAGGGCGACAATGGCTTCCTGTTTCATCCCTGCGGGGCGTCCAGCTGTCTGTCCGGACTATAGTCGCCGCGAATGAATCGTCCTCCGGGCCCATTGTGTACACACCGGTTTCCCGGTTCTGCGAGAGGATTGTCGTTCCCCGTGACATCTTCACCGCTCTGGTGATCCTTCATCGTTTTATCAGCCGGCGCTTCCGAGCGCCCGCCCGGCGAAACAGCTTGACTTTTTCGCTGTTGATGCCTCCGTGGCAGTGCGTCAACGCTATTCTCACCGTGCGCCGCTCGGTATTAAAAGCGCCGCGGGCAAACTTCTCTCTATGCGAAATTCGCCCCGGCTTCGTCCAGCCGAGGACTCCTCTTTCCTAGGAGATTCAAATGCAAATCCCCTCTAAACGAAGCAACACCGCGCCTCGCCCGGGTTATTTATCGTATTGCAGCACAAAGCGCATTTTTATCGTGGCGCGCAAAGAGCCTGCCCGCTAGATTAGTTGCCCGCGATAAAATTTATTGCCGGCCTCCGCTCACTGGGTCAATTCTGCCGTTATATGCGGACGGTCCGGGATATACAGTCAGCAAATATGCACCGCCGCACGCGGCTCGTGGAATTCGATCGTCGGATGAATCGCTCGTAGAGTGCTGGGGAGCAAAAGACGGGCTGAGGCAATCGAGGTGTTTCCTCGAACCGTGGGGAGCGCCGCCGCTCGTACGCAGCGGATATCTAATGTCCTTACCCCGCGCTTTTTCACCATATCCTTATCAGATGCAAATCCTTCTTTATTGCCATTGGCATTCTTATTAGGCGACTTCTTTCTCCCAACCTCCTCCTTTTGCTCCCCGCCTTCGTTAAATCGTAAGAAGGCTGAAGCTACTGAGGGAGCGGTTGTATAACGAGGTAGACGCAAATGCCACCGAGTCCATATTTCAACTTCTCATTTGGATTACTCGCGAGCGAATGTTCCCGCGCTCGCATTATTTCCGCGGCGACTGTGTGCGCGCGATTCTTCCCCGGCTCGCCGGGAAGCACTTTAACAAAGAGTCCCGAGGGAACCGGAGGAAAAGATGCTGCACGGTTCAATGTATCCGGTGACACGCGCCCCCACCCTATTCCCTTTTCCACCACAGCAGCGACATAAAAATCGCACTCTCGCTCCCCGTTGATTCGCGTGTCCTCTTACCCGTCGCAGAGGTATTATTCCCGGCAACGAGAACTCCGTAATATTGGTCGAATGCGGCCACGTGGTAACTGGGAATTCTGTCAATTTCGAAAAGGGGGCTTTACTGGCGCGGCTTCATTATAAGCAACCACGGCTCCAAGTCCTCGAGTGACGCGGTGCACTATGTATAGTACCAGGAATAATAAGTCGCGCGAATATCCATCGGTGAGAATGAAAAGACGCGGCGGCGGGATGCGAGAGATAAAAGCAGCGGCTGACGGTGATTTCGTTAGCGGATTGATCGTCGGCTCCTAACAATAACGCGTCGCGGAAAGTAACGCCTGTCAATTTCCTCGTCGACTTTCGCCTCGATTTAATCATGAATTATTCAGCACCGTCTCTCTCGTCTCTCCTCTCCCGATCTCCCTTCGTAAGTCTGGTGGGTGAAGGGGGGCGGGGGGTATCCGGTGAATTCCGAGTTCGCCAGGGGTATAGACATCATCCGTGGCGGACAGGGTGTACATAACTGGCGGACGGGTAGACGAATGCGGAGAAAATGGAGAATGCGGCTAGCTTTCCATCGATAAATAGTCCTCGGGCGCTTCCTGGCCGAAGAGTTAGTGCTAACCGACATTCGGTGTACATTGATTGGCGGGCGCGGGCGTAATCCGGTTAGTCGATTGATCGGTAGCGAGTAATAATAACTGGCGAGGGGTCGGAGCGAGGGTGTATCTCGGATGGTGGCGGGTGTCGGTGATGCCGTCGGCCGCGAGCGAACGAGCGAGCCGGGCGGTTCGTGGAGACAGGAGGTTTCGAGGGCGGGGGTGGCTCGCATCCGGCTGGAATTTCAGCCGCGCTCACCTCCATCCACAAGCGAGAGGCTAGGTAACCTAGCCAGGTCCGAGCGAGGGTTGTCGAGGTGGAGACCGAAGGGTTGTTTTCGTCCAAAGGCACGGCGTATCTGCGGCGTGCGGGTTCTGCCCGGCATCAAACCCCGCGTGCCTAGAATTCCCCCCGTAATTGCATCGCGTACCACCACGCGAGAACGATTGCATTTTCGGCTCGCGTGCCACGGTATAAATAGTAAAAAGCCCGGGACGCCCCGGCATCGACACGACCTTCGATGAGTACCCCGGCCACCGGGCAGCCCTTTCTCACCGCTCGCATACGGAGAACGGAGGCTCCATTTTTCCAAGGTGTGCGAGGGCACACACGCTGCTGCAGGAAGTGGCCGAGGGAGCCGCGTTCAACTACGCGTGAACAAGTTCACGGTATGTTAATGGGAAGAGTAAATTTGAGCCGGCGGAGAGGCTAGGCTCATTCCCCATTGTACCGTGATTACGCGGTCCCTGCGAGCCGCAAGGCGTTAATTCGATTTAAAGGCCGATCTGAAGCGAGCCGTTGGTTAGGAAGTAGGTGCGACCGTGAGCAAGGGTTCACGCAACGGTTCTCATTTTCCCAGGATCGTCGCGGCGCTTTGTCGATCTGTACTTCATTGTGAGTACGTGCCGCACGTACGCCTTCGACTGCAGACGAGGCCGTGTTCCTTTAAGTGCACCCAACCTTCTACGACCTGGTACCGTGCACACTTTTGCTCTAGCAGCCGATCGATCCTTCGGCCCGTAGGGCGTGGAGGTAGCTGCCCCCCTGCCCAGCCGGCAGCTAAGACTCACCCTAAGCCCGAATGGATTCGGCAATGTATTTAGGAGAGAACACGAAACTCCAACTCCAATGCGCGCTCGCGAGCGTGTCTGCTCTGCTCAAATATCGAGGAGAGAGAGACGAGGATTCTAGAGTCCGCAGTCGGATATGTGTGCCGACACGTGTTCATTTGAAGCAAAAGGCAACGTGAGATCCAGGAGAATCGGGGCTGGCCCACTGGTTTCGTGTTACTGGGCAAGCATGCTCGATTGTCGAGGAGACGATGACTCGAGGTGTCGATGGGTCGCTGCGATTTCGGAGGACAATAGCGCCGAGCTCTATGAAACACTACACCATTCACCAATATCGAGGGGAAAAAGTAGAGCACTAGTGCGATCTCGCCTTGACTCTATTACTAGGATCCTCTCACAATCGCCGTCGAATACACTGTGTGTGAATCATCCGAAATCAGGCGTCCTCGTGTTACTTAAAAAAGCCGAAACTTTCCTCCGTGAGATTCCAGCACTGACAGAAATCTACAGAAAGGAAGGCCGAGTAGTCTTTATCGTGGATCGGCTTTAATCCGGAGCAAGATGTTTGCTAACGTTCAAAATCCTGGAATCGGGAAGTAAGACGTTGCTGTTTAAGTAAAGCTAATCTTCTTGAAGGGGATCGATCCTTGGTAGAACGGCTCTCTACAGAGGGAGGCCGGTGCGAGCGAAAGAAAGAAACAAGAGAGGAAAGAACTTTCGATCCGACGAATCGCCGAACCGATATGTACCTTCCTCCCCCGCCTGCTAGCTAGCGTGCTCGAGAACTGACGTCTTAAAAGTCCTTCGTTAGTTTCCCTACCCACAGGACGAGAATAATCCGATCCTCTCGTTCAATTCCGAGCCGGCAGACCCTGAGAGGAAACTTTCACGTTAAATCGGCTTTATGCATTTCCCGTCTAATAGCGAAAGGAGCGCCGGGACCCGGAGGATCTTGACACACTCGAGTCAATCTGCTCTCCCCACGTATCTCTAGCCCTGCATTCCGACACGAGCGGGACACGGCTGCAGACAAGTGGTGCCATGTTGTTTTAAACTGTCGGCCACGGGTATATCGATCGCAACCTTCATTTTTTGCGGCGTGCGGCAAGCGCAAAAAGGAGAAATTTCCACGGTCGGTATTCAGGAGCGAAACAATCCGGCGATTCGCAATTGCATCCACGCTTGACCGGCTACGGAAACGAAGGCTCGCGATTGAAGCGCGCGTGATAGCTCACGCAAGGTAGACGATGGATATTGGGGAGTGCTGGCGGCTACCTCGTCCAGTATCGCACAGTAGCTCCGCAGGGGGAGGACGGCGAGGGGACGAGAGAAAGAGAGAAAGAGTGGCAGCAATAAAAATGCCGCGGCCAGAGAAAAGGGAGATACAATGGCAACACAATAGGCAAGAGTGGATGACGGTCGACGATGTGGGGAATGAGACAAGAGACAGGGGGCTGCTTCGCTCCACTGCTGCTACAATTGGCGACGGTGGTGTACCAGCAGCCGCGGCACTGCAATCTCATTCGCGCTCTCTCGCATGAGCGAGCAGAAAGCGCGCGCCCTCCAGCTCTCAATCCCTTTTGCTTTCTCCACCTACACCTTTTTCCCGCGTGCTCCAAGTCTCCCCCGAATGACCGACCTCTCCACCGCGTCAATCTCCAATTGCCTCTGTTCCCCGACTAATTATTTTCCTCCTCCCAAACACTTTATAGCCGCCGCGCGATAACGACGCCCGCGGCTCGCCTCGGTGGACGCCGGATTTCTTTGGAGCTCGGTTAACCTCCGCCTAACGGCCTAACGAGATGATGAGTGTTGACCCCGAAAATTGCCGGTTCCCGCCGGATCAACTCAACCCAAAATCCCACGAAGAGCGAGCGCTTTGAGAAGGGCAGCTCCTTAAGTGGCCCTTTCCCACAGCGGCTCCGCGCCAGAAACTTTCGTCATTCCGGGTAGTTGCTTTCGGAAATTTGTCCTCGCAAATTTTTCCCCCGGATACGGTTTTATCCGCTGGTTATCAGAGCCGCGGCGGGGAATTTAGATGCTCCCATTATGCGAGGGTAATAGCGTCGGCAAGATGGGCTGCGTCCAGGGGCGCGCGCTACTTTGGGAGTTGGGCAACGGACGGCTGCGTGTAATGGATTTCGTTGCGGTCCTTCGTCATTGTCCTCGGCGCTGGGGGACCGCGCCTTTCTCGCATGCCGTATGTACCAGTGCATCGCCTCCTTAATCTCGAGCGGGATATCCTGTCGGCGCGACAGCCTGGCAAACAGGTGGGTGTCGACGCGCCGATAAGGACTCGAGCGAGAGAAACTGATTCGGCTGGACAAGCCGCTGCTCCGGAGGAATCGAAACGCCGATAAAGAGCGCGTCGCGCACAGTCATTCACCCGGGGCCCGGACGATCCCCTTTCTATCTTAACGATCTCTGGTACCTGGCTGGCGAATTACCCGCAGCCCGCGCAAATCACGGGCGGAACAGGTGGGCGTCGCGGAAAGATGGTGAGATGATGATGCGCGCTCGGTGGCACTGGTAGCGACAGGACATACATACTGGGAAGAGGAGGCGGAAAGAGAGGATAGGTACCGATAGGGTAGAGTGTTACTCAATGAGAAGTGGCGTGGTGTCGAGCCACGCGAGACGAAGGCCCCTTGTGAATGGACGACAGCAGACAGAGGGAAATCGGAGCATAGATAAGCCGCCGTGTCACCTCCAGCTCGTTGATGCCACTCGTACCGAGCACTGGACTGCCGGCGAATGTTACGCTATGTACGAGGGCTACCCGCGTCGTTTACACGGCCGGCAGTAAATTTAGATCACTGCCACTCGACAGTGTGCTACACCCTCAAAGCGCGTCCCGGCCGCCGCGCCGCCCGCCGCTCGAAGATCCATCCGTTCCGGCGAATTTTTCCACGGTAATTTTAGAGCGCGCACCGACAGCTGCGCTCGTCCTCTGCTCGCCGGCTCCTCGCGCTACCACTTCGCTAATCATTTCAGGCAAATGGCCCTCGAGGCCGCCGTTCGCCTGCCGCTTTCTCTCCGCGCGAGGAGGGACAAGATAATTGGCAAGCGGAACCGGGACGCTGGATCGCGGCGATATTCCCTAATCCGACAGGGGACAATTATCTGGTCCGTCAGAGCAAGAATCGCCCGGGAACCGGCGGACCTGTGTACTTGAAAGGCGACAGCCAGGATACCACGGATTCAGCAACTCCCTTTCGTAACTGGCCACGAGCAACCAACTGTGTAAACGGCCGATGTAACACTGGCGATGTTATCGTGTTTCGCGGTATATCAAGCACACTAAGCTGAATCGTCTTTTAGTTAAGGGACACTCTGCATCCATCTGACGCGAGCGATCTCACGGGACATTCTTACGCGTACACGTAACTACTAATAAACTCGCAATTACGACTTTACATTTCCTGTCGAGTGTGTGTGCACTGTAGCCTCCTCGAGTAAACTTTCCCCGATTCGCGTCTCGTCTTCGCTCCGTATTCGCGTAGACAAGACTTTGCCCCGGTAGACTGCGAGTGATGAAGATGCCAGTGTTGAACTTGGAAAAGAGACGGGAGAAACCGTGTCACGTGCCCGTCAATCGCTGCGTCGCACGCGGCATCAAAGCTACGTCGGGGATGTTCTCTCCCTCGAGTGACAGGCAAAGAGGAATGGCGAGAGCAGGTGGGGGTGGCGCGGGCCTCGGAGAACTCTTGAGGGGCACAGGAGAAACTTTAACAGTAACGCGCGCGGCTTCGCCTCAAACGTGGAGAGAGACTCTCGAGAAAGTTTTATGATTAAAGAATTAATTACGGCGAGGATCCCTTGGCTCGTTAATGACCGATTAGAGGGTTGCTCCAAGTATTTCGAATAAAGCTAGCGCGGAGGGTGAGTTTCTTGATTTTCGGCGAAGGAGCACCGAGTGCCTATAATTTCGGCGCGGCCCGCCCCGCGTTCTGCACTCGCCCGGCACAAGTTTCGCCGTTTGAAAGTTCGGCTCATTTTTTTCAAGAGTTTCCCATCTGGATAGGGTTGGCCCGAGGATGCTGGTAGGGAGATGAGAAGGAGCGGCAAGCCAGCGGCATACAGTCGGAGGAAGACAGTACGTCAATTCAATGTCTTCATGGTAACTAGTTCTTAATGAAGCAAACTTTTATTTTACTTTCCGCGCTCTTATTCACCAACTTCCGCTCCACCGTCGACTGTAGCCGTCTGCACTCTTGCGAGAGCGAGTGCTCCTTTTAGCCACGCGTGTAACTGCGACGATACTTTTCCAAGACAGCTGGACGGAGGGATAGACAGGCAGACAGAAGGAATAGGACCCGTTCGTTAGCTTCCGATGACCAGGAGGCTTCCTAGTAGTAACGGTTCGTTTTGTAGCTCACTAATCGAGCGAGCAGATAAATCGGTTTGTAGCCGGTGGCTCGTGTAAAAGAAGAAAGGCGAGATCACATCTCGGGGCTGATCGATCCCCCGAAAGGTAAGTAAGCAGGCCCGAGAACACACAGGCAAACACAGACAGTGTGTCGGTTCAGTGACCTCTCGGCAATTGTCTGACGGATAGCCGGCGAGACTGGCGATCGCGGCTAGACACACGATTATTAATTAGTTTCGAGAGATGTCCGATAGCGCGGGGATCGACAGGGGACGTCAGTTTGGGGCCGCGCGCATCACAATCGAAGCATCAGCAAATGGCCCGAGCGCGCCACAGATCAACACATAAACGCTGGTTAAACCAGCCTGCCGAGTGCTTTAGTGAAACTGACAAGATCGTGAGGTCCAATCGATATATCACTTTGTGTCTGGTACTCGCGCACCGGAGAAAAAGGGGGCTCTGTGTAGTAAGACGTCAGGCCTGTCAGACTGAGAAAGCCCACACGACGATAAGAGATTCCGATGTACCAACAGGTACTCTAAGCCTACCAATACCAAACCCAGGTCCATTCCTCGTTACCGCGCCACCCGTACGATCCTTAATTAATCCCTCACCTCAATTGACTGCGGCAGCTCGCGCGCACGCTTCTCGAGAATGGTCGCAGCGGCCCGAGCGACCCACGTATCGTTATATTAAACACTGTTTTCGAACCTGTTAATTAAAGGTGCGCGCGTGAGACATGCAGTCTCTCTCCTTCTTTAATGCGATGGAAGAGAAAGACTACTCGGCTCTCGGGCTCTCGACATTCCTTGCGCAATGCATTTCAAACCTCGCTCGATCCTCTTGGATCCCGAGCTAGCCGGAGGTATACCGGGAATCTGACAGAGGAGATCTAGGAGGTTTGATCCTAATTAAAGCAGTAGCTGTTTATTAGCCGGCGAGATTCCAGAGGAGGGCGCGGGAATCCGGAGGATCCGGCCTGCTTAAATAATTATTTATTCACGGATTGCCGGTGGAAATCCTTTTGTCGTGAGTGAAGTGGCGGGCGCTCAGCGGAGGGACGTTAAATGTATAACTGATTCATCCATTCACTGACTCGGAGTTTCCACCCCGTCTCTCCATTCGCTGCCGTGTCTCTTCTCTGTTCCTTGAACTTTCTAGACAACTTTATCGGGCTGCTACTGCCTGGAGGGACTACGCTCCCTCTTCTCCCCACACAGTCCCTCTTTCTCTCTCCGCCTCTCTCTCTCTCGCTCTCTCTCTCGTTGCCTCGTCTTGTTAGTAAAGTAAATACCACGCGGTGGACGGTTTAGCCTCTGGTGCATCTGCTTCTCACGGTGCTAACAAAAGTGACGCGTCACGCGGATTGGACAGGAGATATACCGAGGACAAAGGGTTGAAATTGGGGGTAAAGGCAGATTCGTCCGGGCGAAGCAGGAGCGTCAGGTTGTGAGCCGCGGTACCGGTCGGACAATTAGGTGACGATCTAAGCCCATGACCATTCGGATCCTAAACAAATAGGCTTACGATGATCCGTAATGGGATGACGGCGTGTCACGCGGCGACCTCCAAATCCTTTTACGATGCGTTCTTCTTGTTACGCCCCGAGCCACGTCCTCGGATAAAGGGTGCACTCGCCGGAAGACTGAGTCACAACACTCTCCCCGCTCATATATAAATAGAATATCCTCGTTGACTAATGAAATGAGCTCGAATCTTGAATCCCCCCCCTCTACCAATTGTGTAGGATACGATATGCAATCTGTACCAGGACCCAATTAAATCAGGCAGAAGCTAGCGGTGATACTTTTTCGAGGTTTCTCTTAATAATGTAGGGAGGGGACATAAAGGTGGAATTTCTTTTTATGGTCAGAGTAACTCTCACGCAGCCAACTATCTAGGACCTGTCTCATAGGGAATCCTCCGTCTGGCTGCTCCCCGGCGCCGTTGTATTTGGGGTATACATATATATATATACAATATATATACGGAGCTTGAGCCGTCAGTTGGCTTATGTCACTCGGGATTAGCGCTGTTTGGACAGAGGAAATTAACTACTACACCCGGGGCGCACCATCTGCGTGGGCGTGCGCACAACATTGTGTCGCGGGCATCCATCCCCCTTAAGATTTCAGGGCGAATGCCATTCAGCGACGGCGAAAGCGATCCTGGGGGGCGAGCTGGCCTCGGGTCGAGGAGTGACATTGCCATTTCCGTGATTAGAAGTGACCCCCGGGGTCGGCTACGTTTGATTCGGCTCGCGCCACTATGCTTCTTTTATAGTTCCATAAGCCGGAATCGACGGCAAACGATATGACGGGCGCATTAACGTTAATGGGTGAGAGTGCGATATACGGGAGCCATGCCGGGGACATAAGCCAGCGACAGGCTCAGGGTCCTTAGACTGTTTATACTGGAAATCATCGTGGTACGCTCGTCATTACTTTCACGCAGTTAATCGCCATTCTGCGCTTGCTATCGCATGTACTATCGTTCTATGTATAGGAGTATGGTATTCAAGGACTCTCGGCACGTCGTTCGGCCAGTACCCACGATACTTGCTGCGATTACCGGCGCACCTGCGGGAGGCTGAATCCCGGGTAGACATGGCTCATAAATAAAGATCGCAAGGCGCGCGTTGATCGATTCTGCAAATAAAGATCGCGTTTATGGAGTATTCAGTGGTAAAGCCTGGAGTCGAGCGGCGGCAGGGGCTCCTGCTGGCTGGCTCGATTATCACCGGCCACGCACAGGTAGGCGCCAAAGGAATCCCGATGGAAGACGGAGAAGCTGGAACGTCGCCGAGCAACGGAGAAAAAGGAGGCTCGGGTGTAGCGAAGGGAGGGCGAGCAAGCAACAAGGCAAAAGGAAGGTGGCACAGGTCGGGTAGACCAAGGTGCCCCAGGTAAGATTTTCGCACCCGGCGGTAAGCTCGTTAGCAAGAGATTGCGATCAATGACCGAAGATGAACGCGTTCGCACGCCGGCAGCCCTGAACGAAAGAGATAGGCCCCCTCGATCGAGCGGGAAAGTGAGACTGCACGGAAGGAAGCGGCGCGGCGTGGCGCGGCGTAGCGGGGAGAAAAAGATTGGGAGGCAAGCGTTGCCCGGCAGTACCTCAGAGCGCAGCATGCTCGTTAGTGACGGCCTCTCGGTCTCTCGGAGCACTCACTCTCTATCTCTCTCTCCTTCCCTCTCTATCGCTCCTCGTACCACTCGCTCGCTTTATCCGCCTTCACCTTTTCCTTTCTAGTTTTCTCTCGTTTCCGCCGGCCTCTTAATACGTGTTATTCGATAGCGCCGTAGGTGGTTACGCCGGTAATTGCGTTCACACTCAAGCAGCTCGCTCGCCCTGGGATATGGCGATTGGTCAGCGCGGTCCAGCTCTCTTTTTTCCTCGGCGATCGCGGAACGCCCGAGTAAATATACCCACAAGCCAATGGGAGTTTCCCCGAGAGTGGCAATTTCGCGTAAGAACGCACCCCCACCACCTGAATCGTTCGCTATGCGCCCGGGGAGCGGGCCTTCCCATAATACGATACCGGGAGCAATGAGAATTGACTGGCGCGAAGTAGGCGTGTACATATGACTCCGGGAATTAAGTTCGCTCCCACGAATTCATCCCATAACTCTGCCGACGGAGCTCCCTCACCAACGAGAGGGCACACACTATGTATCAGCAGTAGTGTCGTGTACACGAAAGACTGCGGCCAAGTTTCGGGGTTCGCGGTGGCGAGTAAAACTTGCGGCAGTTTAATGCGACCTAACAAGATTTCTGGGAAGGCACGGAGACGCCGCGAATCATGGTAATTCCCCACGTTCGAATCAATTTTCCCTACCCGTGTATACTGCAGTCGACGCGCATCCCCCGGGGAATAGCGCACCGCGCCTCAACAATTCACCAACACCACCAATCTCCTTAACCATTGCAAAAGACAACTTTTTAAACAAGCGAAACAAGTTACATGATATACATATGACTAACAACGAATATATGTAGAAGAGTATATACAACTCTTCTGCCTGGTCGTTTAGGTCCAAATATAAAATGGGTCATTGATTAGGATACAACGATTGGGAAACCGGTCGCGAAGCCGGGTTTCTGGCCCCACGGGTCAGTCAACCAACGACTTGAAAGTTTCCACCAATTCACGTATCGGTGAACGATACATAAAATATACATACATAGATATAGATATATCGTGGGGAGCCGGTATTGGGAGGACGGGAGGTGCAAGAGCCACTTCGGAAGAGACACTAGATATTCACGAGGCTGGCAGGTCCCGCCAAGCGAAATAATATTGCGAATTTCATAGGCTATACAGCGAGCGCCGACGTACTCTGAAGATCTATGCAAATAGAGATAGAGAGCGGCGTGTGGCAATGGAGAAAAACACGACGGAGTTTGCGGATCCGTCACTAGCAGGCGAATGCAAATATTTTTTAAGCTGGCCACACAGGACCACGAGAGCAAAGAAAGCACGGGCTTTCCAACGCATGAGTAAGGGTGGATAAACAATTCCGCGGACAAAGAACCACTATTTTCATTACTCCGAAGCGCCTATATTGGAAAAACTCATCGGATGAGCAAATGAAATCTATTCGGGGCGAAAGTATAGGGCGAGCGCACCAACTCAATTCGTGAGACAAGCGATACCTAATCGAGTGTGTAAAAGATTTTCCTCCATTTTTGGGGAGAGAGCCAAGGCGAATCAATAAGATGGAGCAATTGAGGCCGATTCTTTCGGTGAGCGAACGGCCACTTGGCTGGGAGGATGTCCTGTGCGGGCTGACTTCATTCAACTCGGTACTCTCGGCCGCTATTCTGTATACAGGTTATCCGGACGTGCGAGTGCTGCCGGCCAACTCCTAGGGGGTATCTACATAATCCAATATATGCTGATGTCGAGTCGTCGTCACTTGGGGTTGGAAGGTCCATAGCGATCGCTTGTTGCCCTTCGCACACAAACCGCCCTACCGCACCGGCTCGAACCCCTATTTTTATTATGTCTACGGGGAAATCTAGTTCTCTCTAGGGTTCACCTAGGAGGCAACCATCTGGCGAGTGATGCTGCACTCGCAGGTAATCCAGTAAACATCGGTGGTTGAGCCCCAATTAGCGTCTGTTTGCTCGTGCTTTCCTTCTTCTGAGCGGCCGCTCTGCACCATTTCTTCCTCCCGCTTTTCCTACTGCACTTTACCACCCCCACCCACACCCCATTCGGGGCCCCTTCTTCTCCTTTTTAATTAAAACTCACAAGAAGAATTGTTTGATCGGCATCGCGAGAGTGTACTCCAATTGGCCCGGCGCGACGCTGGCGATTCGCTCGCGGGAGAAATGCAAATCCCGCGGGAATCAACTTTCTCCCGGGCGAAACTGCATAATTGACTATCCACCACTGATTCACTCTTTCTATTTGTATACGCCGGGCTTTTTAATTCTTGCCCATTCATTACGTGCAATTGAACGGGAAGAATAAACATAAGAGCTAACGGACAGTAGCGTTGAGCTGGTCGAAGCACCTCGACGGAATAACTAGCGACTATAAGTACTGAAGAATATCTGTTAAGACTAATGTGACGCATTTGGTCTAGATAGGATAGGATGGCGTTGACGCTTTGTGCCACCTTAAAGGCTCCCGATTTCCGCGTGGACGTACGCGGATCAATTGTTGGCAGGGTTGTGCATCCTGCGTTGTATTGCATGCATCCCGTGTCCCGCGGCAAGAAAGGCGAGTCTGAATGTAAATGCTTTGGTCGCCTGCGGTTGCATGCTTGCCTAGAGCAAACTAATGGGACATGCAACGTCGAATGCAAATGACGCCAGCGGCGATCATTGCGGATTGCCACCGGAATATATCTAGGGCTTGCTGCGCGACTAAGAGAAAGAATGAAGGAAAGGCAGGAAGCCGGTCGAAAAAAAGGGAGGAAAACGAGGCGCGACACCATCGGGAAGCTGAGGTTCATGCACGATTATAATAAATTGCTCCGATCACTGGCCGGATAAGAGCAAGGGGAGCAATCGTCGGAATTGTAACCTTTAAGCTCGTTCGATCTCCCAAGAACCTTTGCCTTCGCGAGACAATGCCTGCCGAGTGGCAGCTCAAAAAATCCGAAACAAAGGGGGGCACCCAGTTCCCAAACTATCGGCGAGCGATCTCTCTATGGGAGATCATAATTTGACAATTCCGAGTCAGACTTCTCGTCGAATTAAATTATTCTCCTACCTCCCTCGCTCTTTCTCTCGACGCTCGCCGCGATTTTATCTATGATTCATCCGTCCTACGTTCTATGATTCATTCTCCGGTTTGTCGTGGGAGCGGCTTCCCTCACGTATACGGGTAAAATGTAGTTCAGTATCAACGGAATGTCCAACCAAGGTTTCGAGCCAATGGTATGACGGGTAAGTGCTTATTACTGGGTAGCACGATATCCAACAGAGGAAGCCTGTTCTATAGAGAAGGCGTGGAAAAGAGAAGGATAGCACTTTCCTCGTTCGTCCTGGCGAGCGACCCCTCTTACTGCGGCCCTCGTGCACCCTCACCTTTCCACTTCACCTCGACCTCCCCCTATATTGGCTCGTTCCGCTTCTTGGATTCCTCGAGGAAAGAAGGATCGATAATGGATCCAGCCGGCTTTCCAGTCTATTCTATACGCATCATTTGACACCCTGTAGACGTAAAGAGAGCGAAGTACCGCGAGGAGAAGTCTCGAGTTGGGGGGGTGGGGGGGATCGGTAGTAGGGCGAGAAGGTGAGAGGCGGAATTCAATAGATAGAAATCACTGGCATTGTCAGGGCGCTATATGATGCGACGAAATCGTGGAAAATGAGACGGCCGGGCCGGAGTCGGGGCCGGAGCCGGGGCCGGAGGCGAGAAAGAAAAATTATATCGACGCCCGAATCCCTTAAGACCGCCCGCGGGAGCGAAAAGAGCCCGGCTCCGTTTCTCTCCCTTCGTTCATCGGCCAATCTCCTTCCCATCCGTTTCTCGAGGGGGTCAAGCTCCCGCGGCAGCCTCTTTCTGCCGGGCGAGTAACGCTACTCAGGATGCGTTCTGACAGTGGTGAAATCCTCGCGAAAATGCCTCCGTTCATACTCATTTCCTCTCTTTCCCGTTCTCCACGCCAGCCCGGGAGAACGAGGGGTAATCCCGTCCGCCGGGATATTCTCCAGCTAGCAGGGTGTTAGCTCCGTTAAGAGATTCTACGAGGACTCCAGCCTGCCCCTCTGTCCCTCTGCTCACACATTGTTGATCGTTCCTGCAATTTCCCACCGCCACCTCTCATTCCCAGAAAATGCTTTATCTACGAGACATCACACCAGCCATCTTCCAACTACGCGAAAGACGTCCCGAGAGTGTCAAGTCTCCTTTCTAACTCGTCAATCTTGTCCGCAATACTATCACAGTGATACTTCATCCTTCATTACAGTATACTTCGGGGAAAAGTCAGACCAGCATACGAATGCTGCTTCCCGCGGTTTCTCTGGAAATTGCTTAAGGAAACGATCGTCGGTGGCTCCCTGGGCCAGGATTGCTCTCAGCCTTAATAAGATAGGGCCCGAGCGAGAGGAGAGGCGGTGATGGTGGGTTACACCGGTTGGCGGAAGCAATTCGTTCCTTACTCCTTTTTCGCCAACAAGTCCAGAAACGGATGTACCGGGAGGAAGGTGTGCGCTAGTGGCGAGTGATGGGCTCCAGTTTTGCAGGGCAGCCCTCGCGAGATTATAATTATGCAAATGCCTTGTTGCGGGGAAGAAGAGTGCGAGCAACAGATGTCTGGAACGGCATCTCCCCGACGCAGAGAAAGAGGAGGAGGGAGAGAGAGAGCTCTCCTGGCAGGGTACTACTATTCGTGCAGAGTCCCTCGGCCCGATAGAATATAAGCTGGGGGCTGAAATGAAGTATGGCCCGGAGACGTCTTGTTGCCCACGTACATATTCCCCTGTTGTGGCTTTCGGTCGCAGCCAGCACACTCCCGAGATCTCCGCCAGATTCGTACGCCCGCCGACTAGAGCAGCCGACAGGTGCCGCGGATTGCGCATCACCCGAGCACCGAACGCACCTGCGTTTCTTCTTATGAAATCCGCCAAGCCGACTGGCTAGCAGTCGCTGTGTGCCAGCGCACACGAACAAGAGTTTCGAGGGAATAGTAGTGGAGCAGCGAGTGCCGGGAATTGTTTCCCGCGGAGCCCGAGCCCGCGTGATCCCCTGTAAACCGATATGGCTTGCCGGCTTTATTCCCTATTTTCGAATCGAACGGAAACCCTATTGGCGGAGGACATATTTCCGCGTGCACGCGATGCCGGATCGGTTTCACGCTGTTACCGCCGGTGCATACATACGCCGGGCAGAGAGAGGGGGAGAGAAAGTGAGGGAAAGAGAGGGCGGGAGAGCGAGGGAGGATATGTACATGTCGTGCCGCGTAAAAGCAGTCGTTCCTATCGCGGGGATACGGGCGAGGGCCGCGCCCGTTTGTCATTTTCTTCGGAGAGTGATTCGAGAACGTCGAATAAAGTATCGCCCGGCGGTTACCGATAAAGTTTTACAGGGCCTGCGAATTGCGGCTGTAAAGGCGTCCCTCTCGCTCCGCCGCGGAGAAACCTGTGTAAATTACGCGCGACGCCGTGCGCTGCTGCATTTAACCTCCGCACGGGTTGCTGGCGAGCGCGGAAGTTACCAAATGCATATACACGCATCAAAACCTGGGAGCAGCGCCTAATTGGAAGTTACGAGCTTCGCCACGAGCCTGCATGAAGCCATTCTAAGCATTTCCAGTTGTCTCGTTTATAAATCATCCCACCCCTCATGATGCCGTACGTAATATAGAGGGCAGTCCGTCTCGATGGCGCGCGCGCGCTCGCGCGTGTGTGTCCAGTGCGCAGTCCTCCCCTATCACTGCCGTCCTCCAGTCTTCACTGGTGACTCTGTTCACCGACCTCTACCACCGACAGTTCCTCGAGCTTTTCTTTTGAAACCTTCTACCGAGGAGAGGGAAGCTGCCAGCCGAGCAACGAGAAAGAGAAAGCATCCGAGAAGAGAAGCCGAATGCCTTTATTGTGGGCCGGCGAGTTCGACGAAGAATTCTTATTACGGCTCGCCAGTTCTTTCTCTCCCTCGCTCTTCCTCCCCGGCTCTTTCGAGTCGCGCTCCAAGAAATCTCATTACCCCGTGTGCGGGGATAGAATTGCGTTGACGAAAAGTTGGAAAGGAGGTGTTAAAGCCCTCTCTCGAGACGCGCGTGCAAAGAGAGAATCGAAGGAGACAAAGTCCATCTGGCCGGACCTCCGCGCAACCTCCTCGGTGTCACTCGATGGCTGGGAAGGGCCGGGGGATGCCAAACTCAATTTTCCGCGGATAATAAAAAACAGAGTATATCTTAGGAGGGCCAGAGTCGAGATGAACGGAAATTACGTCTGCCGTCGTTACTGTGCCGGCATGCGTACCCCGTGCGCTTCGTTAGCGTCGCTCTTCCCGTAATTATTTGTCCCTTAATTTACCTTTTAACTGGATAAGCGTGGCGGTGGAGGTCTCGCCCTGGCGGGGAAGTGGCTACCCCTGGAAAAAGAGCAGGGCGCCGGGCCCCTTTTCCTTCTGAAAGAAGGACTTCCGTTTCTCGCTAACGAGATAATGCGCCGGGCATTTAATACCGCTGCCGATGGTGGCTCTCACACATTGAAATGGAAATTGATGCCACCTGGGGGCTCACGTGAAAACACGATAGGGTTGCAGGCGGTTCCGTGAAGGAAAAAAAAAGATTAATGAAATAGAGCCTCTGCATTATAACGTCCGAATGCATTCCAGGGATCATTCATCATCGCGTCCCCGGGTCACTTCTCATTCTGTCGTGCACTCGTTATTTATTACGATGAATCTTCCTGCATTCTCACCGTTCCATGAAAGCCGCCGTCGCCGCCATCGCCGCCGTCGCCGCCGCGGCTCCACACGTGCGCCGGAGCAGAGGTATGCGCGTCGTGTGCGCCGGCACATTTGCGTATTTTTACCTTAAAGTGTAATATGACGCGATAAATAAGTCTGGACTGTTAACATTTGGCCGGGTCGCCGCGCGGATAACGTCTCGCACGAGAACAGTGATTGATTATCATCCGGCCGGCAGTCTTTCGTCGGCAGAAACTTTTTTCTGCGCGGATGATGGCTGAATATCATGCCACATGGAATAGAGAGATAATAGCGGCCGCCGGGAGGAATGAAAAATGGAGCGTCACCAAAGGGAATCAAGTATAATTATGCTGACAAACTACGGACAGCCGGTAGAGAGGCTCGTGATCCATTAAACCATCAGCCGGTCATTGATTTACGTATCCTCGTTCGCTCTTTACGCCCGGCTACTACAATAAATCAACCGGCAGAGAGTCACCGGTGGTTACTAGAGTGTGCGAATTGATAGAGCTAATTCCTTTATTCAGCTCGCCGCTATAACACCGCCCGGCCACCCGACCGAAGCTACACTTTCCTCTCCTTGGAACATCTCTCTGTCAGATTATAGGGCTGTCAAAGAGAAGCAGACTTTTCGACTGATTAATTCCGCGCGTTCCGCACTGCCGGCATCAGTCTTCCCGAGAGAAGATATTACGAGCGGGCGTTATCCGGTGGAAAAGGGCGAGAGAGGTGCACGGAACCGAGCGGGCAACGGCGGCGGAAGGGTGCGAGGGTGCTATGGGTGCAGGCTGCGATCCGGCAGTTGCATCAAGCGAGCCAAGAGACAGCGGAAAGGCCAGGATGAGATATGGAAACTGGGAGGGTCGGATGCTGGGAGAAACTGCTATGTGAAACGCCTCGGCGAGAGCAGCGGAATGAGGAGAGGAGCAGAGAGAGGAGAGAGGAGAGGGGGAGAGTGGAAGGGTTAAAGAGAGAACTCTGGCCCGAAACTTGGATGTAATTACTCCCGCCTAGCGTGTAAACTCTCGTCTTGTCATAGCTATCTGCGCCGGCGGGTTCAGCTGTGCCAACGGCCTCGAAATTACTCTTGCTTCCTTCTGTCGGCTAATCAGCCGCGGCCCTCCACTGATAAAGTAAGAATCCTGTTAGCGGTGGAATCAAGCCTCATCTTCTACCCCTCCCGCCGCTCGCCCCGAAATATGAGGATGAGTGGGAATCACAGCGGGAACCGTATCTCAGCAGCGATCCTTGTACCACCGCCACCCTTAATTGCAATGTGTCTGCTATCACGAGTCCCGTGAAGATAGGTTCTCTGTCGACTTGACGGGATTCAATCTGACATCTCATTAAAGCCTGGTAGTATAACACTGCGTCGAATAATGTTAAGAGTTTGTGCATCGCCAGCGATATAATGGGAAACTTGTGTCTACTGGTTTGGCCGGGTCGAGGGCAAATGTATTTGGCCCGTTGATTGGCTCGCAGTGGCCCGCGTGCATTTCGCGCCATCGACAAGCAACCGTTTACACCTCTCTATCATCAATCAGCTTACAGCAGGTAGCGCGCAGGTGTATAAGCGCTTGGTATCATTCCCGATTGATCGATGAGCCGACGCGTCCGATACAGAAGATTGCACTACGGTGGGGGTCGGGCCTGAACGCGCGATATGCTCGACGATCGATCGTATGCACAAGGAAGAGAGTCGAAAAACTGTCTGTATTTTAACAGACAAGGCCGACACAGTAATAAAACGAGCCGGCCGTCAGCTCGGTTTGCTGCAAATGCAGTAATTACGAAGCGATGTACATCCGGCACTCGGCCGCTCGAATGATAGCACCATCACTACACTACCAGTTTTTGTCGAATACATTTTTGAAGAATACTTTCGTCAGAAGAGAACGACGAGTTTTCTCCTGAAAGAGAACGTTCTCTTCTTGAAGAAAAGTTATTCCAGAAAAACCTATCGATACTGGCTTCCATCTTTAATTGGCTGCAATGTACTGGAGCTGGTAGATCGATCCTTCGCAAATGTATCTCGGCGCAGGGGGAACTTTGTCGGGCAAGCCAGTACTCGATAAGGTTTTGAGTGTATCCTTAAATCTGTCGGAAGTGTAGCCTCGCCCCTCGTGCTCCCGCGCAGCTGAGATCCCTCCAGCTAAACGACCAAACTTGCGTCATTATACGTCGACTCGCAGTAATCGCTCGATTTCGACCAGTGGATTGCGAGAGTTGCTCGCAATTACGAATTAATCAAGTAGTCGCCGACGAGACTCCGCCGCGATTTCACCAGGCAAGGAGAATCGCAAGAAAAATGTTTCCACGAATTTAGTATACCGGTAGTTGCTCTCCACATGGTATCGATCTTAAAAGGGCGGCCAGTAATTTACCGAGGGCAAGGGTAAACAATTAAAAGGAGTGGATATACTAAAGGGAAGAAACGAGCGTCTACACTCGGGAACAGCTCTCGGAGTACCTCCGGGCGGAACTAATAACATCGAGACTCGATAAACGGGAGTTACGACGTCTGGTTAACATTCCGCGAGCGACTTACCAGAGAGCACTGAGGAGCATTCTTTCTCGTCGATATATTCTACTGGAGACCCTACCTGCCTACATTGCTAATAACCTGAAGCCTGACGAAAAGACGTGCGAAAAAAACGAAAACTTGTTCTCTCATCTCAAGATCGAAATTTTCGTAGAATCACACATATTCTGCACCCTTAACGAGATTATTGTGAGGCGAGTGCGAATCCGCGGTCAGCGAGGATGCCTATCGATATACCCAATCGCGGATCCCTCTCTCTTCCTGGGTTGCGTTGCACGCGGACGTGTTTCGACAGTCGAGACACCTAACGAGACTTTCTCGGCTAGCCGTGACTCAATACGGTAACGATGCTTCCTCTCGTGCTCCCGGTCGCTATGTGAAGAGAGAAGGAAAAAGGGATACCGGTACACACATACTGGCAGAACAAGGCCGATAGTGTGTGCGTTATCCGTGATGGATCAAAGATTTTCTAATATAAATTACTGGCTGTGGGAAAAGCAGGTCGGCGGCGGCGTCACGTTCGATTAACTCGAAAAATTGTGGTTCACGCGCGCCGCGCGATCACACGGGGCCCCACGCCGCCGTGTACAGCTGGGTCCGCTGAATGCTTGCCATCAGATAAATCGATCGCTCTAAATTAAGCGGCGGTAATGTCGCGTGGCGCGCGCTTGCCTCGATAATTGCGTATCGTGCGGGCGCGCGCGGCCCAAGTTGCTGCCACGCAACACGGTCGTGCCGGCGGCTTTTCTCGCAATTCCCCTGATATCAGATTTCGCGATAGGAGTGGCGTACATGCTGCCAATAACGGGGACGATGAGGCTCGTGGTAGTGAGTAATCAAGCTCTCGCTCGTTCGCTCGCCACCAGGAAGAGCCGCGCGGCGCGGTCGACCCGGCACGGCGCCTCTGCCTTCTCGTGATGCTCGGTGAGCAGGCCGCCAGGCCCCAGCGCAGCACCAACCACGAGGGACGTGGCCCCATCGAGCAGACGCGACAATAAAGCTAATTGTGGCCCTAACGTGAGAAAGCTCGCCCGCTCTCGTACGCTCCTATATACGAGAGATTTCAATTACGCCTCGTTATGCCGGCAGATGGGCATAATGGTCCTCCTAGCGCGGCTCCCGACACTTTAGGCCTGCTTCTCGAGAAGCGGACGATACGCCTACGAGCCTCAGAAGCAGGGGGCCGCCGTCGCCGCCGTCGCCGCCTCCCGAGGCCCATTGTATCAACCTTAAGAAGCTTCACGGCCAAAACACTGCCGGACCACACAACTGCTACACCCGTAGCCTCCTCCCTGCAGAATTATGGCCCCCCGTTCGATGCTTCTACCAGCCATATTCCTTTCAGCGGAGTAGTAACGGGGGTCACGCTAGTTTCTACAACAATAAGTGCAGCTACTAACCAACACTTGTTATTATATTGGAGACGCCGGCGCGCGCGCGCGCTCTTAACGGATTCGGGATAAGGTGTTAAACTATCATAAAAAGCCTGGTGATTATCCCCCCGTGAGCTGATGGCGCATCGGCGCGGCGGGAGAGAGGACAGGTTGAGTGCGCGCGTCCGAGTGCCAGGAATTGATACGTTAGTCGCGGCGAGAACTCCGACAATATAATCAACATATTTACTGGGACTGAAAAACAAGTAGCGTGCAACCAGCGTATTTATGCGCGCCGGCGAAAGGTTTAACGAGGTGCCTCCGGCCGTTGCGTACCGGGTGTGCTCCCCCTCTCTCTCTAGCGTGCACAAATACACGCACACACACGCAGAGAAACGCACTCAGGAGAACCCGCTGCACCTTGGGCAAACCTTAATTTCCGCGAAGAGAAATAAATAAAATGATTCCCCGGCCAAAAAGCAGCTCGATCGGAGCCGAGCAGACGCGGTTGCGTCCGCCCGCTAATTTCGCGAGAAACTCGCACCCGTAAATTAATGGCATGACTGGCGCGATAGCCAGCTTCATTAGCCGGTGGCCCACACTCGCAATTACGATGGAGGCGAGGAGCCTCAAGGCGAACTCGGCGAAAATAAGTGGCGGGATAAAAATCGAACCGGCTGACTTACGATCGACGGTAAGTCTGCTTTAAGGAGTCACCGTTGTTCCTGCTCGCTCGCTCCCTCCGCCTCCGAGCCTAAGACTAAGCTAAATCTCGCGTGAAAGGGTTAAGGAGGATTGACGCCGCGCCACGCCGCGCCGTTCTACATGGCGATCCCGGGTTTCTGTTAGTGTAGGCGCAGAACCGGTACAATGCCTCACGATTTCGGCGGGCGGCCACGGATCACGGCTTGATCGTTATTAATGGTCCCGGTTATTGTGGCAGCGCGCGGCTTTCGTCGTCCTTTCTACTAACATCCATCCGATTCCTCGGCCGGAATATGCTCCCGGGTGGACCGTTTGCGGGCCCGACCGGCACTGCGCTCTCGCCGGTGTCATATTTATCACGATCCTTGTTAGAGACCCTTTTTTCCTATCGCCGGTTTATGGCCCTAGCGATCGCCCTCCCTCGCACACAATCGAAGGAGGCCGGTTTCGCGCGCGCGCGCGCCTCGTATAAAGCGTCCGAGCGCTTCACCTTTGCTCGCGGGGATTTATTATGCGCCTATCGATGTGCCCGGCTATATTTAGGGAGTCGCGCGAATGCAAGCGCGCCTGTTGGTGACACGGCCGATAATTGCACTCGAAAGATCAAACGGCACGAGCGGAAGTGAGTCCGCGGAGGCTCTTGAGCATCGGGTGGCGCTGGCGCGCAGCTACGAGAGCGCGCTGTGAGCGCGTTTGTCATCGGAGCGAGGCATGAAATCGCAAACAGAACGACAGCTACAGGTTGAAGGAGCTCGCGACGTGGAAGGTGTGCTGAGATGAAAATAAACTTGAATTCCTGGGTGGCGTTATCAGCATAACACCGTCTCGCGACGTCGATCTTTGCTCCCTCCCTTTATCCCTCTTATTTCGCTTCGTTCCTCCCTTATTCTCTTGCGCTCCCGTTCGCTCCCTCTCCTTCCGCATTTCTCCCTTTACTCCAGGACGTGCCACTGCTCCACGGCGGAGCTCGCGGAGCACGTAGCCAAAAATGTACGCGAGTACGCCGAGTCTCTCGACGTGTACCTTTGCCTCGCATCTTTTTTAACCCTCGAGCCACCCCAACCCAGCCCGACAACTGCCAGCACACTCCCTCGCTTAGTATGCAGTAGGAACTTTTATACACATATACGTATTGCGCGACGCGGGACCATTTTACAAAGCAGGCAAAAAGAAAGGGCCGACTTTAATATGACATTTGCATGAGAAGATGCAGTTGAGAAATTAGATATTTCAAGAATCCGCTGGGAGAGAGGAGCATGCAGAGTCGGCGGAGATGGTCCGAGCGAATAGCAGAGGAAAGGAATGATATGGGGTTCGGCAATTTGTAAACGATTAGGTCCATTCCGGTTTGGAAGAGCAGCCAGGCTACGGTCTCCACGTTTAATCATAGTCGGACTCCCGTGTGTACCTACGGCCCGCTTCCTACCAGGCTTCCCTTTCTTTTCTGGCAGGAAGTTATTAATCTTCGGGAGCGGCCACTCCGAACTGTCAATGTTCTTTTCTCCCCGAAAGAGCTTCTGTCCTTCGTTTTATCGCTCGAGCGGCTCGAGCGGCTCGCCCGAATCTCAATCGGTCCGATCGACAAATCGAATTCTAGCTGTTTGTTCGCTTGTTGTTCCCCAACCTCCTCCTCCGCCTCTTTTCTTCCCTGAACGGGAACCTCGCTTTGTAGATACATCTGCTCCGCTCTACCGCTGTTGCCAGGGGAGAACTGGAGCACGGGAATGGTGCGGAAGCGACGCGATTTGAAAAGATTCCTCCAGCTTGTCATACAGTTTCAGTAAAGAAAACAGCATTTCGCAAGAGAAACAGCGTGTTCGCGGACTACCGTCTGCCCCGACGAGCGGAAGGAAATCAAGCGCCTTAAATGGAGTGTGCACTGAGATGCTACCAACTGCTTACCCTTTCAGTTATATGTATCCACTGACCCAATAGAAAATGGAAAGTAATCGCTAGATCTTGAGAAGAATGGGGCAACCGTGAAAAATGTATCGTGTTCATTTGTCTCGAAGGGATTTGACACGCTTTCCGTAAGGTTTTCTTATCTCTTAACGAAATCGATATGGAGTCGCGCCCATGTCAGATCCGCGGTCACGCCCGTGTAGGTTACTGCACTCATCGCCGCTGTCTAGACTGACCCAGACTGTCTTCTACGGGTCTACGCTGGGCTTTTGTACTTTTGTTAGCCGCAGCAGGACAATTTTCTCAAAATCGCGGCGTAGGAGGGGCCCTTACTGCTCCTCTCGCCAGATCGATATGTAGATATTTCTCCCGGCTATTCAAGTCTTCGGTTTTATTCCCCCGTATGGCTTTCGTGCATGTCTCTTCCTTTCAACGGCTACCGTCCACTCTCGAGCTACTGTTCCCTTTTCTCTCTCCTTCTCTCACACACACATTTCTTCCTTTCTCGCTCTACCGCTGGCAGTCGGTGTGTCGGTGTGTGTGTCCCGGCGTCTTTCTCGCGCGGGCAAGTTAGCAAGTGGTTTCCTCGTGCGCACGGCGGCGCCGCGTCGCGCCCACTATACCGCCGCGTGGCTTCACCGCGATCGAGAATGAAACTGGAAACTGCATACATGCCATATGCGGTCTAACGGCTCGTAAATACTTCCGTAAACGCGCGGCTGTATGTGCGCGAGTGGCCATTGTGGACGCGCGGGCGCGCATATCTGTGTAAGTGGGTCTCGTTACGAGGGGCAGGAGCGCGGGCCCGGCGAGTGCAAGTGCAACACGGCGCGCACTGATATTGCGATGCCGTCCGATCGCGATGCGGCCAGCGTTCACGCGCGGAAACTCGAGAATGGACGTCGTTCGACGGGGCGATCACGCGAAAAATCAATCGGAAACGGCTTCGCCGAGGCTCCTGTTACTGCGGCCAGGATGAAAGTGATGGTGGCGTCGACTTTTACGAGTGCTGCTATCGCGATTCCGCGGCTTGCGGCCGATAGCCAATGCGTCTCTTGACCTCGATGCAGAGCCGATATGGGCTGAATACCATTGGTGGCGATCGGGCCACCTCTAATCGTTATTCTCGCTCGCTTCGCTGTCCACTAATACACCGTGTCACATCCGCTCGGTACGACTTAAGAAAGTCTCCGTTTCCGTTTCCTTCCAAGTCGCCTCCCACCCCGCCGGCGCCGTCGACGCCACCGCCGCACCGGTGCCGCGCAAGAGCCGATTAAAATTACATTTGTTCCCTTCCGCGCAATCAACGTCACTCTCAGCTATCCAATATTTACTCCCGCGGGAGCTGAGTGCCCCTTCGCTGCCCGAAATCTTGAAGATCAATACCGTGAAGAGTGCGGTGGAACGGGGGGGAGGTCCAACCGACTGGAAGTGGCACTTGCTGTCTTTGGAAATGCCGATCGTCAGCGCGCAAACACTCCTCGAGCACAAGCGCACGTGCTCGCTGCGAAAAAAAGGAAGGTAATTACGTGTTGGCGCGAAACCAAGGGCAAAAAGTGATCGAAGAGAACGACAGTTGAAGCGCCAGGGGGATCGGTAAGAGAAAAGCAAGAGAGGACCGAATGAAAGACTGTGGAACATGCATTCGAAAGGGAAATCAATGAGCACTCTAATTAATATTCGATGGCCGGAGCACGTGACGCTCAGGTGTCGGCCGGATGTGCGCCGAGTATTGGGCAGAGGTTCACCATCGCCACACGAGGTGCGAGTTCCTCGATCCTCCCAACACGAAGCTCGCGCGTGCTGCGACCGAGCGACCTCTTGACCACTCTGACCTTCTTCCTCCCAGTGTCGTGTGGATCTCTCGGAGGAGCCCGCTCTTCCTGCCGGTACGGAGGGGCTTCCTCCGTCAAGCACCGTCACCCGCCAGCCGCCCTTTCATCAACGCCCGTACGCACGTTCCGGCGCTTGGCACGTGAGGAGCATTTATCCGGCCGGTTTTTTGTCCGGCCAGGGCCAATTTTCCAAAGTCCACGGAGCATTAATCATAGAGGAGACGGGGCTAATAACCGGCCAGATCCGTGTGTACGAAGTGAGAAAGGGGCGAGGAATGAAAGGGGCGAGAGGGAGAGAGCCCATAGCAAACTCACGGCGCGGCGGCGGCTATTGTCGTCGGCGACGATACACAACCTCGGGATTGCCGGGCGCAGGCTACGCGAAAAGACCTTCCGAGTTTTCTCCTGTTAATCAAGAAGTCTCATAAAGCCCTGGTGACATGCTATTATCCGGCACACACGCGCACGCATACGAACGCGCGCGCGGCGATGATGATTTACCGAATAGAATTTCTTGCGGCGTACGGTAGCCCTTCCCTGATATGTTATTCCGCTCGCTTCGTCTTTAACACGCGCTTATCTTAACCTTCCACGAACTAAGTAGCCACTGTTCAGACTCGCCAGGGAAAGTATGATAAGTGCGTTACCAAGATACGTACTCACTGAACAAGGAATCCTATTCGTGCCGACACGATATCACACCGCCGACAGAGAAACGTCCCCCCTCCCCCCCTCTCAAATTTTTATACCGCGCCAGCAGGAATCACACGTTTCATTAAATATTACGGTGTTAAAGAGATTTACAAGCATGGGCGTATGCAAAAGCAAGTGCTTCCCGGCCACAAGTTATACACCACGGCGCGTCCCCCCTCACCTTAAGATTCATGGGAATGGCCCCGAGCGGAGTATCTGCATTCTACAGGAATCAATCCGACTGTAAATAACGTCCAGTCGTAAAGGGCCCGGTGCGAAAAGTGCGAAGACGCGGAACTGCGTGTCAAACTTTTTAGTACACTTTAGCCCGATAAAGGTCTTTTCTCGCGGATCGCCGGAAATAAAGAGCGATTAACTGTAAATTCTCACGTCCTAATACCGAGCGCTCGCAGTATCATCGATACCGACTTGCCCGGAAGCCGATCGCCCCCTCTTCTTCTCTCTGGCGCGTTGAGGACGCAATTAAAAGGCAAGAGGTTTTAATCGAAGCGGCCGAGGCTCGTTAAGCGGTGGCTTTTAAAAATGAAGAGGAAGATTACCGCTTAAAGGGATATTTTCCTCGGCGATTCGGGATGATGCGTACATCGGCCGGCCTTATTCTCTTACCAGCTTGATCCCACCACTTCCAATCGCCTAACTTTCCCTCTCTCCCCCTCTCTCTCTCTCTCTCTCTTTCTGTCTTGATCTCTCTTGTGCCCTCTTCCTCTGGTTCGCTACTCCTCCGATTGCTAGGGACTCGATGGCGGTGTTCGGTTTCTGATTATCGGAAATCGATCCGAGGCCTGGGCCGTTAAGGGCATGCTTCGCTAAGCGGTAGGTGCATCTTCGCTTCTCTTCCTTTTTCCACCATCAGAAACAGCCGTAGCCGTGCGCGGGCGCGCGTGCGCGATTCGCGGAACGTGATCGCTACCTCTCTCCAAGTGATCCTTTTCTCTTTCCCAATATCATCGAGATACATCGACGCGAATTCGCGAGGCCGTGAAGCCGCTGCCGGGTTTACCTCATTACAAGGTCTCTCCTCTAATCTCGCGGGCACTGCCACCGCGGGATGCTGCTTCGTGGCGGTAATTATCATTCGCGCTTACGTGACTCGCCGAGTTGGCAGCGGGAAAGCAGGGCTGGGCAGAGCCCTGTATGTATACATATATCAGAGCGTATCTGGGGAAGCTCGGCTTTGCCAAGTGCAGAGCGAGCGACTCACCAGACCGTGCCCGTTTCTTTTCCTCGCCCGGCCTCCTCTCTGCCTCCGACTGCGCCCGCCGCCGCCGCCGCCGTGTCATTGTCGGCGCTCGATCCCTGATTATTGGAAATCGAACCGCAGCTGCCTGAACCGGGCAGAGGTGGAGATGGCTGCACGAGTAGTCCGCCGATGCACACACAACAATCCTAGCTGTCGCGCGAGCATAGGCCTCCCGGATATACATGCGGCAGCCACGAGACAAGGTCGTTCACATTTAAATATCATCGGGTGATGCGACGAGCGCCGCGCGATCACGCTTGAACTTTCCGCTTTTCGGGCCTCGGGACACCCACGTACATGTATATGCTCTCGCGCTGTTCTAAGAGTGCACTGTTCGGCCTCAAGCTTTCAAACTTCCGGCTCCGATAGAGCGTTCCCGGGAAGAGAAGCGCTGAAGAAGCAAGCAAATGAGAGTGGGCCGCTGCGGGTGGCGAGACTAAATGAAATTCGGTTGCGACGGAAGTTATAACAGCCGGCACGTGCCCTTGCGACGCTTCGCCGTCAATGAATGCGTCATGGGATTATGGAGAAATCTTCCGCCACCGCGGTGAAGGGGGTGTAGTCGGTTTTCTGTCGGGGAGCGTGGCGTCTACGTGATTCGAATAAACTCATCCGTGAGCACTGGAAGGAGGAGCGCGCTAGCGGAAGGGAGGCTAATTATAAGCCGATTATAGAAGTGAATGTGAATCCATTGGATACTGTGCACAGCTCTTCTCCACATTCTCCCGGCCGGCGTAAGTTTTAATACCGAGGTCTCATCGCCCCGACAAAACCAACACATGTTGCCGCTATCGACGAGGCTACTCCACATCCCGCAGACCAAAGCGCAGCAATTCCACAGTATCAAGCTTCCTAGCGCTCGTCCGATATCGAGCCCCGATAATATTGCGAGAGAATACCTATTGGAATGCTTTTCCGCGCGGGAGTAGCGTGTGGAAATCAATTACTTTGCATGTCGCCGGGGATATTACTTTTTATTCGCTAATTGAAAATAACTGTCGCATCGAACAATCGGCGCACTCTGTTCGCCGCGCTGGAAAATGCCTGACGAGCGTCCATCGGGGGGAGGTTTCGGGGTGAATTTGCTTTTAGAGCTTAACGTCCGATACTAATTTCAATGGCTCTCATACCGTTAATTAAATCCCCCGGCACACAATGCACGTTCAGTTAGGCGTCGCCAAGGACGAGCCGCTCGGGGCCGACCCTCATTTCGTGCCCATATTTCACGAAAGCTCATAATACGTGAGTAAATAATAAGGGTCGCGGGGCCCGGAGACCCTCTATCGCGCGCGAGTAAACTTTACACAACTTTTTCTCTTCCTCCGCGCGGCCAGAACGGCAGATAGAGAGCGCGGGAGGGCCGTGTCTTTTTTCTGCCCTTAGACTGAAAAGCGACTGGGTGCGAGAGAGAGAGAGAGAGAGAGAGAGAGAGAGGGGGGGGGGGGAGAAAGCAGAGGGACTTCGATGCATTTTAACGAGGCGCGGCCCGCCGAGATTGATGAGTCGGAAAGCAGTGGTTTAAAGCGGCAGGAAAAACGCACCGATTAACGCTTCCAGGCCGATGCTGACCCGTACGTGCCCGGCTCCCGGCGCAGGGTGGAGGCCCCAACATTTACTCGGCTCTGTTCCGGCCTCGCCCACCCCCAACAATCCCTTTGTAATCGATTGCAGCTGAGCAAACCAAACCTCGAAATTAACGGGCTATTACGTATTTAAACACCGTAATAACCGCGCAGCCTGTTCGAGTGTCTTTGCTCGACCCTTTCTTTACCTCTCGACGATCACAGTTGAACTGAAATCAAATCGTCGATTACCCCTTGCCCTCGCGATATCCTCTCTCGAGTGGACTCTTCTTCTCGCTGCGGCTGTACCGGGCCACCCCGCCATCATTTCATATCATCGGCTTGTAAATAATCGTCGATGGTTATATGAGTGTGTGCGGCGCGGGGCCGCTATGCGCGGTTGCATCCATACGGCCCGTGGGTGGACCGGTCGCTCCGATTGGAACAGGTGGTTAACATGAAATTACAGCCTACTACGCAGGCTCCCCGTGATCTAATCTAAATGAGCATGCTCGCGCGGCGAGCATTATGTATTTCGAGGGTAACCATAACGCTTTTAATCGTCCGACCTATCTGGCATTCGGCCTCGATCCCGCCGCGGCTTATGAATCGTGCAGTTATTGGTACACACGCCTTCGCGTTCTTCCTCGTCTATACTTAACCCCTTCGCTTCGAAAGAATCCTAATACGTACATACACGCGTCGGACAGCTCCGAGGAATCTCTCCGGGCAAGTACATACCACCGGCCGTTCCCCTGGCTCCGAGGGCCTGTGAGCTGGGAATACTGATCTTCTTCCGCGTACGTGGAGGAAAAAGTGGTGGAAAAAAGGCCCTCTTTATTCGTTGGCCGGGCTTTATCGCGGCTATCGTCAGTACACAGTCTGTTACCGAGCGCTCGCTCATCCTCTCAGTTGCCGAGAAAGCGAGAAGCGAGAGGAAAGGGAGAGGCGGGTACATGAGAGAGGCCGAGCGCGCCGCGAGAAAGAGCAGTCTCGATCATCAGAGTGGCGCCAGCATGTAAACGAGCCAGCGGGAGGGCCGGACCGGCTTGAATGAGCAAACGAGCCGGGGAAAGACGGGGCTAGCTATTCTGCAAAAGGACACTCGCACGCGCTTCCCTCGGACTTGCGCTCGGTCCGAGGAAGCGTAGGACTCGGACGGTATTTCCGTTCGCGGCGCGTGCTCTCATATTTTTAGAGCTCTGCTCCAATAAGCACCCCTGAGGACAGGTGGATCGTTAAGACACGGAGCAACGTTCCCGCATTACTTTTTCCTCGGCTTCTGGCAACGCCACCACTGACTTCCCGCCTCTCGACGACGGTGACGAATGTCTTTCCAAGCCGTATGTCAGGAATGTCAACAAGCTGTTGGAGGTATTTAGGGATATTTACCTCCTCGTAGAACTGCCGGTGGAACTCGCCTCGGCGCTCTAGCTCATTTACGTTCCTTGAAGCCGGCATCCGCAACAAAAAAGCTCGGGAACACGAGCGGCTGGCGAGCGCACGCTCTCTCTCGCGCACCCCATCCCCCCACGGGCTCGACAAAAAAGTAATGTTCGCGTTCATAGTCGCCGGTATGGGCTACGACCTCCATCATTTATTGGCGCGTTATTCTTTTTGCGAGCGGCGGAAAAAGGAAGGGGGATCTCGGCCGTAACACCAGGTATTAGGGGGCGATCTCGGGAGGGGGGTCGAAATCGGAGCCCGGCACGGTGCTGCTCAGCCGAAAGCCGGGAGAAGGAATCGGGGTTACGTTCGCTCCAAGTCATAGTCGGGACTGTTAATAATAGGAGGGGCATAAATCAAAGTCCCATTCGCGTCTTTATTGCTCTATTAAATGGGACAGCTGGTGCCTGGTCGTTCGTTCGTCTTTCTCGGCGTTGGCTTCGCCGGCCGGAGAGAGAAAGAGGGAGAGAGGGAGGCGAGAGCCTCGGGGTGACTTCCGCGAGGGTACATTTGTCCCGCGAGCGAAATACGCATCGTGGCCAGCGGAAGGGGTGTGGAACGTGCGGTCCATGAAGTTATGCCAATCCCAATTCGATGGAGCGCTGTATTGAGTTAATATCATTAATTTCCGTCGATAATTCTAGCCGGTGGTCTGCCACTCCATTCCGTTCGCCCCCGCATGGCCGCACGATGGGACTCGCCGATCGAAGCTTGTTTACATACAAATACGTCCAGTTAAATTGTTTCTCAATAACGCAATCCCGGGCTAATCCGCGGCCAGTAATTTTCTATTTGCCCTGCGAATGTAAAGTCAATTGCGTTTGTACCCCCGCGGAGTGTCGAGTGCTCGCACGCTTTTGGCGCAGCTTACTAATCTGCCTTTGCACAGCCGACAGTGCTCCTCCAAACTATACAAATCATAGCTTAAACAATGAGGGGCGCCGGGAGAAAGGAGGCTAAATTGAATTCCCTCCGCTATCGTTTTCCTCTGCTAACCTGTTGCCAAATGGTCGAGGAGCTCACACGTGTTCCGTAAGTAATAAGAATAGATTAGACCGTAAAGCGAACACTCGAGCATTGGCATGCTGACGCCGTCTTATTGTTCCCGAGGCGAACTTGGGATTTCGAGGATTTACCGGCGCCACTTGGAATTCATAAGCGCGCGGAGTAACACGTGCGCGCCGCGAGCCTATATCGGCCCGGCACTAACGCGTCGATACCGTATCGGGCTAATAACATTAATTTCCGCCGAGCGGCATTGGTGCCTCGCGCCCTCGAAACTGGGCTTTCGAGCTGCCACTGTGCCGCTGTGACGGCTCGGCACCGACGACGGATCGGCAACCAGTTTACGTACATACACATTCGCCTCGGCAAAACCCCACCCTCCGACCTATAGCCAGATCCCAATCTGGCCGGCAGAGTTAATTTTCGCGCAACAACGTGCCAGAGCCACAATGCCGAGCGCCAGGCCGCTGCCCGCTCGTTAATGACAAAGGCAGAATTCCCGGCCAACTTCGCCACCCTTCAAGCCTTCGACCAGCCATCCAAACTACCCCCTCGGCTCCAATAATCCCGGACAAATAGCGCAAACAATTCCGTCCACGAAAAAGGTACGATCGCCGTAATATCAATTGTTAGTGCCGGGGGCGGAAGCATGATCGAGGGAAGGGTAGAAGCGGCTGGAAAGGATAAGGGAAGGGGAATATGGATGTATTAAAAATATGGGAGCATAGCTCGAGTAGACGTGCCGTGACAACTGTGCTTATGGATTTGGACGCGATATATCAAGGAGGCAGAGCCAGCTTGCCGTCCGGTCGCCCGGTGTATATGCTGCACGCTCTCTCGCTCTCACTCTCTCTCTGCCTTCTCGTGGAAATGCCGTGCATCTGGAATCGGGCCAACCATTTTTATTGCCGCGAGCCTTTTCATTCGACGTTTCTCTTGGAGTGAATATATATACGCCGACGCCGACGATAGGAATACGGAGGAATCATGAATATCCCCGTGCTCGCCAATAGAATTCTTGAAATTCCTGCCGACTGACGACTCGCCGCGCCGGCCTGCATGCCAAGCCAGCGAGACTCCGCGCAGCAATCGCCTAAATGACCACAAGTCACGATCGCCAAGGTCCTCGTCGCGCTAATTCCCTCGCGAGTCTGGAAGCTGCTCCACGTCGATCAGAGTGCACCAATCAATTTGCACGAGCCATGGCGAATCCCGGTCGCTGGATCAGTGGGTCGTTTTCATTTTAATATCCCGTGGCCGGTTGTTGCCTGGGGGAGAGGGAGTCGACGAGAGCGAGCTGAGGGAAATTCTATCGAGGAGGCAGATGTGGTGGATGCAGTGGGCTCTTAGCCGATATGTACGCCGGTGTACACAAAGCCTCGAAATCCCCCACGGACCCCTCGATTCTACGGGGCCAGGAGCGGCGTTAGATACGCTCCGGAGAGCATTAGCAGCCTCGAGAAACCGTCCAACGAGCATTTCTAAGCCAGTCCTTTCCCTCGGCGAACTTGGTATCTCCTTCTGGCCTCGTTACGCTTTGAGGATAATAATCTCCCTCGTACATCGCGTACTTGCCTTCGTCTGTCTTGCTCCCCCTCACTCTCTCCATCTACCTCCCACTCGGCGCTGTCGCGGTTGCAGCGTCGAGTGGCGCATTAGAGGCCCGTTAGCAATTACCAGGACAAAAGTAGCCGAGATTCGTCCGGTTCGAGCAACGAATCGAAAGAATCGCGTTCCCTTCGAGCGAAATCTTGCGCGCTCTCCACTTTCTTCTCCACTCCAAGTCTCCAGGTCCACGATGTTGCTGAGATGGAGAGGCTCCGCTTCGTGACCAGCGCGCGCGCGCGAGCGATAGTAGGTGGGCACACACCGAGATACACGCTGGAATATGGGAATACGAGAGAAATCCTCCCGATCATGAGGCCTCATCCTAGTCATCGCGATCGGGCGAGCGCTTCTTGCATAAAGCGAGTCACGGTTTCTCATATCGTTCCCATTATCGTCAGTTAGCGCACCGGCGCGGCAGTAGCACACTGGTTGAGCCTCACGCTCGCCGCTGCCGCTGCTGGATAACCAACGGGAACGGAGGGAGCACACGCTACGAATTAATAAGCCAGATTTAAAGAGCGGGGAGGGAAACCTTCCGTGGGGCATGTCGAATCATCCGGTAGGCCGTTCATAATGCGCTGCAGCTGAGCCTCAAACTCTCGGGTACCAGTTTAAAGATGGGGAGCAGGGGGCGCCCACTTGGTTCATTGTCAAAGACCCAGTTTCACAGCGGGCAGATGAATTCTGACTTTTGGGCCCGACGGCCCCTTGCGGAAAAGGTGTCTTTATTCAGTGGGTTCGATGCTAGCTCACGCTTGGTCTGCTAATGGAAAAGACTGGGATTTGCGCCTGCCCTCGAGCTCTCCTCTCCATGGGATGTCCTATTATCCTACCTCTCTGCCCTGTCCCTCCTTTTTGCGACTCCCTGCCTCGCCTAAGTGGATTATCAGAGATATCCGTTTGATCTCTCGAGCGAGAGGGCGCGCCCCGGATAAACTTGGAGATGTCTTCCGATCGCTCGCAGGTGTAACAGGCAAGTCCTTTCATTCTCTCTATACATACGTATACTTGTGACAGCACACATTCCTGAATAGGCCACCGCATTGAACCCTTACGTCGAATTTAATGCATTAGACGGTAGCGAGAGAAACTCTGCGTGGGTGGCTGTGGATGCTTTCGCAGCAGATCCTCTACTTCCCTAGCAGGAAACGGAGAAGAAGGCCGAGTCAAGGGTTAGCGAAATTAGAAGGCGTAAGCTGTCTCGATCGCGACTTGAAACTTGGCTCTCCGGGAGATTGTCCTCGGGGGGCGAAGTAATTTTCCTCGTGTTAAATTTACCGCGAAGTGCGAGCGAGCGCGTAGCCCCAGCGCTTGCTCCTTCGCCGCTGACACGATTGTCGTCTCTAATTACTCCACCCCGGCTTCTTAAGTCGCGACATTCCACAAGCCTTGAGCTAGATGCTATCGATTTAACTCCCTCGCTCCGCTAATGTCCCCCTGCTCGCATTCATCGGCACTTCTTACGCTCGGAGCGTTTCCCCCAAGTTGTTTGGTGGGCCGCGGCGGCTCGCCGTCAAGGACCCCATGTGAACGACGTCAACCACGGCAGGGCAGAAAACTTGGTAGGCTGGGGGGCCGGCCGCCTCTTGGAGCTGGGAACAGGGCGGCGGCGGCGGCAGAACGATGACTTCCTCCGCGAGGGTCTCAAGGTTTCAATGGGGTTGCGATGATCCGACAATGGAGGCAAGTTTGGCCGAGGGAGGAAGATCCAGAGTGCCGTGCGGGTTTCAGGCTTGGACGAAATAACGAGTCACGCTCACCCTGTACCGACGACGATCCTTGGGCAAAGCTTCTCTCGGCGCGCTCCCGACAGGAAGGGGTGAAGGAGAAGCGGGCAAGAAAGGAGGAGATGGCGCTCGAGGAGAAAAGAAGGGAAAAAAGGAGACGTGTGACAATCTTATTGTCGTCTCAGGATCCGCAGAAAAGTCGTTCCTCTAGTGGCACATCCAACAATGAGACTCTCTTGGTCCGGCGCGGCGGCGGACTTGCCTCGGCTCTTCCGTCTCTCCGCTCCTTCTATTTTTCTACCCCCGTCTGTTCTGTTCGGGTTTGCTTCGATCGCCCATTGCCCGTTGGCCGGCCCGTACGTACCCGCCCGTCCTCTTGGCCGCCGCTTGATCCGTCCATCAGAGTCTCTCGACGCGCAAAAAACAGTTAAAGCGATTAAAGTCCCCGAAAGCTCAGCGAGAGGTGAAGCGCGATAGAAAGCTTTTCGAGTTCTTTGCCGGCTCCTCCGACTGCCCTCCAGCCTGTTCCCGGCACAGGCTACAGCCACAAGCTCTCGGGATATTGCAACCCATGGTGGAATTGCCCCGGGCAATTGCACTGGAATCTAACTTCCATTCGGACTTATTATTTGAACAGGCTACCACCGGCCCGGCGCTCCGCCTCCGCTTCCGGCGCGGCGCGGCGCCCTCCGAGCTTCCCTTTTTCCTCGACGCCTGATCACTGTCACGCAATGAAACGCCGCCGCCGATGGATCGTCAGCCATTCCCTTTACAAATTTCGAGGCCCTTTCTTTGCAGACTTGGCCGGCCGCGTTTGCCAGTTTGCTCAGGCTTCCTTGTTCCCGGTTGAGATCGATAGGTCGTATTACATTTGCCAAGTGGATATTACTTCCCGATCGCTTCCCTTCGGATCGGCAGCGTTTAAAGTCCTGAGAGTATGATTCCCTCGGCGAATTCTTGGATCTCAAAAGGTAATCTTGGCAAGGGCTGAACTCCCCGGCAAAGACGTCGGGGAACCCTCGAGTGGTGGAACGGCGCGTAGAGGCCGAGGTCGTGTTGGAAGTGGCCTCCTATGAAACCTCAATGAACTTGCGGCAATGAAACACGATCAAGGTCGCGCACTAATAATCTCGAGCCCGCGCCTCCCTTGATCGTTTCGCCGGCTGAGCCTAAGCACCAAGGGTCAAGGATTAAATCTCGGTGGCGGCGCACGCCCGGGCCTCACAGAGTAAAATCCCTCAGCCGGAAGAGCAATTACCGCTGATTGACCTCCTCGCTTCATCCTCGGTACCCGAAGCGTGTAACGGGATTAATAAAGGCCTATACGTCCATAATCGACAAGAAAGTGGCGTCTCGAGAGGGACACGGCGCGCGCGTGCCTCTAAAACCAACATAGCTATCGAGCAGTCGCGCGCCGCCCGCTCTTCCGACACTAATTGCTCGTGCAACCGCGACGGCGAATTAAGAGGCACGTGTAATCGAGCCCTCCTTTTCCCACTCAAGCCCCCCACCCTCCCCCTTACCTCCTCCTCTCTCTTTCTCTCTCCCTCGCTCGACGCCAAGTAGAAGCTTACCGCATAAGTACAGAGCTAATTGCGCGTACGGCACAATAGCTCCGCTCTATCGCGCGACGGCCGAACATCGATTAACGAAGTCGTACTCGAATACCTGACGCTTGCTTCGAGAGGATCCCTCGCCGCGGGTTCGATTCCATCCGCAGTTTTTCTTTTGCCCTCCCCCCTCAGGTTGAGGAGCGGCGCGATAATGTTTGACGCCGGCACGACAACCCGTAATTACGGTCGGATCGGCGCATTTCCTCTTAATGCGCGTCGCACGGCGTCCAAAGGGGAAAATTGTAAAGGGCAGTATCCTCGGCCGATCGAACGGTCTACTTAGCCGTGACTTAAAGTCGCTCTATAATCGCCGGACGCGAGAATTTTTCTGCCCGTTTAATCGCCGTCGCTCCTCGTTGCCGAGAATGCCGGGGTAATTGGACCGGATCGCAGTCACAAAGTCGATAACCCAGAGTAATTGAATCCGTAAGCAAACTGTCGATCAACCGGTCCCCCGGGATAAAATGCCGTGCGCTCCGATGCATCGAAAGGATGCGAATGACACACGGAACACCCGAGTGACAAGGGAGGGGAAGAGAGAAAGAGAGAGAGAGGGTAACACGGTAGCAGTAGCTTCGCACCACTGTTCGCAGTGTCATTTTTCGTTTAATCGTGCGTGCACACACGGCGAACCGCCGGAAATTTCCTGCCGGGGGGAGGGGGCCGCATAATAGGGGACAAACACGGAAGGGGACTCTCGGTGATGTGATCCCACATTCAGATAAACCTACTTTATGTGGATGATGCCTCTATCACCGAGCCCTCCGTCTGTCAAGAATACGTGCGGCCGCTTCCACCCAGACCCAGTGCGACTCTTAAATCGCGGGGCGAAATTCGCCGGCGCGCATCCCTTTAAATGCCCGAGGAATATATCGCGAGATGGCGAAGCTGCGAAGGGTTGACGTCGAGTTTCTAAGCGGAGGGCCAGGAAAAAGTATGACAGGTTAATCTGGTAAAGAGTGCGCGCGCTTAGACTGGCGTAATCCTGACTGTGTCAGGCCGGAAATTTCCTTTCCTGCTCTGCATAATATGGGACAAGCGTGAAGTGGGGGGGTCGAGAGCAGGCGGCTTTGTGGCCTGGGAGCTAGATAAAACTGGCGGACGATACGATTCCACTGCGAGCTCCGAGGAGGATCTCCGTGTGCGAAGGGGTTCCGGCGCGCTATCTCCCTCCGTCCCTCCTGTCCTCTCGGCAAGGGCCTTGTCCTGCTCTCAGCACACGGCGACGAGGACAGGCGTGCCCGAATGAAAACGTTCGCCCGAACAGAATAATTCATTGTCCTCCTGAAACCGGTGGGTGCTTCACGCTTGCTCGGGGAGAGCGGATTCATCTCGTTCGGGCCCCCGTGTGCCTCGGTGAAGCCGGAGCGCCAAGCACCCGGGTAATCTCCGCGCGGATCCTGCTTCCAGGATTGTTTTGAATTCTTAAACCTCGAGACGCATTGCCCCCCGCGTGCGCGCCCCATTGTTTCCATCGCCCCAGATGGGAACGCGCGCGCTTCTCGCTCTGCGAGACCCCGCGGTCCTATCATTTCCACCCCATTCACGAGGATAGTCATCAAAAAGTTGATGCGACCTTTCGCATCCTGCGGAGGATTGGAAAGCGATAGTAAAACATGATTGCAACCCATATACATAGTGCGGCACTCTGTATTACACGCACTATCTACCTCTCGACTCCTCGTATATTTCGGAATAAAATATCAACGCGAGATTAAAGTCTGTGAGAGAGTGTGTGATGGTCGAAGGATATCCGTGAGGGATGAATCAGCGTACGCGCATGCAAATCAGACAATTAATTACAGTTGCGTGGGGCCGAGAGAGATAGAGAGAGAGAGTGTGTATCCCAGTGGCAGAGGATGCGTACTATGGGAAAGTAGACAATGAGCGAGGAGCCGTGGAGGAGGGACAGCGGGCAGAGGGTAGTGTGCTTGGCGGCAGCAAAAGGGAATATGAGAGTGAAATGGAATACAAAATGAAGGGAGGTTTCTTGTGTCCACGGGAGAATATCGTCCGTCAAGGTGGTAGTTACCACCTCGATCCTCCACTCCATACGGCCTAAGCTGCGCGTTGGTCATGTATACCTCATGGCTTTCGGTCCCACCTACACTCTCATCAGAGCTATGTATCCGTGCGTACGTTCTCCATTCTCTCTCGCTCTTTTTTCCTTCGAACCAAAAGCCACCGGGCGACCCTTTACGGCACGGCGCGGCACGCGCTGTGTGTCCGGTCCGTCCCTTTACCGTGGCGTTTTTGTATGCGGGGTGAGCAACCCCAGAGCCGTAGCCGTGCGCCCGCTCCCACAGACACGGTGGCCCGTACCGTACATACGCGAGGCAGTCGTGGCCGCCGTGGAAGGCTAAAGGGGACTGCAAGAGAGAAATCCTCAAAAGGCACAAAGGCCCCCCGAATGCATTAAAGGGTAACAATTCCGAAGGCGCTACTGAGACCGCCGATTCACTGTGCGCCGCGACCGCTTAGAAATTCGGCTGGCCACGCGACCCAAGCACACGCGCGCTCCTTTCCTCAAAAGCGGATTATGTTTTATCCAACACGGCGCGCGTTTAGGCCCACGCCACACCACCGGCATGCTAATCCTTCGGGAAAAAGTCCTCTGGCTTTACTCCCCCCCAATTCTTGTCGCGCTCTCTCGCCACCTGACAAATTATTCCGACGGTGCAACCGAAACGAACCTCGCCCATTTGCCAGTCTATGTACTTACCGGGATACGCTCGCGTTTACTTGTCGCCTTCGGGCTACATCCGCCCGTTTAATGTCCCCGTGCGACTCTCACCGAGATTCATTTCCACGGCCGCTGCCAGACCCTCCAGCCGATTCGATTGTACTCGGAATTACTCAGACTTACCTACCAGTCGTTAACCCTATTTACGACTATTTAAATCGTCGACACCTCTCACTGGGCGAGGAGCATTCGCGCGAAGGAGACGTAAAATTTAATTGAAAAAGAGAAGAACGAGAGCTACGGTGATCTCGGCGTGGAGTGGAAGATTCGACGCGTTGCAAAATCAGCGGTGGCCGAACGCCCCGGGCGCTTGCCAATAACGTGGAATGGGAGTCCTGCGAAATCACCGGCACTAATTGACAGTGCGCGCGCTCGTGAGATTCCTTCCTCGGGCCATCGCTAAGACCGTTAAGCGGCGCCATACCAGCTGTGCGTCTAATTAAATTAATCCATCGCGTTATCCATGGCCGACCAGGATAAAAAAGGCCTGGAATTCATAACGAGCGGAAGCTGCCTGACGCGGCCAAAGCATTACTCCTGATCGGCGATTACGCTGCGTATAGGGAGGGCGGTTAATTAGTCCTACCCGAGATTAAGAGTGCCGCTCGTCGCCGCTCGTCCGCGCAGCCGATTAACAAGTTATCGGGTCAGAATTTTCGTCGATCCTTATCCCCAAGGATCGGGGGGGAGGTGTAGGGGGATGACGAGTCGGAGAGTAGGAGTGGCGAGGCTCAGTGTTCGCCAGTGAGCGTGGAGAATTGATGGCAGCTTACCGGTAACGTTTAGAGGCCGTATTCCGCGCGACCGGCTCTATAAAGTCACCACGCCGGAAATTATAACTCTACCGCGGTGCGCGTCCCCCGTAACAGCAGCAGCGCGCGAAACCTCTCTCCCTCTTTGGAAAATAATTTACCGGTCGGACTCGTTAGCGCGGCATTCACGGGCCTGGCCGCGAAGGAAGAGGCTTGTTAGCCACACGCGCTCTCCTGCTGCTACATGAGCAGAGACCTCCGTACGGCGGAAGAAGACCTGTCGAGAGATCGGTAAGCGGCGGAGCGTGCGATATTTCGGCGCAGACGTCGAAATGCCGGCGACGTTTATTGTCGCGGTATCTGCCGATTCGGGAATCATTGAGTCGCATATTCCAGTGCGAGACTGCGGTTGTGCAAGTACAGTCATGTTAGTAGAAAATAAATAACTTCGTACTCTCGCAAAGGACTACTCGTGAATTCGGGGAACACGAGTTATCAAGAAGTTTTTATATACACGTACTGGGAAAAATTCAATGCTCTCCTTATATGACTCATCCTTCGGTTTATGTCGAACGCCGAGCTCCCATTCCTCGGCTCGAGGGTCACCCTCGATGCCGTCAACTTTACACGCGCGGATTATGTGGATGGCGGCTCGTCTCACGGCGAGAAATAACCTATTTCGGTGTACGACGCCGACCGCGATGGCAACATGAAAAGAATTAGCGTTCCGGCGTAAAACGTGGCTAGATATATTGCCGTTCTGGGATCGTTTGAAATTTACGACAGCGGGAGAGCGTCGAGGTGCTCGCGACCGAGAGCGACCGCTCAAACTTCCAAGTGGCTCTGCGCTCGCTAAAAGCTTCTAGCAATTTTCGAAACGATTACCATTCTGGCAAATAGCAATCGGGTCACGACCGAATGCATTATGCACTTGTCTTGCCCCTCCGCGCGGTTGACTAATTAATTTATTATTCGCAGTTGACTGATCCGAGCAAGGTCCCCGCATCCAACCCGCTGCAGCTTCAGTTGAGGGGACACAGAGTGCAGAATATGTAAGTGGCCTAATTGAAGAACTTAACATGTAAACATCCGTAAGCGTTATAAATGTCGGCAAAGTATTGTAGGATTAGAGTGCGAGAATGTATGTGCGGATGAGTGCCCAAGTAACATTTCTCCTGCATAAGCGCCTGCAAATACCCTGCTCATCCCCTTTTTCTGCAGGCGTTCTGCATATATCTTGCAAGTATCCTTTTTATGCAGAGCTGGCTGCATATGCCCAGTAAGTAGCCTTCGTCTCCAATTAACCCCTGCATATAGCCTGCACGGGCAGAATATTTGCAGGACGACCTGCATATAGCCTGCAACTAGCCTTCCTCTGCGGGAGTCTCTCCATATAGGCTGCAAGTAGCCTTTCCCTACAGGAGTTTCTGCGTATCATCTACACACGTAGATCATTTACAGTACCATCTGCGTATAGCCTGAAAATATTGTACTCAAGTCTTAGGCTTGCGAAAGTGGTGCCCACCAGGGATATTACGATTAGCGATTGTACGATGTGTGCAGAAAGTTTGCCGAATATTTGCAAATAATATGTACGGCGTCAAACAAGACTCATTGCGGATTTTCAAATTACGTGTGGCAATACCGCAATGCCACACGTCGCAATCTCTCATCATACACTTCAGTATTCAATTAGGTACCTCAAATGAAGAAATTGAACACAAGAGGATATATGCGTTTCGTAGATCAGTGGTCTAAGGCACGACGACGAGCAGCACCCCAGCAGCAGCAGCAGAGTGAACCCGGGTTTCAAATCCACCTTCAAGCAAAACCCCCAAGTGTTTATTTCTATGTTTAAAAAGTTGTAAACTATAATGTTAATCCAAATGTTGTACTTGATTGGGTCCTCGGGAATAATAAGCGAGTAAAAAGATATGAAACTGTTTTTTTTCCCTTCAAATCTTGGATCCTGCATATATTCTACATACGCCCTGCATATATTCTGCATATGCCCTACACCGAGGTACTTGCAAGCTTTGTGCAGCATCATTCCTGCATAAAACCGTCCAAAACTGTTGGATAAAGTGTATTCACGCATTCGTAATAAGCGCGCAAAATAAGTAATAGGCCAATACGTGGCGACACTGTTGTGTATACCTATGTGAGAGGGATGGGACCTGTCTCTGTCTCAGTCCTCGACAAGCCATGTAAGAGACAAGTACAATACAAGCATTCTGTTTACGACCTGTGTTTTATTTCCAAACCATCCATCAACGCAAATCCAATGGATTGCCACTTATCCAATAACTAACAAAAACACCCTGGCATATGACCAACCAATTGTTTGTAATCTGCAGGGACCTTTTGCAGGGGAGCTACTACATATCTCCTGCATACGGAACATATTCAGGAGAAATGTTACTTGGGTGAGAGCGAGAGAAAGCGAAGTTGGGAGGTAAGGACCCCCAGCGAAGACGGGCTGAAATGGAGGCGAGTCCTCGGAAGTCGGAAGTGCGTATGGGTGAGTGTGTGGATGCGAGCGGATAAAAAACGGGCGGATGGGTGTGAGTGCGGAAGACGGGAGCCAGAGACGATCGCCGGATGAGGACGGACGGGTCTTTTCTGGCTACCGAGCTGCTATTCATTTCCTTTCCACCTACTAAATAAAACACCACAGAAAACAAAAATCCAATTGAACAGATTCAACAGGATTACAGCAACTAAGGCTATAAATAAATCACAAATATGCGCGCATGTGTGTTCGAAATTGCACAAGGTGTTACACCTCGATTCTAAGACGCCCTGCAGTGTAACCATCGCGATTATTATCCGACAAAGAGTGAATGAGAAGCTTAAGTTAAATGGAAGAGGTGTCGCAGGCGATGTGATACCTTAGGAGAATGGCGGAGTAAAACTGGACTGCTGGAGATATACGAGTGCCTAAGCTCAGTCCTCTCCGTTCCACCAGTTTCTCTCTCTCCCTCTCCCTCTTGACTGTTTCGACGATGAATTCTCACTATCCATCTCTCGCGTCCATTCCTACCAAAGGATTTCAATTTCATCCCTCGAGCAAGTATTTGCAGCAGCGGCGAGAAGTAACAGCGGGAAGGTACGAAAAGGGTGGAGAAGGGCAGCCAGAACTGGAATTGGAAGATGAACCGGGGAGACGCTGTGTCGCGGATAAACGATCGCGATAGCGGACTTTATGGTTCTGTGGGATTAGGGTGGCCCGCGGCCATTGCATAAATTCCACGGCCAGGTATAACCTGAAGCTAATACGTCGCTTTTTCGGAAGCTCGGGGAAGAGGTGGCAGAAACGTGGGCCATCCGAGCGGGCGAGTGGAGACAGAAAGCAGAAAAATGTTGGTGGAAGTTACGGGGGGAAATGCGAGCCCGGGGCACGACGCGAAGCGTAGAGGGGAAGGGGGAAGGAGGGGTTGAAAGTTCACTGGAGAAGAGGAGAGCTGGTCGTCGAGCGCTTGGGAATAGTAAATTTCCGTTGCAGTGTAGCGTCGTTATTAGCATACAAGTATTTAGAATGAATTATAGCTCGGTCCGCTTATCCCCAAGGGAGGATATATTCGGTGCAGGCGGTCCGCGGACTCCTACGTCAGGTGTATCCCTCAGGAGGTAACATTATGTCTTTTTGCATATTTTATCCGAGCCATCCCCGACATTCCGCTCCGTCCGCCTTCTGTCGGCGGTGCGTGCCGGCAGAGTGGATCGAAACAAGCCGGACGCGAGAACTTCCTTTAGTCCGCGGTGGAGTTAAGCCTAAGCCATTTGGATTTATGGTCGCTTTGGCGAACTCGGCGAATCGATTCCGCGCGCGCGGCTACGGGCATAAAGAGCGCAATCTTGCATTAAGGCGCACCGGCGCTCATGTATCGTTAGTTAAAGGCGGCACTGACAAATGAGGCGACTGCCCAGTCACCGCTAATCGCCTCGCTCGCAACTGACTGCTCCTCTGTCCGAGCAGACTCCTCGGAGGGAGTTTCTCAGGCATTACTCATCGACATTGTTCCCTTACAAGCCGCGCATACTCGCGTAAATAGTACGAAAAGTTAAATCGACAGTGAGGTACGCTGACGGTAGTGCGTAAAGTTAAATCGGTAGGTTCGCCTCTTCGATGGCAGCCGATCAGAGTTGGATCAGGGGCTCTGGCCGGACGGACGGCCAATTCGCTTCTCTCGAATCTAGCGGTGGTTATTGCATTCCCGGAGTAGAAACGCGACTTTCGCGGCAGTCGATTCAAAGTTTTATGAATTTTACACTGGGAGCATGGTCTGGAGGTCTATGCGGGGTCAATACTACTGGGAGAGCCAGTGGCGGGAGGAGCAACTTTTCATGCCGGCTCGCATTTTTTTCCCCTCTGCCAGTCGACGAGAGCAGCTGCTATTCAGTGTGCCATCCTGTTTTTCGTTTTCTGCCGTGTCCCTTTATATCGTTTCGCCGACGCGATAGCGAAAACGTTCGGCTCGCAACATACGGAGCAATTAGGGGGCCATTATCTAGTAGTGCCAGCATGTGCTAACAGAGAGCGGAAAGTGAAGTGCAACCCGGACGAGGGTACATACGAACGACGAACGTACCCGCTCGCTAGTCGCGCCAGCCAGAATTCCAAGGGAGTCTCTGCACCTTCTGTCACGCGGGCTAGATGGATGTTCGGCAATCAGGTGTATGGACCCCCGACCGACTTTGTGTCTGTGCGCGCGCGCTAACAGCTGCCTGATATATTCCGCTTGACACGATCCCGTCATCGCTTCTACGAGCGCCTGCCGCTGCTCCCCCGCCGCGCTCCCACCGCTCTCGTGTTTCGACAGAGGACGGGAAATCAGGCTGAAAAGCCGCCTCCGGAGATCCACTTTACGAAAAGAGGAGCCGACGATTTTACGGAAATCGAGCGTGAACGATTCGCGCCTCGCTGCGGAAGTCGAGCGTGTGATGGGGGGCGAGAGGTCACGGGGGCCCGGGGAAATGACGCCTATCGTTACCTGCACTCACCGGAGTTGAACGACTTCATATAATTGAACCGCGCCAGCCCACGCCGCTCCGCGCGCCCTCCGCGCGCTGTTACAACTTTCGTGAAAAAGGAGAATGACGTAAATCATTCCCGCGCAAAGCAGTCGAAACTTCTTCAGTTATGTTTTCGCCAGTGGGAAAATCGATCGCATTTCACAAGAAAGCACCGCCCTTTGCCCACTGCCCTTCCCAGGGTTCTATTTAGCCAGAGCGGAAGAGGTTCCGCCGCAATTGAATTAAACTTGCCAACGGACATCGGAAAACCGAGTGGCCAAGAAAGCCTTCCACCAGTTTCAGTGAGAACCGTTTGTTGAGCTCACCGGCTGCTTTTTAACAAATTAGCACCCGGCGAGAGCTGATTTATTTCGAGTTCCAATTACCGGGTGTTTTACGAGCGAAAGCGTCCGTCGTATGAGAGAATTAAATGTCGCCTTCTCGCCCGTGAGCCAGTGTCTCTCTCGTCGAGGACATTCGCGAAGAAGCGACGCCTTTCAGAGAGTTAAATGGATCAGTAACCGGAGAGCAAGAGCCCCGTGACTTTTCGACAATCAGCCACTGATGAAAGGCGTGAGGCATCGGCTTAAGGGAATGGCGACACAAAGCATTTCTGCCGCGCACTAGCTTCCCTACGGATTTAATTGCAGAGGAACATCACTGTATGCGGGGACAATTTCAGGTTGCCGTGTAATCCTATTTCGGGGATGCACCACAAACACCGTAATATTCGGCGCATTTTCGGAGATGCGCTCGCCGCCCGGCAGCTGTGCCAGTCGCCCGAATTTCGGGCGGGCTGATTAAACGGATTCCGGGAGTGCGAGTGGACCAAAAACAGCGGGGGGATAATCGCGGGCGCGCGCGCGCGTACAATTTGCATCAGTAATGCCAGATGATTTTCAAAATCGTTCGAAATGCATAGCCAGCCACAGGTACAACCTACATAGGCGCGGGCGATTCGTCCAAGCGCGTTAAATTCGCCAGTAATGATTCGACGATCGTCGGTCGAGCGATGCGCGCTCGCGTTCATTTCCGAGGAGTTAATATTCAAAATGAACATTAACAGAGAGCGACGGTGGTGGGGCCAGAGAGAGTGGGGGGAGGGGGAAGGCCGACCACGCTACCGTTAATCTTCGATGGCATGTGGGACCACTCACGGCGCGGCCCGCTTTATTGCGCCGGTGCGTTAATTATGCAAATGAATAATTAGCATTTCGGTTATTTCAACGACGCCGGCAGCTAACCCAGACCTAACGACGAATTTATCGATAGCGGATTGCGCCCGATATGAATTTATCGGCGATCGGTTCCGCTTACGAGAGCCACCACCCACAGGGGATTTTGCTCCGAGTTTGGCGAGACAAGTTAGAGGAGGAGAAAGGACAAGAGCTGGTCTTTCAGGCCTCGACAACAAGAGGGCCAGCAATCGTGCCCCCTCGTGAAACTGTCGTCGACGGTATTAATAATAACTAGACAATAATTTACGACGCTCGCCTCTTCCGACCGGTTCATCAGCGCGCGGGCCGCCCTCTTCCTCGACCGTCGCGTCGCGTCGCGCACTGTGGAAGGAAGCATGCGAAGGAAGGGAGGTCGTAAAATTCACGGTGCCTTTCTCTGGTAATGAAGATATTATGAGGCAGGGCGAAAGGTCAGAATGAGCAACTAGGAGAATTCAACAAGACCGCGCCAGACGCAGTCTCTGAGATGCCGAGACTCGCATTCGTGAAGCTTTTCAGAGAAGAGAGAGAATGAATTCCCGACGGCCCCGGCTGGCGCGTTTCGCTCTCATCGCTCGCCGCTCGAGTTCCGAGGCTGGCTGCAACAGCGGCTGATTTGCGGCCAAGGAACTTGGCGACGATCTCGAGACACCGTATGGCCATCGCGAACCCAGTGCAAACCGACGAATATTAATCGAGCGAATGGAAGGAAGGAGAGGCCTCTTTCGCAGCCGGACCCCCAGTCATCAATGCGAACCGATTCGACCCGACTGCAGAAATAAACTGTTAGTCTTATGAATATATTCATACTCCTTCATCAATATTCAAAACCTACTTTCCTTGCTGCGCTTAAATCTACTAAAATCGGCGGGCGAACTCGCCTTCCACGGGCGGCGCACTAACGACAAGGGAGACAGGAGAATCCCGATCTCTCATAATCAGGGCTTACGTTAACCCGATTCCTACTCTAGCCAAAAGGAGAAGATACACTTAAATCTTCGCTGAGCGAACCGATATCCCTCGCACTATCGTATTTCACGTTTAACGACTATCGCGATACCGGCTGCAATTGCCGTACTTTTATTCAACGCTCGCCGCTCCGCCCTCTTTCCCTTTGTCTCCTAGACTGATAACGGAGGGATGAGCCCTCGCGATATTGGCGTCGCTCGACTATCCACCAAATTAATTTCCTTGCGACTCGATCGCTAAGAGATAGCGGATCTCTATGAATCCGGAGCCTCCTCGCTTGGACCATTTCCAATTCCCGGCTCTCGGGCAGAGAGATCGAGAGTCTTTCTCTTTCGTCTGTCATTGCCTGTTGCGTCATTTGGCTACACCCTCGGGATTCCAGGGGATCGAGAACGCGAGGCGAGTGGCCTCCTCCTCCTCGAGGGTCACCGGGTCCTCCGAGCTCATAATCAAACGGCGCACGTCTCGATCGCCAAGATTTCCAGAGGCTCCAGCAAATAGATCACCACGCGCGATCTAATGGGCCGACTCTCTACCGGGCGATATTGCCTTTCCCAGTGTCGAGAAGCTCCCGGCAGGAAATTAGCAAGTCTTAAGAGATCCCCGCCCCCCTCACCGTCCCTCGCCGTTAATCGTCGGGCTGATTTCTGCGGCGTCGCTTTCGGACAATTTGCCGCGGCCAAATTTCATTTGTCCCCGAGCAACCGGGAGAATCCCCGGCATCACTCCTCACGCGACCCCTTCAACAACCTCCTTCAGCCGCCCGTTAATCCACCTTATTCTCTTTATCTCTTTTCGCGTCTTTCCGCTCCCTCGGGAAATGGAGATTACCGCTTTAATCGATGTTATCTTGACTCCTCGCTCTGAGAGCCTCTAGCCTCATCGACGACTCACCGCGATTCTTTAGTCTAGCTCCATCAATTCCTGAACGAATCAAATGAGAACCCCATATCCGCGCAATAATGAAACCACACTCCATTGGCATGTCGCACTTAGCACTACTTCTGCAGGATTACCGGGGTCTGGGTCTAAGAAAAGTGAAATTTGTCCAGCTCGCACGAGCTGCGCGGATACTAGCATCTCAAATCCTCCATCACTCGGGAATGACAAGAGCACTGGGCTTCCATGTTCGGTAAACTACACGGCTCCCATACGGCTCCCATAGAGCTCCCAAGTGGATAGGATATCGTGGCCGAGTAGGTTTTAATGTGATAGGCACAATCGTGTCGCGCTCCACTCTACAAGAGAGGTTGAGGGCCGGAGAGGGGGAGGCGCACTGATACATTGGAAAATCAATTTCTCGCGGACAGTGATTTATGATGATAGCAAACGGCTATGATCGGTGGATAGACGCGTAGGCGTTGGAAAAGTGTCTCGGGTGCTTGCTCGCCGGCACCTTATCCGATTGCTCTTGCACTCGAATTTTCCTAACCAATGAGAAAGCCTAGCACTCGCACTGTCGTGCGTACTGGCTGCTCGCCGTCGCTTGGCAATTGCCTGCTTTTCTCGCGGCCACTCTGCGATGGCTCGCGTTCACGTGACGGGGCGCGCGAGTTTCGCGTGTTTTCACTTTCCACTAGGCGTCGCGCTGATTCGAGCGCGCTCCGCCGACATCGCAAAGTAAGGGCTTTGAAATTGCTCACCTTGTCGACGTTCCGCGAACCCCCTCCGAGGAATGCCGTGGTCAGCGATCACTCGCGCACACACCAAACTCAACGAGCAAAGTAAGCATCGATGCACCAAGCCTCGACTCTCGACGCTTTCTTCTCCTCGATCCGTGGTCCCCGAGACTCACACCACAATGACACTTCCAGAACACTCGTCACCGGCGTCCATGCACGCGTCACGTACAATTATCAGCGAGCACTCAGTTCCATTAGGAGCGCGCGCGTGTGTGTGTGCGTGCGTTTGTGTGCTCGAGGCAGTGAGTGAGTAATTTAAATGGCAGAGGAAGTGACGGAAGGAATGGCAGGAATTGAGAGGGATCTAAAAATGTGCGGGATTATTGGCACACGAGTGTACGAGGTCACTGATTATACATATACACTCGTCGCATAGTGAGTTCTGCGGTTTGATCGGAAGGTCCCCATTGAGCGCGACTCGCGTTATCTCGACGAGGATATCTCGAAGAAGGGAATGAATCTAAGGACCATACACCAAACGACACCGTACCGTCGCGGCGCCGCGGCACAAACTGACAGGCTGACGAGAGGCTCCAGTTGCTCGAAGGAGCGTGGAGCGTGGAGCGTGCGCGCGCGGTGAGGGGCGCGTGTCAGCCGTGCACGAGTAGCTCTCCCTCTTGCGCGCCCCCTCTCTCTCGCTCGCTCTTTCTCCCTCTCTGGCTCACGCTAGGGCTCTTGCGCTCTCGCGCTTCGAGTCTCTCTCTCTCTCTCTCTCTCTCAGGCGCCTCGCTCTGTCGTTTCCCCTGGCCGCCTAGTGGCAGTCTCGCAAACCGGTTTGCCCGGTGGTGGGTTTGAGCGGAGCGCAAGGGGAAGAGGCGGGCAAGCGAGCACGTGGGGTTGATGCGGAGGGTGAGAGTGCGCGACGAGAGAGGCCGCGGAGTAGGGTGGCCCGGTCGAGCGGGCAAGCAAGGCCGGCGTGGGGTGAGGTTGCAAAATATGTTGTAGAAATGGGGTGGCCGATGAATGCGGTCGCCCGTAGACTACGGATTTTATTGATCTTTTTTCCACCCCATGGACACCCGCGTATATACGCGCGCACGCTTAATTAAGCGGCTGGACTTACATCGCACCCGCTCTCCCTCTCTCTCCCTTGCATTTCACCTTTCCTCCGGAGGCTTTCGTCGCTGCCAGCGCCGCTCCAACGATCGTCCGGAATTCCGTTCGACGTTCGCCAACATCGATCTGCGGTTACTACCGGCTATTGGAATTAAACGACCTAAATGCCGTCTATCGTGAACGATAAAAGTTTCACGTGAACCGTGCAGTCCTTGCCCTCCCGCGCCGCGCGCGGCGAGCACGTGTGCGTGCGAGACCGCCCTTTGAAAATGTATGGGCGGTTTCGCCGACATCGAGCCGCTTCCCGGTGGCGGCCGGGGCTGGAATGCCCCGATCCCGAGCTGACCTGATGGCAAATTAATATAAATGATTAATAAAGGAAATACAGTGCCGAGGTGGCTGATATCTGACGTGATATTAATCACGCCGGGCCCTCCGAGGTGGAATCTTAATCCGGCGCTGATAAATTTTTAAGCGTCATCGCCCATAGGGATTTATTGCTTTCCCAGCGGCCGGATGCCCGTGGAATCGCGAGAATTGTGAGATATTGTGTCGCGTCAGATTCGCCCTGCGAATCCGTCGATTCTCGCCGGATGGGGAGGAAAGGCATCGGGATTCGGATTAATGTTTATGGCGCCCTCGGGTGCGCCGAGAAATCCCTTTCCAACGGGAAGAGCGCGACGCGCTCGGACGAGTATTAAGAAGCGATCTCTTATCGCACACCTTCGGATTTGTTACGCCGCGCGCAACTGTGATACGGTCGAGATTATTTGTCAAATAAGTGGGACGACGATACTGATATTCAAGCGCTAGGAGATACGAGAGACTAGACACGTAGCCGCACGTCTGACTGGTGGTACACGTCCCGAGATCCACGGAGACGCGTTAGTTCCGCCAGCAGACCTTATATCGAACAAGCCACATTCCATTTGGAGCTCTCGAATCAGATGATCAGTGCTTCGATCTCGATGTCAATCAGGAAGCAAACGTGGCTAATCGTTTCAGACAACTTTGTTTCGGAAACTTGGGGAGCAGTAGCGAGCGGGCGGCTGGCTTAAAGTGGATTTACTCGATTCGAATGCATTACCGGCATTGGCGAAGTAGTGGAGCTACTCTCAAAGAGTTCGCCGGCTGAAAGCAAGTGCTAATTAGCGATTCGATCACCAAGCATCCGATGGCGGGAGGGTAGCGTCGCTGCCTTCACCGGATTCTCTTTGATCCTACTCCATCTCCGTTTCATTCCCTTTCTCCTCCGGGCGCTATTCTATACCGAGGATTCCTACTTTAACTTCCCATACATAGCTACTTATGTACTTAGCGGCGCCTCTAAGGTGCAAGGTGCGCACACCTTCACACTTGCTCGCCGGCTAACCCACCCACCCCCGCCGACTCCCTTTCCCCCTGGTCCCGCTCGAACAAAGGCTCAAAGGACAATTAGTTTGCGAGCATCGGGCTCCTTTTGAACCTCGCAATTAGCCCACTGAAAATGTCGCGAGAACACGAGCTGTCCGAAGAGAATGCGAGAAAAGATGCGCGGGGATTAGCGAGCAGCCTCATTTTTCCGCCGACGCGGAAGTGCACTTTGACCGATCGATAGTTCATTGCACTTGTCATGCGGCGAGGGGGGAAGGGGGGCTCGGCAGTAAAATCGGAATGGCAAGAGCTACTAAGAGGCCGAAATGAAACGGGAGTAGTGGTACATCGAGTCGTCACGTCGCGCACTGTTCTGTGACTGACTGGCACGATGAGGCGTCAGCAATTCCATCGTCGAGCGCACCGGTCGCACACTTTTTCCAGGCTTCGTCTCACTGTGGCAATCCACTCTCCGCGAAAGAAAGCGGCCGCGCAGGGGGTTGGGTGGGTGGGGCGCTGGTAGGGGGTGGAGGGTGCACAGAAGCCGCAGACAAGGGATCTAATATAGCCGCCGGTTACATTAGCCGGATTTAATTTAAGCCTCGAGCCCACCACGGCAGCGTGAAGCTTACACTGGAGCCACCGCGAGAACACGTTGAGCAGCCGGCGAGAAAGGTTTCTGCGGAAGCTTGATGGCGGAGGCGGAAACGTGAAAGGTGATGGTGCTGGTTGGGGCGAGAGAGCGGGTGTGGGTGGAAAGGAAGAGGCAGAGAAGAGACGGCACCCGTCGCAAACGGTAGCGCGCCAGTAGCGAGACACCGGCGGTTTATTGTAATTGCAGTGTCGCGAGGGGCCAGAGAGCACTTCCCACGGCTAACCGAGTATGCATTCGGCTAACGTTCAGCCATTTCGCAACTTGGCCCGAAACGGCGGACAGCTTCATTACCGAGAAAAAATCACCGGCGCACGAGAGTGGCGAAAGGTAGCCGGGGTGTCGTTTGTCTCCTTGTCTTGAACTTAATGACCGGTGCAACACGCGCCCCAAGAGCCGCGTGCATAATGCATCATCCCGAGGAAAGAAAGAGAGAGAGAGAGCGGGAGAGGGAGCGTAAGCACGCCCGTCCTTTTTTCCAGCAGCCCTCGACTCTCACGGTAATGTTAATCGATCGGACCTCACCGTAGAAGCGTGCCGGGTCTTGCTCTCTCCTCAGGTGCTCTCCAACTTGAGCGTAATGGTAGGCGATATCACGCGCATCCGCTACGAGGAGGGAAACTTTACTAATTTAATGTTCGCTTCTCGCGGGGCAATGCGCCCTTTCTTCATGCCGTGACGACAAATACCCTCCTCTAAGACGCGGGTAAACTCATTTTTATTTATGAGCGAGGACGCCTTCGTTCGTCTCCTCGTATAGCACACTCTCTATCACCCCCGCGGCCGTGTACTGTCTCCATACAGGCTTGCCACATATTTACACACACGCACGCCTACCGACGTACATACATATACGTGCACTTGGAAGTAAGAGGTACGAACCGCTCGCCGAAACTTTCACGCCGTAAGGTTGCGCCCGCGCCGGGCAAAGTTTCGGGGGCCTCGCCGAGCGGTGAAATCGCAGGCTTCATTGTTACTTCTGCTATACGTTTCTGGCCAGCGACGATATGGTAGAGGGTAGACGGGTAGGCGCTCGGTCCCCGTCACCGCCGAATGTATGGCGCAAATAAAACTGCCGCGTCCAACCAAGTTAGTCCCTGCCGGTTTTTAGTGGTTTATGGGGCCCGTAAATCTTGCCCGCTCGCAGGAAGATGCCACCGCTTATCTTAACCAGGGCTCCCGACTCGATGCCACATTGACAAGGTCAGTGTGTCGATGGAACACTGTTCAGCCGCGCTAGCCTTGTAAATCTGAACCGGCCGGACCTCTACCCTCATTTCCTGCAAGATTCTCCCTTTAAAGTAAACCAGTCCCTTCGAGTAGATTGCACTATTGATCGGTCGGTGCGAAATGAACTCTGTGGGGCCCTTGGTATCAGCATCCCTTCACACCCGATGTGTGACTCTACTCGCAGTAAAAAATTATTGATTACCTCATCCAATAACTTGGCACCTTTGACTTCGGTCCTCTCGATTGCACCGTAATCTGGTTATTTATGAGGCCTGTAAATCATCCACGCTGTAGTAGAAGGAACCATGGCATTCTGAAGAACAATGGTCAAGGAGCGCAGGAGGTTACTGTGTCGATTGGTCGAGGTCCTTGGCTGACCTGGCTCCCCGAAACTCTAGTCCTTCGGAGTATGCGGTGTAAGCAGGCAAAAAATCGGTCAGAAGGCCAGGGTCACGAATGCTCCATTATCTTACCACCTAGTGGTTTCTATCTTTGGCTGCTGCAATTCCTTTCCCACTTTTACAGCAACCCTAAATCATAGCTACCGTAACGAGAGGCTGCTATCCTTTCTACTGGCCACTTTCGAATCCTTACAGTAGGAGGGTACCTTTGTAAGTGGGTCACGTCTCGGCCATAACTAATGCGCCGGAGGAAAAGTCAGGGGAAAATGTGCATCCTCTGCAGCTCCGCTTCTCAAAGGTCTCGGGCAATAGTTTGCGATCTTATTCAATAAAATCCAAGTGTTACGGGGAGTCTCGTTTATCATGTCAGCATGCTTACTGGAACCTTCATATCCCACGTCGTTTCGGATGGCGGTCAGAATGAGTGCCCCTTCGGTTTCAACTCGAGATGCGCACGTGTATGGAAGCGCGGGAGGAAGGGGATAATATATGTAAGCCGCACCATCGTCACTTTGACTCACTGCGGAATAAATTCCCTTATTATTGCGTAGTATGCGTAGGCTTCGATCAGCGAAAAACCAGTACGTCGATCTTGGCGATGTTTTTCTCCCGCGCCGATGCCGACGGCTTCAGAATCAGATTTTGTTTGGGCTTGCCGCTCGCTCTCCTCTGTTTTCTCGTTTTCATTTTGCGGCGAGGTGTGCACACACGGGAGAGAGAACGAGTGGCGCGAATATAAAGGCGGCGGCGTATACAAACGGAGATTTTATTGGAAAACGGAAATCCTCTCGCCGCTGGCGTGGGTGGGCACCGGTTGGCTGGGCTGCGAATAAATTGCCCACCTTACGAAGGCCCGATCTACCTAAGAGGCCTGCATCCACGCGCACTTGCGAGCGCGTGTGCAATGCACAGGCGGGAACCTTCTACAGAGGCTCTTAGCTGCACAGGCACGAAAAGAGCAGGCACAGGTTGACCTCTGCGCGCGTAGCTCTGTGACAAAGGGCGTGTTTACGGGTAAATCTCCGCATTACTTGTTAAGCGTCCATCCGCTGGCTGGCCGAGCACTCTCGCCTCTCAGCCTTCCACTTCCACGGCCTTTCGTTTCATCTCGCGCGTATATGCAAATGGGGGGAAGAGGCGCGCGGCGGCCTCGCCGCCCCTCAGGAGAGACCATACCAAAATCCATTTAGCGAGTATAAATTACAAGCCCCTCTTGCTCACTACGCCACAACGCAAACTGGACCTCGAAGTTTGATAATATAGCGCACTGAATCCCAGACACCCTCCGAGCACGAGTGAGAGAGGATGAGGGAGGGGGTGGCGGCGAGAGGGACTAGTCTCATTATCGGTGTCAGCGGATTTATTCATAACCGATTCCCACCAGTGGATTTAATGGAAGCGGGCTCTCAAAGCAATTCGCGGAAATTTATAAAACTGTTTATATGTCGCGCGAGTCTGCGTCTGGGTTGGAAGTAATTAGTAAAGCGGATGCTGGCGGGATAAAACTCAGGAAATAAATGCACTCGGAGCAACGAGCGCGCGCGTGTCTGTTTGCGATTGTCGCACGGCTCGGTGTCGGGTGACACCTACCTATTATTTTGCCATCGGGCAAACAATGAGCGCGCGCGCGCGCGCGCACCGTGCACCGTGTCCGATCGAAACCTTGAACTGGAGCGTAATTTTTCGACGAGCGCCAACTTTCACGGAGCGAGTCAACAGCGTGAAAGATAACCGTAAATCTCGCTGCTAATATATATCGTGGAGAGCTGAGCGGGTGTTTGCGTCGCCGCGCCGGCGACGGTGTTTACAGGTTTTTTCCTGTGGAAAGACTGCGGGACCGGCAATTTTCAGCGGCGATAAGGCCCGCTAAATCAACGTCGGCTGAAAATTTTACTGGGCCCTCTCTAAGGCACGTACTCGTTCTTCTTAACGAGAGAGCGGTTTGTTTTAGCCGGAGTAAGCGCATCCCCCGGGGGTTGAAATACCATCGGTTCTCTTTGATTTGTCTCACCAACACACGCAGACGCCGGGCGAGACTGCTGTACACCTTCCCCAGAGCGGCTACTCGTAACCCATATTCAGCTGGCCATAATTTTCGTGAGCGCCGACCAAAATCTCGACAACCCATCATCGCGGCCCGATTCGATCCAGCTTGTTGCCACTAATATCCGATGCCCATATCGTCGATACATCTCTTCTGTCCCGAAACCGAGGGGGAGGAGAGCAGGAAACAAAGGTGGCAAGAGCAAGACAGAGAGAGAGAGGGAGAGAGAAAGAGAGAGGAATTCTCAGGATCGTTTATCCTCGCAACGATTAGTTTCGAGACCAATAAGGTAGAGAGCGTGTGTCGAATACGCGGTGTGTATTTACGCGGATGCAGCTCAGCGTGTCAGAAACAGTGGTGCGCTTGTTAGAATGTCGAGGGCATAGCCGTGGAACATTGCATCTTCCCCCTCAGCAACGAACGAAACGAATTGGGACTCAGACAATACGCTGCACTCTTGACGCTTACGAGCAAAGTTTCACGAGCAGATACACACATACTTGTCCCCTCTTCATCGCTCCCTCCATCCCACCCCCACCTCCTCTCTCTCTCTCTCTTCTTCTATTTTGACCCGAACGAACGCACGTGCGTGCCAATCCATTATCCGAATTGGCTTATTGAAATTTCTCGGCCCTGACGGGGAACGGATGGAGATTCACTCGTTCTGTTCGGTCCGGCACTTACCGCACCCGTAGAGAAGCCGAGTTCCCATTCGATTTTACCGGGGGGCTGAAACCTTCACGGACACCCACTTGCACGCATACATCGGCCGCGCCACTTCTGCCAGGGTGTTCCGGCAGCAAGTTGCCGTTAAAGGAGGGAGTAGTTTGCCATTTAATCTCGTGACTTACGTTGCGCATTTAGTTATTGTCCGCCGGGTGAATGGTTCGGCTGTGCCGAGCGTGGCGAATGATCTTTGTCTCTCCACCCATACAAACACATGCAGGCGCGCGCCAGGCGCATGCATCAGGGTGGAAAAATTAGAGCCCGGTTTTATTAGTGGCCGCTCGGGATGCTCTGGCAGTGAGTGTTATAATGGCGATAATGACAAATGGTTTGCCTTAGTGTTAAAGCAGCACCCTTGAATTATTAGCTTCTGCCATTGGAACGCGAGCGAGCATTCCCGCGAGCTCATTGTCAGCCCGGCAACTAATGCTTCTTGTCCAACTCCCCCCACGGTGCAACTCGCAGCCCAAACATTTTTCTACTAATTGCTCTTCGACGCTTCTTGTCGAAGGCGGACTCCTTGTTATACTCGAACATTATGCCACCCGATGGATTGGCAAATGACGACTGAGTATAACTTGAAGACATGAAGCAACAAGACTATTATCAATTGGCTGGACCTCTTGTGTGAGAGTTCATATTAAAGAGCTCCTTTAAAGACAAGTAGAATCTTTATTTCATCATACACATTTCTAGAAAAGCCTGTTGAAAACTCTTGGTTCGTGGGGGTGATTGACTTCTGTACAGGAGGCGCTCAAGAAAGTCTGCCCTAGCCCGTCGAGTGGCTCGCTTCCGTGGTGTCTGCTTGGGCTGCGCGCTTGAAAACTCACATAAATATTCGGCTATTTGTTTGGACGCTGCCGAGGAGAGAACGCAGTTGCACGTCCGGGCCGGCTCGCGGCTGGTTTTCTGCCGGTATGAGGTTTACGTTCAGGGTATAATTCTTCGCCGGGAGATAAATTAGACATCCTTTAAGTGGCGCGAAACTTACGAAGACGTACGAGCTAGTGCTCGCCCTTACCGAGTGGTCATAAAGTGCACGCCAGGCGCCCGTAGGAGATTTTCTTGACCGGGCTTCGACTATGCGACGGCGATCGCCTCGTTACTTTATTATGACGACGTTACATTATTAAAACATATATTCTCAAAATCTAATATGCTCCTATAGAACAATACTGATGGTATTCCACGGTGTTTCATATTCCACTTATTTCGTCATGACGCAGGGAGGCCGACATGTTGTGTCGCGTGTATGTATATCTATGTGAAACATCCTGTATTTATCCGGAATGAGGCCATTAAAAAACATTTCTTCCCGCACGGGCCGAATAAAATGTCGCGGCGAGCGCCTCTCCTCGAAAGCATGGTATTACCCCCCTAAATGCAAAGGCTGTGTGCCAGCTAGGCAGCAGTCGAGTGGAGAGTGCGAGGGAGGGGAAGCCGGCTATCCAAGACACGTGTTGTTTTTTAGAAGAGAATCCGAGGCAGCCCGTGTATCCAGGACTCGTAAATAATACCATTCTGTATATTTGAATATCCCTGACGGATCCAGCATGCCACTTGGGAAAGCCCGAGCAGTAGGGGTCTTCGAATCTCCCGTATACGATGTTACCCACACGCTGGCTGGCAATCCCTGGTTTCGCTGGTGCGCGCCTGCGTATTTCCTAGCCGCACGATTCCCGCACGCTCCACGAATTCCTGCGTTTTGTTTACGCTTCGCCGGGTTTAGAGTTAACGCAACTTCGGTACGTGCAAGTGCGCTGAGGAACATTGTGTTTAAGGGATGCCGTGAGTCTAGCGGAGCGGGGTGGGATGCAAGGGCTGGAATTCGAAAATCCTCGCCCCCGGGCTGGACACGACGCCGCCGCGCCACGTCCACGACGATAACTCACATCTGTCCAGTTGCAAAGCTTAACTCCTAGCTCGCCGCTTTCTCCTACACACTTCTGCATCTGCCACATACGAGCCTACCCCCTTGTGATAGCGTAATCCCATTATTAATGACGACAACGCTCGTCGGAAGGACTGTACTACATTATTAAGGAGATGCTGCCTCTTAGACACTTGCGGTGGGAATTGAAATAGGGAGAGGTTGGATTCTTCGAGGGGGGGTCGTATGGAAAGACCGCTCCCGAGGGATCCGCGCGAGACTCATAGGGAACAAGTATACATATACGGTCACCCCTGTCACTCCATACGCCGAGAATCTATGTTTCACTATGAATTATGGAGTTGGCTCAGACTTCAGTTATGCTCAGTCACACCAGTTCGCATTATTTGTGCAGTTGTTATCATCAAAACACTGTAGGGCAACCTGTTACGTGTTCGATCGGAGTGGCATTATTTTCAAGTTACAAGGGCTACTTGCCTCTTGGTGAGCTGGCGGAGAAAGCTAGTCCTGATCGGCGTCCTTTCGAGAGCGGTCGGGGCAAAGGGAGGAGGGTGCTGATGCCAGGAGTCGAAATCATATTTCATGTCGGTCGATGGGAGATTAATAACGGGCAGATACGTTTCGATTTCCCAGAAGTACCTGTCGGTAGCCGCCCACACCGTGGCATTATATTGCCACGAGCCCGAAGAAAAGCACAAGGCCTCTGTGCCGAGGTTTTCGTCCTCGCCCTCGGCAGGCAGCGCGCGCGCGCGAGCACTCCCCAAGTGGAAAAGAGCTGACGCTGGTTAATTACCGAGGCGGGGCTGGTGGTAACCAGCGGGGGCCTCAGGTAGGTATAATTTTTCACGCTGAAACGGATCTGCCATAAACATCGTCGCGCGGTAATAGCCATCCGGAAAGAGTGGGCCTCATTGTTCAGTGGCATTGTCTTCTCCCTTGTGATATCGGTCCGGAGCTCCTTTGAAAGCGCACGATTCCTATTTTCCCGCATGCTCGGCAGCCAATTATGTTTGCGCCTTTAATTAAAAACAATCAAGCCCGTCCTCGGAGCATCACTTCTCGCCAAGTAGGCCACTCAAGCAGCGGCAGGCGGGTAGCTGCGTTTTGTCCAGGGGAAATTTATCTTGCTCTCATCTTAACGTGTACCTTGTCATTCGCACAATACTGGTGCTCGAGGCCGCCGAAGCCAATTCCAGAACGATCATCGCTTTCGAATCGCCTTTTTCGTAGAGGAGGTGGGTTCCCTAGCGGCGCGGTAGTCGCGTTGCTCTCTTTTAGTCGTAGTAATCGCAAGGTTGCGCCAATAACGAGGACGAAAAGAGTCGGAGGATCCCGGGGGGCTTGGAACGATCCGTAGGTGTTGGCAGAAAGAAATGTCCAGCAGTTTCACCGGTAGTAAATCAAGTTTCTGCCGTTAGCACCGAAGACCCGGTGCATGGAAGTGTCCGGTACTGTTTGGCTAAGGCACCGCGGGGCGCCAACTGGGTGAAAAGCGGTGCGACTACATAGAAGGTAGGAGGCGGGTCTCGTTAGCCGCTGACAGGAAGGCGCGTATAGCTCATCGCCTCGAAAGGTCTTCCGGTCCTGTGAAAACCACCGGGCCAAACACGTTCTGAATGCGGTCTCGGGCCGTTTGGTCGGTGGGCGTTCGCTGTTCGAGCGAGAAAATGGCTAAAACATCGACCATCCTCCTTCATATCCGAAGAGACACGTGGCACGGTAGTTCCCGGCTGGCCCTTTACAGGAATACACGTTTTTTTCTCTCCGGCCCTCCGTGGAATGTGACTTCTCGATCTTCCATCATCGAGGTTGCTGTTCGCTCCTTGTTCGTTTGAGTCGGCTATCTGAATGGGGAAGGCGCGTCCACTTCTCAATGGCAGATAGTTAGATGTGAAACTGGCGAGGACAGAATAGTCGGGAAGGCAGCGGAATGATTTTCACAGCGGTGGCGAATGCCGAGGATATCAGGGATACCAGTGCGCCGGGGTACGCGCGTGCTTTCACGGCGAATCTTCAAAGAGAAAATGGAAGGGAAGATGGAGAGCGAGCGCGAGGTTGGTGTCTGTGAAGCAGCTCTCTCGGCCTTTGGCTGTTTCAGCGGGCCCTATTTCCCGCTCTACGTTCCGCCGGAGTGGCGGAAGTCCAGTCTGGTAAACCGGTGCCGTTGCTACGGGAAAGAAGGACGAGAGTGTGGAAAATCTATTCCGCGAACGTTTGTCATGCCTGTTATTTTAACGCGCTCGCGCTCGCCCGTTTTTCACCCGGCGGCCGGCCGGCCACCATGCTGATAGCACTTGGTCACCTTAGCGTTGGAATTCCGCAGGAGGGCGTTGGGAGAGAAAGAGCGAAAAAAGATGTTGACTCGGCGAAATGACGCGCTCGTGTGCGAGCAAGAGGTACATGCATAAGTACACCGGCGCAAAAAAGTCAGCCCCTCGGTGTCCAGGAGCACTCGAGGGTAGAGTGAGTGTCGGCGGAGAAGTGATCGTGTCTCCCGTGGTGAAAAGTTTGTAAGAAAACGAAGACGGCTAAGTGGCCGTTTCGTAATTATCTTCGGGTTCGGGCGAACCCCCGGCGTCTCCGAAACGAACTGTTTAAGTTGGCCGTTCTCCTTGATGAGCGCTAGCTCAATTATGACATCCAATTATTAAATTGAACGACGAAAATAAGCTAATCCTGTTTGCGCCCCCCGAGTTCTTTCGTCTACCGCGTTGCGCCCCGGCCGCCCAGACACTTTCCCTCGCGGCTCCATAATTTATTCGGCGCATTTCCATATAAATTGAATATCTCTCGATAAATCCTCAATAAGAGCCGCGGCGTTCCTCTTCCTGTTCCGGCGTGGGGAATGGCATCGACCCGCTTTCTAATGACTGCCGGCCACTAAGTTCCACGGGCGCGTTGACATTGGGTCCTAAACGAGACGAGACTACACACCCGTCTCCCAGGGTCTCACGTCGGTCGCGTCGCGGCCGCTTTCTGAGTTTCGAAAGGGGCGAAGACGCGCGCACGCCTGCGGCCAACTGTAATAAAGTGCAATCCGCAGACTGGCGGCTGGCGTGCTGGCAGATAGCGCGACGAAAAAGGCCCGTGGTCTCTTCTTGTTTTCATTTTCCGTGAGCCACGGTGACCGGAAAGAGGCTGGGCTGCAGCCGCGCGGGCAAAGCCGGAGCGCGGTAGCCTTCCTCTGATCTCACACATAGCCAGCCCGCTGCTGCCCGCTGCAGACGCTGCCCTCCGTCGAAAAGGAGGGTAGTATGTGTAAGCGCACGTTGGATGATACATATATCGCCGAGAGCGAGAATGCGGGGACACGATGCTCGGAGGCGGTGCCGCTTCCACAGCTTGTCCCAAATTAGTTGCAGACGTTTCATTTATAATGCCGCCACACCATTATGTCGCTGCCGGCCACAATGGCATTGTGCGTTGAATTCTCACCCCCGTGGCACACACGCACCGCTTATACCCCCGGCAAGAACAATATGCCGAGTGTCGGAGCGGAGGTCCTCGCTACATGTCCCTATGGCCTGCACGCCGCTCAACTGTGGGGCTGGCTCGAGGAATATTGGCCGTGAAAATTTCGACCTTTCGAGCGCTTTTAATCCGACTCACGCTGCGCCGCCGCCACCCGCCGCCATTAGTCGCCATGAGAAGCGATTTCGACCAATGAATCATCTGCTCGGACTTTGACGTCCGACGCCTAGAGATTTCCACGGGGTCCACTGCGGAGTTGAACCTCAAGAGTTTTTTCTTTTGTTTCTAATCGCTGTCCTTCAATCAGCTTCAGCGAAGTTCCGCGAAAAGCCTTTACATAATTTCGCGCAAACTCCGCTCGACTGCAGTGAATCTGCTAGGAGCATTCACGATGGTCTTTGAAGCTGGGTGAGAAAAATCGTGCGAAACATAGACGGGCCAAGCGAAAGAAGAGTGGACTCTGCTCAGGCTAATCAAATAAATTACAACGCGGTGATTTGAATTCCACGCGCGTTTGCGGGCCAGAAAAAGACTGGGGCGTTTTTTTCCACTCTCTCTCGAGAACGCAGACGAAGTCGAGACAGTGGCGTCGCTCCATTTTATCAGGAGTATGGGGTCGGGAGTGGCACGGAGTCGGGTGCCACCGATGGCACGACTATACCCTTCACGAATTCCTAGACACACCCCGCTATTTAAGGGTGACCAAACTTCCGGATTTCTCGTCGGCGTTTCTTTCTCATGTTCGCGGGATCGTTAACACTAAATCATGCGATGAGCTAGCCAGTGTATCCTGCCACGTCCTCGGTGCGAAGGCGTGCGAGCCCTGTCTCGGGAAATCTCTTCCGACAGGCTTAGCCGGAGGCCAATTAAAATACCAAGGGTCGCCGAAAAACTCTTGGAACTCACTTGGCTTTACCTCGCACCGGACGCCAAGTGATGCGCGAACTCTCCGAAAGGGAGACACAGCGGGCCACGCTGGGGGAGAGAGAGCGAGAGAGAAAGGGAGAGCGTACGAGCGTTGATAAATCTCATCCGGCCGCGTGACAGATTCCTGCAAAAAAATTCGTTGGAGCGTCCCGCACGTGTGTGAACCGGGCACTCATGCCAGTTTGATGTTCTCGGCTCGCTAAATCTTCCCCGCGGACTTTCTTTCCGAGAATCATTAGCGTAGCCGGCGCGTTGTCGGATCGCTGAATTGAATTAATCGATCGCTCGAATACGCGATATAACTGGTATATGTATGTGCCGGGGATCTGGCCAATGCCAGCGAGTATACCGCTGTTCCTTTAGCCCGCGATCCGCCTCGTAGGTATTAACGCCTGATGAAAGGCCAAACGGATGAGCTTATACCAATTACTCCCTTAGGAAGTCTACCCTCTCCATTTCGCACATCCATGCCAATTACCATATTAACTACAACCGCTATGCTAGCAAGCACCGAGGCCGCGGATATTGGCGAGCTGCGAAAGAGCTAGTTTTTTTTTACGCCTGCCAACTTTTACGCTCGCGGTAAAAAATACACGGGCGGTTATGAGCTGATGAGGAAGTTCTACTGGGCCGACCGACGAATTACCTTATTCCCAGTAGTCGGAGCACTGTCGGCCGCTGCGCACTTCACCTCTATTTATCCGCGCAATGCCCTTTTGTCAGTTTTAAGCCCCTGTTGCTCGGCGCACCGAGTAGATATTACAGGCCCGACACCGACTGTAATATCGAACATCAGAGAGGGACTCGCGCTCGCGCGCGTTCCAATGAACGGCGGCAGAACGGCGGCGTCGTCGCGTAGGAGCTTTCAAAGCGGTTGCATAGTGGAAAGAGTCGAATTTCACACAATTTGGCGCGGGCGCGGGCGCGCGCTTGCCGCGGCAACGCCACGAAATTGTTTTTCTACCCCTGCGTCGGGCCAGTCCGCAGACAAGGGGGAGTCGAGAGCGAACAAGCGAACCAACTATCGCGCACCGCACACCTACACACCCCTACGATATTCGCGTCTGCTCGCTTCGCCCACCGGTCTCTCCTTCATTCCGCTATTTTCGCGGCCCGCCCCTTCCTTACCGGGGATTTAAAAACTCCCAGCCGGCCGAGTCATGCTCTCCCGTACGTCAAGAGGCAACGGCAACGATGATAAAGACGTTCCTCGAGAGAAGGCCAGAGGGAAAGAGGCGGGGAACGAACGCGCGAGAAGGATGAAAAGCGAAAGGCCAGGCATAAAGAGTAAAGCAGGATGAACAAGCGGCGGCAGGAGAGTGAAGTTGAAAAAAGCACATCCTCGGGAATTTAGACCTCGCGCGAATCTTGCTTACCAAGGATTTGCAAACGCGGCAGGAAATGTGACTGCCGAGCTAGGTGGCTCACTTGAAAAAAGACACAGAGGCGGACGGAGGACTAGCAGCCGCGAGATGGAACGCAAAATGAACGCTGCGAGAGCAAGGAAAAATGACGAGGAAGAGGGAGAGTTCGCTCGAAAAAGAGAGGCGTGAAGATTACGCGAAGATTCAATGAAGGGAAGATAGACACCGCGAGGAATTTGGACTATTTTTCAAAAACGTCAAAACTAAACACAACATCCGACAGAGAGAGACATTCGAAAGGTAGGGGCGCTCGATAAAGTTATCAAATATATATTCCAAGAGGAAAAGTCTCACTAAGTGCAGCCAAGGTTGCAAAGATTGTGGTTGTAAAAGACCTTTTGGGAGGGAGAGTGAGGCAAAGAGGGAGCTCGGAGTATTCGCGAGAAAAGAGGGATGGCGAGTGGGGAAACCCGAACAGGTTTTCCAGGAGGAAAGAGGGTTCGCTCCGCGCGAGGCGCAGAGAGTTACGAGGATCAGGTGTGCTCGGTACATTATTAAAAAACAGGAAACCTCATCATTTTCACCGACTCTCATAAAGATATTAAATGCAGAGTTTATGTTGCCGGGAGCTATTCCTTGTGTGTGTGTCGGTGCCTATGTATAGGCAGTGACCCACACAGCTCTTGGCGAGCGGCCGCCAGTCCAAGAGGCAGCATTCGTTTGACTGGCTATCTCCGACCTAGGTCATTTTTATGCTCCACTTAAGATCCTTGATTCGGCAATGGTGGATTTCAGTCTGACCCGTCTGGCAGTAGGTCGAGTTGCTTGTGCCGGATATACCAATATTGTCTATTTGCACATTTTCTCGGATCCTTCTCTACCGATATACATAGTCACAGTTTCTCTCGCAGCAAAACGCGAGGCAATTTGTCCAAGCAATTATGCATACGAGGGGTGGTATCGACCTGGCTAATTCCGATGAGTCCGCTTCAGCACGTACGAAATATTGGGTACGAAAGTCGTACGCCTAGCCCTGTGTCCCGAGGGTGTGCTCGTTCTCGGCTGTTTAGATCGCGTGTGGACTTCCGTCTGGCGTTTTCACGCGACACACGCAAGCCGCGTGGTAGGTGGGGTTGGCGGGTGTGCGTAATCGCGATAACTGACGCACGCGCGCCTATGTGCCCTGCCTGCGAATCCAGTCAACACACACAGACCCACTCGAGTGTGTGTCGAATGCAATCAGGAGGAAGTGCACACAGCGAGCGGCGAACGTTTCCGTTCTTTGTTCGCGAGGGTGGACAGTCGCGCCGGGAGATTTTCTGTTTTATGCACTGGTCACTGCTACTCGTTTATCCGAGCCAATCTACCGGCGCTATGCGACCACCTACTTTACGAGCTGTTATCTCCGGCAATATTTCCCGACTACCGCGCCGTCACCAGCACCACCCTGTTGATTCTGGCCAGGCTGCTTCTGGATTACGTGTACAAATGCCCGCTGATAGAGCGGCGCTCGCAAGATGGGACTCTTGTCATCCGTCGTCCGCTCATATCGCGCGCGCGCGTGCGACGGGTAATCTACAGAAGGTTCTTGAGGCGGCGCGGTTGGGGTAGCTTGTAGCAGGATACTCCGAACAGCCGAGTGATTCGTAATGCCGGCGTGGTACGAGGCGAGAAGCGAAAAGACTGGTACCAAGTGCAATTAGTAGAGCGCGTGAACTATCGCTTTCCGGAATGTGTTTGCATTAAACATAGAACGAGAGGGAAAGGGAGCGGGCGAGCGAGATAAAGGGAGATATGTAGAGAGGCAGCGAGAGGTTGGAGGCCCTCGCGCGACGGGCATACACCGAGTTCACCACGTGTATCTTGGGATCGACTTGCGATGCAGCATGTCGTGTTCCCACCTGACGTAGTGTACAGGTAGACACAGGCGCGAGGCGAGAGCGTGTGTGTACATACACCGGCGCGCACCACGTGGGAGGCAGGGACCTCACAAAGAGGTGTACAGAGAGAGGCAAAGGCTCTGCGAGGAGGAGGAGGAGGAGGAGGAGGAGGCCAGTGGTGGGAGAGGCCGGCGGCGCGGCTCGGTTCGGTTCGCGGAAAGTTGGCGCTTCGCCGGCGCTAACAAGCAGGTGTTGCAGGTGCCACGAAGGCAGAGCTCCTCTCCTTCCACCGCGGCACCTTGTGCACCACTACCTTCGTTACCACCTCGGCCTGGCAGCTTTCCTGCCGCATCCACGAGCACGAGAGACCTGCGCGCGGCGCCCGCCCGTTTTAAGGATCACTTCGCATTATGCGGGATATCCCCGGAAAATAGAAGAATCGCGCCGCCGCCGTGCCGAGCTGCGAACCGGCCGGCATCTTATTCAGCTGTCTCAGCGGCCCACTGCCAACCAGCCTGTCCCTTTAGTGTTGCGCGCCGCTCTTCCGCACGTACCCGTATCTCCGAGCGCGTATCACGTCCACCCCGAGGAAATGCGGCGCGATGAGTCTGCAATGTTGCGCGCCGGCGAGCCGTCCCGCGTTTCGGGTACACACCTTGTTTCAGGACCCTCGAATACATTAGTGTCAGAATGTTTTCGGAGATTGTCATGTTGCCTCCCGGAGCGGCGAGGCGGCGGCGAGCCGCATTTTTCCCGTACCTCGTATCTCTCGCTCTCCGGAATTCCCGAGGAATCCTTTCAGGCTTTGCCTTGCCCGAGTAGACTAGACACTCGAGAGTGGTCAGGCGGACTCGCGTGTCTCGCGAATATCACGTGCGCGCCGAGCCCCGTGAATATTAATCGGCGCGTCAATAGTGCCTCTAGTCTTGAACAAACAAGGAGAGAGCTCGCTTTCCCCCCAGTGATTCCGCGGAGTTTTTATACAAGTCAGGCTGCGCCCACGGGCTTCTCCTATTCCGTTTGTTCCCTCGGAACCGTCGTACATATCTAGACTTTGTCGGGGCAAGAGATCGCGAGGGAGAAAGGGCCCGCGACGACGACAACAGCGGCTTACGATAGCGCGTGTTCTTTCGCAAGGATCTCAGTTAAATCGGGAGAGAAAGAATGGCCGGCAACGGGGGGAGCGCAGCGCCGGGAACCGGCTAGACACTGTTGATTTAAGCGAGCGGCGCGAACGTCGCCCGAGATTGGTACGTTCGCATGGGCCCGAACGTATTTTCCCTCTATGGCGAAAGAACCTTCGTGACTATTTATACCGCGGCCACGTGAAATGTGTAGAGGTTTATCGCGTTTACGGCTTTATGGAGCGTTTATCGCACCGTCGGTAAAGGGCCATTTCGCGGGGGCGCTCGTACCGCGAGGGCCTCGCGGTGGGTGCTAATCAATTCGCGGAAAAAAGCCTCGCCTTCATAAATCCTTCGGTAGCGTTCGCTATCCTGCCATCTGGGGAGATCGGCTGCTTTGGCCGGGTGATCACACTTGAACTCCCTCGGAGTGAATTCGCCAACGAACACTGTTATTCCATCAGCTACATTATTGTCGACACACCACGAATTGCTCGAGGAATGTCGACGTTCAGCCTGGTACCGACGAGACTATCGAACGGTAAAAGTTGCGGGTGGAAGAGCGAAAGAGTGGGCGGAGGGGCGCTTTATTATACCTCTCAATTCTTCTGTCAGAAATCGGACGCTATAATCAGAGCCGACGGATCGACGCTCTTGCGACCTTTGACCTCGCGGACAGACGACTGACTTAGGTAAACCGCGTCGTGCCGACGTTGCATGATGTGTCCTTGTCAGTCTGTCGCTAGGAAGAATGTTGGTGAACACGCGAGCTTCGCCAATAAACATCTTCGTATGGTCTCTTTCGTTAGATCGAATCACTGAAGCCCACTCCCCCCCCCCCCTCTCTCTCCCTCTCTTTGTTGCCCTTCGACTTCTCGAGAGCTTGTCGTGGCTCGAAGCCTCTCCTTTCGTCGTCTTCAGCCTCAAACACACTGCCGTTCCAGTGCTGACTTGCTGACTATTTGAACTTCCCTCTGCACATAGCACTACGAAGGAGAATGTTGTCCGACCACATTAAAGCCGCCAAGAGTACCGAGAAGTAAATCTGAATTGAGTAGGTATGTCAAGGTTTGACGAGATAATCGAGGGCTGTGAGCACTTGGTTTGCTTGTCCGGTTCTAGGGAGCAACAGGCAAATTATTTAACGGCACCCAATCGGCAACAAGTCCATAAGATTGCCTTAACTAGTGATGCTTTACTGCAGCAGCGCTCATCAAGGATAAAGTTCCTCCAAAAAGAAGGGAGAGTGTTTCTCATCGAGCAGATTCGAAATACTAGAGCACTAGATACAAGAATGATCATTGGAATTTCTCTTCTTGTACGTATGCCCAGAGCCTTCAGCTACATAGTGTTCTTAGAACAACGATACGGAGAATCCAATATGTAATCTGACACAATTCGAACTGATAGGCACGTGGACGCCACTGAGATTATAAATCCAGGGCATATCGAAAGTCACTTTACTGTTTACGTGATTTCGCGTTGCCATCCAGCGACGGCGATACTAGTGAAGGGACCTTTGACTCCGTTCCCCTGTTACATTACGAAATGCTATCAAAATCGAATCGCGGCCCGTCAAAGTGCTCTTCCCGTTTCACCGACAATCGGCCAAGTACAATCGGCCGAAGTGAAACTCGTACAAATATGTGCGGACTGCTCGCCTAATCTCGCGCACCGCCCGGTAAATAGTGACAGCGTGTGTCAATATTGGAATATCTTATCGTGAAAAGCGCCATGCATACCTGAAACATATTGGGAAACGGTCTCCCGACAAGCGCGCCCTGGAATGACTCAGAGCCCCGGAAAGATATCGGCCTCTCCATGTAGCTGAAAATCCCATTCCTCCGCTGGCTGGGTATGCGTCTACTTCCTGAGTAAATCTTCAACTTTCAACGGGCACTACAACATCTTTTGAAACATTCGAGCCCATCCTCAGACAAAGTATAATACGGAGCCTGAACTTTCTGCGAGCTATAACTGAGGCGTCAACCTTTTCGGTGCTAAACACTTTTAAATTCTTTGCTAACAAATTCTTAACAAAACTCTCATGTAAGTTTTGTGATATTAAACTATAATATTAATATTTCTATATATAAATATTTTTATAATATGATTACAACTAACGAGGAGTCCATTTTTCGTCCGTTAGGCATAGTAAACTCTGAAAGAATCGTCATAGTGGAATTCTTATTCAAAGCACTTTTTTATAAAGAATGTTCAAATCGCGTGGTATGCGAGGAATAGAGGAATTGTTGCTAGCGGACAGAGATTTTGCGAAAGAGGCTTCTCGAGCGCGAAAGATGGCCGAAGCAGTTGCCGAGAGGGGCTTAGATGGGTAAGCTCGGAGGCTTTGCTCTGCGCGGAGAGATCGACGGTTCTGTATTTCCTATATCTCGGGTGTACCTTCAGCTCCAGGGCTATGGCAGAGATCCTAGCCATCCCTCGTTAAGTCCCGAGGGACCGAGGCGTAGGAAGGAACGGACCACGCGAATGCCTACCAGCTCCGATGTTTTCAAAGGTATAGCGCCACCATCTGCGGCTACTGTACTGCTCCCGCAGACGTTTCTTCAGCAAATGGAAGGCATTATGACGCCTGTATGCTAATTCGCCGGTTTCGCCTTCACCGGGAAGAAACGAATCCAGTGTTCCATATTTTTTCTCCCCATGTCGAGGCTTTCTTCTAAGCTCGTCTGGCCGGTCGTGCTAATAGTCCCGGCACTCTCATGGGAACCAAACCCGCATTATTCCATACGCCACGTTTGTTGCGGTAATATTTTTCGCTGTCCCTAGAACTCTCTATCGAGAACTAAACAGTGCTATATCTAGTATTTACGTGCGGCTGAGTAACAAAACAAAGGAGCCGGATCTGTAATGTATCGGGACTACTGTACATAGTCGAGAGATTTTAAGTGAAACGGGAACAAGGTATGTATCGATAACCAGCGGTATCTTATTCAAACCCTACAGCTGAATCATCAAAACACACAGACAACGCGACGTGCACGGGGTCATCGTAACAAATCTATCCGAGAGATCCGAGGTATCGCAGTGACCGATAAGTCGCTTCATGTTCGCGTCCCTGCGCCCCGTGAGAACCCGACAGTGCTCCCACTACATCCGTACGGTCATGAAAATCCCTAGTACATACAATACAAGATGGTAAGAACGAAATTCTGAAAAGGGGGAACCCGCCCCACCTTTCCTCGATGAATTCATAATAGCGTAGCTCGTAGCGGAGGCTTTTGGAAAATGCGCGAGAGCGGCGCGGTGAACAAACTCTGCCTACGAGCAAGTCGAAGGATTCCCCCGCGAAAAAAGGGAAGAAAGCCGCCGGTGGAGAGGACGAAGAATGCGAAGGCAAATAAGGCAGAGCGAGGAAAATCGGTGGCGCACATGAGCGCGTAGCTAGGCTCTCGAGGGTTAAATAGCCGGCTTAGATTCGGATCGGCATTAAGCTGTCAAGGGTTGCTTTTTCAAATTCTTCGCGTCGGCTGTAATCCCATTTGAGAATGGAGCCGTCTTCAGCCCCTGTCAGCTGCCCTCTGGAGCAAGACCCGCGTCCTCCTCGCATCGAGCCAACGTGTGTTTACCTCCTGCGCCCCGTGACTTCGTTAATCCCTAAAAAGGGGTTACAAAGGGGTACGCCAGCCCGGTTCCAGCTTCTCAGGTTTAGCCCTCTATGCCTGGTTAGTCCGGCAATAAGCGGTCTTTTCGCAATATCTCACATTTCTAATCTTTTCCACGCGGATACCAGACGGGAATTGGCGATGCATGCACTCGATACATATGTCGTCGGTGGGATTTGTATGGTGCCATGGCTAATTATGTGAGTGAGTGTCGATCGCAATTCTACGATTTAGTTCACTGTCTGGGATTTGCAGAGTAGTACTGGCCGGTTCGTCGCACGATAAAGAGGGAAATAAATCCGTGGCGGATCGCGTTACTAACAGTTCGCCGGAAATCACGACGAGGCTGCTCAAGCCGCAGAGGACCACCCTTTCGACTGGCGAAGAGTGTACGGAAGCACTCGATGAAGGCTCGAGCACTTGGAGGGTGACGCCGGGTCGAAGGTGCTCGAGGTACTCGTGTTAGAAAATTGCTGATCGGAAAGCAATATTCCTGCATACCTGATAGCGTAGATGTGTAGACATTTTTACACGTGCAACTACACGCGCCCACCGGCTATAAATCATATCAATGAAATGCCGTAGATTTTTCACCTACGTAACTATAATTTATTGGGACTAATAAATCGTGCAATTTCATTATATACATTGCAACTGGGGATAAAGCCCGTGTGACGCGATTTCGGTACGTCGATAGACCTTCCAGTTTCTCTGACAACTGGATATCTCCCCTTGTATTATGACCCACCGACAATGAGTTTTATTTTCGAAGCAATAAAGAGAAATTCAAGCTATAAAGTACAATATACAGAGTCGTTCTCGGCAAAGTTTCCAGTTACATCCCCGCGCCTTTTATTGATTTATATTAAAATACCTCGGCTTGGCTTCGGGGAAAGAAAGAGCACCGGTAAATATTTTGATGAGCTTACCGGCTTACAAGTTACTTTAGGGGGAGACGTCACGAGCTGCTGGGAAAAAATGTCTCCCCGAAATCCTCTTTAAATTGAATACAAGATCCTTTTAATAAAGTTCGGTCGGGCTTGAAGGGACCGAAATAATAATTTTTGTGTGCAACGCGTTAGGCTGAATTCGTTTGGTGTAGTATATTATTGATAGAAAATAATGTAACATGTACAAATGTACATGGTACAAGAGGCCACGGCAACTTTTGTTGGCTTCTAATAATTCCAAGGAAAAAACTAAATGCGGAATCTGCAGTTTATTTCTCGCTTGCACCCGGTAACCCAATCATGCTCGCCTTCGCCAAGCGCGGGAAACCTCTTAAGATATCTGGGTCTTCTTATTTTCATTTGCTCGGGAGCCTACGTGATATACATTAATCATATCCCGTTTGCGCTTAAGAGAAAATTTGATTTTATTCACCCCAACGACAGCCGGGAGAATGGGGAGACGTCGTTCGAAGCTCGCATTAAAATTCCCTATTCCCTTTAATAATTCCCGTCGTATTGTATCTGCATGCATCACTGCGACTGTCAGATCTCGTCCCCAGCGATCCCAGAAATATCTCTCGCCTCTCTGTTAGCGAGAGTTCCTCAAAGTTTATTTGCCCCCCAATCGGCAGTAAATGCATTTCCCTCCCGAGCGTTCAAGGTGTTTCCATTAATAAAGTAGATAGACAGTCGGCTGCGGAATAATCGCGCGAAAATAGTACTGGACGACTAAATCGATCGGCTTTCTTCGCTGAGGGGCGGAGAGGAGAGTGGAGGGCGGGTGCGGCGAGGGTAAAAAAGCGCGGCGAGTTCACATCAATTACCCCTCGGGTTTTTTTTAATCAGCCGCGATCGATGCCACGTAGAAAGCTGCTCGTGCCGGTGTGCAGGTATTCCGTGGCGAAGTCCAAGTAAAACTAAAGCACAATGGGGGATCGAACTGCAATAAAAAGAAGTGGACGATCTGGTAATCTTCGAAAGCGGTAGAAAAATTGGCAAATCGACGTGAAGCCGACAGGCTGTACCGATTCGGACACTTGGGAGGATCGTCGGGAGGTAAGGCTTTATACAGGCGGAAACTTGAAAAGAGAAGTACACAGTAGAAAGGAAGGTTTTGGCCGATCGATTCACGGAGAGGAGCAATGTGGGGGCGAAGGGAGCGAAGGGGGTGGTAGGTGTACAAGGTAATAAGGGCCGGTCGCACCCTAAGTGACCGGAATGGCGCAATAATTCGTGGCTCTCGTGACGTTAAGAGGTCTGCCCTTTGCGCCCATAGGCCCTGCGCGAGAAGGTACATACATACCCGTTCGACCTCCCATATGGTTTCGCGGGCATCATCCTAAATATAGAGCCCCTTACAACCTGACGTCCAATTATAGCTCTTTGATGCCTCGCGACTGTTTCTACCGTACACACGCTTTCTCATCTCTCATTTCTTCGCAGTTCCTCTTTCGTCCTACTTTTACTTTCATGCCAATTCTCGTCCTCTTTCTCTCTCTCTCACTCTCCCTCTCTCACTTACGCTCCGAAGCTATCGGAGCTTCCTCTTCGTCCGAGGTTTCTCGGGGCGATAATTTTATCGCCGCCAGTGGCCACTCGCCTCCAGCGAATCGCCGAGTGCTTAGTGATTCGGAACTGGCCTTTGAGAGAGCGAAATTGCCGGGTTCACTCGCTAAATGACTAACACTGTTTTTCGTGGGAGGGTGAGTAGCTCGCCGTTCGTTATAGTCGGTAGTTGAAGTCGCGATCGGTACTTGATATAATGAGAGTACGTTCAAGCCCGATGACTTTCCCCTAGCGTTGCTAGGCAGGCAGTTCGTGGAATAAGAACAAGGTCTCTCGCTCGCTCGCTTTTCCCGATCGCTTTTCCGCCGGATGTTGTCGGGCGCGCACTTTCGTAGAAACGCGACAGACTTGGAAAAGAGGGCGACTCCGCCGGGGGGGAGGCGAAGGGGCGCGGGCGCAAATGTTTGCCCTGGCAATCAATGACCATTGCGGTGCGTTTTTAAAGATAGAAATAAGCGCGGCTTAGCAGTGGTTGTACGGATACCCTTTTTACAGTCGGATACGTAGAAGCCGCGCGCAAAAAAAGGAACAAATATTTACTGTCGTTTATCGCTCCACGGATTTCACCCTCGGAAGCTTTCTTTTCCCCGAAATGCGCCGGGGCCTGCTGCTTCCACTTATGCTTTCTCCCACAGATCGACGAGCCGCGCATAGAATTTCAGCCACCCATTCGGGACGAGCTTGTCTGCTGCCGGATTTTGTAGAGGACGCCCATTGAAACAAAAGTCTAGGAAGCTCCTAACATTTTGTATTTGGGTAATAGAACAATAACTTCGCTGTGTACTCCGGCGAAAAAGTCTCGATTACAGAGACTACTTATTCCTGTATCTCTAATGCTGGCGCAATCTACCAATCGTACTCGCAATTTAACTAGTTGCTCGGATCAGCAGCAAACTTTACTAGGAAAAATACTCTACATCAGATTTCCCTGGGGGAGGAGGGGACCACTTTTTCGTTGCCAGACTGGCATACCTGGCACTGAATCAGGAGAACAAGCGGCAGCAGAGAGACGGTAGGCTTAAAGGACCCCGTCTGTGAGAATTAGCATGCCCGGTGGCCTGGTGTGGGCTCAGGTGCGCCTATGTTCGCCCGGTCTATGAGCTCAGCCTCCACGGGCCTCCATACTAACACCCCTTAGCAACCCCCTAACCGGCAGGACACCTACCCCACGTGGCGGGATTCGCATGCAGGGTAGCGCGTTTTTAAACAACACTGCCGCCGCGCGAGCCCATGTGCGCCGTTAATCCTTCGCCATGGGCACTGGCTGCTCGCTCGCAGGATTGAAAGGGGTTTGGCAAATGTTATGCGCCCATTCGCGAGAGAGAGAGAGAGAGAGAGGGAGAGAGGGACAGAAAGCGATTTCCGCCGGCAGGGAATTTCGTGCACGGATTCACCGATACTCCCGGCAGACGAGGATTCCCGAAAAGTGTTTACAGTTAATGCGAGATCAGTGTGCGCGCTCGCGCTTCGTTGAGTTCCGATGCACTAGTCCCCTCCACCACGAAGGCCATCAATCGCCGGAAGTGGCTTTTGTGACGATTGGATAGATCGCCGTCTACTACAACGGAGTATATTTTGCACAAATCACAATAGCGCGTACATATGAAAAATATCGATGACAAATTTGCCCGCGCGAATTTCACTCCGCCGGCCCTTAAGGAGCTAAAGGATGACGCAGTCGTCTATCAGTGTAATGCAGTAGATGCGCCGGTAAATAAAGGTTGAAATAGCCCGGATGAAAAAGTGAACACAATGCGTATTCTCAAATGCAGAAATTAATCAGTGCCGAGGCCGAGCCCCGTTCCCCGGGGGTCCCTGTGCCGTATCCATGATTAATTGTCGGCGCATAAGCCGGGCGTGGAAGCTAAAGCGGATATTAATGTATTCGACCGCCGATTACCTCGAGCAAAGTACCCATTAACCGTAAAATTATCCCGCAAAATTCTCGCTTACCCGTGCAAGCCAGAAGTGACTGCGCACTCACCCCGTATGTATAGAATATGCTGTGCCGCGGGTTACACGAAAAGGAAGCTCGGCAAACGTCGGTGGGTAAGGGAGGAGAGAGTGAGAGCGAACGAGATGAAGGGAAAGAGGGAAGGAGCTTAGTGCGCAAAGGAGAATATGTGGCTGGCTAATGCCCGAGTGTTACCTGCCGACACGCGCTTGCTCGTTATAAGATCAATATAGCGCGTGCACGCATATCTTCACGTACTGGGCTGCACCTCCGCGCCGCCCTATCCACCTACGAACCTCATCTCTCCCATCTACCCCGACTCCCCAGCCGTCAAGGGAAAAAATGTGCGCGAAGGGTGGCGTCGATCCGTGCTCGCATACAACGTGTCCACGGTCTACTGACAATTTAGCCAAGCAAAAAAATACACCGTAGCTTGGTCGACTGCCGGGCGATAGTAGCGCGTTGAAAATCGCCGGCTATAGCCGCTCCTACAGAGAGAGATAGAGAGCGTGCCCGCTCTAAGTGTAGGTCGAGAAAGTCTATTAGCCTCGCACTCTGTTTACCAGGGGCAGAATATTGTTAAGGGGACTCGCGCAGCGAGAGCAGCCTGTGAACAGGCACATGTGCGTGTCACGCTCGTTCCATAGCGTGTGCGTGTGTGTGGGGCCACACATTTCACGGGAGCACGTAGTGGGCCATCGCATGCCCGCACACACTGGGCGCGGGTCGGCGCACGAGTGGCAGTCGAGTTAATAATGCACTCATTATTTTATCAATACCGGGAATATCGGGTACACACGACATGCCCGGTGTGCGGGGGTTGGAAAGTACGCACTCGCAACTGGCTCGAGTTCCCTCCCTGCAACGAGCGACACCCTCTCTGACGAGAGACGCGGCCGCGCGCTGCGAGTGCGAGGAGGGACAGCTCTGAAACGAATTTATGAGCGACGAGCGCGGAGTGTAAGCTCCGCTCGATGGTGGGCTCGTTTGGAAATTGCCCGTCTATGTAACAACTGCGGGCATTAATATTTGATTGGCTATATACGCACGATGGACTGCTCGCCGGGAATGATTTTCACTGGGAATTTACCTCCCTTCGACTACCGAGTACTCCGTACGGTCTTGGCTTCGCGCGCGGTTTACTGTCAATTGGCTTTATCTGCTAATGCATTCGGTTTACTATTCATTCTAGTATAGTCTGCGGCTCTCTAGTACAGGCAAACCTGTAAGTATTGGCCGGGCATGGCATAAAGTCGGTATGAAGGTACTCATAGGCACACGCAAAGAGGCGAGCTCCGGATCGGTAGCTAGGTAGTAAAAGGTCCTAGACGTAGTGCGAGAGTTCCGCGTATCGGCCGCGCTTTATCGGTACTTTGCCTCACTCTACGGTTCATTATTGTGCCTGGTGTGTCAGTGAGGTGCACGATGCCAAGAAGCTTTTACCGATATAAATTCTACAGGATCGAGAGAGAAGCGTGCGCGCGCGCGCTCGTATAGATTATTTAGATGCAGTATCGATTGAGATATGATGCCGCTGCGCTCGCCGCGGAGTTAGGCCTCGGCTAAGTAGCCTCGGAAGTTTACTAGCGAGTGTAGTTGTTTCGTAAGCCAGTTACCTGGAGCAGCGCTCTAAGCCCCGGCTACTAATGCCAGCCATTCGAGCCCGGAACAACGAGCAGGATAAAGGATCAAACGAGTTGAAGACCTTTTATCTAGTCCGCATAGATGTCCTTCCGTAACGGCACTTACGTTGTTACGGCAGGCCCGGCGAAAACTTGGGCTAATTGAGCTTCGATCCGGGGAAAGTTTAGCATGGAAAGCAGACAAAGTTGGAAACAACGACATGTCTATTAACGTACCACGAAACTAATATCGTCCAGTTATTAAGCTTAGAAGAGAGTTATGCGCAACATGAACGAGGCATGCAATTATTGTTGGCTCCCAAACATTCGTGCGTACCGACTGTACGCGAAATATGAGAGGTTATACAAGCCCCCCCCCCCCCCCTCACCCCTCCGGACGCTGTACCAAGGGGTTAATAATGCAGAAACTAATCGTTTGGCTGATTTGCGGGTTGCCGGAATGAGTGTGCATCGAAATATCTGCTGGAGTTCCAGCCATATCCACACGCGACTGTGTCGTTTCAGCGTCGATGCGTGTGTGTGCACTAGTTGGTGTGGTTTGCCGGGAGCAACCAAGAAAAAAGGAAGATTATAGCGGGCTCGGGTATAACGGTTGGCATAGGGCGAAAGTAATGAACACCCCTCGATGTGAACCAGAAAGAAAATGACAAAGTGACCGGAATCAATCGCGTGCATAATCGCAGCCCTGTAAGTGGGTGCGCGCGCGCTGTCTTCCACGGCCTAGATCACTTATCGACGTTCTTGTAATTATAGCGACGCAGTATTGCACGTATGCATATTGTATGTATGTATGGATATGCGATATCCCCGCCGCTACTGTCCCTGCCATTTCAGCATGAAAGCGAGTGAAAAATGCCTGGGATCCCGCCGGCTCTCGTTTCGGTAGAGCGTGCACTTTGTAAAAAAGGACTTCCAGCCGGCTTGGAGGCGCATGCCGCGCGCTCGACAATGTCGCGTTTGCTTCGACAAACACCGCTCTCTAATGGAAGAGGAAAGTACGTTAATGCGAGCGATGAGACGGGCTGTGTCGCTGCGGCGTCGTCGGCCATGCATCCCCAGACGAGAGGCTCATGCCCACGTTATTAATCGTGCGACAATCCGAGCGTCTTGCGGCCGAGCAAGCAATTTCAATCATCCACTGAGAGACAGATTCGCTACGATTACTCGGCCAAGACTTTGATTGTGTCTCCCCCGACACATTGACATCCGCCGACCTCCTCCGTCCACGCTGATAATTGGCGGAAGCTTCGCATTAGTTTGGCAAAAGGTCTCGCTCGATGACACAGCAGACACGATAGTCCCAATCAACGCACCATGTAATTAACAGCGTGAACGCGCTTCATTCTAAGGAAACACATGCATTGGGATGTGAAGCCGGAGGTGTCGAAATCGAATTAATCCAAAGCGGATCTGACTGAAATCGGACAGTTTACAGGCCGAAATTACCGTGGATCGTAGAGGGAGAGAGTGGTTCGATTGGGCTGCATGGAAATGGTGATCTCGATTTTGTCGGGTAGGAGCGCAAGATGGGGACCGTTTACAGAGTGAATAACTGCCGGGAGCCTATCATCTTTAGCCCATCTGGGTGCCGTCCCTATAGATAGGTTGGCTTACTCGCGTATGGGCGCGTGGGACGATTTGAAGACTCGCTTTTATACGCCGGCCTATAAGTGAGTAGCAGGTAGCAGGTGTCACGTCGGCAGTGATCGCAGGATCGAGATACGCATTCGAGAGAAGGATGCGCGCCGTTTAGCGGCAGGTAGGCCGGGGAGTTTTAGTGAGATTAGGCATAATCGATCGAAGCCGATTGTCCAGCTTGGAATACCGATGCCAGTCGGCCGAACCGCTGGCCTCCTCCTCGAGGAACTCACGTTGTCGGCCCCTATCTCCTCCGACCATCGGCTACGATTGCTTTTTCACAAAAGCGGATCGCATTCCATCGTGCGCCCTGGCATTCCTGATCTCTTTCGATTCAGAGGGCCGCGGTAATGTACCCCGCCGCTTTGACGTGCCTGTCCTTCTTAAATGACTGCGAGGATACAGCCGACTTTTTGGAGCGTGACTCTATGCCTTTTCCGATGACGCGACTTGTCTTAACAACTTGTAATTCCGCTTGATGCCTTTTCAACTCAGCCTATCGTCATTCTTTCAACAATGAACCAGCTTTCTGTAGCCAGCAAACTTTACATTCCCATGCTGGAATCGTTCATGGAGATTTCCTTCAGGTCTAGTTGGAGTTGGTTGAATGTTGAGTGAGAAGAAATATCGCGCACACACGCCACTGTTATTGGTCGGAAACGCAGTCGAGCTTACATTCTACGTAAACAGTTCCATGGTTGGTCGGTAGGGATGACGGCAATTAATCACTCACTGTTTTTTACGCGCTCTTCTGGTGTATCCGTATTTAACAGTGGTTTTTATGGGGCGGGAGAGGGTGCAGGCCGGGCCAAACTTTCGGCAGACTTTTAACACGGACGAGGGAATCTTGTTAAGCTCCTCTAACTTTCCCGACATCCGCGAAACTAAGTTTCGGAAGCGCTCCAGTGGAATATTCGGATATTAAGAATGCCAGGGAGGCGGTTGCGCCCCTTGCGATCGCAGTAACGAAGACCGGTGTCTGTAGCCGGTGCGCTTCGCTTCTCAAGGAGATCTGGATACCGATCGAAATGGCCGAATATGCAGAATATATTTGCATTCGTTTAAAAGCTCTGGCGCACCGATCTCGGCCGGCGTGGGAGCGAAATCAGATTTTTCACGCGAGGAACATTTCCCCAGCTCCTACATTAGGAGGGCAAGGGGGAAGGGGGAAGGGGGCTCGAGCCAGCACACCGACTAGTATTTTCGGGCTTTTGAAAATCTCGTACGCATGCTGTTTTAATAATGAGGGAAAGGACGCCGGCCTCCTGCCTGCCTACCTGCGCGCACTGCCGGACTCATTAATTTCTTGGGGAGAGTTTCTAATTGGCTGGCTAATATTTTATTTATGAGCAGCGTCGATTTTCGAGCCGCTGGTGGAAGACTGGCGGGCGCGCACACCTGTGAATGGGCCCGGTTCAATTTCAGAGAGGATTTTCCGTGACGCGTATTCTCAAAGGCGTATCCCTCGAGACGAGCCTACTCTTTTTCCATCTTTTTTCTGCATCAACCGGGTGCAATCAATTACCCGCGAAATAATTATCCCCTTAATTGAACCAATAAGTCTATTAGGGTGGAGAAAATTTGTCCCCGGCTCGAGGAGATTATCAACTAAGGGGAGAGCCGGAATGGATCGGCCTGCTCTCTTACCGACTTTCCGCTATTTCCAGCGGGCTGCGCAGCATCCACTGGCATAATCTTCGAGAAGGTAGACGAAACAGGGTAAGGGACCGCTTAAATTCATCATCGAAGGGCCGCGGTGCTTAAAGACACGGGTCGTTAAGCTTCAAGCTTATGATTCACGATCAGCTTTGTATCCGCGAAGTTTGGCCCTTCGAGAAGGGATGGAAAGCGGCTGAAAGCGCTGCCCTGCCAGGAAAAACTCGGCACGTGGAAAGCCAGAGAAAAGAGAAAGGAAGAGGGTGAGGGGCGGAGTAAACGAAAATAAGTGCGGCACTAGGATCCTTGGGCACGGTCGGGATAATTGAGAGTTTCGTAAATCAATATAGACACGCGGAACGGCGAGCAAAGGGCATCTCTCGTATTGGGTAGCGAGCCGAGAGAGGGATCTTTCAGGTGGGTGTGGGGAATATAATACCCAGTATCCAAAGTATAATCAGGGAGGCGACTTTTCAATTTAACTGCGATATTTTAAAAGACATAATTAAGGAGCGGGCGACCTCTCAGCGAGCAGGCCACTAATTGCGCGAGGGGAAACCCCGAGGGTTTTCGTTGGTGTGCTCTCGCCAGTTTCAAGTATGTATGTATTTCTATGGCCGGTCTCTGCATATATCCCTGTGCGAGTGGCCTCATCCCAAGTACGTCGGTACATCCCACCAACCCACATCCACAAAGCGCGTAGCCGTTCTCGTACCACGGTGTACCACAGTACGACACGAAACACACCATGGGCACATCCTGTGGCACGCTATTGAACACGACTACCACCTACGTCCCGCGGGAACGATCCATCCATATCGCACTCTCGCGTGTTACTTCTTCTCTCGCTTCTCTTACTTCTCCTTTCGCCGCCCATCTCCCACATCCCCCGCTCGAGCTTCATTTTCTTTATATCTCCCTTTGGTTAGTTCCTGCTCGCAAGCATCGGGTTCAAGGTCGCCTGGTCGAAGGTAATTTTCTCATCCCGATCGCTTCCGATCCTCCCCAGAGTGCGATACGCGCATTGTATCGTCCTTCCTAGCTTTCTGCCCGGCCACATTCGCTGCCGTTCTCCTTCCCGGCGCCGAGCAACGCCCTCCATAGTTCCACTCGCGTGCTTCATAAATTCACGAAGGAAAACGCGGATAGGAAACCGATCGCAATTGGCAGGAAGTGCGCCGCCTCGAGGTCCCAGGAATGGTTGGTAGATCGGAGCTTTCTAAATGAACTTGCATTAAAAAGGCGTATCGCTATTCTGCCCCCCGGGAAATATACATCGGGGCAGCAGGAATTTTGCACGAGAGTGTGAGAGTACGAGAGAACGGCGATATCTTTGTGGAGAGTTAAGTGTTGGAAAATCGACGATTGGGAACTGATGAAATTGTCGGTTGGCAAGTTGGACCCCGCACGGTCGCTTGAGTCATTCGCGCTATAAAGTGTGTGGTGACTCGGTACTGATTACATGTGTACGAGCGCACACGAGTCGACGACAGTATACCTTTCTCAGAGAAAATCACAGTGCAGCGCGGCGATAGCGGCCGGAATTACCGATCAGTTTCAAAGGAATTTTTGCCCGTCCGCGGCCCCTCTCCTCTGGGCTATGCTACAATCGCAAGCTTTTTGCACGATTTTGCCGGAACACTGGCCGCTATGCGGCTCTTCCCCGCGGTCTCGCCCCTCTCCACCTTTTCCCCCAGCGAAGTGCGCGGGAATGTCGGCACTCGGAAAATCGAATAGGCCGCGTCAAATTGTCGAAATTTCCAATCGGTAGACGCCTGTAGTCCCACTCGCTCTTTCCTGCGAGGGGATAGACCGCGCGCGGGCGGCCACTGATCGATTTAGCTGCTCCGATCGGAACGAGTCTCGCAATTCCGGCCGGCGTAATTGCGTGAAAGAGAGAAGCCCGCCCTTTTTCACTGTGAAGAGAACATCGGAAGGTATGCGCCCCGGCGAATTTCGAGGACTATATCCAGGCCCGTGCGAGCCCCATACGCGTGCGGTACAATCAATATATATTTCGCATTCGGAAACCCGTGCCGGGGGGCCTCCATTGATTAAAATATACAACGCGCAAAACCTCAAGTTTGAAAACCACACGGTCCAACTTGCCCGCAAAATCTACAGAAGGAAGGGGCGATCGTGTGTGCGTGTTTTTTTTTTGTAACCGTAGAAAAACTTTTTCTCCACGCCCTAACAACCTGTTCCCTTAAGACCACTAACTCTAGTCTATATCCAACAATATTAGCCTTAAGACCGTCTTTTTCTGTTTGCAAAAGTAATACATCTTTTCAAAGAACGAGAATCTCCGTCCTGGAGACAAGCTCCGTTATAATATTAGTACTAAATACAGTTAAGGTCTTTCCGTACCTTACTTTTATGCCAATAATGTACCAAATAGTGTGTGGTACATAAAATAAAAGAGAATTTCATTTTTAAAAAAGAAAAAAGAAAGGGCGGTCGTGCAGAAGTGAATTAACAACAAGCGTTTCCCATCATCACTGTTCCTAAGAACGTGTGTCCGAAGTCGAAACGCGTTTGGTGGTAAAAGTTCAAAGAACATTTGGGCTCCAGGGGAATCCTGTCTGGACCGGAACATCTCAAGTGCGACATTCAAATCGAGGGGTGCTGTGAACACCGCTTAAAGCTGTAAAATCGCGACGCGTCTGGGCCTCTCCGTCGCACAATGTCGTAATCAAAGCCACCACTGTCTTCTCCCCTGCTAGGTACAATAGCGTTATTCGAGGGTGGCGTCCTATTCCTGCCGGCACTCAAAGCCAAAACGACACTAATCTTGCAGTGGCGCGAGCTACCAAGCGACACGGAGTTATGCATTTCCCCGTGACAAGTCTATGGAGTGACGGCGAGAATTGTTAATGTCTCGAATGAGACGTGCCATCACTCAGGATCGCATATAACGAACCGCGAGTCATTAATTTCCTCATCAGGGGTTGCCACGGTTGCGCCGAGTACATCCTCCACTTCCAGCCATTTTCGTACTACAGTTTTATGCGCACATTTACGCACGTATAGAACAGATAATATTGCGAACGCACTCATTAAATGTGAGTAGATGCCCAGTGCTAAGGGAATAATTCCTATCACTAGAAACATTCTCCTCCGCATTTTTAAGTAGCTTAAGTAGTACTTTTAAACTATACAACTCTCTCAATGAATTCACGGCTTCAATAAACAAGACAAAACAAAATATACAATTTGAACACAGATGTTTATTTATCTCTAGTAAATTCCTGTGCAGAGTCACAAATATGCCTTATTTTTCGGACACTCCAGCAGTCTAATCAGTGATCATTAGGTTTGAAAAAATGTCTGAGTTGTAATTTTTCTTACTTAGCATTTGCTATGCCTATTGAATCTATCGGTCAGGGCATATATCACGCCGACTTCCGGTGGGGCCGGGTACGGATAAGACGAATCATTGTGTATTACCCGGAGACACGCATACACGGGCAATAATATTAGTCGGCCAAAGCCAAACTCTCCTTGTACTGGGGCACCGCTATTGTCCACGTTATTACGTAGCCCACGCCCACATCCATCCCCAACCCCTGCTCCGGCGTCGGTGCGTAATGACGTCTAAGCATGCTGGCACCATCGAGCAATTACGCCCGTGAAATCCATTCTAATTGGACCACCCAGATGGCCTTTTGTCTAATTACCCGTGTATGATACCACTTACTTGCGCCCAGGCTGCCAGCACACTTGCCGATGGTCATCCTAGTCGAAGGGATTAACAAATGTCGACGACAGGCGTAAATCAATAGAAGAGATCGATCGCGCGAGCGCCACCGCGCCCGATGCTGATCGAGTTGCGTAATGTGCATCTGACCCAACTACCAATTACTGGGCTGACTCGATTACCCGGGATTTATGTCGCGAGCGTTCTGTCATTAGGATAGTGTTGCTGGCGCCTGACTCTGACGAGATTGCAGCAATGAAGCGATCTAAGGCTCCCTCTGTCTGGAGCACTCTCCCTGAGAGTCACAAGTGCATCGATACTATGCAGCGATCAGTCGTCTCTATCGTACTGGCGACCGCAAGTTTGACCGCCGCCAAGTAGGGAAAATGTGCAGGAAGATTGACCCTCCGAAGATCAAAGGGAGGAATGGATCGATACCCTTGCCTCAATTCAATTTATCCTCACCGATTTTATCGCTGCTGAACGTCAAGCTGTGTCTGCCTCCTAAGAGCGGCGGCCTCACCACTTTCATTCATTATTGAACGCAACGCGCGAGGGTCAACAATTCCTGGCGTTTCACCTAACTCCCGAAGAAAAGTGTCCCGGACGCTCTCGGACTTGGGGCTCCTCAAAGGATCCGATTACCGCCGGGAACTCAAAGTCGATGGCTATCGCTGTTTAGAGCGACGTTCGGACTTCCTTTGGGTCGCGATAAAAATTCGTGGCGTATCCAGCTGCCTCCAAATACCGTGGACCTAGCGCGGGTTAGGATCTCGGTTGGGTTTCCCGCTCGGGGATGAGAACAAACAAAACATCGCGCGCAGGTTGACTTGACTGTCTCGGCGAGCCGAGGAGGATTGAATTCCGCTTGAATGCCGCAAACGGACAATTAACGAGCGCGCGAGGAAGCAAAGTAGTGCATTGTCTTAGGAAAGGTTTGGCAGGGCCGGCGGAACTTTTCTAGAATGCAAAGGGCGTACCCAGTGGATAGAGAACGTCTGTCGGTAGTTGAGAAAGTATGGCACCCTCGGGGAGGAGCCAATATGATTTCACGCAATTTCGGCGAGAGAGGAACATTGGGAGTCCTCGCCGGAATAACGGAGGGATGAAAGTAAAGGGATGTTATAGGGAAAGAGGTGCTCGGAGGGTGGCGGCGGCGGCGGCGGCGGGGACAAAAGGGGTTCCGAGTAGAGCGATTAGCACGGCCCATTGCCCGATGCTAGTGGCACACAACAGCGACCCTGTTCAACTTGGATCGCTTCCAACTGTCCAGGAGTATCCTTTATGCGGGCGGAGTCGTCCTCGGGTACACTCGCTGACACACGGATACAAAGTATTCCCCTGCGAAGTTACACTACCGACACGTACAGTGCACCCGCACTTATTTGCTCCCGTTGCCTCGCTGCCAAGTGTCCTGTTCGTTCAACCGACAGAGCCGTGAACTCACTTTCGGCGACGTGACAGTATGCCTGGTATGTAGACACGAACGAGTATACTCCATTGTTTCTTTATTAAACTAATTATCCAAGTAGATACGCTCGAGCCACGTAGAACACTGATTAGCATCACACGCTATGGGCGGGTCCACTGTACTCTAATAGCCAAGTATGCGTGCAATGATGACCTCGGCTACTTGGAAAGTAGGAAGCGCACTTAGTTAAATTGAAAATTTTCGTTCAACTTCTATTTTTGATCGCCCGGGGGAAGCCAGAGGGAGAGAAGTAGTGGCTCGCGGCCGTGGCAAGAATTTTTCATCCGAGCCGCGGTGAGGCAGGTCCAAAGGGAGAGCGAGCGGGAATATCCTACTGGGAAAGTATAGAGCGGACGGAGAGACGAGGTGCACTTAGCGAGCGAGCGCCCTGGAAGGGTAGAGGGTGGAGGGCACGCCTATAAGAGTAAGGTAAAGAAAGAGCCTCGAAGGGCACAGCGCGTGGAATCGAGGGGGCGAGACGGGCTTTTTTGGGAGAAAGAGAGTGGAGGGTCGAACTTTAGCCGAGTCGTTCGACGGAAGCATTGGAAAACTACGAGAAGCTCTTTTCGCGCTACCTTCTCCACGGCGGCCTCGCTTCGTCGGCGCGAGCCTTAAACGCTCGAGATTCAATGGAGGAATTAATATCGGCCGCCTCCAATGCTCCAAGAGCGTATCGCGCGCTCGATTACCCCACATTCGACAGTGATTTATGACACGGATGTGATATCGCTATTCCCTGTACACTCGTGTAATCGATTTGCGGGGACTTTCGAAGCGCGCCCGCGCCCTCGCCCCCGTTCCGATTCCTCCACGCCACCCACACGCGCGCTCCTTCCTGAAGATGAATTTTTATACACATCCTCCGGAATCCTGGCAACGCGATGAATGTCCCCTATCACCCGACCCCTTCTGTTTCCCGAATGTCAGAGGTATCGGGGTCGGTGCCGAGTCCATCATCGTTCACTCGACCCACCGACAAAAACTCGCAAGTGTAGCTCTGGCTACGGAGAAGTTCCATTAATAAAAAAGAGGTCTACGAGCGCGCACTTCCTCCAGCAATTCCAGTGTTTATTGGTGTTTGTAAACCAAGTGTTTAACGGTACGCGTCTCGCTCGGAACGTCAACACAGGCCCCACCGTGTCAGTGGCAATCAGCTCAAAAGCGCATTCCCTTAATTGGCGAAGCAGTCGGCGGGTCAGGGTCAGTGGAACTTGGAAATTAATTAAAGGCGGAGAAGTGCGCGATACAATCTGCTAATGGTAGGACGACCGGCTTGATCATCCTGAATTCAAATTGACGACCCCTCGATGGTTGCATGTCCTGCTGTACTTACAGCTAGCTGAATCGAGTCTTTCAGGACTACCCCCTCCCCGTTCGGCGGCGCCGTCGCTGCCGCTTTCCATCTCAAAAGACAAGAGCTAAAAGGGTCTGAGACGATCGTTGTTTGAGGGGACCGGGTAGTTACACTTTGAAAGTACTTACAGCCGCGCGGGCCAATACTTTCTGAGCGAACCTTTGAAAACAATGGGCCGTCTACATGTCCCGGCTGCTCCCGTAAACACAATCGTCTAATGAGCGCCGCGTCATCTGTTCGAATGCTAGTAGAAACAAGAATAAACCTTCGATCTTTTAGATGAATATCGGCTTGAGGCATAGTGTTACGGGTAATCGATCGTTGCCCAAGCACACGATGGCAAATAGCTACCGGCCTGTTATTATCCTTGAAGTGGCATATATGTATTACATGGACATTTATCGATCCCCTTGACGGACGACGCTGTACAATTCACTGAGCCGAACGTGTCGTCACCGGGCGTCCGAGCCGCGACGCAAAGTTATGCCTCATTAGAATTTTCATGTGATTCCTCTACGAAAGTTTTAACGATGGCGGCACGAGGTGCGCGAGAGAGCCCTCGAAAGTCCATTGGCACGGGATAAATAATTGCGCGGAAAAATAATGACACTCCAGCCCAGTAATTGTTTGATTCTTTCGAACGAGCCTGCCTACTCCTGGCTTCACTATCCATACTTCTCGAGTACGTGTACTAGGTGTGTGGGTTGCGCAACTCGTCGATCGCTGGCCGGGACTTAATTTCATTCGAGGCAAGGGCGAACGTGTTACGGCGACCGAAGGAGATTGTCTTTCGATAAGAGTCAATTCCACGCAATTTTCCTCGAAGGCTTTGCCTCGGCAGCGTTGCGTGTCGCCAGGGGTTCGAGTTGACATACCAAGAGTATCAGAATGTCGGATGATAGATCGGGCCGGCGATCGCTATCGAAAACAAGGTCGTCATTCTTTTGGCAGCCGTCTGGCGGCCAGCGCACACCCGCGCAGATCCACTCGCACGAAATATATACATGCCACCCCCCCGAAATCTGGCCTATCGCACCCGCTATCCCCATTACCGGCGGGCAACGCCGGAACGTAATTTCCGGGACGTCAACCAGCCTCCACATCACTCGGGTGTCGTCGTCGCCGGGTTCCGTCCCCACACCCCCATTGCCGACGAATCGTCCTAATCGTCACTGACTCCGTTACGAGAGCTATCGCACTCTTCGCATTCCATCCGCCCACGCCCTTCGCGCTTCTTCTACCTTTTCCAGTGTGCCGGCGAGTCCTTGAGCTTTTCCTTTTGCCATTTCTCCTGGGTCGGTCTCGCGTGTCTCCCGGCCGCGTGGCCGTCTGGTCCGAGGATGTCTCTGAGGCCGAGTGGCCTGTGTGAGCAAGATATTGTGCTATCACAGGCAACGAGAGACATTGCTATTAATCACCGCTTGTTTGTTAAGCAGCGTACACACCTGCTTCTGTAATATCCTGGCTGCTGTGTGCCCCCATACAAGCTGCGTATACCCTCTGCGATGCACACTCCCCTCACCTCAAATGCTCCGTTGCGCCTGTGGGCAATGCCGTTGCACTAGCCACATACACACACACACACACACGCACATAGCGAATGCGAGAATTTCGATAAAGCGGCGTGTACATTTCGCCACTCGTTTTACGACGGCTGCGAGGACATCGCGGCAGTATGCACCCGGACAGTATCGATCATTCTCTCGTACACACTCGACGAAAGTGTGTTACTGCTGGCCGGCATTAGCCGTTTAATGGACAATGCTCCATTACCGTTTTATCCACGGATCGATCTTCGCCATTTAATCAATTAATGGCTGGCGTTGCCAGCGGAAGCCTAGCCTCACAGAGGTAGGGGAGCTCTTTGCACTTTGCAATATGATGGAGTAGCAAAATGCGGTCCTCCTTTGTGGATAGCTACTTCACAGCAGGGGGAATACAGTGCCACTCACCATCGACGCCCTTTAATATATGTATGTTCGCGGCGGATGCAAGGGCGAAACGGGGAAACTTAAATTCGGCGTAGACACTGGAATAACATACAGAATTCAGTACAAGGAACTCTGGGTATATTTGCACGATAAGTAGAGCTTGGTTTTCCACTGGTCCTTCGGGAAATACCCCGCTAGCACCAACCACGAATCCACCCTTGCGCGTGTATAAAGGGAGGCCACCGCCGACGCCCTGGTTAGTTTACACCTGCTCTCCAGTAATGATACAATTTTTATTCTATCCAACTTTCAGCCCGAAAGGGAGGGCCCGGATGGCAGTCTTCAGTAATAAAAGAGATTCCCTTAACTGTTTGGCTAACGGAAATTTAAACATTAATGAAGGACCCGCGAATCTCTCAGACGAACGCTACTCGAGAGTTCGATGCGATTGAATGGCAAAGTGCGTGAACGGCAATTGTATTATTACAGGACAGCAGTTGCGTCACGTTTCCTTTTGCACAAGTCAGCCGCGGTAATTCAAGGCATAGTCATTCTTGTTGAACTCACTCGAAGAGCCAGCCGCACTCTCCATGTACTCCGAGGGATATTTTAATGGACAATGGCCCATTACCGGATGTCAGCGAGGGGCAGCCAATTACAGCGGAGAAGTGGCTATCTCCGAGAGATAACAGGGAACAACAGGTGCGACGAGAATTAGCGGGGAAAAATGGTCTCGCGCGGCCCTGCCATTCACGGAGCCCTGTCGCCAGATGACGAAGGCAGCCCCCATGGATGAATGCTGCATTTACTTCCTTATCGGAAGTTCACGGTACACCGACTTCATCGAGATCTCTAATGCGCCGACCAAAAAGATCTTCTTTCGCGCTCTAATGTCCCTTGATGTTTTTCGATTATGGTTGTCGAAGAAAGCCTACTTGTTATGACAAACCAAGATGAGTAGCTCACCCCTGGCTAGGAAGAGACGCTGCATGGCGACAGGGTTGTAGTGAAACGACAGATATCGGGTGAGGAAATGAAGACGCCAATGGAATCTTAATGCTAGGAGACGTCTGTGTAATCAAAAGAACAGCGGGGGTACTGTGTCACTCGTGAGTTGATTGGCCGGGGTATGCGAAATTAAGCCATATAGGAATTCCTGCTCCGGCTGTATGCTATCCGCTTCACCGATCGCATTTTAAACCGGCCAATAAATTACTTCGTGGAATGGACACCCCTTCACAAAAGGACGATTCATTTGAAACGATGAGCTATCACTCCGCGAACGCCATTATCTCATCATTGCTGCCATTCGTTTATCAGACGATGCCTCACTTTATGCTCGAGCCCATGTCTCATTCGCTTCGCAGAATCCAGACACGCCGCGATAAGCACGCGAATGCGGACATGTAAGTGGTTGCATTCACTCGGCCGCTCTCGGGACCAAGGTATTCTCATGTTGCCGCAGGAGAAAAATGTATGCCGCTCTGTCGTGGCACCTCCATGCCTTAATAGCTATGCACTCTTTCCTACCGAAAAGGGATCGAGCTGCTTTCTAGGTGATGTGTGGGATTTTACTGAAGAATTAGTAGAAATTCTATTAATGCCTAGGAGAAAATAATAGAGCCGCAGGAAATGAAGCTGCTCCAGATGAGTTAAGTAGAGATCGTAAAACATTGTTGAAGCATAGCGGATCGACACGGGCGAGAGGGGCCGATAAGTATTAAAAGGTCCTAATTGGATTTCACGGGACTTTATCAGTCACTTAGCGCGAATGCGCAGACACAGTCGCCCTCGAGTGGCAAAGGAACCCGGCGGTCCAGCCGGGGCATATAATTTCCAAATTGTTTTTTAACTCGCCGGACATTGTAATCTGCGGCCGCTGCATTTTCAGTCATTAAAACTACTCAGACGCCGCTCGTAATTAATTCCGGTTAATTACTGCCGGAGTAAAAGCGGGATACATACGCGGGCGTGCGCGATGTTCCTGAAAATCCTAGCGGGTCTCTCACCGGGTTTCGACTCTAAATAGAATTTAGATATCCCCATTAGCAGTGGGTAATTGCCAAAGTTATTCGAGTACCGCGGCGCACAGATTTCAACAGCACTAATGGAATGTGGACCGGATCTTCCCGATAGACTTCACTCTTTTCTTTGCTGAATCGCGCCGAGCTCCTGATATCCTTCGCGAAAATTAAGACAATCGAAGCCTTTCAGTCTACGTCTCGTGTCTGTGGAGGTTTTTCCACCGGGAACCAGTCTGCCCGGAGATAACCTATCAACGTGCAATCTTCGTGTCGCCTTTGAATCAAGGACAATGCACGTCAGAGACCGAGAACGCTGGGAAAAGAGGGAATCGCCTCGCGTCCTCGATGCTGGTCGGCTGGCTCCTCGACTCCGACCGATTTACTCGTGTGGAACTAATGCCAGCAGGAGTGCGGCACGATTTTTTACTATCTGACACCCTGTCATATCGAGCTGCTTCGAGGGATCCGTCGACTTCTGCAAAGGGGCAACAGAAAACCGCGTTTGCTTAGACGATTAAAGTGCCATTCGATTAATCGCAAAACCAGGAGCTTCTCTCGCGATTAAAGTGCAGAAGAGAATGGAGGAAGGAAGAGAACGAATTAATACATGTACAGGAAAGGCCAAAGATATGTATTTGAAAATGGGCAACGGCCCTCGTACGCAGCACTTTCGTTTTCGGACCATATGAAAGGGGACATCATCCTTTTCATCGGAGGCTCCCTTCGTTTGAGATCGTACTCTATTTTTTTATATCAGCAATAGGAGCACTCGTTGGTGGAAGCGGGCGTAGTACTTGAGATCGGTGCTCCATAAGCCAGATTATCTGGTTCCCAGGAAAGCAGCGCCCTGCATTCAGGCCCAGTAAGCATGGAGTGCCTGTGTATAAAGACAGTGTACCCCGAGCGGCCCCAGGGCCGGGTCACATTCAGCCCGATTTCTATCTTGAATGGCTCATTGTTCGCGCTTTTGTACGATTGCGATGCCGAATGTCAAAGCTGCACTGGCTGCTCTCTCCGATTGAGCGGAGTGGCCGGGAAACGTTGGCGGCAGGGAGAGTATAAGTGCAAGCAGAGTCTGCGAGCGGGAGCTGTCAGGACGCACGGCAGGTTTTGTCAACGGTCGCCTCGACCTTTTTCTCCGGGTGCTTGGCGCTTCTGCTCCTACCAAGAGGAAAATGAAGTTGCCGCGCGTTATATCGCCACTCTCCAGCCCTTTTTGTCAGCATCGGCCAAAGGCCCGTCGATTTTTTACGATCTCTCCGGAGGCCCCTTTACGACGCCCGAGCGATTCCTCGAGGAGCGATCTCAGCCGCTCGCTGCGCCGGCCACTCTTCCCGGCACATCGATCGATCGACCACTTCCCATTCCCTCGACTTGAACTTTTCCATTGACTTGAATCGCCAAACACTCGGGGCAAATGATCCGCGAGAATGAATCGCCTTGGAGGCTGTCCCAACGTATTAGCCAGACGATCGGAGTAATCAAAGCGACGGTGAGTGGGCAGACATTCAAACGATCGGTTAACAAAAAGCCCGAGCATTGCTCTTTCGAGCCGTCGCCGGTTTCAGGGGTGGTTCCTTCCTTCGATTGATCCGACCGGAGTAAACATTGCCAAATAATCTGAGAGGAGCACAAAGCACCATCGGCACTGCTCGTCTCATTACAACTGCGCTGAGCGTAATTGCCAGGCAGGTAGACAGGGCAGATAATGTCCGTTGGTGGAAGAAGCTATACACGTGGGAGGGTGAAGTAGTCAGGTTGAGCGTATGTCGATTGGGAGGTTAAACGCTGTCTCGTTCAGCTCGGCCACAGTATGTGCGCGTGTGTATGCCCTAAGTACATGCTCATGGCCCGGCCTTACATAAACGAGTGTACATTTTAGTGGTACATGGACTGGCACAAGTGCCTACTGCACGTGGGATAGAGGGGGGATGGGTATACATGCAGACACTTACATAGAGGCAAAGCTAGCGTCGGGCCAGAACGGGACTAGTCGGCTGGAGGGGCTGGGTACTGAAGGGGGTTGCAAGGCAACTGCAACAGCAGCAGTGATGTTGCTGCTGTTTGCAAAGCGGTGTATTATACTGTCAGCCATGTCGGGGATTAGCAAACGCAATACATCGGGCTTCGCGATCGTGCTGCGCATCTGTTCACCAATCCAGATCCCCTTCCTTGCTCCTTCGGCATCGCCCGCAACCCTCCCTCCCTCATCTCATCTCTTTCTCCCGACCGCCACTACGTGCATATCCGTCTCTCGCCCGGCCTCCCTCGCACCTCTTGGCCACATTACTCGCTATGCACTACCTTGCGCTGCTGCTCGGCAAGGGCTGCATGGCAATTGATCCTCGATGCACATTGTGGCCATGCACGATCTGCAAATAAGAGGAAAACCCTCCTCGTCCAGCCAATGTCCTTCCGCGCGCTTGTAATAAGGTTCGCCGACCGTGCTCTCCTCTTCCTTCGCTTCGTATTCATGCCTGACGCACCTAATTTCTTAGGAATACATATTGGCGAACGTGACGAACCGGTGCAATTCAGTCACGAAAAAAATTGATCCAACCCTCCGTCGCTCGGTCGCTTGGCTGTTATTGAGCCCCTACTGTGGAGAGCGGTAATCGAGGGTGTTGCATTAGTTCACTTATCGATAATCGCCAGAAACCAGGCCAGACCAGTGATAAATGACGCGATGCAATGATGTGTGACGGAGATAAAGGTCGTACTATGTAAGCAGTAATACGTGAGCTCCCTTTACGTAGGGTGTTTTACTGGCCCAATGTCGAGATTTACGTTGCTCGTATAAGAACGCCTGGTACTTGATCCGCACGTTCAACCTGCACCGACCTATTGTGACAAATTGAGTTTGGTATTCGTGACACAATAGGAAGCTCACTAGCTCTTGACGTAGCAATCAAGATGCTGCGAGAAATGAAAGACGAAGTTGCATCCATCGAGACAATCCTGCCTGCTTCCTCAGCTGTGGCTAGAAAAGCCGCGGTAGATACTCGGCGAGTAAGGAAGTGGCATTCATTAAATTTGCCAGGAAATAATTGGCGCACCTAGCGGGCGGAACGCGAACTAGTCTAGCGGCGGCTTGTGGCAGCTTATTTAACGGGACATTCCCTCGCAAATAATTCGGAAGTTTGTGACACTTTTAGCTTGTCGTAGACGAAGCATAATATACACAACAGGTATGCGGCAGCCGGTGCGAGGGAACTTGCGAAGTTTCCAGCAAATATTGTCGATTAACTCCTTGGAAGCCCGAGCAGTAGCAGGCTTGAGCTTCCAATGGCCTCATAAGGTAGTGAGTGGGGTGGGGGGCTTTTGCTCTTTCTCGAGAGAAAGCAAGGAGCAAATGGCAGCCCCCTGCCAATATCTCACTGGCCGGAATAATACGAGCTTGGAGGACACAGCTGGATACGCGCGCACTCTCTAATTATTGTTCTTTCCATTCAGCAAGGACCCCAAGCCCAATTATAAATCGCGCCCGGCAGTTACTTTGCGCGTCGGTGCGCCTGCCTGGCCGCCCGGTTGCTTGCTTCACGCGAAAACTCGAGGACGATTGAATTACCACGTGACTAGGTGGGAGCCGGGGGGACGCTCGAGTTCGAGAACGGAATTTAAAGAGGACCTCGAGGAAAGCAGCGCGTCGCTCGATGGAAGTCAGCACACGGTTCTCCGCTCTCGGCTCGACTCTCGCGGCTTATCGATCGCGGTAGACTAACCGCGTTATTAAGCGGTCTCACGCGAATTCCACGAGCGGCCGCCGCGAGCGCGAGAGGGCAGAATTAGCAGGGGACCTTTTTCAAGTCGGCCCGTCTCCCGCGGCCGGGGGCCTGAAACAATAATTCCCGTCACCATCCAAATGACACTGAGAAACGAGTATACCGACGTCATACTGGCGCTCACTCCTCTCTTTATATCCCTTTCTCTCCGCGGCGCAGCTTGTGTACCCCATTATCACGAATGACGATGCAGACGGGCGTCATTTTATCTCTCGACCCGCCGCCACTAGTACTCGTCGCGCTCTCTGCGACTCCATCCAGGGAGAGAGAGAGAGAGGGGGAGAGGAAGAGAACGCGAACGGCTTGTGTGTGCAGAGAAGCGGACGAGAAAAAAGGAAGGCTTGCCCGCCGCACCGGGGCAAAAGTTTATTTGGCCCTCGAGTGACAAGAAAATCCCCGGCGAGGCTTTTATTAGTGGGTGGAAAGGCGCGGATTTGCGATGAGGAAAAATGCCAATCCATCCGGGGCCGGCTTAACCTGGCCCGACGCGCAGGGTGTTGGGGGGTGGCGCAGCGTCGGTGATCTCGTGTTACGGACACCGGGACGTCCAATTAATTGATTTATTTCGTGCGCCGGACTCTTCCTACTAATCTGCGACGCGATCTTGATCTCTCCTTCCTCGTGCCATCGGTCACGTTGACTTTCGCGTTAGCAAGCTCAGAAAGGGGTCGGGCGCGTGCTTGGACTCGGCGAGGATTTTTCGTCAGCAGATATACCGGCGCCTCAGGGCCTCGGGGCGCACGCCTAACTTCTAATTGGTGTTATAGCTTGGCCGCTTTATTTGCCGTGATACGCGTATTCTATGGCGGGGCCGTTTGTATACGGAATTATTCGGGGATTGCCTTTTCAGGATTGCGCAAGCCTTTGGCATTCCGTTTCGAGTTTCGATTAAGTGCTCGGGCAAAGCTGCCGCAACGTCGGCGCATTTGAAACACGCGCACTCTGAACTCGTGAACCGAGAAGTGACCACATCGAGGGGTGTCCACGCGTACACACACGCGCGCAATTATGTATACCGACGTATATGTGTCTACGCAGCCTAGGTATTTATCGGGGTTCGATCAGCATTCCAGGCAGTGCATGGACGCGGCTCCGGCGATGCATTGTACCATCGGAATCAGTTGCGCTTTCCCAATCGTTTTACCGGAAGCGGGAGTTTACACGGAGCCGGCAAAGGCGATCAGTGAGGCAGATCGATAAAACGATCAATCACACTGAGAATCTACTTCAAATTTAAAACGTTTGATTTTGTCATTTCGTCTTTGACGTCCTCACGGCCAGTTGCTAGCTCGGGCGAAACCGGTGTACTCCGCATTATTCATCAGCGCAGACAAGATGTCAGGCTTGCAAAGCGCGAAACTTCGGCCTGATGACGCCTCCAGCACGCCAATCGAGGGCGCAAGTTACCGCAAATCGCAGAGTGCGTTCTCGAGCTGCTTTTTCCCAAGTGTACGAGGACGCCCGGCAGCGGACGTTATTTAAGTTCCCGTCACCGGTATGACTTGGAACTCGGGAGAATTTTCTCGGGAAATGCGAAAAACAGCCGGGCCTTCCACTTGCAGTCGCCTGCTCTCTTCTCTCCCTCTATATTACGTCAACTTCTCCCGCTGAACGAGGACTTTTCCACCGGCGCATCCTCGAAAGTCTGCGTCTACTTTCAGTGCCCCGTCAGCCCCCTCGCACCCTCCCTCTACCGCTCTCTTAGCGCGGGATAACCTAGTTTCACATTAAGTCGCATATACGTAATTTGCGTCACCGCCGGCGAAATGATAAAGGTTGGGTGGGTACCACCATCTCGCGTCCGCGCAAAAGCTTTCGGCGGACTAATGAGACTCTCGGCGATAGTGGCGCACTCAAACAAAAACTCTGATTGATGTAACCGCGTTGCAATTCTGCTTTCGAAGTTATGGATGCGTTCCCGACCGGCGCTCGTGCGCTTGAGACACTTGCCTCCCGGAGACCTGTATAAGTAAATGCGGAGATACTGCGAGAGCGATGTGTGTCACCTCATTTCCCGGGCGCACTACATACTCAAGTTATTCACCGGCGACTATAGGCGGCCTCTTCCTAATGAGCTCAATTTTCAAAGACATTTCCAATGGGTACGCGCAGACCCATCGAGAATGACGCGTGCACGCTTCAGAGGTCCCTGCAGCCTAGATACCAGGGGATCGACTAATACGATTTCACCTCTACAATTTCATCGGAATAATAACCGCACGGCCAATGCGGTCTTGTTCGAGGGTGTCGGACGTAGGCCGGAGGAATGCGCACTGGGAAGACATAGCTCGGAAAGTCCTGGTATGGAGATAAGTAGGATGCCATATTGATTGCGACTGACTCTGCCGCGGTTGTCGGGAGTTTGAAAGTGAGGAACCAACCGCCGGGTGGAAAGACGAAGAGAAGGCCATAGGGAGAAAGCCGGTGAGAACGAATGGATGCACCGTCAGAATGGCGAGACAGAGAGGCGAGGTGGTGAGGAAGAGAGAGAGGGAGAGTGAGTTGGTGGCTGGGGGTGGGGGGTGAAGCAAGGAGGATGGAAAGGAAAGCAGGGTGGATGAGGAAAGGCGCAAGAGGGATGGAAAGCCGGCGAGAGAGGTCGGGAGCGGAGGGAATCCAGAGGAGAGCGGCACTGAGCACGGCGAGAATTACCGGATCGATATTAAGTTGCGATAGTTCCCGTTTCGACTGCACACCGCGCACGCGTTTGCGCCCTTACGAGCCACCCTCCGATTGTGTCTACCTGCCTGCACTTGCACCTGGCGACGACCTGACCCCGCGACCTGTGACCCCTAGACCCGTCAGATTATATCAGCCGATCGGTCAAATCCACCCTCGCCCACCCTTCACTTACCAGCGACACATTCCTCCCTGTTACTGCCTCGGCTCTACGCCCCGCGCGCACCGAGCCCTGGATTAGTTTCAATCAGGTCGCCTGAGCCACGTACTTACAGATAGTCTCCCCGCCATGCGACGGAGATATACTTTCGCCTGAAATAAATCTCGGATTTTAAAGTGAAGATTTCGCGTTGTATCTCCCGAGATATAGGCGACACTGGCGAATTCAGGGAATTCTTGGCGAGCAGCTGACTCTCACACTCAACCGAAAGGTTTACCCGTCGCGGGTTTCAATGTGGACTATCTCTCATCGGTCAACTGGATTATTGAAAACGATGTGTGAAGGATCCACCGGTTTGTAAGAGGCTATCGCAATAACGCATTAAGAATCGCAAGTGAAACGCTTCATAAGTAATATCGCTGCGGCCGCGCGAGTTTACCCTCTTCAGGCTCGTGACAGCAATATAATGGGTTCTCTGATTGCCTCTATCACACCCAGTTGCGCCACTTTCAGCCTTATCCGCCCACGTACCTTTCGCGGAAAGCACTACAGTGTATATATACTGTATCGATATAAAGCGTAGACGATGTGCTGTCATGAGAAATCGATGTAGTGCGTGGAGGAGATCGGGGCCTTATAATAACCCGGAACGAACTTGTTCCTTTCCGGAGTATCGACTGCTCCTGATGGTCCCTTCATTTGTAGCTGTCGAAGCCGAAACTCCCGAATAAAGCTTCGTTAAATGGATTTTGGTACTCGTAGAGTTCAACCTCGCCCTGCATCACTTCTAATTACACTCCGATCTTATCTCTCTCGGGCGCGCGCGCGCGCAGCTTTGCAGCTCTCGCAGCGGCTACACCTTTGAAGCGTGTGCTTGTGTCTGTGTGTGAAAGAGGCTGGGAGGGTTTGATTGCAAGAATGCGCGATAACGAAACAGCATTGACAGCCGAGTAATACGTATGTAGGCAGAGATTCAGGTGTAACTGCGTGGGAAGTGTGGGGTCACGGGTTGGCCCGCGCGATATCTTGCGAGCCCCCTCGCTCCGAAATGCTGGAGCTCGGCTCGCCATGGAGATTTTCAACCGGTGTAATAGAGATTTAATGGACGATGGGTAGGAGATTGTGAACGGAGGTACCGTGGCAGCAGTCGGAGTGAACGCGAGGTTTCACGGGGCGGACCCCGCGCATAACGGGGCATGGCTCTATGTAGGTATATCTGAGATTGCCATCTGCGCGCATGAGACGTGTGGCTCGAATGAAAATCCAGGAGAGCCCGAGAGCGGCCACTCCGCTATTTCAGGTACCATCCGTCGTACTTTCACGCTCAAAGGGTTCAGCAATCGGGGCGGCGCGCGGTGCGAGCCGTGATATACGAGCTGCGATACACGACTGTTGTTTAAAACGAGAGTGTCGACTAAACTCGGCTGGCCGGCTATTACGCTCGGCCTCCCATTAGAAAATCTGTCTGACATGTATATCACGCTCGATAAACCGTTGTCCCAGCCCTTGCCTAATGAAGCATTCGCTTCCTATCAAACTGCGATTGCATATCGAACGAGACCCGTTACACATGAGACCTCGTCGCTCTCGCTCTCTCGGCCGACAATCCAATCTAAAGAAACGAATAAACACACAAGCATAGACGTGCGGATGAGGACCGCTTCGAATAATAGGCTCGTGTTAACACATGTATGAGCTACTCCAACTGTTGCACCATCCATCGAATCGAACCTGACACGACGGTAAACGCCATTAGAATCCAAAACACGACTATCGAGTGACACACCGACAATCCCAGTCTCACGCTCCCACTCCCGATGTCATCTTTCAGCGCCCTTGTCAGCCACAATTAGCGATGACTGCTGCCTTCAGCCAGCTTCACTAATACCCCTGCCGCTCGATTTTTTGCCGATTCTTAAGCGCCTCCTTCTCACCGGGAGCAAAGAAATAAATTCGTAATGCTACACCAGAGCGCCATTCTCGTTCTGGCGCACAGAGAGCTGGAGAGACTGTCGAGAGACTGCCGGTCTCTCAGTAGGGTGGATCCTACAGATGCGAGTTATCAAAGATCCCGGTTGCCAGTTCTGGAATCGACGAGGGGCACGAGGTAGACTAGTCGCCGCGGTGTACGCGGAAAGAGGCTCGTCGCGGAAAAAAGAAGGTGGGAAAAAAGGCGAGGAGCGAAGAAGCTATGGCAAGGGGTCAGTGCTTCCTGGAGGGCTGCTTCCACCTCGTCATCGCTTCCTGTGTTTACACTGCACCGTCTTGACGTCTCGTTGGTCCTCAAACGTGGACGGCGCGGCGCTGACAAGTTGTCAGTGCTCCTCTTCTCAGTGTTTTCCGATGGGCGACACATGGTAGCCGTACATCGCGCGTAGACTAAACTTATGCTCGAGTAACGTGTCTCCGCTCCCCGGATCTCCGCTCTTCTCTCTTTTTGCCCGGCCCTCTCATCTGTTTGTTGCTGGCTTGGTTACTCTCAGTAGCCACTACTGCTCGCGTTTGCTGATACATTCAGCGTCCTCGCTCCGGGAACTCATTCCCTCCGTTATTTGGGAAAAGTCTCTGCACTCTTTCACGCAGCACCGATTCACGGGAACGGATGCGCACTCTTTGCCAGCCGCTTGAAATGGATGTTGAAATTATAACGTCGTGTCTTCGTTAAAGCGCACACGAGTGCCTCGCTCTACCAGGAAAACTCATCGTGGAGACCAGCTTTAAAATCCGCTTTTCAGAGCAGGCACACACGTAGATTCCTCGCAATCATAAGCTTAGCATATTTTTCGACAATAATGTTTCGGATCTCCTCCCAGTCGTATAATAGACTTTACCTCAAGTTCGAGTGTAATGCGAGAGCAAAAGCCGCTCCTACGCCGGGAGAGTGTACCGAGCTATTTTCCCCGGTACTCATAAAAACGAGTTAGTTTCTTGAAAAATTAAAACTCCGCTATCGGCGAAAGCATTTGCGAATACTTTAAAGTACCGGCTCGACTCTGCCAATGAAGCTGTGGCGGGCAGGGAGCGCCAAGGCAGCGGGGAAGGGAAAAAATTTTAATTGAGTAACTTTGCGAAGCGGCCTCAGCCAGAAACTGGTACGAGATCGTCCGCGAGTTTCGAGATGGGTGTATCAGCCGGGCAGGAAATTACGGAATTATGGAGAGGCTCAGAATCTGTGCTATTTATGTGAAATCGCGAAATGATGAAACTCTTGATAGAAGTGCCGGGCGCGGATCAAGTTGCAAATGCATCCCCGCTATTTCCCAGAGTAGCCAGCACGATTACAATGAAATCATGAATGAAGAGGCCTTCAGGATAATCGCTTAGACCCGTCGGTGACCGGGTTCAGCTTACCGACTAGTAATGGCAAGGGCAACCTATTGCCGTGGGTTTGTAGCCACCTACACATATGCGAGTAGAGAGGAGTGCGCGAGGTTGCAGAAATAGAGGAGTCGTCGTCCCGCAGGCTGACTTGAGCCAAGCTAATTGGGGTAATTTTCACGGGGCCAATGTAAGCACCGCGCATCGTTACCGTCTCGGCTGGTAAAGGGCCTCGGCGTATTACGAGATTGGCAGTACAATAGCACGAGCGCGTGTGGCCAGGGATTCACATTGTGCTATTTTGCCGCGAACCCAATTGTCAGGCTGCTCCATCTGCGCACGTCTTCCCAGTGACAAAGCACCGAGGCATTCATGCGTGCGCAGGGATTCACTCTCCCTGTTTCGAGATCGTTTCAACACCTTCCGGCAGGATAGTAGCTAGTCTATGTACTATGTATCTGTGTCGTGACGCCGGCCAGTCTCGCTTCGAGCCGTAAGTGTCTAGGATAACGTATCCCTTAATTAATTTGCGGCCAGCTAAGGACTGCCTACTGCCGCCGGGATTCCATGTCAACGACGGATTGTTACAATCTCAACGGTCCTCTGTAATTCCATTTCGTGAGCTCTTGTTTATGGATAAGGCAAATCGGATTAAATCCAATTGGACGCCGGCGTCGAGCATCCTGATTTCTCGCTATCTTTCTATCAGAGATATCTGTTACTGTTACATATTCCCAAATTGACATCGGATTAAATGTAGTACCTTCGGGGGCGAAGGTACTATAATGTGTTTGTCGGTCAAGCATGTACCATCGCAGTGGTAGGTAAATATACGTGTCCTAGAGCTGGCCGCACATTTCTCTTCCTCGAGGATCCATTCCTCTCGAACGGCTTGTGGTTTCTAAGGCTGCTCGGGCTTGCCCGGGGAATTAGGCTTGCTGCACATAGATCACTGAGTACGCCAGCTCGAATATCTGTTAATTAATACAGACGGGCTGCACGATGCACAGATAAATCCATTCAAGGCCCGACGGCGTTTCATCGCACGTGATACTGATCGATAAACTTGGATGGTGACCCAATGCGTGTATCTTCCATTCAATCAGCTCTGATCATCCTATGCGCGTACAGATATTTAAGGTATTGTGCGTACGCTGTCATTGAAATACAATCATTCTTCGTTCCGGCGCGCCCTTCGTGTCGACCGGTGTTCCAAACTGCATACATATACAACATATAAGCACGCATATAGTTATATACACCAAGCGACTGCCTACAGTCGTAACTCGACGTTCGATCAGATGCGTGAACGTTGACCGGAGAGAATTACATTTTCCAATAATATCCGAAACACCGGGCGAGAACACGCGCTACGTCTCGCCGGCATGTTTTATGATTCCACGGAGGGATTTCAAGTCCGCGCGAGCGAGATAGAACCTTCCGCCGTTTCCGGGCAGAAATCAATTTCGCGCACAATACACACAATGCATAATGCAAGCGCGGTTTATGCCGGCCGCGTTACAGCCAGTGCGAGGAACACACACTTGTGCCCCGGCGTTTGAATTAAATATAATAAATACGAGCGAGGGGTGGCTGGCGCGTCGCTTCCCTTTCGAGCTGGTGGGAGAAGGCCCCTTTAGAAAAGTGGCCGAGAGCCGCGCCGCTGCTACCCCCTTCATTAATTACACGCACGAGGGGGGCCAATATGGCAGGAATCTTGGCTACTTCCAAGTGTGATGTGTTCAGAGTAGACCACGCATCTGTCAAAGCTTCTGCCCGGGGTGGAATGATCGATCTTCCCGAAGTCAGTGTCCGCACTTGTCGCCGGCTTCCCACTGGTTCATTGACGAAGAGACCGTCGCCGTCCGGACTGCACTTTCTAACGGCATTGATCAGTCCAGACGGTGCAAGTGGGCTGTGCGCCGGCTGCAAGTATGTACTTACATAGCTGTGCTCTTCGCAGCATTCTTTGAAAGGTGAGCAAGTTCGCGCAAGGCTATAGAACCACATCCCCTCTTTTCCGAGTGGCGAACGATCGGGGGGTGCATTGTGGACTGGCAGGATTTACCGTGCGCTGTTCACACGATTCAATACTCATGTGAGCATAGCGGCTCGGGCGGTTTATCGAATCTTAGCGGATGTGTAAGTGAATCACTGATAATACGGTGAGGTCACAGGATGTACTCGAGAGTGGGACCCCTCGCTCTGTCCCAGGTGGAAAGAGAGCGCGGCGTCCACGCCAATGGGCATTATACGGGACCTGATAGTCAGGGCAGCGGCGTGTTGCAGTGATTAATGCTAACTGCGCGAGCTATCCCTCCTCCGGACTATTGCCGTCCACCCTCTCGCTCGCCGGTAACAGATGTACCCCCTATTAATCAATCCGATCCTCCGTTCCTGGCGTACGCCGGTATCGTCGCCGGCAGTTCTACTCTCTCTCATATCATCGCTCAACCCTTCTCGTTCGTCGCGTGACGTGACGAGGCCTACGCTACCTTGCCCACGTGACTACTGACTACGGAACTTCAGCTTTCATATGCTCCCCGGCGATGCCCTTCGGCCAGAAGTCCTTCTACTCGCGGTAATTCAGGTCACGGCCTGCTCCGATCGATCTCAATTCAACCTATAGCTAAACCAACTGACATAGCGAAGAGCCTGAATGAAGGTACTGATACTTGGGCATTTAATCATCTCAGTGTTCATTGACCTCGAGCAATATGATCGTTCTCTTGCAGGATTACTATATTTAAAAATTGGAAGATAAAATAAAACCGAGTGAGCGCCGCCTTCGCCCCCCCTCGCATGTTTCTTCTTCTCTGTCCTTGCGCCTCAACTCTTTTTGTTGGCAGTGTTTCGAGGATCGTAGCGCGGGGCGGCCATTTCCATTAGACTAATTAATAAAAAAGTCTGTAAGCCGCGACTCGATGGCCGAGCGTTGGAATTGGAAGAAGTCGGGACACACCCGAGTAATTTTATGCTTTTCAAGGCGCGGCCGGTGCATTTATATCATCCCTGTTCTCATTAAGCCGAGAGAGACTCGACAAAGGAAGAGTGTGGGGGAGGGAAAGAGAGGCTGCGGCTGAATTATTGGCTCGGCCGCCAGTCGTCTTCGTCTTCTGGAGGGTGCAACATAAAGCGTCAACAATGCATGACCCTTATTCGATTCACGCCTTCGCCCCGGCGATAATAAATGTCCGCGATTAATTGAATAATGGAAAGGGCGTAATGAGCCGGCACGGAGGGTGGCTGGGCCGCGTGCGATCTGCTTTTCGGTTTAGGGCAGCCCCGAGAGCCGCCGCATCGCTTCAAGGAAGAGAGCGTGCCAGAGTATAGTATGTATACATACAAGGTCGGTCCCCTAGCGGCCGTCCTTCAAGCAGCCGCAATATTTTTCGCGTCCATTAAGCTCGACCTCGCCGGCGAGGTGGTAGTTTTTAAACGGGGGGTCGACAAAAAAGTGCTTCAGTCCCGCCACTGCGGCTCCGCCCTCCTTATTCCCCGCGTTCTATTTCGTTTCTCGGAAGACGCGTACTCTTCCGCGGCCGGACGGGCGCGTCTTATTTCAAGCATCGTTAGTCGAGATAAATTCGTTGTGGATTATTAAGTATCAGAGAAATACGAAATTTCGTTAGCGAAATTACGACACGGCCACTCTGTCGCTGTGTCATGTGCGGCATATGTATACATATGTCGCGTTTCCTGCACTCAGTAGCTGAGGTTGAACCAAGTATTTCAGAATCCACACGGCCCGTTGGTTGGAAGAGGCTTTAATTAAGAATCAAAAATGCGAGAGGCAGAGGAAAGAATCGGCGAGAGCCCTCGACAAATTATTACTCGCAGTCCTGTGATAAGAAGCACTCGGTCGGTAGGCGCGGGAGTCAACTTGGGAACGGTAATCACGTCACATTCTCGCGGTGCGTCAGCGCGGAGATAATTAATTGGAAATTAGCGGACGGACGGGGAGGCTCGCTCGCCCGGCCTCGGCTTAATCTGATATAAACCACTCGGCGAAATCTCGCGAGGGTGCCTTTTTCCCCTGGCGTGTCAGCACACGCTCGGCGATCCGATCCACGGGCACGGGACTCCTCTCGTCTCTCGCGGGAGTACCCAGCGCGAGAGATGAGGACTCAGGACGGTAGGCGGAGGCTGAAAAGTTTTGAGATTCCGGGCGTGAAGCCTCGAGGCTCGAGAGCGAGAGGCGGATGCAGAGCCGGTAGATGAAGAGGGTGGTTTTACGCGCAGGGTAGGAATTGATTACGCAGCGGCATGGTTCGCGATAAATGGTAGTTAGCGGGCACCCATGCCGACGCCGCCACCGCCGCCACCGCCGCCGCGCTGCTCCAAGTAGATAGCGGAAACCCGGCGATGCCGGGGCATAGGGCGTAGATACCGGTCTGCGGGAATTCTTTACAACTGTTTGCCGCTCCTGGTTGCGCCTTGCATCCCTGCCGAGGAGATAGAACACGCAGAACCCACCCCTCGCGTTACGGGGCTTCATTCCCCTCTTCTTTTCGGCGAGAGCCTCCCGACCCGGCATCCTCCTTTCGGCCCGGCCGACGTAACTCTCAGCCGCCACAGGCTTCCCCTTTTGCTTTTCGCCTACGAGATTGTTACTTGGTGGCGTCGCGTCGACACTGAGTTCGATTAGGCCGCTGGGTGTATGCGCCTATCACCGCCAATCTCTTCCTGCCTCCTGACAAGGGTCCTCGCCAGGAAATTTAAGGCAGCCACTTCCGAAGTCTTGGCGATGCCTCCTCCCTCTCGAGTACCCTTCGATACCTACTACTAATACGAGATTATGTTACGCTACCGCGGGTAGACCGCGATTGGCTCTTGACAAGGATCTACGCGTAAGGATGCTTGCACGCGGTTATAGAAAGGAGCACGTACCCTGGGAGGCGTAGGTGGCATCCTAGCAAAGATCCGAGGATAACGCTGTTGAGGGTTGAACAGCGCGGTTTCAAAGCACATGTCCGAAGAGTCGTTGATTAGTAGTCGCACGGAAGAAGTTAAAGTAAAGATGAGAGTAGGGTTGGTCGCGAGGTGGATTCCCGGGTAATGGCTCTAATCCCGGCGTAATTGCTCCCGTAATTGCACAAATTCAATTTGTATGATGCCCCCACGCCGCGCCGCGCCGTAGCCCATATATCTCCCGGTGGCGATTACCGAGCTACCTGTTCGCGTGGTCCTCGGTAGATTTCCAAATCATAGGTTCGCCTGGGCTAGCAGGCTTAATGGAAAAGAGGGAAAGAGAAGCGTGTGGCCGCGCGCTGGCAGATGGATGGAGGCATCCGGCGAAAGAGAGCGCGAGACTGTGCAGTAAAGTAGAGGAAGGAAAGGGAGAATAGGGCCGGGGGGAACCCTCGCTGGTAGAAAATGGTCGACGAGAGGGAAGAGAGTGAGAGAGCGGGGGCCATTAATGGGCACGGAGAATGCGGTTTCAATTATTGTTGGCGGGAGTCCGAGTAGCCGTTTCCATTCACGATACCAGTTCCACCCGCTCTCCTCTATGCTTCTGTAGTTCATTGCGCGTGGAGAGCGCTACGTCCGATTGCATAAGCTCCAATTTCCAATCGAGCTTTTTCGTCTGCTCGTTTTCAATTCCCTGCGAGTCCCCGGCGGCAACGCCGGAAAAATGGAATTCCCACGGAAATACAAGCGAGAACCTTTCCGAAAGCATCGCTCGAATTGATCCTTAAAATTCTATTAAAACGGCCCGATCCCCCTCTCCCTCTCTCGCTCTTTCCCTCTCTCCATCTGGCATGCTGCCGTCAGAATAATTCCGAGTCCAGCGATTTGTTGGACGCGGGTCGACGCGGTTTGAACCGGCAACAATCCCCCGGCGCTGTCTGCTCCTCCTCGCTCCAGACGCACAAAGGGAACTGGGGAACAATGAGGGGGAGGCAAGGTGATGCGGCAGCGGGTCGAAAAACAAGGGACGAGATTTTCGGCTGGTGGCACACGCCGTTACTGTCATTCGTCGACCTTGGCCGCGCTCCAGAAACCATGTGTCCCGGCGAAAACTATCCAAGGCCAACACAGTTTCCGGCGCTTAGCCCGGCGCGCGCGGCAGCCGGCGCGCCGAAACAAAATAATTGGCGGCTGGGAAAAATTGCTGGAGAGTCTGGTGTGGGTAAGTAGGGCCGATTTATTAGAGGACCAATTCGACGGCTATTTCTCAGACGGGTAATCGTGCGTCGAAGCGCGACTGCCGCCCTTCGTCGCTAGTCTTTCCAACGAGTTCATCGGAACTTTGCGTCACGATAAACTGACTGTCGGACTCTCTCTCTCTCTCATTCATAATCCCTTGGAAATGTTCAGTCAGGCTTGGGATTTCGATTGACTCGGAGCACGTAAACACTCGGAATGAATTCGTCGCAAGAATAAAGTCTGTTAAAGCGGCGAGTGGTAATTAAAATTGGTTGTCGGCGTCTAAGCTTGAGGTGTATATCCACGATTACGGACGAAGGGGGCGTGCATCTGCTGGCGAATGATAGATCGCCGCTCATAATACACTGCCACGACGGCGTAATCTACAATATAAATCCAACAATTAATGGCGGCGATTAGTTCGCCGAGATTCAGGCACGCCCGCACGTCCTGCCGCAAAAAGCCTGTTTAGTCCCACGCAATTTCCGGAAACAAAGGCCGGCTTACACACGTCACGATTGTTTCTCCGTTTCCTCTCATCTATTCCTTGCTACGCGGATCGAAACCAACTGGCTCCATTGTTATTCGAGAGAATCCATCGCGAAAAACGTGGCGCCGCGTTTCGAGCCCGATCGAGCACTAACACCGATTAATAACAATTTATTTGTCCAGCGGGATTAATTCGCTTTATAATTAAAAGGCAAGCTTTGCCTAATGGAATTGGATTGATGGCGGTTCGCGATTTGTGCCGGATATTACGGGGCTTTCATAAATATCGACAGTGCCATTGTGGTCTCATGCACGGGGAATTTAAAACAGCGAACGAGCGCGCGCGGGCGCGCGCTCGGCGCGCTTTTGTCAATATTTTATCATACCTCCGCGGACCCGCAGCCGGGACCCTGGGAGGGTGAAAAAGCGTTTGTCAGCCCGTAAATTCAATAATAAATAGAGGCTTTGATAATCAATTCTATAAATGCTTAACATCCACCCGATGCCGAGTAATAGCGCCACTCCATTATTGCTCTAGCGAGTGTTTCAGCGGACATTTCAGTCACGTTCGCCGCTTGTAGGCTACTATTCGCAAATATAAATCTTCGCGCTTTAACTGGCGCGGCCGTTCTCTTTGGTGGTCGCACTCGGTGAAATTCGGGAGTGGTCCGGGACACCGGCACGCTCTGGCTTCGATCCAATATTATTGTCCGGCCGGTCGATCGTCAGCGCGCGTCTCTCACTCGAACGAGGGCTCCACCAATTCGGAAAGTATAAAGCTGAAGGCAGGGTGCCACTCTTCATGGATAAATGGGCATAGCGTTTGAGGAGGAAGCTTCGGAATATACCAGTTCTTTCTTCCTCGCACCAAAGGCTACTCTTTGCAATTACGTAATCGACCTTTGCCCCATTCCAATCCATTAAGTCAGGAAGGGGCGCGCAAATCCGAGGCGTCGTGTCGCGCGCTTGTTCTCCTCTTGACCGAGCATATGTCTGAACTGAATGAGCTCAACCCAGCCCTCCCCCCTCCTCCTTATCTATCTCTCTCGCTCTCTCCCCTGCTCGCTCGGTAAAAGTAGCCGGCGCATTGTCCCGGCCGGACGTATTGCCCGTAAACTTGATTAATAGCCGTGCACTTTCAGCCGGCTTGCCGGCACACTTTGGTTAAAGCTAGCCGCGGTAATCCACTGCACATGCACCGATTCCTCAAGCTCGAGCGGCGTGACCGAAAGTTAGCCGCGTTCGCTTTCCGTTAATTCGGAAACTCTACTTCGGAAGGCAAACGGCGAAGCGCGCGAAATATTCGGGGACCCTTGGCGTGTGTTTTAGCGAGAGGACGTAGCGAGAGCAAGTGCGGACTCTCTCTGTGTGCCCGGTGGGATGTTGATGTTGGGTACGGGGGTCGAGAGCCGGGGGCTTTAAGAGCGTCGATGTGCCCAGTCCGGTGACTAATGCCAGCCAGCCAGGCCGGGCATAATGTGCCTGGATAATTCAATGGGGAAACGTAGTATCGGAAACTCGTCATAGGTTCGGCGCTGCACATGTGCGCCCGGCAAGCGCACCGGCCAAATGGGAGGATAAAGACTCGGCCGCTTACGCATAATCCTCACGGATATAGGCACGTATGACCGATAGGACGACTAGAGCCAGAAGCGGATGACGATTCCGACGACCATCAATTACACATACGAGCTGGCGGGGCCCGCTCCCTCCAATCGCGTAAGTCATGGGGCTCCGGGTATAATCGATGCAATATTAATAAACCGCGATTAGCATGTGCGAAAAATGGATCGCACGCCGATCGCTCCTGTGATTAATGATTCCGGCCTAGCCGGGCTACCATTAATACGCACCCACAGGGCTTTCAGGATATGCCGAGCCATTGGATCGTAAAATTAATAAATGATTCCGATCGATGCGCAGGGTTACTCGCCGCTGATCACCAAGAGTGAGGAAGCGAGTGCGAGAGGGAGCGGGGAGACAGAGGAAGCGGCAGGTTCATGCGGTGCGCTTAATACGGGCCCTGCAAATTAACGTCGATTTGCGGATACCGCAGGTTTGCTTTCACTCTAATGGTCATTACACGGAGGATCCGCGGCCCACATGATTATCAGCATTCATTTAAGCCGACGTTTAGAATAGACTCCTTCGATTATTCCTCCTAGTGGTGCACGCGATCCAATCGTTGAGAGCGTTCGTTTTACCAGACTGGCGGCACAGGCAAGGAAAAAAAAGGGAGCCAGAGGCATTTATGCTGAAACGAGCACACTATTAAAACTATACCGGCCATCGTGCAAACACGCAAACAAGTCGCGTGTTCCGATCACGGTAACGCATTGCGATGCTACTGCCGCCGCTGTCGCCAATGAACCCAGAGCCTAATAATCCAGTTCGGAGGCTTTTGAGCGACGAGTAAATTTGTTCACACCGAAATCGGCAGCTCAGTCGCAACAGTCTAATCCCGGGATTCATCCGCTATTAATAACTAGTGCTGGATTAGGTTAAGGTAGAATTTTCTGTCAACGCTCAGATGCCCCCCTTTACCCCGCAACCAACTACCTTAAGGGAAAAGTATGCGAGCTCAGTACTGACACTGCTTGTACCGGGAACAAGCAGGACTCGGCTCAGAGATCTTGTCCAGTTGGATCGCGAAGCATCTCGGGCGACGGGTCCCCCAGGGATTGGTGTGGCGAGTGCGTGGGAGCGTCGGAAAATATCGAGCACGCACACGAGCGTGTGTCCTCTCGTCCCTTTCACAGAGTGCGTTAAGGAGGGATTACGAGGAGGGAAGAAAAAGAAGTGAGGTCGGGATGAAAGTGATGAGGGCGCGGTGGAAAGGGCGAAGAGGGAAGGGGGCTCCTGGCACGAGCAGCGGACCTGTAGCCGCTTCCCAGGACCCCTCATCCACGTTCCTCGCGCGATTTTTCTTTGCGCGGTCCTGAGCACGTCCGTAATGATCGGGACGGGCACCCACGGTGCATGCAGAATCGTCTTGACAGGTTGGAAATAAATTTCACGTTCGCTCCTTTTTGGTCCTGCCGCCGCGCCGCGCCGGCGACGAGGAAAGACGGCGTCGCGCGGCCTAAAGCTCTCGTGAACGTGATGCACACGTGCATTCACGCTCGGTACCACGTAGAGTTACTCGCACTCGATTTATACTTCGTGTTAGATCCCCCGCCGCCCCGTTGCTCGGCGCACCGTGCTAAAGCTGCCTTTACCACTTCCTTTTGTTCCTACGCCTCGGCTCCACTCAATATCTCCTGGGAGAAAGTTCAGCCTTTAAGATAAGTCTTCGCCTTGGTAATTAGAATACCGTAATTGCGCGCAGCCCCTATTTCTTTCGCCGCTCTGGACAGAGGGTGCACTTCCAATCGTGAAATCCTTCGTTTGCCGATCGAGAGCGCAAGTGCTGGGGAAATGCTCGGAAAGTCATCCCGGGATGAGAGTCGGGCTCGTTTATCATCGGCTTAAGCCATGGGCGGTTACAGTAAATTGCACTACGCATTACAACGTCATGCCAGCCGGTGTTGCAGCGTCTCCCTACTGGCCAATCAATGCCCCGGAAATTGAGCGTCTAACGGCCGCAGATCGCGTGCACGCTCCTTTTTCATGACGCGTGCCTCACTCCCTTTTACTCTATGCGCACCAGCGAGGTGTTCGCCCGTACAACGGTGTGGCTGACGTGTCGCCCACTTACACTTACGTTTCACGTCATTAGATTGAATGCATATTCCTATATTATAAGTAATAGGGTCGCCTTGAATGTGGTATCCTGCACTCCACTTGCATGCCTTACGTATATTGCGAGTCAACATTAAAAACCTGCTCCAACTGTCAATAATTGGAAAACCTGGTATAATATTCCGCATTTTTGCGAATATTAATGAAATACCGTATGTTTACGCGCGGTATCTCTTTCACAGCGAGCAAACCCATACGTCTTCGCGATTGGTTCCGTTCTCCAGGCTATATCGAGGTACTGACGAAGGCCCGCAGATGCGCGGTCGATCGGCAAACAAATGCCATCTCGTTACCGGCACGCTACTTCCGCGTAGGGTCAACAAACAAATTGCTGCCACTTCGTTTCGGAGTAATGCTCCCCCGCTCGGGACTCTCCTCCCAGCCGGTGGTGTCTTCCCGCGCTAGCCGGAGGCCAATTGGTAGACTCCTTCGCGACTAACTTGCGCGTATCCAGCCAGTAACCGCAAGCCCGAGGCAAAGCGTAAAAGAAGTATGGAGCAACGTCAAAGAGCAGCGCTCTGTTTGACATGACTCGATCCGCGTGTGTAGCGTACGCCAAGTGGCAGCTCCACGTTACGCCACCCGATAAACAACCTATCGGGCCTGCGGAGTTGTTTCATTTTCAGCCAAGTCATGTGTAAAATATCAAATAAAACGCGCGTGGAGTGTTTATTTAAGTGGGCATTTGCGGCGATTGGCGCGCTGGTGTGTGAGTTGCGACGTGGACCAGCAGCGAGAGCCGGGGGGTGTAGATTTTCGAAGCTAGGGGAGAAAACGTTAATATTGCGCTGCCCGCTTTCCAGCGAGTTGCCGGCTTCACAAAGTGAGCGAGTGTTGACACTAGCCGCTCATTCCACCCTCTGACTTCCACCGTGCCATCGCGCTCTCTCCCTCGCCCTATCTCTCTCTCTCTTCCACCAGCACCCTTTGGCAGTCCGCACCCCCATCGTCTGCCTTCCACCGGTGTCCTGGCCCCGTACTCGTCCGAGACCAACCTCCTGCCACCGACCACATCCGCCTTCGCCGCCGTCTGCACTTCTACACTACCATCGGCCCTCTCGCCTCCCACCAACCGATCATTTCTCCCTTTTCCCTCGGACTTTCTCTCTCCTTGCCACGGCCACCTCCGCCTCGCGCTCCTACCCCGCGACTTCCTCTTCTTCCTTTTCTGTTCCTGCTTCAGAGACTGCACGCACGCGTCCTGATAGCGGCCAATATCGGCCCCCGGCATCATTACTTTTTCGCTCTATTTTTTTTAAGGGCTGATTCAACCGCCGCACGAAAGCAACTAATAACGAGCAATCAATTCCAGCCGGCTGACCGAGCAAAATGTCGTCGGTACTGCGGTGGAAAACCCCAATTACACATACAAATTTGCCATTGAGAGATATATTCCGATAGGTTCTGCGATACAATTTTATTTAGCTTTATGCGCGGCGAGAAGCGCAAAAGTTACGAATAGAACGCGTGCAATGTTGCTTTCGGGGGAGAATTTGACGAAATGGTAAGCAAGTTGAGTTGGAAGATAAATCTTGGGTAGGTATTTACGTGGGCCGTAGAACCGAGTCGCGGCAACAGTACGCTCTCTCAGTGGCGGGGTCGGTGCCGTGGGGTCGGGCCGACACGGTCAAAGAAGACGAAATTAAATTAATATAATCCCCAGCGGCAGCAGCCGCGCATTCGAGGCTTTGCCACGGCAGCGGTGGCAGAGCCAACAAATTATAATGCCATAATTGAAAATGTTCTCTATTGCGTGCGGCCGCGGCCATGGCCACGGCACGGCAGAGCGCGGAGCTCTGGTGCCCGGCGTGGTACGAAAATTTCAATTTCCCGGTCCTCGTAAATCTGGCCCGGAGTAATTATTGTGTTCCGCCAACGCTTTCTTAGACCATTCATGCACCGGCCTGACGGGCCTAACCGCCGTACTCTAACGCAGAGCATTTTCTCGCTGCCAGTCGACTCTGCCACTCGAATCACATTTCTATCCTATAGGATCCCATAGGATCGTGATGGATAGTTTCCTCGCACTCTTCGCAGTTCCACTGCATACTACGCGCTTTTAAACGCCTACAGTCTCCGTCACTGGCGAACGCGACGCACCAGTGATAAAGCCGCCGCGCCGGTGCAACTAGGATAGATTCTGAACTCCTGGCACAAGATTTCCTTGCCTGTTGAGGTGTCGCCAGGCAAAGTATAACCGGGTGAGCACATGACGCTGCCAGTGGAGATTCATTCGTGCGTCCGGGCCATTCAAGGATTTTCTGTAGAATCCAGTGGTTCTTCAGTCGCTCTCCGACTGTCTCGGGGTGGTACTCGTTTGTTAAGCGCAGACAGCTTTCAGCCGCGCGACGCATTTAATTTCATAATGTGTTTTAACGACACCGCGTCGCCATTGAACCACCACGTATAACCACCGCACTGGCTCATCCTCCCTGCGCTTTTCTTGTCGTCAGTATGCATATACATATACAGATATAGGACGAGCTTGGATCAGAGTTGAAGCTTGCCGATGGAATATCCGCCGAGCGAAACAGCAGACTCGGAAAGAGAGTGCGCGTGGGAGCTAGTAAAGATATTATAGGACCAATAAGAAAAATGGGGAAATCACAGGTGAAGACGTAGAAGGGACGGCGAGGAAAGCGACGGCGATGGAGATAAGAAAGGAATTCGGTGACAGTGGAGGCGGGGGATCTTTCATTTCCTCTCAGTTGGCGCCTTTTCATCCCTCGTGCTCGATATGCCATAATACCCGGCTGCTAGATCAACAACCGGCGCCGGATGGAGCAGCCCGGTATTACGCCAATGAATTCTCTCTCCTTGCGAGGGTACAACTCTGTTCAAACTTTCCACCAACGTTTTCCTCTTCCCTCCCGTCCCACCGCTACTGCCGTTACCCCTCGCGCCGATTAAGCAAATTAAATTTCTCCGGGAAATGGCAGCGAAGAAATCACGGGAGGCCCTACCGTGCTACCCTCGACAACCACGTTCGTTCCTCTACCAGTGATTTTAACATCGTTAGCGTAGCTTCCATGCATTGTATTGCAGAGCAGACCACCGTTTCCAAGAGGACCGCCAAAACTGAAGGGGAAATGAGCGCGAAATGTACTGCATAATTGTAAAGAAAAGTTTGTTCTTGTACGTAATTTACCTGTCTAGCATACATATGAATTCGATAATTTATGTCGTCGTATGTGAAGGCAGTTGTAGATACAGGCGAGTAATAACTCTGCATTATTTCGTAAATTTGATGAAACCAGGCATAAATCTGTGACACGTCCTCGTATGGAGCGTGCGAACGACTCGAGTTCTTTTTCAAAGATTACCGAACCATCTAAAATACGGCTGGTGCTCCGGTGTACCCAGGGCCCAGGTCAGCGTTCGCGCTTGCGGACTCGGCACGAATTGATTTATCGATCGTTTACGCGGGACGGCGTCGGCGTTTACCGCAAACATTCGTGCACAAATGCGCGAATGTGGGTCGGGGTACCGTCAACTTGTAGGTTCAACGCACCTATCGCCACTATAACCCATTGTTTCCGCCCTTAATCCCAATCGGATGCCTGGCCAGGTGAAATCCGGCTGAGGCCACGGCTCACTCGGCAACCCTGCTAACTCTTCACTCGGTAGAATCCCCGATGCGAATTTATCGGAGACGTATTTGCGCCGTTTTATTGGTGCGCCGCAGCGGCTCCGAGAAACGCATACACTGCTCTAACGGCCGCGGCCGACTGTTGTGCAGTTCGGAGAAAGAAACGATTACGTTCGCTCCGTTCACGCATGAGAATAAAATTTATTCTAGTGTCCGGGCAGATATAGTGGACGGTGACGGGAGGGAGACACGTCCGTCCTGGCTATGTCGATGGTTTGCGCCTGAAACGCGGCGAGAGCGAGCGAAGGAGCGAGGGAGTGAGGGAGATATGGGGAGAGAGGAAAGGGTGCACGTACTGGCAGAAAGGCGTGGCGACAAATTCAATTTTGCGGAGTTAGCCAGTGGTACATGCAAATTGGCACGAAATGAACTCTGTTAGATTGTATTAGACGTCCAGGTGGAATTTCTATGGGAAAACAGAACAACGGCGTTGGCGGGAGACGGGATAATTGAGGACTGAGACATGGAGATCTGCTAATGAGAGGGCTTGTGTGGCCGAGTGGCGGTATCGCGGTACGCCTTTCTCCTCGTTTCTTCCCGTCTCGTCCTTTTTGCCCGCGAGCGATTCCTCCTTTTTCCGCGCTTCCCACCGCAACGAGGACAGCTTTCTGCCCGGTCGAACGCGGCCGCCTGCTACCTACGACAGAGGATGGTCTCCTCGGCGTGCATTTAAATTTCATGGGAATCCTTCCAGCGACATTCGCTCGTCGCAAATCCACCGTCTCCCTTGATCTTCTTGTGCGCGCGTCCCTCTCTCTGTGTCCCACTGTTCCTGCTCCGCTCTCTCTCTCTCCTCTCTCTCCTCTCTTGCTGCGAGCTCGTCTTCTCCCTTTTGAGCCGGAGCCTCGGCTGCCGAGAATGAGTAAGTAGCCTTGCGCCGAAGAAATTACGAGCATCCTTCATCCCGGCTGCCTGACGCTCCTGTACAACGTTCGCGCCAAGGATTATCAATTGAAATCCACCTTAAGCACCGCACCAGTTACAGGTTGTTAAGAAAGTTCGCCGCCATAAATTTTCGGCAGCCGTTTCCCCGTTTCCTTATGCCCGGCCATTCGTCAGACCGCAGAACTGGCTCAAATAACGATTTAATTAACGTTTTCTTTCATCGCCGCGCGCCGCATCGCGCGCCTAGATCATTAATACACCGCTTTGTGCGCTTCCATCCGCGCCGACGCTTGAGCTCCAGGCGTCATGTACTCCCAACCCCCTTACCCTCGTGAAACATTATCACCATGAATTAAATCATTACGCCCCTCTCGAAATTCGTACATGAAGGATTCCCCTAAGAAATTAGCCCGGTTCGGCGCGCTCGCTGCGCAGAAATGTCCAGGCATCTTTTTGCAAGGTCCGTGAGACGCGAACGGGAGACGCCTTCGCATTCCGGATTGGCCACGTCGATGGCGCATTAGTCTCGTGGCTAATTAAAACAGGTAATGCCGGCTACGTCCACGCACACCAGTAATCGCGCTGGCGCGTCCACTTGCAAGTCCTGGTGCTCCGTCCTCCGTCTACTCCTTTCCTCTGCGGGATCCCTCGGCAAGGGTGCCAGCGACACAATATCTTGAGAGCAACCCTAACCCATCCGTGAGAGAGCAAACTGGGAGAAAGCGAGGCAGCCTGCGCCGGCAGTCTTGTGCGTTAATTAGCGAGCAGGACCGCGCGTTTATTTCGACCGTGCTAATGAGTATTTGAGTAATGTCGCCCCGGTATCCTCCGCCCTCACGCCCACGAATGCGGACGTACTTCTTTGCCTCAAGTAAATTAACAATTATCCGGCTGAAGGGTGTCTCGCACTTAGAGATATAAAGGGAACCTAGGATTCCGACACGCTCGTCGCGTCGATTCCACCAGTTTTTGTGAAGGATATGCACGTGTACCTAAGTACAGGGTGAGTTATTTGCCTTTTAATTGTCCCCGTTATTGGTGCAATTTGATGTTATAAATAAATGTCAGTGCGTGAAAAAGACTCGTTTGCATTAAAATAACTGAACATCGTATAATCATTACATTTCCAACTTGCCATATCCATCATTATCCGATTCAAAGGCATGCGAATCACCCTATAGACTTTTGCTCTGTTCTCGTAAGCAGAGCGCTGAACGCGCTCGGGCTCGTAAATGATTTTAATGGATTAGAACTGTGTGCAATGGCCGCTGGATGAAGGCGGCACTGTTCAAATCCAAAACGATTAAACGGATCCCGCGATGTGCTCGAATTGAGTGTTAACTCCGAGAGATTAGAATTCTCTTCCTCGGCGATGGAAATGGTGGAATAGCGCTGGCCATATAATGCCTACACACCAGCCCTTACCAGCCCCGGCGAGCCCTGAAGTAGTGTTGGAACTGGGAGGAAGGTAATTCGCGAAAAGCTGATTCAACGCTTCCGTAGTGAGCAGACCACGTTTAAGCCAACTATCGCCTGGCTGACGCTCGTTCGGGATCGCATAACTGTAACCGACTAGGTTCATTTGCGCGAAACATTCTCCGAGCAGTGCTGGCCAAGGGGATGCTAGTCGGAGCCGCGCGCGCGATGCGCTCTCCTCGGTCCTAGTTTTTTCTCCGGCTTTGCATACCTAATTCTTCGCGGTCCGCCGAGCAAAGGGGAGCAATCAGTAATTGTCCATCCCAATACATCTCCTTCTCGATCAGTGCGTCAGCAAGTGGTCCTCAAGGGCCGAACAATACGTCGAGTCTCGAGGGGAGAACTCCGTGGAGAATGAAAATCATGTGCATGAATTCGAAGAGCAGTAATACTTCTCTTTCGCAACAGCCGTGTCCTGGAAGGCCGTTAGAGAAGGGTGGCGCGGTTCGTGCTGTCATTGAAAGAGGTTCGAGTGGAAGGGAGAGTCCTCGCAATCTGGGCCTACCAAGACACAAAGACACTAATGCGCGAAGAGAGCTCAATGTCACTTTCTATAACTCTTTCAGCCAAGGGAGCCGTGTTAACCAATGTGATATGAACTCCGACGGCACTCGGATATCTCAAGAATCAAGAGTACACTTGGAAAGTTAGGCGGACGTAGCCCCGGGGAGCCGGGGCTCTTCGAATTTGCTCAAAAACCGACCGATAAGTAGGAACTTTGCTCGAACTGCGCCGTCTCCCAGGGTCGGCAGGGATTTCAACGGCGAAGTCTGCCAGATTTTTCCCCGTGATTTGTCGGGAAAGTATTTGAGAAAAAGGCGCGCGCTAGACGCGGCGGCAGCGGCGCGCTCGTACTTTCCCGGAAGATTAGTTCGCCAGAGGCCAGGAAATAAGTAGAAAGTAGGCCGCCCCCAACTTCCTGCCGCTGCTCGCGCGCCCAGCTATTTCGAATCTCTGCCGGCGCGCGGTTACTCGCCACGCTCTTATTACATTTCCGCGGTGTACCGACGAGCGGCTCGGGATAATCCCGAGTTCTTCAAACCCACTCGGAGATCGAGGCCGCGCGAATGATACTTCCAGTATATTCTGTGGAAATTAAAATATTAGTGGAAAAGCTCTAGGTTCCCGATACTGGGGAAAAGTCGCTCTTCGACAGCGCTTGGACGGACACTGGCGCCCGCCCGATCGATCACACTGGCCCGAAAGTAGGTTGCCAAAATAGCGGAAGTGAGACCGCGATATTTCACTTGCGGCTCACTCCGGAGTTCGTGGAAGTGCGATATCTGTGCGGTCATATTTGGACGCCCGATCTATCGCCAATTCCGCGACACAGAGAGTCCGGGTATACCAATGCTACTAACATCCAAAAGAACCACTTTGAAAGCATGGATTCTCAATCCCGTGATTGTCGGTGTTCTGACAGCGAGCTAAGAGACATTCCTCCCTTAATTTCCCTTGTTCGAGCTTCGTTTCTTCCCAATTGGCGGGGTACTGCGCGACTTTCTAGCCCAGGATCTATTACAGGCCTGACGGATAAATAACGAGTCGCAGTTCCAGGATCGAATGAGTTTGCACTCTGCCATCCTTTCTTATACTTGGAATTCTTCCCGCTCTCTGTTCTCCTCTAGCTGGCCACAAATCCTTTTTCTCCTTCTGGCACAGCCTCCTCGTTCGTTCATTGATAAATGGAGAGGAGAAGCTCCAGTTTCTCTCGGAGGAGAGTTGCGATGGGCATAGCTCACCCGGTATCGGCCAATGCCATCTTGGAACACTTTGATCTCACTCTCTCCCGTGGCGGATCCATCGTTAACGAGCTGCGAGAGCTCGGAGGTGCGCTCCAGTCGAAGAAGAGCGTGGAGGTAGGTCCTCTGATGGACATTCGAATTGGAAACAGCGAGGCCGATACTCTCGGCCCGCTCTGCCCAATCTACCAAGGAGCAAGGGACTTCCGGTGGCAAAGGAGAAAACAGATAAATAACTTTATCCCCAAACAAGACGAGTATTTATCCCGCGGGCTCCTTCTTGTATCTTCTCGGATCGATTGGACGTTTGTAACGACTCTTCTTGCGTGGTCCGTGCCCGCCGATTTCGCCCGCGCTCCAGGAATGTATTTTACATGAGAGGAACATTACCTTGCTACGAGCTTCGCAGAACTCCTCCAAAGACTCTCCACTCGTGAGGAGACGCATTCGCTCGAGTCCACGCGCGCGGTTGGGATGCAAAAAGGAGGCCGACGAAAGTTTGGAAGTGTAGGATTTGTCAGCGGTGGAATAGGAATCGGTCAAGGATCGATTGGGCCGGCGATTTCGGCCTCCTCTCCTCCAGACTTGTATTATACTGTATACGTGGAAACAGGAACTCGGCGGGGCAGGTTTTTCGAGGACGTTTTCGTGCAGCCGGCTAACGAGCCGTCGAAACGAGAATTTAGTTTAATGGCCGAACACAGAGAGCGAGTTCGCCAGTGCTTATCTCGGCCCGGTACCTCGGCCGCGACGTCCTTCTTGCAGGACGTCCTCGTTACCGTAGCTGCAATTGACACGCTCTCGAATCTATACTACGACAACAACCGCCGCCACCGCCGCCGCCGCTCGAGAACAGGAGAAGTAGTTTACCCACGCGCCCGTGCACCGCACTACGGCTGGCTTTTGCGCTTATCCGAGACACGGTGCATTTGTATCAGGCTCGCGCCGCCAACTCAATAGGTCGAGGGCCGGGGGGAAGTGGAGTGGCGAATGTGGCCGCGTATAAATTAGGATTAATCCTCAAAGCAGATCAGTCTCCACGTCGAAGATGAGAGGGAACGGGTACTGGGAAGGTTCGATCTCCTATTTCAGCGGGAGAGCATGCGGAGCACTGTATCCTACACGCAGGCAATATACATACTATACTATACATATAATAGGTATAGAACTCGGCGGCGCATCCGTCAGTCTCCCGATGGCCTCTGGCTCCCTGCGATAAAGCACGGCTGTTCGCGAGCACGTATAATTGTTAGATATACATATACGCGTGCAGGGTAAACGTGCTCGACGCGGAATGACGCCTCTCGACAAAGCGTCACGGTGCGAGCCACGTCGCCGACGTTTCGTCATACGTTGATGACAGTGCAGATTGTTGAGGCGAGTATGTGCCCAGCAACGCCCATGTTTTGCATATATCGTACGGCCGCGCTGCGGCCGCTGTAGGTTTCGCCTACAATATCCATCTAGCGAGCCGATCCTTGGAGCAGCCGCCGCGCCGCGCCCGGGGGGAAAGGTGCGCAGGATGCCATCGGCTTCGTTGCGTAAATAATCCTAACTGGCGAACCGAGGGCCGGCGTTGGCCAGGGCCACTTGGCCGATCGCAAAACGACAAGTATAGCGCGGCCCTAACCGAGCGATTCACTCCGCCCGATACCCTCTGCTCCGAACTCCTCGTCTCCTGTTCGACTGGTCGTTTTAGCTGTCTTTTATTTCTCGGCTCCAGTCGTATTCGATAATGCGCTGCTGGACCAAGTAGTTCTGGTCACGGACCGACCACAAACCGCGCACAATGGCCATGGCCTTCTGGTAGCACGTCGGGGAAGCGTCGCAGGTCGCTTCTTGGTTGATTTCAAAAGGGAAGATGAGAAGTCGCGGCTGCACTTTCCAGCGAAATTAAGAATGTGTGAGCCATCTGCTATCTACCCGACAGTGATTACTCGGTACCTAATGGAAAGTGATTTGCCGTTCGAAACGGATTTAATTGACGCTAGCGTTGGTACTTTGGACAAGTGTCAATCAACTGTCTGCATATTTCGTTAACAATGTAGGATCAGCTTTTACTAATTGTGAGTCGAGTAATTGCACGAAACCCTACAGGCTGGCGCCACCACTCGGCTCCGGCTTCAACCCTAACGCTGCATCGATTTCACTTTAGGCCGGCAGCGCGCCGGTTCATTAGCAGCCAATTTTGTACCGAATTAAGCGACGAATTCGAATACCATCCATTAGCGTATCTGCTAAGCCCCCATATCGTCGTTGCGCTATGCCGCTATCTCGGTCATTCAGTTAACCACCGAAACATCCACTCTCCATTAATCGTCAATACATCCGCATCAGCTTCTTCCTGTTTTAGGTTCACGCGCAAGTAATTATAGGCCGAGCGACGGTCCGTCCGTCCGGCGTTTCCTAGGGACGGACGATTTTCGTGCAAAGCTGCCGGAGAAGCAGGCGGAAGAGATGAGAGGGCATTGGTAGCGTCCCTAACAGGAGAAGGAAAGAGCAGGCGGGATATATATTCCTTTAGGTGGGAAGCGGATAGGGGGTGTCACGCTTCTGACGAACGAGGGTAAATTTCTCTCTGGGACTCGTTGCGACGGGTGACCCGTGGGAGCCTCGTCCTTACCTCGGCCACGAATTCCCGGCGAAGAAGCCGATGGAAAAAGAGAGGATGGCCACTTTATACCCCTATCCTAATTGCTTTCTCCGCTCGGCGTGTCCGCGAACGCAGAGTGCCCGGGAGACAAATGGAGCCGCTCGTTCACCATTCGAAGCCACCTTATTAAATGAAACAAACGAGGCGCCGAGTGATTAGGGCGGATACCACGATATTTGTCTTGGGTGAAATCTGCGTGCTGGAAGATGTTCCGCCCCTCTACGCCTTCCCTTTACTGTCGGTTCGCCAGGGCTTTCTAATGGAAGTCTCGTCGTAATTAATAGTGAGGCGAGGATGTCGGGGGTATCGGTGAGATTGGGTGGTCCTGCGATTAAAAGCCGTTCTCGATTTTTCAACTGGTTATCGGCGTGAACCTCGGCGGGCAAACGCGAGAACAAGCGGAGCCGGGAGTGTTTGGTAAACGACGACGAAGCGAGAGCGTCTCTGGCGTAGTATCCGTGCGCCTATCTCGTTACACTCGGCGAATACATAAATATAAATTACTTAATTTCGTAACTCGGTTTAAGTTCGCGCCTACCGCCGACAGAAGAGACGTGATCTTGAATTCATTGTCTCATCATGGCACACCTCCCGTCAATGTTACCCTGTGTTGCCCGCCGCTCGACGTGTGCCCTCGTGCACAGGCTCTCTCGTGCAGGCTTACGGAACTCTCTCTCTCTCTCGCTCTCTCTCTCTCTTTCTTCCTTAGTCCTCTGGTGCTCGCTCTATCGCTCCCCGCAAGGTAAGACCGATCCACGAGACTTACTACAGTATGCATACAAGGCTACGCTATTTCGGATATCGATGCGATTTGCATTGCTAATTCGCGTTTAATCCTGTTTACTTGCACTGGCCCCCGATACACCAGAGGCGATAAAAAGATGACGAGTATTAACTCTGATCGAGTCCTGTGATAACGAATTCAGGCATCGCATATCCGTAAAAGAACTTTTACACGCACACGTGTACCGTCCCACTAATCATTTGCCCGCGGCGCGGCTATCGGTGAACGAAGAGTCGAAACGAGTTAAAACGGGAGGGGGAGCGCGCGCGGACGGGGGGAAAAAAGTCAGAGGATGCTTCGAGTATTGGGTGCCGGATTTCGATGGGAGCGGGAGAAAAGTACCGAAAAATTCGTCCCGATGTCACGCTCCCGGAGCGCGGCGCTTGGAGCATAAGATTACAGGAACACATCGTTCAAAGGAACACAACGCGGAGAGGGATGAGTGCGGGTGTCACGTGTGGAAACAGATGAACAGCAGATTCTGAATATCACATTGCGCGAGGGGTGGCCTCCCGCGCGGACTCGGTAGATATGGAAATTATAAAGCGGCGCGGGGAAAAGGGAGACAGAGACTGGGAGATATATATCGCTGCCAAAGTGTTTTCATCCCTTCGATAGCTGTGTGTAAGCATATGCGCGAGAACGCGTTGTGTGTTTCACAGCTCCAGGGGAAAAATAGGAATACTTGTATGGAAATGACTTTCTCGAAGTGTATCCTGTCAAAGCTTTGGCCGAGTTATCTCGCAGAATACTCGTAAAACTTAGGGGGGCAATAGAGGATTAATAAATTCTACTAGATCAATTTGAATATCAACTTGCTTATCGTGCGTTATGTGATCGGCTCTCACAGACTGCTAAGTCAACCAGTTCCTCAATTTCAGCTTCTTTGCACGATAACTATCGGGTGCACAACTGATTTCAGAGGAGATTTCGATCTCCACGATTTAGTTTACCGGAACTGCCACATTTGCAACTGGGCGTGGATATTTTCCACTCGAGTGCTGAGTGCTCGTTAAAAAGTGACGCCATCCTGTCCACATAAATGCGTACGGACGGCACGAATGCATTTCGATGGCACTTGCAAATACGCTCGGCTGTGTTTTATCTATATATTTTATAGAGTCGGCCATCGATAATGATGACTCTTCGAGCGTGTTTCCATCGATAAGAGGCACCACTCCGGCGCAGATTAACGCGAGTGCGCCGAACGTACAAGCATTTTCCGCTCGGTCACTATATAACTTACGTTAATCTCTGTTCGTATAATTTGCATATTTCAATTAAATCATTGAGATAGTATTAACGGGGTGAAATCGCTTATCCTGCCTGGGCGATTGACGCGAGCTTTAAATCCTTCACTCACTAATGGCAGACTAGCACTGATGTATTTACAACTTTATGGGCTAAGTGGAAACAAGTTACAAATATTGTCCGGACGGCGCAATTGTTCGAGTCTATACAAAAATCCATCAAAACAATATTACCAGGAGTGCAACGAGATAGCGGTGAAGTGGGCTGAACCCTATAGTTACATAAAGAGGCGATCTGAAGAATGTGCGGTTTCCAACGGGAGGAGTGGACGCCAGGAAAGAAATCTATAGTTTGGCGGTGCAATGCTTATTCGAGTGAACCTATCCTATTTGGAACAAGATCCCAAGCGGAGATGTCTCGCTCGGTATTGAAGCGTCAAGTCTCCCAATATTATTCGTCAGACAACTGACGTTACCTGAATTGTTTCAGCCAGTTCGGAGCTGCCATGGAAAATTGGAAAGGCGACTCTTGCTGACGGAAGCGCGTATTACAAAAGAGGCAATGCGAAATGTGCCTGGTAGCAAGGTGAAGTAGAATATATCGAGCGATCGGGGATAGCGCTGCCTGAGTTAGCTCTCAGTCGGCGGTGGAACATAAGCTGGAGCGAAGGCAGGCACCTCAAGAAGTAGGAGAGACTAGTGTTCAAGGGATATACCTAGCAAGCTTGATGTATGTGCTGGTCAACATTTCATACGATATATTGTTATGTTGAGCATCATATCAACATATAATTGCCGATGTACATTGTACATCGTCGTTCCATTTAGTCCAGCGTCCCTTCCGTGACTCGTCCTGACTATTTCGTGCGATAGCGTGAGCGCTAGCAACGGAAGTAAGAAAAAAAGTGTAAAAAAAGCCGATCTGAGGTCACCCGCCTCCTGCAGAGTTCCTGCCCAGTGTATCGATGACCTGGATCGCTAACTAGCCGGGAAAACCTGACCTCACAAATTTAAGACTGGCCGCGTCCTCCTTCTAGCCTGCTTCGTGCTACTGTTAAGGCCATTTCGCCTGGCCTAATCGAAATGTATTACTGGACACATGGCCGCAAATCGGTGCCCGTCGGGGTTGCGTGGGCTAGAGTACAAGACAAGGATCGCGCAGGGAGGAATAGTCCGGTGAATTTTTAAACACGGGTTTCCAAGGTAGCACGCGTTTTCGAGATAGGAGGGAGCGCGGTAGCAACACACGTATGAACCTCGGACGGTTTGAGGGAGATCCCTGTCCCGGGGGTCGTTGGAAGGTGGATCAGGGCATTTATTCTGAGCGCTCCACCTCGTGGCTTCCGTTCCGGATTCAGTCTCTCTCCCCCCCCCCTCTCTCTCTCTCTCCCCCCTCCTTTATTTCAGCCGATCGTGCCCACAAATATTCTCTCTCTGTCCGTTCTGCGCGCGGTGCCGGCGGCGGCGAGCTCGCAGGGAATGCCAGGCGTTTCCATTGTCCGTTGACAAAAGCAAGAACGCGCGCAGCTGTCGGCGGAAACAAATTTCTAATGTCGCATTAAACAACGCGGTCACAATGGTGGAGAAGTGTGCCGCGGCATTCGATGCGCGCCGCCCGGATTCATATTATATTGGCAGTGCGCTGTCGATTGATCGAGCCGAGCGGCGCGCGAGGGTGCGAGGGGGAGCGGGGGATTTCAGCATGCGAACAATGCTAGAGCAGGGCGGCGGGCATTATTGCGCCGATCTGTATAAGCGCTCCAAGTGCGACGTGCGACACCGCTCGACGAGCGGCACGAGCCTCTTGACGTATTAGCCTAGGATTTGTCGGATTAGCGGAGAGATTTATGAGGCCGCTTCGATTCCATCACTTTTCTATTCAACCCGTCACGTATCCAGCGCCGCTAGACCGATGACTCCGGCACGTAGACGCGCCACACGCTTCCGACTAATTTCTGGAAAAACGTGACCACGATAATGTGACGTCGCGGAAAGCGCTCGCCGCGGTATAATCGAGCGAGGGCTCTTGAGCGTGGTTAGCCGTCTACTAGGCTCATCGATCTGCTACAGACTTGAATGAAACTCGAGCTCACTGATATCGTACGTAGCTTGGGCGCCTAAGACGGTCATTGACACCTTTCGCCTGGCTAGAGTCGCATTCGATTGTTGCAGCTGGCAATACTTTCCCAGTGGGAATTTGCTCCGCTGGCGACGACACGGCCAGTACCGAGCCGGGTGGACAGGAAACAAAAATCCCTGTAAATAGAGAAAAGGAATATATGTATAGTGCCGGGCCCGGGCCCGGGCGGCAGGGGTGAGTGACACGAGCGGGTTGGCAATCATAGATTTCGTGAGGTGGACGACACCCCGACGATCCGGTGTGATTGAGTCCGCGCAATAATCCATCGCGAATTACGTGCTCGAGTGGCGCTTTATCGTCAACGTTAATCCAGGAAGGTCGACGTGATTGGCAGCGTCAGTCGGTGGGATGAAGGGCCGCGCGGCGCGGCGTTAGTAACCGAAGCGCAAGGAGAGTAATTTGTATTCATGTTAGGTGTTGTCTGGCCACCTGGCAGCCTTCTATCCTCCCGTGCCGCTCGCCCTAGTCGATGCCGGAACCAACGCCGCCGCCGCCTTTTCTCCCTCTATCCCATTCCTTCTGACACGCTCATCCTTCTCATCTTTCTCATCTTGTCTCTGGCCCGACGTCCTGTCCGTCCTGTTCGCTTGACGTATGTCCCCATCGATCACCCCCGTGCTACCAGCGAACCCCCGCTTTTCGGGCCCGCGCTTCCACGTCCACCTTGCACCGGCATTGCCCCATTGAAATTCCAGCCGGGTATAATAAGGTTTTATTGCTTTCGCGGCTCCTCGCCCAAAACAAAAGGAGAACCCCGAAGAGAACCGTGGTAAGTGCTGGCTGCTTCGCAGAAGCGAGATGCTAAAAGCACCAGGAGATAAAGATGGAGAGAGGCAGTGAGCCAGCAACTTGTTCTTCCGGCAGCATCGCCCTGGCCCCGGGCTAGCTGGATTCCCCAGTGAAACTTGCACGTTGTCGATGACACTGTTTATCACCAGGTTCGCGTAGGCTAGAGAGAAAAAGATTTTCCGCTTATGCTTGTGCTTTTTTACACCGAATTTCGGTTTCAATAACAGTGGGACGACATTTCGGTGGAATTTGCTGGTTCGCAGTGGAATGTTTGTTGGTAGATGGTCGTTTACAATCTTCGGAACGGGGTCGGATTTGATAAGGGTGTCGCAAGCGGCTAACTGCTTGGATGACGACGCGGAAGAAATCGGTAAACAAGCAATATGTTGGCAGGTTCAGAGGCTGGGTACATGGCGTGCGGACTTGTTAGCCAAAAACAAATACGAGGAGGGCTGGGTAGGCACTAACACAAGCCGTATATCTGCTCGGCCGGTCCTCAAGACCCATGGGATTATCCATCCCATCTCGTTTACGTTGCATCCCTGTCAGCCACCACCTGACCATACCTTTGACGATTTATTCTTATTACTTCTTCCGCAAAGGCATCAGAGGAATAAATTGAAGGACGCTTTCTCTCCCTCTGTCTGCCTCTACGTCTCTCCCTTTTTTTATCTCCTCGATACATGTGTTCAAGTTGACTGTCGGGTGAAAGTAAGGACATTCAAATGTCCATGTATTTCCATATCGAGGAAATGAATGACTTTCAAGCCTCCATACGTCGCATAATAGAGAATACAATCATTCCACAGATATTTCCTACTTCGAAGCCATATATGTTTATTAAGTCTGAAATATTCCGCCCGTACTGCCAGTGTAAACACGAGAGGAGTCGTACAATGAGATTGAAGCGCTTCTGGTGCGGCTGTTTCGGTTGCAGGTGCGAAATTCCAGTAGAGCTAGGAGGGAATGCAATCCGAGCACGTGAATTTTGTAGGGCGACAGGGAGCCGTTGTGTTCCCACGGGCGCCGGTCGAATGTTTTCATAAGTAAGGAGCGGAATACAGAGTCAAACTCCCCAGGGGTCACCTTACATTTCCTCGCATGCAAGCGGAACTGTTTGCCCACGGAAATAGACCAAGGGACACTTGCCGCCTCGTCTCACTCTTCCTGGGATTTGGAGAACTCTAACTTTGTGCATTTTCCCTTTGCTCGTTTTAAGTGAGAATCATTACCCCAGTTGAAAAATCGAATACGGGACAGCAGTGTGCTCGTGTTCCTCCAACCCACTTTGAATCGTCCCACTTTCCAAAATTGAGCTATGCAAATGCAAACGGAATAAAAAAGAGAGAAATGAAACGAGGTCCCGCCGAGCACGTAGACGGTATGTCGGCTTTGTGGCGGGAAAAACAGGGTTGCACGACTGTACAGGCGCGTCTGAAGGCGTCCTTTGATCATCTTCGTATCTGCTCTAAAAGATTTAGACCAACTGCGGCTTGTTGCTCTATCTATCCCCCTCTACCTCTCTCCGCTATCTCCGCGTACATTGTCTCTCTGTGAGGAAGGTTTCGCATCCATCGCGCTCTTTTAGCGAGCCCGCCGTCGCTAGTGCCGTTTGGGAATACAGCCATTATCCTCTCGACATACAGATGAAAGCGAAAACCTGACCACAGAATGGACTTATCCAGGAAGTGCAGCACAAAGAGGAAGAAAGTTTCACGCTAATGCTACCGCAGACATATATACCGTAGTCGCGAGCGCTCCGCCACTCGCGGACTACTAACTCCAAAAAAAGACTCCCACCGTCCCTCGAACTTAATCGTGCGCGTGCAAAAATTCTCAGCCGCACAAGCGAGCCGAGCTCCTCCACCCGAAACAAACTCTCATTCGCAGTGCCGGAGATTATCGGGCTGCGAGTCGATTTCAGGCTGCTGTAATTTGCGCAGCTCTCCGTTTAACTTTCCACCAGCGGGGGAGGGGGCGTGTTTGGATTTGTGTAAAGTGTGTAAAGGGGGCCACACCTATGCGCTGAATCCAGTCAACTTTCCTCTAACGAAACGATTTCCGGTTTGCGCTGCAAGACAAACGGGAAGCGATCTTACATTCTTCGTGCGCCGCGGCATTGATATTTCGAGCAAAGGTTCGAGCTTTTTGGTAAAAAAATCCGCCAAAGGAAGTGGTAAACTGATACATCCATTAGGCGGCCGCGCTCCAGTTCCATAAATCCATAAATGCGCTGGTTTTATTTGCCGTGTGTTGCGCTCCTATAGGTGTTACGTCGGCGAATCCATTAAGCTGGCGGGTTCTCTCATTGGTTTGGGCAGGTGCATAAAGGCTGTCGCGAGCGAGCGCACGCGTAAAGCGTAGTAACCACGCTGTAACCTTGGCAATTTAGACGTAAATCGCATTCTCAGTACCCGCAGAACTTTCGCATGACGATATTGTTCTGACACTACGCAAACAGAGAGCGAACGGGCCGCTATTCCGGTACGGGTGTAACCCACTAGGCTATGAATTATGCAACCCCTATTGGTTGCGCGCACCCTCCCGTCCGACTGGTAGAATCCTCGCACTCCTCTCTCTATGTCTGTTCCTCTCTTTCGCTCCCTACTCTCCTCTCATTTCTCACTCACTCATGTACTCGCACCCTCACACATACTCTCCGTGCTGGCTCTAACGGTCTATCCACTTGCGACCAACCCTCCCAGCGATTCCACTAAATGTACCTATTGTATCGGCGAAACTCCTACCAATATCGCACTCGGTACAACTATTTCGGCGCATGCAGTTTGGGTTCCGCTATCAAGGGCCTTTGTTCGAGGGCCGCGGTGCGAGCGCGGCGCTATTTCACGGCCGTCTGTCTTTTTAGCTGACGTGGAGGCATTAGCGTTAATTAGAGGCGTCATAGCCGCGAGAGTCCAGCTAATTCTCTTAGTGAGTCCGCTTTCGCTCGGTAATCAACCCTCAACGGGCGTCGGCGAGGCGACAGGAACGCGCGCAGACGGCGGCTCCCAGTGACGATCAGAGGCCAAGGGGAAACGGTGAATCGAGCCGGGCGCGCGTACAGCCAGGCCAAGCGGAGTGCGCGTCTCGCCTAACCAGCCCGTAAACTAGACGCAATATTTACTGCTGACAATAAATCCTTTTCAAAGGCACGCGCGCCCGAGTCCATTTGGCATTCACTTGCCGTGCTTACGCACACCGAGCGCGCAGTAATTACTCGTTAAGAGCACGCCGGCTAGCCCCCCCCCCCCTCTCTCTCCCCTTGCCCTCCCTCTCGTGGGCAGAGGAAACCGAGAGAGCGCGGGCTTAAATTGTGCAATGCTGTCATTTTGCTCGTGCCATTAAAAGCATTGAGATCGGCTCATCAAGGTGAAAAGGGAAAGCAGTCGGCGGGACAGAAAGGGTGCCGGGAAAGGCGCACTCGCGCGCTCGCCACAGAGCACCGTGCGAGTCGAGTCGAGCGAGCGGAAAGAGACACGCGAAAAGTGTACGCGTCCGCCAGAAGGGTTGTAGTCCCCGCAGCCCCGTGTCCCACCCCCCGCCCCTCTCAGCCGAGATCTGAAAAAAGGCGAGGCTTTTCTTGACGGGCGATGAGTGCACGCGACTCCATTCCTTCTGCACCGCTGGTGGCATTTGAAACGCTTAAAAAACGAGCGCGCGCGCGTCAAAAGGGCCGGGGAACTTTGATGCGGACTATAGGTATATATATGTGTATGTGTATAGATATACATATACGTTTTATCTGAAACGGCCGCGAGAGGTGGCGGAGAACCGAAGGGCTCCCTCCTCGCCCCCCTCACTTTTTTACCGCTTTTCTCGCCGGCAGCAAAGAGTCGCGGCTGCTATCTTCCTTCCGCAATGCCACTGCTAACGGGACGCCGTCCTATCAATGGCTCTGCCCTAATGATTTTCAAGCGGATGGACCGACTGCGCTTCCTCCCTCCACCAGTCCTACGCTTCTCCTTCCTTGGGTTATCAACCCTTGGATTCTTTCCTTCGGGCGGTAGCGGCGCCCCCCTCAACCACTAATGAAGCTCCACCGCTAAATTCAGCTTATTTTATAGTTGAGCCGCATGGATTTCTCTTATATACTTGAATTAGGTCTCACTTGGAGAAGACACCAGTTGACCGAGCCGTAATGCCGTAATCAAGAATGAATCTAGGCGGCTGCACGCAGGTCATGAACCGCGGTGTCAAGTGCGTTTCGAGGATGAAGTTCACGGGGCCGTAATGATTAATGGGTTTCCTCTGGCGGCGATGTTACCCCCGGGAACATCAATCTGCGGACACGAGATCCGGTCGGAAAGTCCGGACAGTTTCCCGAGAAACGAGAACACGCTTAAGGTCCAGTAATCGTTTCGTTGTCCTAATCCCTATCAAATTGTCCTGTCATCCTCGGACTTATGCGCAGAGTTCGGACGTTTCGCCGAAATCCTTCATCCCCTGTTCTTGTTACATCGAGAATTCAATCGAACCAAGAGGCAGCACTCGATCATCATGTTTTCTTCGCCGATATTCGGCTTGTTTGTACCTGGTTTTGTACTCTCTGATAGACAAACATAGAGTGGCTCGCCCGCAACGTATTGCCGCCATCGGCGAACGAAAACATGTTTTTACTGAGTGTGCCAAAGTAGCGGGAGCCGGGCGATATATACTTGGCGGATCCAGTGAGATACAGGCTTCTTTCGCGATTTCAGCCGAGCGAATTCACCGACGCACTAGTCGACCCGCTGAAATTCGATGGATTTCTGTTTCGCTAGCAGCGCGCGCCGTACACCTTTTGAGCATTTTGCGCGTGAAGTTGGAAGTGTTTTGGCCAGCTGTCTGCCAGTCACGGAGTAAAAGCTCTCGGGATTGCAGGCGCAGCCACTCGACTTTACTTAAAAAGGATAAATTGATTTCCGGCCACACCTCGCGGCCAAGCCCCGATGATTTATATCGTTATTATTTCGCGGCAGGCATTAATAGCCCGGCAAGCATGGCGGAAACATGTCAGGCGCACGCGAAAGGGCGAAATTCCACGGGGACGACGTACCCGTACTATTATTCGTCTACTTCTTTCCCGTGCCATGGATCGTTAATCATATGTCGGCGAATGAGAAAGGTATGAGGGGCCAAGGACAGAGGGCGCGCCTCGGAGAAATAGGTTGCGATGAGTGAGGGAAAAAAGAAAATAGTAAGAAAGCGGAAATTTTTCAGACGGCCATCGCATCGTTGCCCATGGGAAACACGGTGGTCACATCCGCGGGGTTGCTCATGATGCCATCAGGAGACCCGGTAGGGAAGAGTCACGACACCAAGTAGTTGAAAGCGCATATGACAATCGACTGGCTTCAAATTCAAACCCATGAAAAGTTCAATTTGGTTTTCAAAGACATTTACGGCCTTGAGTTAATTTTATTATGGTGCCGTATAATTCATCATTTTCTTTCTGATTCTTGTGACCTAAAGACCATTTGAATCGATTCAATAATTACGGAGATATGAATTTCTCAAGTTTTTTCCGTTCAAATTCTCTGGAGTCCGGCCGTCCGCAAGGGGAAAAGCTCCATTCACAATACTCCCAAAAATCAGGACCCATTCCTCTGCCAGAGATTTTTCCGCTCTTGCAGGATGATTGTGCTAAAGAACCAAATACTACGGTCCATGTCAGAACGGGAGCCGAACGAAGGGGGGTGTTCTGGCCAATTGCGTACTGATTAGCTCCCCGCTGCGCCGGCGAACACTGGGATGGAGGCACGTTCTTGCCGTATTCAGGTGCTATCCGTAAGTGCACCGGTAGTTATATAAGTCAGGTTGAAAAGGTAGGCATGCATAAGAAATGCCGATGCAGCTGTACGTGCTGCGAGGTGTCTGGCGCACAGAGAATCGTGCAGTAACTCGAGCTGGAGGCCACATCGGTGTGTGTACTCGCGTATAGACGTGGCCCGGAGAGAGGTGGGATCGATAGCAGCGGTCGTGAAGGAGGTACATTAAGGCTGTTTTACGAGTATAGGATATCTGGCAAGCAATACTCCATTCTTGAAGATCCTTTGGCACGTGCGAACTTTACACAGGGCCCCGACTCCCGACATTGTCGGCCGCGCGGCCCTACTAAAGAGATACAACTCTGTAACATGCTACCAACCACCTTTTGATCATCCCTGGCCACTGGCGCGCTAACGCACACGCTCAGAGCACGAGGTTACCGGCATTTTTCTTTGAACCATCACGGCCAGAGCACGATTTTGCACACCTTGACGCCGTGTTTAATGAACCCTCCTTCCAACGATGCTTTCGGCGATGTACGATTAAACCGAGCCAGCCGACTGGATATCTCTGCGATGCCAAAGAAGATTGCGTAAATATTGCTGGTCGCTGTTGGTTCGTAAGGACGAAGAGAGCACTGGAAGTACGCGCACATCGTCACAATTATTTGAAGGACGACCAGCAGAACACGATCCTACGTACATTGTCGTCGCGTTTAATGAAAACCCTCGGCGACCTATCGTACACTGAGGGTGTACGTGATTATCTTCAGAATTCTTTGAAGAACGACCAGCGGAACAGGATCTTACGTACATTGACGCCGCGTTTAATGAAACCTCTTCATTGCTACTAGTGCTATCCTGCTGGGAAGCGACTGTGCAAATATCACCGTTTGCGGTTTGATCGTAAGAGTGAAACGGGAGTTTTTCATTAGAGGCTAAAAGCAGATTGACCTGCTGGGGTATGGCGCATTCGCCTTTGCCGTCAGTGAGCGCATCTCATTAGCAAATAAACTGGGACTCTCTATTAATTGGTAGTCGATGATTTCTCCATAGGCGGTAATAATCAGTCGAATTCTGTTATGAGAGTGGTGGTGAGAAGCAGTCAATCGACTAGTATGCCAATCGCACATTTATCTCCCCGTTAATGAAAACCGGCGGCGATATATAGTCTACTGCCATGATATATTCCACTGCGTCTTAAGCTCTCACGAGATCCTCCTTCTAATATTAAGGGACCTCGCTGGCTGCGTTAATTAGTAAACTCGCTGGCTGCCTGGCGGTTCTAGCGCTGCTAATGAGAATTTGAGTAATGACGCTGTGTTCCCCGCGAGCCGTCCTACCCGCTTCTCTGCAAACTCGCGAGAAACTCGAAAAACTCTATGGAAACTCTGCAGAAATTCGAAAAACTATGTAGAAACTTTGTAGAAAATCAAAAAACTATGCAGAAACTCGAAAAACTCTGTAGAAGCCCTGTAGAAACTCGAAAAACTCTGTAGAAGCCCTGTAGAAACTCGAAAAACTATGCAGAAACTCTGTAGAAACCCGAAAAACTATGCAGAAACTCTGTAGTAAATCTATGATCTCGGAGAACAGATTTACAAAGCACTTAAGTAAACCCATTTTAACTGGTGACCCGTAAGTGGTAACTAAAGCTTGGAATATGCATTAGGGTGATAATACGATCGCGCCGACAGCAAATTACTCTGCATGCATTTCATATTTCTTCCTCTGCTTTTCGTACCTAGGTAACACATTACGTGGCCTCTGTTTATCGAAATCTCTGTGGCCTGCTTTGGGATCAGTGCAGTGGGTTGATTAAGAAAGGAGATTGCAACCCTTCAATTAATGCGCCAAGCCTTATTGTAATATGCACTAATGTTGCTTATCGGCGCGGTAACCTAAGGGTAGCAGTTTTGTGGCGCCATCGCGGGGAGTACTGTTGAAGTATTAGGGGTTGCTCCGAGAGACCTTCCGTTGGTTGGTAACTGTAACCTTGAACCTACCGGCAGCCCAGTTCAGCGCCTATTCGGCATTTGCTTCCTACCCTGGAAACAAGAGGGAGTCTCCTATTTCTAGGTGGCACTGCATTTTTATTCTTGCGAGCTTCTCTCCTATTTGCATATTTCGACCACAATTTGTAGCGGCGATGTTTGTATATAATCGCGTATTCCGCTGCTTAAAAACTCGGGTACTAGCCGAGAGAAAATTTTAAACTTAAGCTGAGATGTTCCTTCCAGTGGGCTGTATCGTCAGGAATAATGGCTAAGATTTGGAAGGGGCTCAGTGATATGGGAATGTTGTTGTCAGCCGCAGGGGCGAACGGAATACACCCCGGAATACCCTCAACATTCCCAGTGTGAATTGAGTCGCGAAATCGATAAACATTTTCGGCTCCATTGTCGAACACCCCGGGGAGCCGTTTATCACTGTTCGGATATTAACACCCAGCCATATCTTTTAATGAAAAGTAAAATTTCGTGCCGAGACATGCTGAAAGGGGCAATACATTTCGAAGACTGAAAGATACGTTTTCGCCTTTGCCAAATCTTCTTTCCCGGCAAAAGTCTTCTTTTAGTTTTCCCCACCCTCGGCCCCTGCCTCTCACTCTTCTGGGCAGAGAGAGAATCTATACCGCGAGAGGGGAAAGTGGAATGGAAAATTATTTACGGCTTATTCATACCGAACGGCGCGCGGAGACTCAGTAAGGGTGCGCCTTAAAAGTTGGGGCAATATATCGCCGCGTCCTCATTGTCTATGCAAATCCCTAGCTGAACTCTGTTAAAAATATTCCGTTGTATCTGAACAGCCCTCTTAAGCCTGGCCGCCGCCGTGCCGCTTTTCTCCGACTGGCACCCTCTCTCTCTCCGTGGAGGGAAGTGCGAGAGTCCGGGAAGAAATGCGGCGGGTGCCAGCCCATTGAAAGAGCAGGAGCAACGGTAGTGGAGAGAAGAGATCGCGAAGCCTCTTATACCAGAGCCGCCCACGACACAGCAGCTCCCGTCTTATTTTCCCAGGGCGCGGCACTCCGACTTTCCTAATTTTCCCGAATCTCGAATTAACGAGAAATTTAAGAGCGGCCGCACTCGGGGAAAATCGACTGGGCCGCCTCGCTCGGGAGCCCGGCCGCCTACTGGCAGCATCTGCGCTCGAAAGCATCGACAAAGCTCGGGATTCAAAGTCGGAAAGTAGTACAGCCGGTTTAGTTCTGCGGTCGAAACGTCCCAGGATTTGAACGGTGCACCGACGATCCAGGGAGTTGTCGCACCGCGAGCTAATTTACTCGCCAAAGTTACTGGCCCGTGCCTTAACCACTGGCGCGTCGCGTCTCGCGTTTCGATGTCTACCTACCATAACGCGATGAGGCCAGGTCCCGCGGACACCTGGGATTACATAACACGCCGTGTGACGTGATGCCTGGATGAAACATGGAAGAGCGTGTCTCGCCCATCTTCCTACGCATCGGTATTACATAGTGGGTGAGAGCGTGAATTACGCCAAGGTTCAGCTGGCTCTTAAAACTTTCCGAGGCTGATCAGTGCGGACGCCTCGAGTGGGCAAGATGCGCACGTGGTTAAGAGACGAAGCTTCGGTTATTACGTAATTACCGAGCAAGTATTCCATTAATCAAGTTAGACGCCACTTCCCGGCCAACTCGTTAACGGGACGACATCCGAGGTGGAGGGTGAATGGCAAGCGAACCTGTACGCCCGGGCAACTTTTTCCTGTCTCTGGAAACACACCCGGTTCAATATCTAAAATGAGCGCACATTAATCTATCCGGAGTGATGCTGCCCGCATTAAGCCGAGCTAGGAGAGCACGTTTAGGATAATCACAAAAACGGCGCGCTTGCTAGACCGGCTCATTCACACGGCTCTCTACGCGAAACGCATTAATTCATTAAAACGCCGGGAGCGCGACACGGGTGACAGAGGGACAGAGGAAGCGTTCTAATTTAGCTAAAAGAGCAGTGCAGTTAAATCTGCCGACGGTAGGTAGAATATAACTGCGCCCGCGATCAAAACTTATCTTCCGGCTGATTTGACGCTACAGCCCCATCTACTTGCGTCGCCCTCTCCTTTCCATTGACGATTCGGCGAGCCAACTGTGCCGAGTTTACGCATAAATATAGCTAACATTGTGTGTACATGGAGACGAGCTCTCCCGACCTTTCCCGTGAATCCCAAAGACAGGCTGCTCTCACTGCGAAATTCGAGCAGACGACGAATTTAGTTGGGGAGAAGAGTTGGTTGCGAAGGAGGTCACCTACCGCGGAAAGAGGCGGCGCAACCGGGCGACTTGAAATATGGCATATCTGCATTTAGCTCCCGAATGCCTCTCGGGCGGCCCTGTTATCTTTGTCAAAGAGGACTTCCCTCACTCGCGGCGAAAAGAACAAAAGGAAAGTCGGCGTGGTTGCCGCTCGGCGGGGAAATGCGTGAAGGAGCGGGGAATGATTTATTATGCTGATGAATAGTATTTTGCGAGGGAAATCCCTCGCAGTCGCATTCGCGCGCTACTCGACGCCACTTATGAAAAAATCATTTCCTGTCTTCCCTAAATTCCTTGTTAGAATCTGCTCCGTCGTTTAAGCCACTCATTCCGGCGCGCTCGACGCGCGCTGCTTTCTCATATCTTTCTCCTTGTCGACCCACCTGAAACCAGAGCGGTAAAGGAAAACGGACGCACACTTTTGCGTTTTTTGTTTTTTGGAAAGAGGAGTGATGAAGGATTACTAATGTATTCGCGTCTTCGCGAAGAATGCTTCTTATGGAAGAACTAAGTTAAGTGCAACGCGAGGCATTCCGCCTCGCCTCCTCGAATCCCGTCAGACGGCTGATAAAGTCTGAAGGTGCAGCGCTCCGTAAGGAAAGCCCTATTTGTTCGGCGTTTCGCTTAATGGAACCACTGTCTTTTTCCCTCCGAGCGGATTTCCGGGATACTTGACTTTCCAGCAGGTGTAAGATGTGTCGGGGCACTTAAGAAGCAAACCCTCCTTAAAATCAAGATTCTGCATAAACAATTTTTAAATAATACTAAAACTTCTAAAATACTAGACAGTTATAGTATCAGGCATCAGAGGATTGGACGCGTCCCAATTTTGTATACACATGATGCTCTCGACGTTTTTTTCAATCTTTTTCTTTTTAATCTTCCAGACACACATAACTCTAGAAGGCTGTTTAGGAAAGTAGTCTTAAGATAAGATCCCGCTTTCGTCGCACCAATGTAGACGCATTATTAAAGTTTCAGCCCAATTGGGTTTATACGTTGTGATAGTTTGGATGGATCGCCGTTTTCTCCGAGTTCCGTTCACCTGGGAGCACACGCTTTTTAATATCCGGCGTGAAGGTGGGTGGATATCTGCAGTAGCTCATCGTGAACGAAACATTGCCTCCAAAGGGAACGATATCGAAAACAATTGCCGGTGATAAATAAGGTAAATTGATTCTAGGTTGCGGGGGAGGGGGGTGTCTACCGTTTCGCCGACCCCAACTCACTACGGCCTGAAAGCCGACTCGCAAGCCCTGTGCGAGGCTATACAATATTTACGCTTTCGGTAGCAAACGCATAAATATCTCAGAAACAGCAGCAGCCTTTCGGTTCACGGGACCCGCGCGGGGGCCCTCCGCCCTCTGGCTGTTTGATCGTGTATTATCCATATCTGGTAATACCAATCGATGTACACACAGTGTGGGTGGCTGCGTCATCTCGCAACTGCTTTACTCGATAATCATCCAGACCGGGCCACTACCTCGCAAAAAGTTACATAAACAATGATAGGGAAAAAGGGTGCGAGAGAGAAAGAAGATTTTTGTGGGTGGGTCGGAAAATTGGAAGGAAATGGATGAATCGATTTATGGAGATCCGCGCACTTTGATACAGATAAAAAGGCCTTTCAGACAATCTTTGAGCCTCGGCGTCATTTTTGTCTTCCAACCCCTCGACAGGATGGCAGACAGAAGTGATGCTTTGCATTCGCAAATTAGAATTGGGCGAAGGCGAAGAGGTAATCCATAGAGATATTTCATAGAAATATGTTACTCGAGGGATGTGTTTGTATGTACGGCCCGTTCAAGAAATACATCGCGTACAGAAGAGGTCAGCCGCATCGTACTCAATTCAGAGACTGAATCATGCGGGTCTCAAACGAAAGGAAGTCCGTAGCGTTAATCTACCCGATGGAATCGCGTCGCGCACGTTAATAATAATTACTCGCAGATATAGAGTTGAAAAGACGGGGGAGAAAAACTACTGGCTCCGAGGACGGGCTTTATGCAGGGTCGTAGTCGGTCGGCACTAATTGGTAATTAGGCAATACACGATTAATCATGGCTCTTGACCCCCTTCTTCTGGCACTGCGCGGCGAAGCCAGCCGAGGCTACCGAGTGGCGGAACGCTCGGATGTTTAGCTCTATTCAGCGCGCGGCCATTCGTTAATGAAGTCGCGTGTCGTGCTGCCAAGTTCATTTCCCTCTGAATGCGATGAGTCCGAGAATCATAATTACTGTATTCTGCGCGCATACCCTTCCTGATGCGGGACGCTCCTACGCCCACCCTTCTCTCAAGCCGGAATCCCGATTAAACCCATGGTCAAACTAAACCCACTGCCACGGCCAGCCCCAACCCCACGCTCGTTCGCATGCGAGCACGTAAACCCTGTTGCCAGAAATATTCTATTTCCGTGCCTTCACTGATTCTCCATTCTTTCCTGGCCATCCTTTCTCTGCCTACTTTCATCGATCTCTCGCTTCACTGGGATTTCCGTCTCCGAAGCCAAGGAGGACGAGACGCAACCATATTCCTGATACGAGCGTTCTCCATTCCCCGCTGTCTCGGCGTGTTGCTCCGCCAGAATACGTCCATATTGGCTTTTCCACGGCGAAGGGGTTTCTAGATCGAAGAGTAGGTTGGATAGGAGCGCCAATAAGACTTTTATTACACAGGCCTACCGCGTTATTTGTTTCACAGTGGCTCGCTGAGGTCCACACGGCTCGTGTAACGAATCCCAATCACGCAGCCTTTGCGAAGTCCTTTTGACGATTTTGCGAAGCCGACTTCAATGCGAGGCCGCGTGGAATACTGATTAATCAACTACGTATACGAATGTCGCATGTTCCCATCCACTCAAACTTGCTTTTATTCCCCTTGCTTTCATCCCCGAAAACTGAAAACTAATTATTCGACGTCTATTCGTATAGTCTTGTATCGTCTGCATGAAAGACGAAAACCCTAGTTTTGCATAAGTATGCTATCGTCATCAAACTCAACATTTAGGATTATAGGAACAACCAGGAATGCACATGCGTACTTGCACCCCCGATTACACCAAACCCGAGTAGTGGAATGCGGTATTTGAGTATAATGCAATAATTGCGGTTAATGCGATATTTTAACACGATATTCAGCGAGGTAATCGTCGGGGATCGGCTATCTATCGAAGTGGCGGGTGCGAATGTTCTCGGTTTATACCGCCTATAATCCATGGAATACGTGATTCACCATATGCATAGTATTAAGATGTCAGGTTTTGGTAACGGGCTAATCGATATACGGTCTGGCGCTATCGCCCGTAACTCTGGCGTCTCTATACCCATGACTATAGGTACGAGACTGTACCCCATCCTACGGGCCGACATGTGCCTCTTTATACAGAAGGTTTTTTAAAACCATTTCAGGAGTGGAAAGCGAGTGTACTGCTAGATGGTGCGGAGGCACGCCAAGTCTGGAGCTGTTTTACGATTAACAATATTTCAACCACTAAAGTTACCAACATTTGCCATCAAGACCACTATGAAACCGCTTCTTAACCAACATACCTACCTGGTGTCTTCGTTCGAACAGCGACAGCTTGATTACTTCGAATCCGATCCTCTCTGCAAAAGATATGTACCTTTTTTCTTGAATTGGTATACGAGCAGATTCTCCATGATAAGAATAAGTTAGCAGTACGATATGTACTCTATTGCTATTGGCATTGCAAATTCCGCTATTTACCAGGGCCGGAGGAACATTGCCGCGAATTAGCTTCCGTGAGTAGAGGAGCGAGCGGTCGGGTTCACCGAGCTTTTTACCGTTGGTGTACCACTTATGGCTGAAAGGGGGAGCCGGAAATTAATTTGCGGTGACCGGTCGCTATTCGATTTGGTCTGGATGTAAGCCAGCCAGCGCGCGGGCACAAGTGAGCAGCTAATCAACGGGTTGCTCCCCCTTCGTATTTACAGTGCTGTCCGTTCCTCCCCATAGCCCAATATGTATTCCCACGTGTATGCGCCTCATAGAAGCAACCTCTACCACCGGAATGTAGTCGGGCCGTATTAGCCGAAACAAGTACTTTCACTCTACTAACTCCATGTCTTAGATGACTTGTTCCCAGGATCGTAATCATTAATCGGGCACACCAGTAATTTCCTTAAACTTGGGTATTCCGCGAAAATTGCCTGATTGCACATGCATCGTAAATGAAGATCTTCCGTATATGCGAGAACACAGGAGCTAAAGACGGCTGAGTGCCGTCAGCATACCTGCAGGATTCAGACCGCAAGCTTTTCAGTCAGGCAAAGAGTACTACAATCGCGTGACGTCGAGACACTTTGTCTAAATACCTTTTTCAGAGGAGTAATCATCAATACAAGGACGTCGTTTCATCTTCGTTTAAGTGGTAAAAGGTAGAACATAGTGCATCGAGAATCCTCGCATTGCAGAGTACAATCTTGCTATGTGTCTATTTACGATTGGCAAAGGCGAGAGAGTAGCCAGTAAGGTGCGTCAATGGTATTGCCAATCAGAATGGCGAGGAAATCGGGTATGCCAGTATCGCTCGTAATATGTAGGAAAGCCCGGCGGGCAATCGGAGTTTTGTGTGCGACGGCGCGCTCCGTGATTACATTATTAAAATAGTATACTACAGTGTGCAATCTACTGTGGATACGTGTGCTGCGAGCGCGCCTTGGATTTCTTTAGTGGATCCCCGAGGGATGTGCCGATGCGACTCTGATTTTCAAGGAGCTACTTCGCCGACTCGACGGGCGTCCCCATTCTTACGCGAAATGCAGGTAAGAAGGATATTAGATTTAGCCTCCGGAAGTAAAGCTCCTCGCATAAACCGTGCTGGGCCCCGGCAAAAACTTGGGGGTGAAACGCGATAAACGGCACGTCACGGCCGTATTGCAGGATATCGGGTTTGATCGGATGATACGAGGAAGGACGCCGCGCGGCTTCGTCGCCAAATGGATTATTGGTTGGCTGATGTGCAAGCCGGAAACCTATGGGTTAGGCCCGCCGCCACTGATGCACTCGAAAGTCTAGCAAGAAGCGTGGAACAGGAGAAGTTGATTTCGCAAATCGTCCGTCCACCCATGCTCACTCTAATGAAATGGAGGACAGATGGAGCACCATCACCTGGAATGGTCCTGCGGCAGCGTCACTTGGTTTTGCTTTATTCGGCAGACATACACTCTAATGGAAGCCCCCATAGAGATACGGTTATACTTCGGCCAGTGTCCCCGCATTTTACCGCTACTTACTTTAAATACGCGCTTTGACAAATTATCAACAATGTAGGATTTGTTCAGTTGGTTTTTGGTTTGCTATGGTGTTTTATTTGGTAGGTAGAAAGGAAATAAGTAACAGTTTAAGTAACAATCCTTCTCATACTCATGCTCGCAGTCTAATTCTACAAAAATATCATTTACCTAACACGCATTAATTGCACCTTCGACTGAATTAGTAGGCATGGTGGCAAGTGGGTCCAATACGACCTCCAATTCTTAGGACTTTAGCAAGGTTATAAGAAAAAAGTCGGCAATCGCGATCGTCTACCGAGGGGGATTATAGGAATCCATCAGTGTCTACGTTGCGCCATGCGTAATGCAAAGAGACACGGTCAAGGAAGGTCGAGGTCGTACGCTCCACCTTGAGCAGGTGGAACGCCCAGGCAAATAGCAAAAACAGTCCAGCAGTCGACGGACACAGTATTACCTCGCTTAACCTGCCGTTCAATGTTGTTTGTCGGACTGATACTGCTTAGGCAAGTTAATCGTTTTCTGATTATAATTTCGCATGACCAGCGCTTGGGCATATCGGGAATCATTCGAAAGCGAAGATCCTAGGAGAGAGAGAAAGGGGGCTGGGGTGAACTACAAAGAGCGAGAGAGAGAGAGAGAGGCAGACGGGATCGATGCAGGCTGTGTTTGTAATGTAGGGTAAACGATACGAAGCGGTGCTCCGGCAAATTGAAGAGACTGATTCGGTTAAGGGCGACTCTGCCTTTTGGAGGCGCGAGCCTAACTGGCTGGCAAGGCAGGGCGAGGCTATAATAAGGCATAACAGAGTTTTTTCTTGGGGGTGCAATTGGTGTGGGTTCGCGGCGTTAATAAGGGAGCGCACTAAAGCCAAGAGGACAGAGGCCTCGGCCTTATCGCGGCGGGAGGGAACTGAAGAAAGGACGAGCATGTGGTCAATCGCGGAGTGTCGAGCAGTTGCGCAAAGGACAGCGTCGATCGGATCGTAGCCGGCGGTCGGCCGACGCGGCTTGCGGCTTTCGGCTCGGCGAGTTTGCCTCGGCTCGCTCAGTCGCACTCGAACCGCGCACCGGCAAGGGTGTCGCTCTACTCCCTCGCCACCCTCCAGCCACTACCTCCACTCACTATATTACTCGCGCATCGGCCGCCGTGTCTGCGTAACCTACCCTCGTGTCACGCGTTCACCCCCTGTGAGCTGAAGCCCCCCACCCCCCTCTTCCCTTCGCCTCCTCCCACGCTCCACCTGCCAGTGGCTTGTCCTTCCTGACTGAGGATAACAACCCTTCGCCAATCACTGGTACACGCGCGTCTCCTCTGCCGCTTGGAGACTCACCTTGCCGAAATCAGCTTGGTGTGGCGGTGGGGCGCCGGTCGGTGAGACATTGTCGTCGAGTGTGACAGTTGGCCGAGGATGACGCGGGACTCTGACAGTGCTCGCTTGCCGGGACGAGGAAAGCTCGGCTAGTGCGTCCTTGGAGGAGAAGTGCAACTTTTTCTCGGTTCTCGTGTCGCTGCTCGGGTCAACGCTCGCGGGTATCGAGTTACATTATCGCGCGCCGGTGTTTAGCATTAGATGGGGCCGTTCCTGTCGTCTTAGCAGGGCCTACCACCCCCTACCGGGGACAATAAAGTTTCAGACTAAAGAATTCGATCAACGAAGACCTGGGTTATAATCGGATCCGCCTCGCAGAACTTGGAGCGCTGAATCCGATCGAGTGTTCGCTCGGGGCTGGTACACGGCGCGGATTCTTCTTTGAAAGGCGATTATTGGAAGCGACACGCGAGAACCGCTGCTCTCGCGCTCGCATACTCGCTCATACATATTCCGCTGTTGGTGTAGACTCGCTCGCCAAGGGTTTCGCTCGCCATTCAAGCAATTGGCGTTACTCTCAGTCAGTCGGGGCAAGTCGGCCGTCCAGCGACCTGTCACTGTTATCACGCGCACTGGCGTTGACTTTCGTGAAGGAGCCATCGGGGAAGTGTGTGGCGTGCGGGGCGATCGGTCGCCATCATAATCTGCTGTTGACGTGACCTATCACAAGTTGACTTTCATTGGGGGGGCATCGGCATATCCCCCCTTGCACGCTGTGTCTCACCATCACGCGACCCTCACTTATACCTTCTTGTCACTCCCGTGTGTGGTGCCCGCAGTCTGGAATGTGTGCTGAGGACCCGAGCTCTCTATAGTCTTGCACGCCAGCTTTGGTAAGTGGTATTCCCTGCTTATTCATTCTCTCCACTTTTGTCGATCCGATTTTTGAATGACGCATCTCGCCCTTTCTCTCTTCCCTACATCCAACTCCACTGCAAGCTTTTTCGCGATGCATGAAGTGCTCTGACCGATCGCCAAGTACTCGACCACTTCGCGTCCTTGAATCACTCGGCCGTTCAAGAGCATGAAAATATATCCACAGTGAATCGTGACATTTCTATCTATCCTCGGTCGGCGTGAAAATGGTGGACTCTCGAAAGCCCGTCATACCGGGCGTTTGGTTTCTTTGGAGGTTCATACAATTCCAAGCGTCCTCGTGTGCACTTTGTCATTCAAAAGTGTATTCTTTTCTGCCGCCTCTCTTTTTAATATCAGCTTGGATACTCGGCCGTGCCTTGTGCAGCGGGTTCGAGGAGGATGAGATCTGGGAACTTTGATCTCCGCATGTATCGGGTGCTCGTTAAGTCCTGAAGATATCGGGGGTGGAGTGGAGCGCGGTGGAATGCATTAAAAAAAGAATATGCGATCGCGCGGCAGCTTTGTTAGCCCTTTGTTACCAGGCGCGTTTATAAATATGCGATCACGTGCATCAGAATTCAGATGTACAGGAGTACACGGTGCACACGAGGGTACGTGGTGCGATCGGCCGGCGCCGGACCAAAAATTGGCCCGGCACGTACGTCCGGTGGATGGCAGGACTTTTTAAAAGCGGCTAATAAATTGGCCAGGAATTAAATCACGCACTATCCCGCCGGTAATTGGATAAGCAGGGGGCGAGCGGGGGAACATCACGGGCTACGTATTCGTAAATCTCGTTAAATTCGGCGGCGAATAATTCGCAATTTCGCAGCTGCCATTAGCCGTTAAACCGACCGCCGCGCGCGTGGGTGGGGAGGGGGCCGTTTATTCCGCGGGGCACGATATTTTACGCGGTAGCGTAAAAAGGCGAGTGGTCGCTGCTCGCAGGAATAATATTCGCACGCGGCCGAGTTCAAAGACTTGCCAAACCGGGAGAGAAGCTCACAAGGCTCCTGGCACCACATGCCGCTGAAAATAGGCAGCTGGCGTGGGCCATCGTTCCAGCAGAGCGCTTAGGCGCGGGTGTTTTGCACAGTAGTATATATATCGGGCCACTCGAGGGAAAGAGCGAGGAGGACGAATACTGGTGCTAATTGGTTAATGCCCGTCATTACGGCCAGCCAGTAGTCCTCGCAGAGAGAATTAAAAATAGCTATCAGCCGCGAGGAAGGACGCCAAGCAGGAAAGCCGCCGGTGATAGTTTTATTAGGTCTTATTTTCGGATTTCATTCGCACCACTAATTCGGCCCACTTGATGGCTTTATTCTAGGGAGTGAGAATTATCTCCACTCGTCAGCAATTAGGGGGATTGCGGAGAATCTTAATACTGTACTTGCTCTTCCCTAATCAAGGCTTAATCTGATTAAAGCCTGCACATGGAATGTGCGCGCACTCGCACTACTTTTATTATATTATCTTTATTACATTCTTCAGCTTATGTTACGCTTTTGTTTTCAGTCTGGTATTGAGCTATGTCCAAGCAGAAGTCCGCCATATTCCTTTATAATTTGTAATAATTGCAAAGGTTAACAGTAGTTAATGTTATAATGATTAATTAAAAGTTGATTGAAGGACTTCATAGATCTTGCCCTCAATACGTATAGAAATAATAAGCTCCACTATCGACAGTTGTCCCGTCTGGATTGTAGTTAGTTCTCGTGGAATTACTTGCTTTCGCATCTACTCTTATCTCGTATTCGCATGAGCCTGCAGAACGTATGTACCTATCACGAAATGGTAAGAGGATTTCGGTCTGTGCTTAAATTCTTGCGCGGGCCGTAATTTTAATCGTACTGCAGTCGGAGCGTTTCAATTCCCAAAGGGTGGGAATAATGGTCAAGTACGGAATAGCTAGAGCGATACATACTATATGTATGTGTGCAGGGATAGTGTAGTTTATTACTGAGTAACTCCCGCTTACTGTCGCTTAAAGCCAGAGGATCTTAATCGCGCATGACGCACAGAGTGTAGTTTTTACAGATCGTTAAGGCCTCGGGGTGATTCATTCGGGCAGAGTTCCCGCACATTAGCATGCGCAATCCAATTGCGATAGACTGTCAACTTAGTTCCAAGCGTACAAACTACAAATACGTACATTCACGAGTCGGTAGATTCGCTAATGGAAATTCAATTCGCAGGGGAGCCAGAATGCGGCCTTTCAGAGATTGCCAGATTTGAAATGGGGAGTTACAACACTCTCGTTCTCAATACTCTCACGCACTCGGGTCTTTATTGTTCGAAAAAAGCTGAAATACAAATTTGCGTTGCGCCCTCCCGCTTGCCCTTTTCCGCCGAACATGCAGCTGCATTTTACAGTAGCCTGTTTTGTTTAACGACTGCGGAATACTGCTAATGGGAATTATTTCTTCGGTAGCTAATATACGTAACGATGAAATGGTGCTTATTTCCTCCCACTTTTTGCGGCTGTCGATAAACAGCAAGATTCAATTAGGACGAGGGTGCGGCGAATTCGCAACTTGTTTGCTGAATGTAATCTGTTATTTATGTGGGCGTGCGTGCACGTCGTGAATAGGATATGTCCCACCACCGGATCCGGCAAATCCCACTCCCCCATTCTTCCGTATTCATGGTGCTAGGCTTGCTCGGAATTTATGTGTAACGGGGAACTCGTTTGATAGCGAAATTGGGATCAAAATCCGGTGGCAAGGTATTTACGGGAAATTAATGGCGTTTCCGTGATGAGATGCACGACTGGGCCGGGCGGTTGTATGCGAAAGTTGCACATTCCTTCCTCTTGTTTCCGCGGGGGTAATGTAAATTTGTCGGTGGCTCGAATTTGCACTTAATTCACGAACAGCGCTCTTCATGCGCGGCTCCCTGGCTTAGCCGAAACACCTATTGGAAATAGATGGGTGGCCTCTCGCTCTCGCGTTCACTGCAAGCCGAACGAGCGGGACGAAACGAAACAGGTTAGAGCACTCACGAAATAGCAACACCGTGGGAATTGGTCGCTGGCGACGAAAAGAAAAGCAACGCGGACCCGCGGTGATGAAATTTGCATGAGACCCTTGCGCGTCAAAGAGTACTCTTCCTTTTTCCTAGGCGAGAATCTTGTTTTCCTCTCCCTCTTTTGTATTCTCGATTCGTACGCGATCGTAATGTCAAAGAAAAACACTAAATGTGCAATTGCATTTTCTGTTGTAGACCCAGACCTATTAGTTTCTTACGAACTAAAGGCTGAAATAAAATAAAAAAGCGAAGCGTGCAATTTGGAACTACTTAGCTCACGCAAAATCATAATTCATATTGGAGTTTCGCTGCAGATCCATTGAATTCCTAGAAATCGCGATACATTCATCACGACAACTTTTCTCTTGCAACCTGCTATTCTGTCTGGATATCGTTAACCTGTGAGCACTTTCGCGAAAGGGAAAGACTTTGTGACGTGCCTCCCCGCTAATGTTCGCGCTTGCAAGAAAGCGCCAGTGCATTTATGGCCGCTCCTGTATGCATGTATCTGCGTGAGGCCGATATACATTTCACGGAGGAGAGCACTTAAAATGTCCATTTACCCGTTGCCGTTGTACGCAGCCTCGCACTGGTATTGGCGGCAACGCAGGCCTGGCCATGCGTCGACTCGTTCTACTGATGTGATGTAACTCGCGAGGGTAGCGAGTAGCGAGAGAGAACTGCGTGGAAATGTTTTCGAATATTCCAACTGTGCTTGGTCGAAGCAACCAGAGACAGAAGTCTGTCCGAAGGTACTCTGTCAGGCAAACGAGTCCCGAAGCGAATCAATAACAATTTTAAAAGATTGAGCAAACATCCGAATTATTTTAAAGTGAGTAGAAGAAGACGATTGCAGGGTAAATCACCTAACTCGATAATTGCATATGAGGTCGAGGCATGCGCGGCACGAACCAATTAACGAAGATCCCCCTTTCATGCAACTTTACCTCTTCACTGAGCTTCTTTTTAACACTAATGAGATTAGTCAGCATATATCAAAGCTTCAAGCAGTCATGGTGGATCCCTCCAATACGTGCACTCTTTAAACTTTGGTCGCAAGTATTAACGTGGTTGGTCCAAACGTCCAAGTGTCCAATAAGCGAAACTCGAGAGATGGGATATTGGAAGATATGGGATGCCAGGCAGAGCTAGAGGGGCAATCGTTGCATTCCGATCGTACGCCTGGTCATATAGGAGCACATCGGTGCCTTTGTCTATTCGCTACAGACAAAGATTCCTGGAGGCGTTATTGGGAATCCCGAGTGCGAAAAGGTCGGCCCGAAGGGATGTTACTGTATAGTTTGCCTGTTTAACCCTCGAAGGAAGGACACGCATATTTTAGCAGGGTTGCTTTTAGGTATTCATGCAATAGCGCCGTCGGCGATGTGCCGGGCGCCTTGCGAGACAGTTTTGTTGCAAGGACCAGGCGTACGACCGCCAATACTCGTGCGACGCTGGTCGCACCAACACCCTCGCCAGAGTAAACAAGGCTGGAAGCAGTGTACGAAAGAGAGCAGTTTGCTAGCAGGGAGGAACTAACGGTAGGCAGGGCAGAGGGGGAGTACTACAGGGGGAGAAATTGAGAGCGCACACCCGCTAAGATACTGGGGACAAGTTTACGGGGTAAAGCGGCGGAAGTTCGGCTTTGGTATTTGCACGTAAATTCCGCGGCACTAGCTACTAGGTCGCGTCGCATCTGGTTAAGCAAACCCGCACGCGACCATTTGGTTTTCCCGCCGGCCAAAAGTACCACTCTGACTTGGCTCGGCAGGACCGTTAGAATGTGCGCGCACACAACAGAGTAGGCGGTTGACGTAGCCATTAAAACGACATTTATCGGAGATGGGAGCTCATTTGCGATCGATACACCTTAATGATAGACGACACCTCCTAGCTAGCAGTCTGACAAATTACAAAGGGGGTCAATGGTAATTTCGCAACGGGGACAGATAAGTGAAGGAGGGGCGTCTGGGAGGCGAAGGCTACTGGAGTGCGGGCGTAGAATTGGGGGATGGCGCGCGCGTCGCTTCGGGATTCAAGGGATAAGTTTTCCAGCACAGTTCGAGGTCGTCTTCCAATGTAAACGGCGAAGCACGTCGCACCTGTTCCCGAAATTGATGCTTCAGGCCGAGTCTCGTGGGATGGGTGGGATGGGACGAGACTTTTCTCGAAATAAGGGGCGGTAAATAATCATCCGGACTTAGTCGCGAAAGTTCGCACGAGAATTGCGGCTACGCTCCGCCGTGCTGGTTCGTCAGTCACGTGCGATCGCGATCGTCCCTTGGATAAACGTCCTTTTCACTTGCCGCTGCTCAAGAGACCCTCTGTTTTTCTCGCTTCTGCCGGAGGACAATCTGTTTATCGGCACTACAGTGCGATTAGAGCCTTTCGATACTGTCCGACTGAGTTTTGCGAGCGTGCCAACCGTCGGAAGAATGGGAACAAGTAGACCCGACCGGCGACCTCGGATAAAACGCGATCCAGTACAACGACACGACAGGAATCAGTTTAGTGGCGACGGCAAGTTCGCGTTCACTTAACTATTTGAGGAAATCTATGAATGTCGTTCTTCAGGGCGGTGCACGTGATGGCTGATACGCAGCAGTGTTCTTTTTCATTTTCAGTTAAGGCGACGCTAGGTTTACCAGCCATGGAACGAGGGATTAAAGGGCCTACACGCCTCCGAGTTTTATCGTGCTTTAACCTGAGCGCCCTCTCACGCGGGCCAATATTCAGCGCGATATAAACGGTGGCTCGTGCCCAATTTGGGCTGAGGCGAACGAACTGTGAGAGAAAAAAAATGCGTGCAACGCCCTGTTACCGAAAGTCTCGTAAGCGCACTGCAAAGTAGCCGCTAGACACGTTTATTTTCCATGCTGGACATGCCGTATCAGCGCGGAAAGTGGAGCGTGCCAGTTTACCGGGCCGCTGGGGGGACCTATAGGCCAGGTATTGTGTGGTGCCATTTCACCCTTGTAATTTTCGTACGCTATCTCTCCCTCTCTCTCTCTCTTCCTCTCTCTCTCTTTCTCGCTCTGGCCCCTGAGTTTCACCCTCCACTCTTGCACTCGTCGCTCGCTGCTCGGAGACAAGCAAATATTTTATGTGAACTGATATTGCGCTGCCACCGCAGCACTGGCTGCTGCTGTGTACGTCCGCTACACGTGATAGCACGAGAACGTTTCTCCGAGATTCCTCGTCTTTTTCGGCCTCGCCGCATGTTCCCGCTGAAATGAAGAGCTCCTTTTAATTCCACCTATTCTCCGGATTCTTCTGTTGACATAGCGAATCGCGCCAGGAGTCATGCATTCTCGCTTTGCGGTCGGAGAACACTCATTGTCAGCTTCAAAAGATTCTTACTGAACACATTCTGACCCTTAGTCACAGTGACTTAAGAATTTATATTTAATTAACTTTCCGAGGTGTGAGTTGTCATTTCTGCACGAATACTTTACCCTCCAAAGATTTCATGAGGATGTTTGTTAATATTACATATTTTACACTCCTTTCTGTGTGGGGCTTAAACAAGAAAAATAGAGAGCGCTCTCGAAACACATTTTCGTGCGGTCCCTTTTTGAGAAAATTACGATGTACGAGGAACCTTTCAGGAAGTACGTCCACGTACTCGTCGTTAAATTAAGCCGAGCCGTTCGCTTTTGCAAACAAATCGAGGCCCCTTTGAAAGAAAGCCGATTGCCGCTTTGTTGCACGCGATTTGTCTGAGTTTTCCAATGTCCCAGAGAAGTCGATACGACGCTCTATCTCTCTTTACATTGAAAAACGTCATGCGTTGGCTTCGACTCCCACTCCAGGTCTTTAACTACGATTGTTCCTGATAATTAACTACCCCCCCCCCCCCCCCCCTCCTCCAATGAATTCCTATCGATCTTCCGACTCCTAATGAACTTTGCTCTTTTCAAAGTAAGTGACTGTGATTGAACGCTGAATGAAGAGAATGATACAGTACCGGTTAAATGATTTGTTTAAGTAGCAATGAGATGTAGACTTAATTACAGAACAAACGTAGTCTTTTTGTTGAAGAAATCTCACTTGCAAGGGATCCCGAAAGGAAAGTGTTCCTTGCGAAAGTTACGGGTGAGGACGTGATAGGAAGGCTGGAGGCCGAGTCGAGGTTCAGTCGCCGATAGGAACCAAGTAAATTTACGCCGATGAGAAAATCCCACGTGGTTTGGATTGGCCGGCGGAACGTAATGAAATTCTCGCAAACCTGTTTTCCGGAATGAAATCGAATTCGCGGCTGTCTTGATCGGCACGAGAGCCGCTGCTCTCGTTGGTATTACGGCGGATCACGCCGCCCTATATATCCTGCAGACAAAAAATCTTCCGTCGCTTCCATATTTTTTCTATTATCCTCTATTGCATGGGGCGGCCGAGTGCTAAAAAGCACTCTGTGGACACAGGAAATTACTAGCGGAAATAGGTTTCTCTTTATTCGATCCCCGGGAGTTCGCGGCCGTATTTGCATGTTTATTTTGGAAGAATTGAATTTCAGCATTATCCCGGCGAGCAAAATAAACGAAGCGAACGTGTGCCGAAATATTTTATCGGCGAAAACATTACCCGATTTAAGAGAATTTCGTGACCCGCTCGCAGTTTCGGTAAAATTACAGGTTTTATTTGCATCGCAGATCGAAGTGCCACCATACCCGTTATGGTTGCTCCAAGGCCTTAAAGGTGGTGATATAAGGATTGATATTCCATTGAAACGCAGCATTGCGTCCCAGACGAATAATTCATTCACATTTCTACGAACAGTATCAAGCGAGTATTAATTGATCAGCAGTGAGCCCTGCTGTTAAATAACTAAATATAGAAATTCCAGCAATAGCCCGACGGAGACGATCGGCCTGAGCTTGGATTGAATGATAGGTTACCATTGACAATGAATTAGTGCTAACGAACTTTCCGATGATTTTCGACGAAAGCTCGTGCTGCTCGGACGTGGCCGCTTCAACGTAAAGAATACGACTGTCCGTCTGCCTGTCAATTTCTGGTAATAAATCTCTTTGGTCCTCGGCGAATGTCCGATAATACTGTAAATCATATACCGGCCACGGGCTCCGGCGGGACCACCGGCTATTGAATTAACACAAGCCGCAGCCTTTCATACAGGACGTATTTTACCAGGAAGCATAGGAAGATAGATCGGCGGGCTGACCACAGTCGGACTCCGTATTGAATTCTTTTCGATGGACTAACTCGGTAGATCGATGGTACTCGGTAGTGCGATACATCTATGCACCAGTAAATGTAATCCCTTTGAAGGGCCATTATCGCCGGAGCAACATATACCAGTAACATCTCATCGAGCATCTCAAACGAATGCTCGAATCCCTAAAAAGCTTCCATATAATTCTGTCTGCACCGGCACCTTCTGACGCCTCACGCGCGGACGTGAAAAGACGTAAAGCCGACGTTGAGACCATAAGGAGTGTCTACTATCTTTCGATCCTCTGTCCGTTCCTCGAGGCTGTCACGTATTTCGAGATTTTGAATTTCCCCTCTCGGTGCGATTAAAGATTAGCTTAGTCTGTTGCCGGGTTTTTCCCAAGATCTGGAATGATTCCTACCCCTCTTCATGTGAGTAGGCAGCTTATTTCAGTCTCGATAACTCCGTAATCCGTTGATATTTCCGGGGTGGTGAGAGCGCGGCGGGAAGTACCGGCTGGAGCAGGAAAAGGAGGAGGAAGGGATCGAATAACGCTGCCAATAAAGAGTTAATTGTCACAGCAAGCACGAGGTCGATCGCGGAAGAGGCCTTGTTAAACGGGCGTCGGTATATCGGCGTACACACTCTCTGCGAATGGGCGGGGGGGGCCAGAAAAATCGTCATTTAAACGAGCGGCTCTCTCCCCGTGGCCGTCCCCGTCTCCGGCAGACTCGGCTGCTGCTGCCTTCCACCCTCCGTTCAATCCTCTCGAGCGCGCGCCTTCCGTTCTCCCCGATCTTTATTATTCCACGCGACTCGTTCCTTCCATCTCTCGCTCGATCGCTCACTCGTTCGCCTCGTGTTCTCACCTCTTTGTTCTTTCCCTCTCGTGGGAGTGTTCTCCCTCACAGACGCCCACGCACATACACGAGTGGGCCAGCGAGCGAGCGAGGTGGCATTCCAACTCGTGATTTTCTAAAAGGTTCCTCGTTGGCGCGACGCGCTTCAAATCCCCACTCTCCCTTTCTCCGAGCGGCGGCGAAGGGGCTTTCAAGAGAAAAATGAAAAATATTGCGCACTCCCGTCTCCCGTTCGCCGGGGGAATCGCCTTTCCACAGCCCCGCCGGATCCCGAAGAGGTGCCGGATTAAAATCAGCACTTACCGCGCGCGCCAAGTGGACTCATCGTTGCCGCGGCAGATCGCTTGTCGAGAAGATCGTGTTTCATTCTACTACTAGCGCCTTCGAACGACGGCCACTTATCTTTTACCTGCTTAATGAGAACATCAATGCTCGCCTTGTGGGAAATATGTAAAAACTTTAGTCTATGATTAACCAACAGGAACCCCACTCTTCTCTAGCAAAGGAGTAACGTGAACCTATTCAAGGACAGTAAAGTTTTTTGTATTACTTTATGTTAACTATCAAGACTGTTAATGTCCGTGTATAGTAATACTATTATATCAAGTTCGCAGAGAGGGAGTAGTGTCAGGGAACCGAGACGTCTTTATGTAATTTCCCGTATAAGATTAGCAAGGCGGATGAATGAATTGGGGAGCGGGGAGAAGATATTATCCAAAACAAGTGACCTTCCCCGCGAGGTCAGCTATTATCCTTTGGATCGAACGTGCTCTGCGAGGCCGCGCAAGATAATCCGCGAATGTTTATGCGCGCGGGCGCGCGCGCGTGCCGATATCGCATTACCCCTTGGCAATTATAATTAAACTCTTACTAACAGTTCTCGGTGGAGGGGCCGCTTCGCGGCGGCGCACTGAGCAGGAAGCAGCCGCGCTAACGAACCCGAATGGGGCGTTCAATTAAATGCTACTTAGCACGACCGATCCGAAGCACCGGCCGACGCCAACCCCTGCCAATGAGTCCTTCTGCCACGCTAATCACCGGCTCCCGCTCTCCTCGCAACCCTACCCGCCTCCAACCCCTCCGACCCCCCATGCCAAGTGCGAGCGTAGTTGCCGCGATATGAAATTATTCGCCACCTCATCGTCAAGCCTATCCGTGCGCAAGCCGAGAGCACCTTTGCCCAAATAGTGAACCCACTTACGACTAGTACAACTGGGTCACGTACGAGCCTACTCAAACCCAAGACGTTATTGGACCACTTAATATTCCGGCAATTCTCGCCGAAATTGAGGGCCGCCCGATTTTGATTGCGGCTTTGGCTCGGGCTGCCCGCATCTGTGGGGACCAAAGCGCGACCCTCATATGTGATTAATGTGTCAGCCGCTGTACAATTTCCAGGCGCGATGTACCCGGGAGAGTACATGTGTATGACCTCCCTTGGATATCACAATTAATTCCGCTTCACTCATGCGGATCTTGCTTACTTTTGCTCCTTTCGCTCGCTATTGCATCGCGCCTAATAAATACCATGAATCACTTTCGCGCGAGACGCCCGTCTAGCCAACTACCTACAGGCATCCTGGAACTCCCGTCGAGGAATTTGTTTATGGTTATTATTTTCTCGGAAGCACATGAAACTTCGGAGTAAGGAAACAGCATCGACCGCGAGGAGGATTTATATCAGTGGCTACAGAGTCCTCCATCACTATCAATTTCATTCCCAGGAGTTCTTTTCGCCGGCGAACACTGCTACTCTTCCTCTATCTCTCTCTCGCTCTCGTAGAGCCGCACGTCAAAATCCCGCGAAGCGTGAACATCGTTCACGCGATCCTGCCGCCGGTTCGGCGATGATCGCGCTCGACTGCACCAGGCAATACTTCACCGGGACGCTGCTGGCTGGGCTTTGACGTGCGAACTCTATGTGTCCACAGGTGCGGAATCGTCAGCGTTGTAGCGACAGCTGCGGCTATCGGACAGGCTGCAATCGCACGGTAAGGCCCGTTGTTTAACGGTAATTATAACAGCCCCATTTACCAGCCGGTACATTCATGCGAGGGAACGAGCGAGAGTCGGCGCCCACCCGCCCGGACCCGCGTATTCTCATCATGTCAGCTTTTTCCGTAAACTGCGAGAGGCGAGCGTACGTTGACCGATCGCGTGATGGCTGGAGAAGCCGGTGGCTCTTGTATCTCGAGCATTTCATTTCGGCCGGTTCGATCGCGTTTAAGTCCTTGAGCCCAGTTGATCGCCGCTCGCCGAGCGGACACAGACGGTGCCGCGCTCGTTACACAACGATCCGCCGGTTTCATTGCTCCGGCTGCGGATTTGACCGATCGCGTCATATGCGGCGCTTCCAATGGCTTACGGTGGTTTACAGCTGGGCTCGGCTCTGCAACGGGGACGAGCCTCTGCACTCTAGATTGCCGGCAGTCCGCTTGTACTTTCCAGGCGAGTGCGCGGCCGCCGCCGATATTAAGAGTCCCAGCTCCCGCCGACGCTTTTATTTACTTCCGGCCTCCTCTTATCAAGTGCCACGCCAATTATCCTCGAGAGCGAATGGCACGCGACAACGCTTTGATTCGAAATCTGTAGCCGCCTGTCGCATTCCAGGCGTACCGGCTCCGATTACCGGCGTGCAGTTTTATCAATACAGATGAAACCATCCTGGCCCACCCGATAACTCATTAACGAGCACACTCCTAGACGTATCGCTCTTTCAATTGGCGGACAAGCCACGGCCAATGCCGACGTTTGTGCGCATGGATAATGGTTCACCAGTGGCGAGCAATAGATTTGTTGGTGTCAATTGAATCATTTACCTATCGTGAGTTGGCCAAGACCAAGGCAAAACGCTTCAGCTAAACTTCACTCGGATAATACTTGGCTACTAGTCGGCGCGCATATTCCGCTTAATTCGCAACGCATTATCTGATTGCCCCTTAGGGTCTCTAGTAGGATTGTTTAATGCATTGCAGCACAATTGCCTCATAAATTGTTTACCAAATGGCAATGGTCTATTGGCTGGGATTAGAATACTGCGCTAAAGCACGTGTGCTTGTTAATCCAGATAGTATTACTATTCATCGGCACATGTGTTCTGTCCCCAGATTTTCGTCTATTCGACGCTCCATTTCTCTGGCTTGCTTTTCCTTAGATTTCATGGAATTCCAAGTAGCGTAAAATCTCGAATACATGGAGGATGCAGCCGCGTAGTCTCTAGATCCTAGCAAGAGGATAGCTCGCGGTTGGTTTGCTTCGCGTTTAAGTAGTTGAAGGCGTTAATAGTGCCGGTAGCCGGTATAAGGGATTGGCGAGATGTATTTACAGGCGCCGGGAGTATTCGCGGTATCCTGATGCATCGATAGCTCATCATTACTTGGTCTTTTTCCAGGCGAGCACCTTTCAAAGCGCAAAGGTATCTACCGCTTATATATAGACGAAGGTCTATGCGGCTTGGAAGGATTCATCGAGCGCTTCAATGGACGCCGTATGTGCAAGTCTCGCTATCAATGTACCGTGTGAAACTGGAAAGCCCAAGGCGGACGCCTGGACCACTCTCGGGGATTATTTTCGCTAGACGCAGGAGATCCGCGATTGCCGTAAAGCCGAGTGTACCTACGCGGACGTGTGTTCATTCGAACGGGCAGCCAGACAGGAACAATCAGTGGCCATTGTCCGGTGGTCCGACCACCCCTCAGAATCGGGTGCGAGGAATAAACTACTTCTTTTTCCTCGGACCGCTCGAGAGCGCGCGTTTCCCAGTTTGCGCACAAATTCCCGCCGATACTTCCGATCCGCGGATGCAGCCCATTTCATACATGTACTGTATTCCCCGGGCACATCTCCAACTAATTGCGAGTCGTGTTCGGTAGAAAGGACGTTCGTGCTACCAAGCGATATTCTCCCCAACCTTCCCCCATACGTCTCTCCCGCTTTCTCGCACTGTCTCTCTGTTGCGTTATCAATATCGCAGGCGAAATTTCGCAACGGATGTTGCACGCGTTGTAATCACGCGGTTCGCTCTGGGGGATTATTTTCGCAGCATGCGTAGGAGATGTGTGTGTGTGTGTGTGACTGTGTGGACGGACAATCGGCAATGTGTATCGAAGACATCGGGCGATTACAGTACAGTACTCTAGCCGCAATACGGAACTGTTATTTCCTCTGGCAGGTGTCTGCGACGAATCGCAGCGCCGACTCCGTTGTTACCCAGCCAGGAAGGGAAAAGAGCTCGAGCTATTATTTCTCGCGCGCTCTCGCATCATGTGTGATTGTAAGGGAGTCCTAGTGGTTTGCTAATTACAGGCATCGGCGCGAATCTCGCCAATGCGCCGCGCACAGAATTTCAGCGGAGAATTCGTCATAATCAGACGGAACGACGCATTGTAATGCTGGCCGTGCGAGTGTCGGCCCCTCTACCTGCCTACCTCGTCTTGCCTCGGATTGTCTGCATTCCCGATTGCATCCCGAGTGGCACCGACATTCGGCCGCGATGACAATCACTCCGCGCCGGTTCTTTGCCACTTCCACTCGGCAGACGTGTGCGGGCCACGCGCCGTCTGGGGCGCCGGTTCGACGGCAGTTTGTTCCAATCTATTTCACATCAAGTATTTTCGCGACACACGTATCCTCGAATAATCCTCTTCATCCTCTCTCGAGCCAAATTATTCACGCGCCTGCGCCAGTTTTTCGAGGATAATTGAAAACTGCACTGGGCACGAAAGCCGTCGGCGAATGGTGCGGGTTGTTAAAAACAATTCCCATCGCTGCGATTGCTGGAGCGATCGCCTCTCTGGTATAACTGTCTGGCATGCTTTGCCAGTGGCATGACTGGGCGAGGATGGCAAAGTTTCGAGGAGAGGGAGTCTGCGCCGCTGGAACTCGGAACCCTCGTCCGGAGTTGTGTTCGGCGCTAATTGTATCAAATGTGAAGTGCAGAATGGAGGCGCGGTTACAAAGTGCTTCGCTCGACTTTTAGCGAGCGTGGCGATATTAAAACGCTGCGGATGCCCGATGGGACGGGCGTGCAATATTTCAATTTCAACCTGGGGAATCCTAGTCAGCCGTATAATATGCTTCTGAAATATGCGGAGCGCTTGCGGAGCCGGTCCTCCGCTCCGGAATAGCCCTCCACTGTATTCATGCTAAATTCCAAAGATTTGCGGAAATGGCATTCTCCTGATGTTTCTTTTTAATATTTTCCCCGTGGCGCAGTGCTACGCCGAGCGAGCGACACAGCTCACCGCCAGCCAAGAACTTCCCAGTCGTCTTTGCCGTCGTCCTCCTCCCGTGGAATTCCAGTCGTCCATTTGTTTTCCATTTACCGGGCAAGGTTTGTCAAACGAGCGCGCTTGCCACTCCGACCACTTCGCCGTGCAATATTTAATTGCTCCTTATTCTGGTTGAGTAAATTACAGTCGCTACTAATAATAGCGTCCTCGACGTTCTTTCCGTACACTGGCGCTACTCACCGCTGTCAATTAAAACAAGAGGGACGCCGTCACTGGAGTGCACGCTCGAGCGTGTGAGTCGCTTTTCACACGAAAGGATTTAAATTATTCCGTTTTGGATAGTGAGAATATCTCTCTAAGAGAAATCATTTATCCCAAACCTTGAGCTCGGCTTAGATACCAATAATTTATGGACTTTTATGAAGAAATATCTGTTTGGACTTGAACACCCTGCGGATATATTTACCGACGACCCAGATACTTAGACTCAATGCCATTCGGGGCCCAGCTCCCACCATCCTTCTAACGACCACCACCATACTGCCTCTCACCCCATTCGAGCACCAGCAGCAATATCCTAAACCTAACAAGAAATTTGCCAAATAGAAAAAGCGTTTCTTTATTTTCATCCATTTACTATCAGCCAGACTGAGGTACCGCCTGAGAAGGGAAGCTTATTAGTGGACAACATTTATTGGAGTACAATCTCCGGTGCGACTCGCGCGCTCAGTCGATACACTGTGTGCGCTTGTGTTTCGGCTTGTCAATGAGAGCGTGAACGGGAGCGCGAGATAGTCGAGGGCGTTTTAAAATTAAAGGATAGTTCTTTGACACGCAGCCGGTCGGCAACGTTTTAATCGAACTTTACGCGAACGATCGGCGCGCTCCGGGTCAAAGAGCGGCCACTCTTCAAAGGACATCGAATGTCGCTCATCCGCTATCGGGAATAATTTGAACGCCGACGAACTGACGGCCCGGCGTTCCGTGGCCACACCTGCTCCCGACGATTATCGATCTGCAGAAGCAGGCACACTCCGAATGTGGAATCTAAACGTCGCGTGGCCGTTCTCGGGGAAACCTCGCGCCAACCGCCGCACGTCGACCTGACGTATCCTGTATTACTACGTGCCGCCGGCTATGAATAATTGCCGCCGGTTCTCCTCCATTATCACCGAGACTTTCAGTGGCGGGTCTGGTTAACCGCGCGAAACCCGTCCCTCGAACCCGCCACTCCAATTCCAGTTGTACCTGCACCCCCCGGCCGCGTAAACCCATCTCTGCAAAACCCCCCTGCTCATCACTGTATATCCGGCAAAAAACAAAGACGAGGGGCCATTCCTCTGGATATCGGCATCGAGCAGGCGAAGGCCGCCAGCCAGCGAGGGGGTGGCGTAATGGCGCGGCGACCGGGCCCAACGAAAAAGTCCCGGTCAAACAATTGGAATTTAATTTGCTTAGGAATTCCCGGAAGCGTCTGGGATTGCGTGTGCGGTTTGCAGGCACACACGGAACTTGCGATACGCAAAATTCGAGGGTGCGGCGTCGGGCGCGTGCCTGCTTGTTGGCGAGAATTTAATTAAATCGCAATCGGCCACGCGTTGTTCTACAGTTTCATTCATTGGTGCTTGCCGGGTCGGTGAAATGTTGACGCGGCATCATCGTTTCGTTTGAAAAATACGTCGAGCATGGCCCCGTGGCTCGGTATAATAAAGATCGCCTTTATGCTGCGACGCGGCTGTCATTAAAGGCGCAGTTTAACGGTGCTCGGCCACTCGGCGTCACCCGCGTGCAACGAACTAATTCGCATGCACCATCGAGCGAGTGATCGAGCGTGCGTTTATGATATAAACACCTCATGCTTAAAATGCATTCGCGCGTAATTTCATCATTCGATTAATTCCCTCGCTCCCATTATGTGTACCAGCCACACCTGAAACACCGCTGCCACGCGGCGCCCGCCCGCCAGCCCGCATTTATAACTGGACTTTTACCGCGCGCTCGCCGATAATTAACGCGAGTCAAATTACTGTGAAAACACGACCTTCCGACGGTACGGTGCACTCGACCTCGCAAATAAACGAAGAAATCCTGATTCACGGCGGCGAACAGCAAATCAAACGAAAAACCGCATTTTTCGATGTGATGTACTCGTCAAAAAGAGTATAGTGATTTTCGATCGCTCTCGAGAAAGTGACGAATCCACTGCCACGCTAAAAAATGTTACTCACTCGAAATGATCAAGTACCTAAATTGAAATACAAACAGGTTGAAAATTCGATTTATTCATATACGCACGCAGGGTTCCCATTTCCCAGGGCCTCTCCTTTTTGTCAGGAGCAGTGTGTTGCTGGGGGCTTTGCGATAGTCGATGAGTGGCGGATGTAGCTATAGTATATATGGAGCCGCTCTTCCCATTCTCATAGCAATCGCGTTCCAGCCGAGTTCTTCGCGTGGCGGCATACGTCTCATCACCCTCGGCCAACGAGATTACAGTCGTCGCGTTACCGGTCGCACGAGAGTGTCGACAAAAAGAGAGGAAGAGCATCGCCGCCATGGCCGCGGAATCTCGGGGTTCAACCAAGCGGGAGACAACGATTCGCACTTGGTTGATAACGGGGGGAAAAGTGAAGAATTTCTTGACGTCGCTGTAACTGCCTTTTCGGTGTTCGGCGCGACGCCGCCCACATCGATGAGGAAAAGCCAGTCGGTACCATAAAGAATGCCGGCTTTCAGGAATTCCTGCGGATACTTCTCTGCGTATGGAAGCATCGCGAGGTATAAACTACGTGTAAGAGGCATTTGAGTTATTCCAATATTCGGAGATGGCTGTATAACTGCGAGTCACTCCCGCTTTCTCCGCCTCGATGTCTCCCGTCGTTCCATCCCCGCCGCGGAGTGTTTGTCCCGAAGCACTCGCATTTGTATTTTATTCGATCCCTATTTTTTTCAATAGCGAAGCTTGACTGCTACGCTACCCATAGAAGGCAGAATTAATATTCATCATGTATATTGTGCACTATTCCTGTTTTACTAGAAAGGGCACCCTCACCCCTGTTTCTATTATGGTCCTGAGTCAGATTCTAATATACCAGACAAAATATCACTCAAGTTATATGAATCTTCCCCTAAACTGTTTTCAACCTCTCTTACTTCCCGAGAGTAATCCGACAAACTTTCCTAAAAAATCTTCACTGGCCTGCTATTCCGGAATAATTCAGCGGTAGCCTTACACTCTGTTTACAAAGAGTGCGGTGCCTCGGCGATTCTGTTCCCATGCTTTTATTTGGCCGGTCTCTTGAAGCGGCAGTGCCCTGCCGTCCGCCGTTTCTTCAGCTGAGCTGCCTCTTCATCGGAGAATTTCGGGCCCGGCCCAGACGGGCTTTTCTTCCTTCCTCTTTCTCGCTTGCTCGGCCGCTGTGCCACGGAATAATTTAAAGGCTCATTAGCTCTGCCATTTCTTAACTTGGGGATAAAGTTGGTGGGTCTTAGGAGGCTGTGGCGGGTGCAGCCTCTTTGGCGGACACTCCCTTGGTTCCCTCTTCCTTGAGAAGGGCAAGGTAGGCAGCGCAGCCAAGCCAGCACAGGATTCAGCTGGGAGTGATTGTGGTGGTGGTGTCGGTGGCGACGCTGATGGTGATGGCAGTAGGAGTGGCTTACACTCTCGGGAGGAAAGGAGCAGAGAGAGAGAGAGAGCGAGTGAGAGAAGGGACGGAGTAAGGGGGTTGCGCATCAAGGGACTCGGTGCTGGTTATATAAGCATAGCTTGCCCTCCACCACATTGGTTTGTCGAGCCATTAATCGGAACAGCTTTATACCCAGAGATTTATATTGGATTAGGTTGCGGGAGCAGCGGCGGTTTAGTTTGAAGGCTCCCGTCTCATCCGGCCTTAGCCACGGCGTCCTTAACTACCGCCAGCCACCCACCACTTAATGAACGTCATTCCACTCTCTTCTTTTTAACCCTTTTGTTCTTTTTTCCTTGGCGAGACTCGACTATGCTTTATTAACGTACTAACCACCGTAGACCCCGATGGCCACCATGGCGCCGCCGCAGTCTTGCGGTATTTTCTACTGGGATCAGTTTTTTTCTTTCAGGGTAAACAGGCACGCTCCAACTTCTCCACCAGACCATTTGGAAGTGGATCGTGCTGATTGTACTCGAACCGTGCTCTCTCTCTCTCTCTCTCTCTCTCTCTCTCTCTCTCTCTGAGAAAACGAAAATATTCTTTGTTATTTTCTTAGAACTCGAAATACTTGGTTTATTGCTTTTGTGAGGCGAATGGCTGGTGGAGGGATTACTGCAGGCAGACCGATGAAAATAGGATTTTAAGTTCGCAATAACGAGATCCGTCGGACGGGCCACGTGGAAATCAGGGTAACCCATTGTTTGGTTAACTCGGTTCTAAGGACCATCCAGTACCTCTATCGATCCAAACGCCTATTTTTGAACGTCCCTTGTTATCCTGGCCGTATCGAAAGTTCGCGGCTGCCACAAGCCAATCAATATTTGGTTATACGTCAGAGCATCGAAAGAGTTTGCTTGTACCACCGTAAACCATCATAACGAAGGAATACTATTCGCGTTGAAGACCTCGTGAAATATCGATGCGCGTTTTTCGTTAAAATTGTCACTTTGCTCCATCAAAGTTTTATGGGTGCTTTTTCCTTGATCACGCGTAATACGCTCGCGAATGAAGCCACAAAGTGAATTCTTTATTCGTACTTTAATAAGTACGAAGATGAAAGGGGCTTTGGCGCATCGATATATCGGAAGGCGGGTGGTATACATATATATCTTGGCGTGGGATGATGTTTGATGTATTGCATTGGGCGATGGTCCACTGGATAAAACGATTTTCCGCCCTTAGCATTCCAGGCGAGTGCCTCCACAAAACATGCTCTATGGCACCGTAAAGACTCCGAGTGATAGAGGCGGATGCGCGTATTCGTTACAGACATGGAAAATGGATCCATCGGGATAGAGAGAATTCATCTGAGCATTCCGCGCGAAACAGAGCAGGGCCAAGTTTCGCCCGGTGCATCGCATAAGTACATGGAAATAGTTGGCATTATCATATAATGCGCATTGAATCGCTTTATGCATGAGCCACTACTAGCCGAGATACGTATCCGGCCGAAATCAGATCTCATCTGCCGCTGAATTATGGAAGCCCGGGCACGTACGGGTGCTGAACTTTACGACGGATTAGTTAACCCTTAACTACTGATGAAAGGTCGCCCCATCTCTCTCTCTCTCTCCCTCTATCTTGCGCGCGACCCCCTAGCCCCCTCACTCTCGTCGGGAGAGCAGTCTCCAAGTGAAGCTATTATTCCGCAGGTGCCGGGAGCGACCGGTTGCGAGTTACGGTTCACGAATCGGCCGTCGGCGCCGATTTCGACGTCTGCCCCAAAGTGTGCAATATACTCTTGCCTCACTTCGAAATTTGCGTGCCAGCACATGAAATGTGTGCGCCCTGTAGAAGGCTCCTCTCAACAATCAGCCCGGCGTTAGTAGAGGAGCGCACACACCCATCTACCAACTTGTTCTCTCTCTCCCTTTATAAGGGAGCGGAGCGACGCCGCTCTGATTTGTAACTCGCGTGATCGCTCGGTTATTATCACTGTTTTGATCTCTTCATCGCGGCCCGCGGCACAAATTTCCAGGCCCGAATCAGGTTGAAGTGAGACGTCCAAGTGTCAGAAGCTGCAACGCGCTGAAAAGCCCTGTCGGAAGCGGCGGGTTGGAGCGTGTACCCACTGCAGTCCGCGCACGGAATCCTCCATCGTGCAGACGTGCACTAGTTAACTCACCATCCACTTTCGAGGCCACCACACACACTCTTTGGGCAAATTGCGCGGGAGGAAGCCGCTCGCTGCCCTGAAGCTCAGCCTGTTTCTGGCTCTCTGCTTCAGCGTCCGCTTTACGCGGCTAAGTGCCGAGCGACCAATCTCCCGGCGAACAAAATGCTTCCGGTCGGTTCATTCTTATTCGAGAATTCGCCCCTGTGGCTTTTTCAAATGGCTTAATTTGCTGCGCGGCCCGCTTGATATCTTATTTTCGGGGTAATTATCATGAGCAAAAGCGGCTTCCCTCAAATTTGAAAATCGTGTTTGTCGTAGTTTCATTTGATGGCTCGTGTTGCGTATTTTGCCGATATGCGTTTGAATTTTTTAACTTTTAATGAGAAATAGTATCCAGAGTTCATATTAACCGCGCAACAGTAATAACTCGTATCAAATATCCACCACATCACACATTCTTATTACAAGATAGATATTGTTGCTTCGCCCGTGAATTTCAGTGTAATAAGATGTACTTGTCGCCGGAGAGCGCTTTAATCGAGCTACGTTTTTCGTGGCCGAGAGTGAGGAAGCCTGCCACCCTGGCACCGTAATGCAATTACCGGCTAAATAAGCCTCTCGGTGGGTACTAATTATCGTGAGAGTTCTATTTATATCCGAGGCTTTCTGATCGATTTGCTTCCGATCGAGCGACTGGTTTAATGATGCCAGGAAATCAGCATTCTCATCATCGAGGAAAGCCAGCCGCGCCCGATACTCATTCTCCGAGCGGCGATCCGATAAAAAGCCGATTAAAATACGAACGCGATAAATGAACGGGTGGCGGTGGAATGATGATAGGTACGTTGAAAAGTAGTAGTGCCTCGCTGTGCCGGCAAGTGGTGCCGAAGGTGTTTCGGGGATCGATCATGCGCGCAGTGTTCACCCACACTCCATTGATTCCGGGGATGTTGATTATGCGGTGGGTGAGATGGATTTAAATTTCACGCGCCAGCGGGGCTGCCGCGGGCTAAGATAAGGTAACCTAGGAGGGTGCCTGAAGCTACTATTGAATATACTGGGTTTAGTGGTTACCCTCGGCGGGAGCAAGAAATTCCACTTCGAAGCTCACCAGCGAACATCGAGTATTTTGTCCTCGGCAAGTGCCTCTCTCGTCCCTGTGTCCCCGTTATATTCTGACGCCACCCGCCTGTTTATGCGATTGGCAAAAAAATCCTAACTTAGCCAGAGCATAACAAAAATCTCTGCTTCCGGTATTCATAAGTTTATAATACTCTGCTCGTATTTCTCTGGAATTCGAGCATCTGTTTCATTTGAATGTCATTCTTGCGTGTGTGTGAGGCTAATCCCCAAACGATTAAGGTATAGTTGTGTTAAAAAAAGAGTTCCCGACAGATTTTTTCAAAATTTTGACAAGATAATCTTTATAAGGTTCGGCAACCTTAAGGGCGAAAGGGCGAGTTGATTAACTGGGAGAAATATCTTTAAATATTTAATTATTTGAAGCAATCAATCACATTACATCCTTTATTAACATAACTAATATATTAATAAGAGCATTGAAACCTAATTACTACCAACGAATTCGGTAATGGTATTTATTATATGCTTCTTTCAATTGTTTTGATATAACTACTTTAAGCGAAGCACAAGAAACAAGGGAATTAATGCTCTAGCAAGTGCGAGAACAATCGGAGACAAACACACTTGAGATTGGCCCAGCAGTTCACATCAAGTGCTTAATGAGTGTGTTCTCCACATAATATAACTTGAATCAATTTGATTCTTGGCCGGGCGCTATCACTTTATCCTCTTGCGCGTGAGTAGTCTGACGGGACGCTTTCGCCCTTTAGTACTAAATGCGGTTTCTAAAGGGTATTTCTCACGTCCCTGAAGAACACAGTGTCTAGATTACCTACCGCGCTCAGGTTCGTTTGCACAGCTTTACGCTTCAGATCTTCAATTACCTACCAGAGTCTGATTCTCAGAACCAGTAGATATTATCTATTCGTTCAGGCGAGCTTCCGAGATTTTTCCTTCGCCCGCGCCAGGTCAGGAATATCATATCACCAAGATCAAATTGGGAAACAGGTCGTTAGGGAGAGTTTCAATGGCACTGAAATTAGTTTAAAAGCCGTATTAAAATTCAGAGGGCGTTCGCTCCGTCGCCAATTGTATAAAATGTTTGAGTTTGTCTCACGAAAATATGTGTGCCTGCCAGTGTAATTTGAGTGCATGGCTGTCGGTACTGGCAGTTAATTCAGCTAGTGCAGCCAGCCGGTGCACTTCTAACGTTCTAACATCCTGCGACCGGCTATAAAGACTCATCTACCACTTTTCGCAAAACGTGCAACCCAAGGACACATTATCATGTTTCGTCATAAAAACTTCTTCATTGCCTCATGCAAGGGCTCCTGACGGGTCTGCAATACATGCATCAGGCGACCGATGCGAAGGATACACGTACACGCGTGCGAAGCCAACAAGATCTCTGGACATGGCAAGCGCCCGTGTACCGCAGTACACAGTAGTATAAATCAAGCTGCAGTCAGCCGCACTGACTAGATAGAATCATGAAGGACCCTTTCTCTTCCTACCCTAGAAACGTTTTAACTCGATAACTAAACAGCGCAATTCGGAAGATGTAACCCGAAATCTGTTCGTGCCGTGACATGAGTGATGGAATTCATAATCGCTGCGAATTGTAAGTCCTTGTAATTACGTGCAACACGTTTGTAACGCTTGGAAGTGCGCATGTTCTCCAGAGAGAGAAGCATCCCGGGCGGTGGCCTTTCGATGCTGAGCAGTTAAAATAGTTAGCAGCAGCATGCACGGTAAATTATGATTAATTCGGGCGTACTTTTATGCCGGGCGTTGTACCGCCAGATTCCGCTGGAAATTGCGCCCATATTTACGTCGCATTATTCCGGAGACAGCAACCATTAATTATTCACGAATGCGTGTGTGCCAGCAATGCTTGCACGATTGAATTAAGGCTAGTCGCAGATGGGATTTATTTTCCGCGAATAAAGCACAATTTACGTGCAACTGTATACTGTGGATTTTTAAGACAGGAGAAAGGATCAAGGCGGAGAATGCAAGGAATCTTACTTGTACTACTTTCTCGAAATTGTATTATTATACTGCACTCTGTGTGTATTAAAACTACTTGCTTAAACATACTCCCTCGCAACTTGGAAAGGGGCTGAAGTGCACTTGACTTTTCTTCCTTTGTGCGAGCTGTTTGTAAACAGCCCATTGTAACTCGTCAACAGACCACCATTCAAGTTCTCGCGTCTCTTCATTCCTGTCCCTTTCTCTCAGATATCTAAGCCGAAATTCGTGGCAGGTTCCCCCGGTAACTCCTAGGGACGGGAGGCCAGCGGCAAGAGGACAGAAGAAGAATGCTCGCGGAGCGTAGCAGGACGGCGAAAACACGAGATTCCAGTCTTCTCTCCCCGAACTGTGCCGGGAAGTTTTGATTTAACAGTCATGCGCGCGATCCCGCAAGTCGTCAACTAGGGCAACTTGATTTTCGAAATGGCTCGCCATCTCGGCTACAACGATCCGATCCATTCTTCTAGATACAATAACCCCGCTGCCTTCGCTGCCGCTCTCCATCTGGAATTCTTTACTTTACTTTCCTCCCCCAGCTGAGCTCTCGCTCAGACCTTATCCTCGCGTCCTCCTTTTGCACCAGATGTCCTTGCTTCATTCTCCCTCCTCTCTTGTCTCTCTGCCCCCCCCCCCCCCCCCCCCTCTCTCATCCCAATTGAATCTCCTGCCCAGTTTTCGTTTGGGATCAGAGCTTTCCATCGCGCTGCCGCGCGCGCCAACCTGAAATGAACCTGTTACGTCAAACCGCATTCGTAGCTCAGCGCCGCGCCAGTGGATTTCGGCTCCAGGCATCGCTGAGCCCCGCGGATTCATCCAACGATTATTGGATGAACTTTTGCGATGAATCGAATCCTTCTCTCTGACGTGTATTCCGATGGAATTCCGTAGTTCGTCGGAGCCGACTTACGTAATGGCATGGATGCATTTCGACGAGATCCTCGGAGACTCGCATACGCATCCCTGCAACATGTACACTCATCAGTCCAAAGTACAAGCTACAAAGTCAACTGAGCCTTTCGCGCGTATCCGACATGATACGCGACATCACGCTCTACTTATTAAGCACAGCAACCCTGTTGCCAGCAGAATTCTCTCTGCTTGTCGATTACGGCAAATCAATGGGATACTTTGCAACTGTGCGCGTGTCAGTCAATTGGAATTCCACGGAGAGGTTCACAGAGATTCTAATTAACGTTCGCGGCGGGTTGCAGTATATCTCGGCTAATGCCGAATAGCTAGCTACCCGCACGCTGGCAGTGAGCTACGTTGTGTGCAGGCGCCGTATTTGTTACTGCATTGGGAGGTTATTCTTGAAAGTTCCGAGGTATCGCACGTGCCGTATAACAGAGTAGAGGGGGGTAGCGATGGTGGTGGATTGCAATGGCGAGAAGGATGACTAGGAAGCGCGAGCACGCAAGAATATTCCCCTTCTGTCGGTACCCCAGTTAGCTCGCGTTATGTATAAGCTAGAAATTTAGTGCTACCCTGGGATCAACCGTTCTCGAGAGCGTACCGCTTCCTAACAACGACCCTAATAACGCCATTAGATACATCGCGAATCCCTAATCTGGGGTTACAAACTTGCATAATTCTCGGGCCGAGCCTCGACCGAGTTTGCCACTTCAAACTTGACTGGCGAAACTCTTGACGCTCTTCGAAAGTCGTCCAAATATTAGCACTAGATAACGGATCTATCTCTACCCCGCACCACTTCTAAGATCCTAAGGGTGGAAGGATAATGTATTCGGAGTCTCTCCGGTGAGGACCATTCTTTTCGAGCGGTAAAAGCTACCTCATTAATAATTTCTTTATTGATAGAGTAGGAGATGGGGCTATCCCCCGTTACCCCATTCATACACATCGAGGGCTCGCAGGTTCTCATGGGAGAGTCGGGATTTATTTGTAAAGTAGCTATTGCAGACATAAGTTTCTCGAGGCCGAGGGTTGAGCCCAAGGAAGGAGAAAGAATGCAGCTGGTCGAGGGTGAAGGGAGGAAGGTAATGAAACGGCAGGTTCTATAGATGGGGATGTGTGCTGTTGCTAAGCTTCGGGAAATCACGAGGGACGAGCCAACTGCTGGCCAACTTTCCAGTCCCAGTCGATTCCACCAATTTCTCAGTCTAGTATTCTTAAGCGTTTCTCACTTTCGCTTCATCTTCCTAAGCCTTTACATTCATTTAGCAAATTCAAATTTAGCCTCCCCATCTTACTGTTGCATTCGTGCGGTATACCATTGCGCTTGCCCGTCTGCGTATCAAACACTGCATCTGCCACAAGCCCTTCTCGGTTCTAATGCCGCTGCATCTAATTCCATTAGTTCGCTTTGCATTTCGGAATCCCGGCTTCCCATGGCATCGCTTGTGTTACCAGCTTCCTCCCCAGGTACTCATTCAAGATAGGTAAATACATAATAGGTTAGTAAGTATTGTTAAATGTGCAAGTTGTACATGCATTTCTCGCATGAAAAGCATTGCGATTTTAAATAAATTCTGGGAAAGTTTAGTTAAAATTTGAATTTTTTTCCAACGCTTAGTTGTTAATCGCTGAACTAATAATTCCTAGCAATTAACGTTTGCGTTTTTAGTTAACATTTGCGTTTTTAATATATGGGTTTCAAATTGCACAAAATTTGATTGATAGTCAAGATGTTAATCAGTACATACGTGTACTGGTGCATCGTACAAGGTTGAATTTATTGATCGCAAAAGGAGTAATTTGTTAGGAGCGAGTGTGCTAGGATGACGAGCGCTGTAGAATCTTTTCACCCTCGGTTTCACATATCGGAAGCCAGTATTTATCAGTCGTCGGAATACCAATGGAGCGAGCACATTACTTCATGAGCTATCGAGGTATCCACCTTCTTTCCTTCCTCTGGCCCATTTAGCTGGAGCGACGCTCCTACTCCCGTCCAAGTTCCGTTACGATCACGGCATGAATAAGTGGTCGCGATTCAAGAAACTTTCCCCGGAGCAGACTGCCTGTGCTTGATTGAGAATCCTCATCTCGCTAATCCACCCTTATGGACGATCCCTGGGGTGCTGGTAATGACTGCATCTCCCGGCGAGTACTTATTAATTATGATACCGCAGATCCATTTAGTTTCCACCCTCTTCCATCCTCTCTGCATTTCCGTCGACCGTCACTGAACCCATTACATCTGTTACATCCGCTAGCAAGTAATCGTCGATTATTATCGCCCCTTATTAAACTTGGCTTGCCAGCCAATGATCCGTCGACGTTTTAATCGCATCATCGGCAGAGTATCAAGAGCAAGTTGCGTGCGCCATTCAAAGTATGATCTGTAACTGTCTCGTGTCGCTGGTAATATCGAAGCACGGTTACGGCTAATAGCTAAGCTTTTGAGAGGCGTTTCCACTGCGGATTGCGCAAATGGCATGCGACTAGCAGCGAGTATTGACTGAGCAACGCGGATCTACGGATACCTAGTTTACCGCGGCAACTACACTGCAGACAGTGTTGCTGGTCTTTATGGAAGCGTAGAGCACCTAAGCGCATGCATGGGATCTTCGGGATTGTTATTCTTTAATTAACAGGGACCACCTGGTGACCACATCTAAAGACCTCTTTTTTTCATTAAAGCCACTGATTCACTGAAGAATCAATGAAATGCATAAAAAAAATATCATATATGTAAACAGAAGGGAAAACAACGGGAGAACCTAGTGGGAATAAGAATTAAACTACGGACATTAATTATGAGATCGAAGACTCATCCTCGAAGATTACGATTTCAGAGACACCTTTAAAATTGTGAACTCTATTAAGTTGGAAGAAAAGTCCTTGTAATGGCAGTAGTATAGCACGCTCAATTAAGTGGCGGAGTTGATATAAGCGAAGGAAGGGGCGCAGTACTGCCATTACTTAATAATCTGTATCGCGTACAACGCGCGCCACTATGAAGTGGGAGCTTTCAGGCGCGAGTACATAATGGACATACTTACGCACGCATCCCTGAACAAAGGGAACATCGCAACTTCCCGTATGCCTGTGTTGGGAAGCCTGTTTGTCAGTCCGCCTGGCGTAATAACTTATCAGATCAATTACAGTTATTACTTTATTCCGGCTCGACGCCTCAGAACTTTAAACTGCGCCGAGCAGGCTAGTTAGCTACGCAATTTCGCGGCTCGCGACGAAAGCGGCGGAGTGGTAAATCTCTGTGCAGGGAACTTTCAGTGAAGTGCAATGCAACAGGGAAAGATATTTATTCCATTCTCTGTAGTTCATTCTAATTGACCTTAATGTACAATGTCGGAGGATGAATGGCGGGAAATTCATTCCGATATTTACAAAAAGGAAATGAAATTTGACTTCCCTTAAGGCGTCGTGCAGATATATAAATGCATTGGTTGTTGGTTAGTCAACAGATGTTTATTCGCTTTACCAATTATTGCCCGATCCACGGAAACCCATCGGCGGAAACGCTTGCTGTTAATCGTGTCAAGTTTAAACAAAGACTGGAGCGAAATGCAATGGACGCCAACTTTTTGCTTTTTTGGCCAAGCAGTAGAATAATATAAGTAGACAGGTTGACAGGACTTCAATCAACATTTTTCGCTGTTTTTTTCCAATGGGTATTCTGGCGGAAAGCGCAGTAAAATCATGTTTCGAGGATTGCTGGTGATATTTTAATTAGACACGGCGATTTCCATCGGCATAGTTTCTAAAAATATCAGCAGTATATGCGTCGCCCACGAAGGGCCTCTGCGAACCATATTCTAAAGTTCACATCTCCAACAAAGCGATCCCGGCACGCCTGTTTCTCTAACAACGCCCTTGTCGTATAGAAACATTCCTGTATGTATACAAGAGTGACTCTAGCTCTAATGGTGCCTTGGACCACGCTTGCTACTAGTAGTTATGCGCGAACAGGCGAGGCACACTTGCAGACAAAGCGCAGCCAGCGCGATCTCATATAGACACACTGAGTTCTCTTTCATTCCGTGTTTCACTCCGGGAGTCGTTCGAATGAGACGACGGTGTATCGACACACGCTGCTACATACACCGTCTCTCTCCACTTTGTGCTCGCGCCGCTCCGTCGCCTTGTCATTCAGGAGTGCTCACGACCAAATGACTTTACCCGCGCGAATATTGATTTATTTTCATTTCTATTAGCTAATTCACGCTGATCACATCTCGACTTCTAAGCCAATGAAATGCGTCTGCCGAATTGCGTCTCCGAGAAACGGCATTATCGTCTTGGCCGCACCTCATCAACGTACCGCATAAAAGAAAGAATTCCCTATCGCCCGGAACTCAGAGTTAGAGTTCTGTTTAAAGATTTTCGGTTGTTTCGGGGTGTGCTCGGTGATAAAAAATCTAACGCAATATCCCGGGCTCGGTAGTATAGCAGGAGATACCGAAGAGAGAAAGGGAGAGATGTTGAAGGAAAATAAAAGTAAGCTATATCTCAGAAGTGTGTGCTGTTAGCGCCCGTACTTATTAAGACTTATTACAGCTCCCGGGGCAGAACCGAGAGCGCCGCTTTCCTGCAACCGCCTTTTCTCTTCTGCAAGCGAGAAAGCTTTCGTGGCGCGTTTCCACGCGGCGCCGCCACCGCGCAACGCCGGTCTTAATTGTTATAAATTGCCCCATCGGTTCGTGAAATGATTTACCGGGCCGCCACGTATAAATTGCAACAAAGACTTTCGTTAAGAGAGTGATTTACGGCCTCGCAACATCGTTCCCCGCGGTTCCTCCTCTCCTCTTCCGGCCTCTGTCTGGCGCGGCGTGGCGCTCTGAAACGCCATTTACCGAGAATTATTATTCAATTCCGCCGTGTCCGAGTGCACGAGCTTGAATATTTATTTCGCGGCGACCCACTCCCGATTCATATCCTCTTCCGCGGTCGGCTTCACAATGAATGTGAACATTCGGACTGCAAAGTGAGAGGCGTAACTTAGCTCTGCTAGCCTCGGATGCTTCGAGTGCGGTTAGCTAGTGTTCCATTTGCATTATTACTTGTAATTTGTGCGGTTCGCTTATAAGATGGATATTTTACGGGATATTGAACATCAAACTAGCAATGTAGGAGGTGTACAACACAGCCGGCAGGTGAATGGAGTGCGCGGCCGCGGCAGGGGGCGGAGAGATAATCTAAGGGATGTCTGGCATGATTCCCGAGATGGGGGTTTATTGCGTCGTAAGATAGCACGACGGTACTCGGGACTGTAATCTGACCTAGCTTGGGAAATATGCCCGGCAGAGGTACGATCTTCCGAACGCTTTTACCGTCCTCCTTTTTATGTTCCTACGGGGTCTACTATCCTATAACCCTTCGATCATGAAGATACTGATTTCCAAGGGTGGCTGGGCTGTGCTACACCTTAATTGCGCACGTGCCCTGCGTGACTGGGTTTCGTCTTGACCCGCGGCGTCAGTCAGATTTTCAACAAGTTCTCCTGTACCTACTAGGTAGAGAGCCTTTGTCAGCAGGCACACTGCACTATACATTGCGCAGCTCGGCCACCTCTCTTTGAAGTCATCTCTCATCTCGAATATTCATGATATTCGTCTAGCGAGTGCGACTTCACTCATTTCCGCTCTTCGCAGCAAACGGATCCGACGGGAATTCCGATAATTCATTAGGGAATGCATCGCCGAGTGGAATATTTATCGGGAATCTTCCGTTGACGGTGTCCGATTCCCATTGGGGGGGCGAGATGGCGTTTGCTAATTTCGCCAGAGAAGCGGAAGCGGTTTATTTGATCTTAGCGCGTATTCGCCGCGTTAAGATGCAGACAGGCGAGCTGGAACGAGTCACGCTGAGTCAGCGAGAGCGGACGGACAGGCAGCGCGCCACCGAAATTCCGGATGCGCCAATTACGCGGGGCGATAATGAAAGGAGCCCTTGCCAAAAAGAGAGTGGGTACCGCGTGGATAATGGCCCCCGCCGGTTATTACGCGAGCTGGCCCGGCTAATATCTCATCGGGCTTTATTTTCGAAGAAATACACCTCGCGCCAACTGCGATTACACCAGACTAATTAAGCAACGGCCGGGGTCTTCCTTTCACACTGCACTGGCTCCTCACGCAGCAACAGCCGACGGAAGTTTATCCAGGTACGCGTGAAATTTAATCGGATCCTTACTCCAAAGTTGGGCTCAAGCTGCCGGGAGACCTTGTTAAAACGCCATTTCAATCAGGACCGTAATCCCATCCGACCCCCTAGCCCCCTGACTAGCATCTCCTGAATCGGGAGCACTCTAAAAGTGAGCGTTCTCCTCAAGCAGCACCCTCTGATTGGAATACCTAATCGAGAGTCTATGAGTTCGTTTTCGACAAGCCCGCCAACTCCCCGTTCTCCGATTGGAATCTCTTGTTCTATGACACCTGGGCTCCATGGCTGCTCCGCGAGGAGTATCCACTCGCTTTCGTGCCTTTTTCACCTGGCTGAAGCGCAGCAGATTGCTGCTCCCGTGAGAGCCATAATCGCAATGCGCGCACTGGCGTAATTACTTAGTCCTGCGTGCCGATAATGCTTGGCGTTTCAGATATGCAGGGCGATAGTAGTCTAATTACCGGGGGCAGAGGGCGACAGGCGCGATTGGTAGGACACATAAAGTCAGCAGTAATGCCGGTGTATCTCCTTCAGTGTCGGCCAACCCCGGAGATCGTGTCTAGACGGCAGTACATACAACTGGGACAGAGTGAGTCAGCCGTTTGCTCACCTTGCGCCCGCGATTCATGTCTCGCAGGCGCATGCCTACTACCACCGGTCAACAACGGCAAACCGTCCTGGAAAGCACTAAAAACGTGCCTCTCCGACCATGACTCACGGGGACTAATGATATTTTCCGTGTGACGGTACCGGGGAAAGCTGGCGTGGCTTGTCGTCGGTAGATTGTTACATGCTGGCCGAAAATCCATGTGGAGAACTGCCGCTTTGAAGAGAACTGGCCGCTCCGGCCCGACTCCCCCCCTGTGGAGAAGTGCCTACTCAGGAAGTGTGTAATTACAGTTGCGCTCGACCTGCACCATTCTCAGCCGAGCCAATTCACTCTGGCATTTCTCACCTGAGAATGGACATTTCAATGTCATAGTGGAGCACGCTCAGTGAGTCCAAACAACATGCGTCGCTCGCTCTGAATTAGGGATGCTGCGATAGCGTGGTATGAACTGCGCCTCGGCCGGTTGTCAGATCTCGCAGACAATCAAGCATTATCAGGTGTGCTCGGGTTATAATTAACAAGACGCTGCGGTCAAACAGTAATCAATAATCAATGCCCTGGCCCAGATCCATGCCGGTGTGGTCCGTCACGAGAAACTTCAACATCTCGTCGGGCTACAAAGACCAGTTCATTTGCATCGAAGTGCATAATTTTGCACCCTAATTTTTAAACGACAAGGAGATCTTGTTTGGGTGATCAGATGCCGAAAGAAGCTTCTGGTAGCTGAACCCTTTCCTTTTGCGGCATGTGGCCGGGAGCGATGACTGCGAGTAAAGTGGGGCGAAGAGCATTCGGGCTCGAAGAGAGGAAGAATAGTGGAAACGTCCTTTCGATTAAACTTGTAGTTCGACACTTAACCTGGCCTGTCCTTTCCGAAATCGACAGAAGCCCGGGATCCCTTCGGGCTCGATCCAACGGTGGATTCATCCTTCTATGTTCCTGCTCGCGTGCTCCGCTCGCTCGGCCCACTCTCCACTCACCTCCTCGCTCGCTCGTACACTTACAGAGTATCTGCGATGCTGGCGGGACGTTCAGGACGCCGCCCCGTCGCCGCGTGGAAGCTATTACTCGGCGAAAACTTACTTTTCCCAGGGAAAATTACTTTCGCGAAGTATCTTATTTCGTCGAGGGCACATCGAGAGCGCAGCGTGTCCCCTCCCCACCTGGGTTCCTTGCGAACTGGGAGGTCGCTATCAAAGGTAGATATTGGACTCGCGCAAAATCCTTTGCCAATGATATACCAGACCGCCGTTACGTCCAATCGATAATAGTATCGAGAGATCCTCTGCTCAAGAAACAACTAACAAATAAAGCGACCCCTCGATTTATGCTGCACACCAAGTATCGACTCAGATCGGATATCTATCTGATATAGTAGGTCAACGGTGTAGGTATTGTAGATCGACTTTTACACACATGAAAAGAAGCAAAGAATAACTGTTCTACGGAGCGCTTTGTGCTTTAAAATTTGAAAGGTAGCAAGAAAGCCAATCACCTTGCAATGTCTTAAATAAACATAAACTTCATTGGTATTCAATGCTATTTTATCTCTATTTCAATTCGCTATCCAACAAAAGGAAATCGAGTGGAAAAACAATTTAAAAGTGCTTGATTTAAAAAGGATACATCCTGCACATCTTGTCTTCTTCCGGGAGTTAAAAGTCATTTATATTTGAACTTTCAAACCACCTGGACACCGTGGAATTGACAAACTTTCCGGCCAATTTAGTGCATCCGAAAGATAGACCGGAAATGCCGGTCCAAACTCAGAACGGATTCCTGGGACATTTCCGTCAGTTTTATTTAAAGGATATGTTGCGATCACTGGCAGTATGAGGGACTCCGGGAAGAGATGAAACGGCGAGTACGGGCTTGCTCTTATAGAACGGATGTGCTAACCGAAACGCGCAGCGGTAGAGTAGCGGTAAAAGTACAATTCCGCTTGTTATCGGAGGCGAAATATAGATGATTCGCGTGATACGCCACTAATCAGGATGGATTGAGTTATGCCGTTATCGTGCTTTCGCATAATGTAAAGCACTTGATCAGCTATGCGACGATATTTGTGTTTAATTATGCAGATAAGCCCGAAATTCTCACACCCATACCGGCAATCACTTTTCAACTCGGATGCGCGCCTGGATTATGGATTCCCACTCGGCAATCCCGATACCGCAAACGACTGTCCTCTATTGACGATTAACGATAATAAACAGAGCTATTGATAGAGTCGCGAAACCCGACATCGTTTACACGTACCACCGTTAACGCTACTATTTATTAGATATAAATCACATCCCTTTCGAATAATCTGTAGAAAATGACACTTCCTTCCGCCATCTATTTATACGGAAGAAGGTCAGTTGGTGTTACTGTAAGTTTTCGCGGGAAATCAGGCCAATCTCGGCGAATTCGCTTCATTAATCCCATTAGCCAGGTCCATGGTCGCAATCGATCAATTCGGATTTAATTCCAAGTTCCCCGGGGAAGGATCGGGTATCAGCCGGGAGGAAGTCGATCGAGCACAGCGCAGAGTGCGAGAAGGAGAGGGTGGGGCGGGGGAGTGAAGTAACTGGAGTAGGAAACAAGACGAACCTGACCAATACGTAGAGGAAAAATGGAAAGGGGTGCAGAGGAGCCCTACTAACAAGCGGGCAAGAAGGACATGCCTTACGATCGGAACGAAGGGGACAGAGCATCTCCTCGAACCCGCGATCACCATCGAGTCTCTTTAGCCGCATCATTTTCCTTCTACCCCCCTCCCCTGGCCAATTTCTTCATCACTCAGGTCATTTAATTCCCTGAAAAAAGAGCAGGGCGCGAGTTATTGCGTTCGCTTCTGCCGAACTTGAACCATTGGGTTGTAAGAGCGAGCGTCAATTGCACTCTCGCAAACGTCCCCCTTTAAGTTAACCCTCTCTCGCTCCCACTCGTCTTAGGAACTGGCACGAGTGGAGATAAATGAGTTGGTGTTTGGACGAGAGTCGCATAAAGGGAAAGAGTTGGCGGGCGAGAGGTGGTAGAACGCGAAGAGAGGAAACGAGCCGGGCGACGTGCAGAGGAAATAAAGCATTTCAGCGAGTCGGCGGCGATGGGTGCGAGGACGAGGACGAGGACGAGGGCGCGGGCCGAGGCGATGCGACGCGACGCGCCAGTAGGCAGGCATAATTTTCGTTCCTTGCGCGGCCATATTTCGCGGAGACAATGCGCGCCCTGGAACCGCAATCGCGAGTGCAACCGACCTAGAAAACACTGCCGGGATTACTGTACCGTGATAGCTTGCTTTCTGTCTGCCTGTTTGTCCCTGTAGTTTCTGCCTGTCTATAGCCGAGGACACTAGCCTGCCTCCGCCTGCGCTGGTCCGCTCGTGTTAGCCCAATGCTCCGACGGGGGTGCGAACTGCGAACGCCCTGAAATAAAGCTGGACGTGCTCTGAATGCCGGAAGCTGTCCTTGGGAAAATGGAACTTCTGAATGCCGTATTTCCGAAGGCCCTCTCGCCATCACGCCGTCTGAGAAAAAACTCGCCCTCTCTCGCATTCGCACTTGCGCGCGGAAATTCTATGGGCACCGTTGCGTAAAGTAGAACGAAAGGTGGACGCCAGGAATCACAGCGGCGGACATATTAATCCCCGTTCTTTGTGCGAGACCTTTGGGAACAACTACCTCATTTTCTTCAAGAACTCATTTGAATACAAGATGGAACGAATAGGGAGATTTTTATCGAGCACGGTGTACAGGGTGATTCACTTGGCTTTGAATCACTAATGATGGATATGGGTCGTTGAAAATGCCATAATTAATACGCTCTTCAGTAATTTTCATATAAAGGAGCCTTTACCCAGTCTTGTCCACGCACTGAAAACTATTTATAATATCAAGTTATATAATATCAAAGAGGATGGTTAAAAGGCAAGTGACCCACCGTGTATACTTAAGAAAGAGGATCCATCCCCTTTTTGATAAGCGTATTTACATATTTCTATTAGTAGGAGCCACATTTTAGCATTACATGACACGTGAAATTGTTCTCCGTTAACTGACAGTATAGCTGTCGTGGGATATTCGGAATTAATAAAGTAGCTAATCGACAAGCCCGTGCCGATAATAATGGCACGTCAAGCAAGCTAGTGGATCTTATCAATCAAACAAACTAAGAAACAACCAGGGTGGAAGCGAGAATGCAAACAAAATCAGTCATCATCCCAGTCGACCTAAGTCTCATCTGCAAAAGCCGATACTTAGTTATCGATTCCCCGAGGAATCCCTTTACCCGGGATTACAAGGAACTACGCCGCTATGCTGGGAGCGGCGCACCAGTATCTTCTAGGAACTTCTATACTATAGCCTCCAGCATGCTGAACAGCCAAGTTTGGAGCTCAGTTTTTAAGGTGGGTAGCTAGCTCGTTAAAAAAAGTCTGCCGAGATCGGGTATGCGTCCATTATCGTATATTTCGCTGGAGAAATCAGTCCTCCTCAAACTTCAAACCCGTGGGAATAAACCATGGGACAATCACAAATACAATCCATTAGCATGATATAGTTTCGTGAAAATAAAAATAAGAAAACAATAGAAATGTCGTTAAATACATATAGTGATCTGTTTTTTAACATAATCTCGTTTGTCAAGATTTTTATCACATTTTCGACAATATATATCCATCATTAGTGATTCAAAGCCAAGTGAATTACCCTGTTCAAGACACCCCGTACTATTAGATATTTGTTTAATGAAATGTAAAAAACCTTAGAAGATCTGGGTATGCCTCATTAAACAAATGGTTCTGAGCAGAGGGAAGCTCTGGAGAGGAAGAGGTGCATCGAAGCAAACTTGGCCGATGCATTCTTCCCGAGCAGTCTCCCGTTACCTTCATCAAATTACGAAGCCGGTGTATTGTTTACTGGTATTCTTTGTTTTTCTATTACTGCAGTTGAGCGGCGATATAAGGGCGCGAGGAGACGGCGCGGCGCGTATCTTACGGCCGCCACGCGCGCCTCTACAAATTCCTAAGCGAAATATTATACGGCGCGGCGCGGGGAAAACACAGCGACGCGACAGCCGGATACGCGAGCGGCACGGTGTTTTATTGCCGGCACGCCCGGATAAATATGCGGACGCTTCTGCCACGACCTCCTACACCGGCCATAAAAATGATAAAGAAGGGTATCGGCCGCGCGACCACCCCGGATTCTACGAATACATATGGAAACCTGCCACCGCAAACGCACTTCTCTTGTTGCGGCAGAGTATCACCGAGCAATCCGCATCCTCGAGCTGGATCATTCTCAGCGATCGTACCATCGGTCCCCTTCCTTTCCGCGCTTATCCGTCCTATTGGACGTACAGTGGATCTTATGCGAAGATCCAACTAGGTCGCTTTGTCTTTGGGCGGTTCAAGTGCGCAGATTGCCGCGCAGGTAATAGGCCGGCAAGTGCCTTATGGAGGCTCTGGCCTCTCCGCACGTTTAATCACTATATCGATGAACAGTCTGCCAGTGCTGTGCTGTTTGCGTAGCTGAGTAACGGGCTAATTCATGTGGATTCACGTATGATTGCAGGGTTGACTGCAACTAGCGAAAATGCAGTGAAACGCTCGAGCCACTGGATCACAGGTCGCAGGAGAGCGCGCGCGCGCGCGAACCGCCGCCTGCACGGTGAGTAGCACTCGGCACTGCTCTTTGTCCTTTGTATTTTTCGATTGCGGCCGGAATTAGTTTTTCCACGGAGAGTTATTTGCGCGGAAACTGGGCAAACCACCGGGCGCGGGCCCGCTTTCCGTGTGATAGCGTTCAGCTCTGCAATTTAAAGGGCGAATCAAATATTCGAGGGGGTTTATACAAAAATCCGCGGAAACTTTCTTGCCGCTGGCGCCAAGGAGAGGAGAGGAGGACGGCGACAATTTTCCCAAGGAATATTCCGGAGAGCGGGAGCTACTTCGGCTGCCGAGTGCACCAGCGTCTCTTTCATGAATTTCATAAAGTTTCATCCGTCCTGTACATTGGAAGTTTCACGTGGCCGGCGAAAATTGGTGCTATTCGACGCGGCCGTAAAGCTCCGCTGAAATCGAAATCTAAGCTGCGGCATCAATATACCATACCACCCACGATAAATCCCGCTCGCATTCCGCCCTCAAAAATGAGGTTACGATGCGCCTGATACCGGCCACCAATCCAATCAACTTACTTGAGAGACTTATGATCAAGAATTTCACATGACTTCAAATAGGGCCCTAAGAAAGGCCTTGAGACCAAGCTAATATGACTCTACTAACTTATACCCGCGCTCGCTTCTTCTCATATTTTTGCATTTGCATGCAAGCACATTTATTTTTGAGAAATATCATCCCCAATGCGTGAGAGGGAAAACCGAACTTAATTATTTGTATGTACATAGCCGTAATACTTATTGCTTGGAATCCCATCGCGAGTTCACCGGTGAGTTCTTATATCAGCAAATATGTATTCTGGTTACATTCAGGGTCGAGGTTTTCTTCCCTGCAATATTTCATGGCACGCGCTTGGATTTCGTCAATGCCGAACATTTGAATCGCGTACGTTTCATTGAAATATCAGTACCACGCCGCACGAACGGTATTTCCCAAATTCATTGCAGCTTGTGAATTCGTTCTATGTCGGCGGTAAGCGTACATTCCTGCCGTACGTACGTTTCTGCGTACATACAAGCCGATTCTACTTTGAAGGGCCACCGGCCAGAAAATAAAAAATCCACTAATATCTTTGTGTAAGTACTAAGTACAAAGATGCAAAGACCTCGTAAAGAAATTACGAAGCCTGTATCGGGGGAAGAAGAGTGTGTATGTGTGTGTGAGAGAGAGAGGGAGAGAGAACGAGTCTGTGTATCTTGAGCTCCCATCCAGTTGCGAGAGGGAGAAAAAGTTGCAATTAATGACCTGCGGAGCTTTCCCATTTCGTATTCCTCCGTTCTTGTTCGGGCTCTATGCTGGCGCCCTCTTAGCCCCGCGTCCCTTCCTGGGACAAGCAGCTGCTCGGGTACCAGGAAAATGTGTAAAACGAAGACCAGGATAAGTCCATTGCGAATACGTAACCAAATTACGGAAGTTCTTTAGCCGAGTGCGAGGCGCAAGTTGCTCCGAGTGGAGCACAACCTCAGCACGAAAAATGCACTCAGCATCTCGAGTGAGTCTCTTCAGCACTTTCTTGTTTCGCTAATACTTGACGAAATTGACAGAATTAGTGCATGATTGCTCGAACAAGTGGAATAAGGTATTAATTTGTGTTATTGCAACGAAAGGAGAATATATCACCAGTCTGAATAGCGCAATACCCTCAATGCAATTATCAGTCGCGTTTTCTGGAGAAATCATCTGTAATCGTGAAGAATTTTGACTTTGTACCGTAAAGGTGTGCCACTTGAACCGTTATCTGTTCCACCTTCGAGCACAAATCGTATTAGTCTGGTTCTTAATCTCACTTCTACTTATTAAAACGAACGCTTCAAGTCGGAATTAGAGCGGAGCCACCGCACGTAGTCCGCCCGCACGTTCTACCGTAAAACTCCAATTTCATGGAGTTCCTATTATTTGCGCTGCGGAATTTCCCAGAAAAGTTCTCGAAATTTAGCGAAAGGCATTTGATACCGGGAGTAAAGAGCTCGGGCGAAATCAGTACGTGCAGCATACTGAAGGAACTTGCAAAAGCTGCCCTGCTTTGCGATGCAAATCCCCCGATTTTCCGTTCCTCTTCAATATACCGTGGCAGCTCGTTATTCCGTGAAATAATAAGCTGTATCAGTGGTGTACCTTGCGCGCCCCCTGGCTTGACCCCCTAAGAATCATCCGGCGGTCTGGATAGTATGACAAGCTCCCCTGATGCCCGGAAATACGAAGATCCGTCCCATTTGAGCGACTTCTTTAAGTCCAACCAGTCTGCTTTTTCTGGGTGCACGTTATGCATATCAAAAGCATATCATGCGTCGCATGTGTGCGCCAGAGACTTGAATTAGTTACTTCTGTTTTCAAAAGGTTCTTTTCGGCTCGTCAAGGCCACGTGAAATTGATCCAGTTGCGTATTTTCGACGGGGGTATAAGACAAGATAAGCCGCGGTAGCTGCTTGGCAATTTGAATAGAAACCACCCGACATTCGTGTTGAGGTTCCTTCGGGAAAAGTGCGTCGGAGTAGTATTAAGAAGTTACATGCGGCTATGCTGCGGATTGAAGTTGTACTGAGGACACCAGTGGCATGGTGTAATTGGTTGGCGTTGAGGCTCGAGGGCCGCTCTCCGGAGAGTTGTAGGAATCGCAGAAAACCGGAAGAAGGCGGCGCCCGTATTGCAAGAGTCGATCGGACGAGGCATTAAGTTAAGCCGTAATCGTCTTATATTCCCTGTTGAATCTCAGCCTTTCACACTGTTTCTGTCCTCCAGTTGAACCCGTCACTCCCTCTGGCGAACGCGCTCACTGCGATGTGACTCGGAGCCATTGTCTCGGACTTACGGGCCGAGTACACGCTTATCTGTCCTTAGCTTCATCTGTGCGGAATGCAAGGATTAAAAGCCGGCTTGCTTGCCTCCTTTGACGAGAGTTTCACGCCGCGCTCCAAAACATCGGGCTTACCATCGCCTCAGGAATAACTGGAATGACGACGGCGGTAATGTCCGCGGCTTCACCCACTACCTTTCCTCCACCACCCCCGCTACCCTCTTCTATTCTCGTTTCGTGCGATTTCATTCCCTCCGTAAACAACGCGTTGCACGGCATATCGACGCTGCCGCACCTCTAAAAAAAAAAACTCTTCTTTGAACGTTTCACATTCTCCATATCGTAATAAACCATACTCCGCGCGAGACTATAATTTTCCCAAACGGATGTGTCGTTAAGATTGTCGTCACTTTAGCAAATTAATTGCTTGACTGGGAAGAACCTTAGCCGATTTTCTCCCGACCTTTAGTTTCCTAAACCTTGTACTTGATTGTGTGATTGTCTGCGTCGAGAAGAAGTAAGCGCAGTACAGCGCGTGCGCCGCTACAAGGTGAGGGGGGCCCTACTTCCAAGATTAACTCGCCCGTTAAATCGATGTTGCTTTGGGGAAGGGCGATATTTCAGAGAGAATACTATCATGCATCGTGTCGACAGAAGATCGCTGGCGGTGCATCGCAAGCAACTCCAATTGACCGGAGACTCCAGCAGAGTTCTCACTAAACAAGCCCCCCGATAGGTCACGGTGTAATGGGCTCTCATATACAAGCGGCGCGCAGCCGCCTTTATCGGGAAAATCCATAGCGTATTGAGAGAACTCTCCACGGCTATTCCGATCTCACGGTCACGTACAAATAAATTGCAGGCTCTCCAATGAGATTGCGATTGGACGTCCAAAGACAGCCATCAGAGTCTCCGCTCTTCCTCCACCGATTCTGCGCCAATTTGCTTGGAGATCAGTCTCTAAGTTCGTACGATCCATATTTTACTAACCAATCTAGCGCTCCCGAGAAAAACCAACTTCCCGATCGATCGAAAGACTCGGTGCAAATCGTAGGATTTAGTATTGCGCTTATAGCCGGCTAACTTTATAGGACTTAAGATCCCCGGAATCTTGGCTGGCCCGGCAGGCTTTCCTGCAGATTCTTCCAAAGTTCACACACTCGAGCTCAAGAATCCGTGCACTCTGTATATATGCTGGAACTTTCTGATACAATTTGCTGAATTTATCGTGCGGGGCATAAGCCATCGTGGCTGGGATCACCCGTAATATTTCACTTCACTCTACACCTCGGCCTCGCGTTTCTCCCGGAATTTCGTAGTGAGAGTCGCTCGCTGGAAACGCTGGATGGAGAAGTGCGTATTGTTCCGGGCGCTCCATTTCCCGGGATTCGAAGGCCAGGTGTCTCGCACGGTAGTTGGGATCGGATACTACGCCTTTTTCGAAATGCAAAGTGTTATGAAGCTCGTACAGCCCGCGCAATATCTGCTAGCGAGTACTGCTGAACCGTGCACTTCGGGGCCGAGAACGCGTAAGGCGATATCCGACACCATGAGAATCATTCTCGGATGCAATCTCCAGTGATCGGGCCATCCTGGCCATTGCCCGGATATATCAGTAACCAAGGCGTAGTTAGTCCGATGTTCGCACATCATCAACCCAACTACATCTCGGCCCGGGCCCTGATTCTCCGACGAATCCTTTTATGTGCATGATCTCGTTTCCCCAGCGCAGATTGGATCTGTGCAGGTACTAGCGTCCTTTGACAAGGTGAACTGAGCATGTCCTTTCCCGAGGGAATCAGTTTCCCCGAGCACGAAACTCTCGCTGGTGCGCAAATATTTGTCCAAAGGGTGTCTCCCATATTCGCGGAAAACAATCTGTATTCCAAGAATCCGGCACGGCCATAGGGTTGCTCGCGCAGCACAGGGAATCTTGGAGCTTGCATTACTCTGTCGGGTGCGGGCACGTTTGTGGAGGCAGGTTTAACGTGCAAATAGGGAGAGTGTTTGCTGCGTGAGATATGACAGTGGCGCCGATAACGGCCGGCTAGATTTCCACAGGAACACGTTTGGCAACGAGTGCTCTTCACCGCGAAGCGATCATCACATTATGTGGTGGCCGCGAATCTCCATGTGTGATACAGCCACCACTGGCCAGCATACTGTCGGGCGTATTTTACAATCGGCCACCGTGTAACACTACGTATGTGCCTGGCCATTTTACCACATTATGTCACACGGCCAGGCGTGATGCACGATTTAAAGCCATCCTGGTTCCCACATGTACAGTCTCACTATTTCAAGGTGTTGGCGCGCTTATGCGCGGCATGGATGCCTCGAAATGATCTGCATCATCGACTGGCCCGATCGAATGGAGTTTAACAATCTGCCTCGGAATATTGAGTCTTACTCGACCCTAATACGACACTCGGTTAAAACCAGTGGAGAATATATACTTTGTCAGTAAATAAAGCGCACCCAATTATCTCACTTTCCTGCCCGGTTACTTTACCGGGAAAAGTAAGAGGGATATACCCATCCCAGCTGAGGGTGTACTTATAGGGGAGGTTCGGGCTCCAGGGCGAAGTTTCGCTTAGCTCGTAAATGGAAAGATATCAGCCTTATAATTAGGTTCACGGAACACTGATCGGCTGTAATCGACGACGAAGAATCACTGTTATGAGTTAAAAAGAAATCCCGATGAACCATCCATGCTGTAGTGAAATCTGCACTATTGAAATATCACATACAAAAGTATTTAGATCGATCGGATAAAGAACGGGCGGCTTCCCTGGTGCATGCTAACAATGATTGAATTAACAAAAATTCTTTTCTTCGCGGTTGCAAGCTGAAGAGCATCAACTCCCTCGAACAAGTTTTCATAAGAAGCAATTTTGCCGGGAAACTACCAGCGAAGCAGTAGACTTTCGCGTTACACCATTTTCCATTAGTCCTCGGTATCCTACTTGCAGCCTTTACTAAGTAAATTGGATTCTAGCTTCTGCTTACTTCATTCCATTCCGATGAATTTTGAGCCGTGGCCGTGTTTATTAAAGCAAATCCATTAAGAGTTGGTGAAGTATGGTATTCACCAGTGGCATGTTCTCCGTTTTACCTCTGTGGTATACTGGCAAACATTTCTGTTTAATCGAGGTTCACAGATTAGCCGGGGCTTATAGTGAGTTTATAATAATATCGGTATATGCTCTTATCCTCTCGTGGTATTCGGCTATTGTGATTGTTCATTAGTACTTTTTAAAGTACCCCTGACCATTGTGCCCGGAGTATTGAGTCCTCGTGAAGAGTGAAATTGTCATTGTAAATCGAGTGCGATTACCGGAGAATCTGAACCCACTTCGGAAGGAGGGCGATTTATCAGCAACGCTGCATAATTTGTTGTAGCCGCGCGTTTGTTTTGCAACTAAAAAGTCATTAAGCCGGACCGCTTGGTTCGAGTGCGCACTCGAACCGGCTTGGCTCTCCGTTAATATCCGGCGCGGTAAGTCTCACGAACCCGGTAGTTTGTCGTGCGGTGATTAAAAAGGGGCTCGTGGCAGTCGCGCATTTATCGTCGTCCCGGGCGAAATTTCGCCCCGCGCCGGCTTCACGGATAATAACCAGGTTTTCGGGGAAGTAATCAGCGAAATTCTGCTCGGCATTTGCTTGGACTCGCGGGCGCGAAAGCCTCGGGTGTGTAAGCTCAGCTTATCGTCCAAGTCAACTTCAGACTCGTTTAATGGCGAAACTAATTACAGACGGCGTTGTAGTGCCGGTTGCCAGTGGTTTTTCGTGGCCGCAGGGTTGGCGTGACGCTTTTTCGTGTCCAGTTCTCTGAACGGTGTATAGTGACGATGATAACACGAAATCCCTCCCCGATCCTTTCGAGTCTCGAGCGATAGAAATTGAAAACTAGTCCTCTTGCCGACCTCCTTCACCGCTCTCCCTTATTGCCAAGTATAGCTAGCAGGCACGAGTACTTCCGTGACAGCAACTCCGACTTCGTCACCTGCCACTTGTTTCCCCGATGGGAGTTGGATTAGCCTAGGGATAATTAATCGGTCGATACATAATACTAGGCTGCACGGGGAGCTTTCTTAGAAAAGGCGAGAAAACACGCGACGCTCGAGCGAACTTCCCTCATAAAAGCACGTCTGCTAAAATTGAATATACTCTGAGTGATTTCGCGCTCGAATAATCTGCATAAGCTGCAAGAGCTCGCTACCAAATCACAAACGGCAGAATTTGCCTCGATATACAGACTTCCGTTATTCGTGCCATATCTTTTCCCATTTGGAACAACGACACCTTTAAGAAATACTCGCGAAAACTGATTCGTTCGATATCACGGCTGGATGTGTCAGTAGATTCACTCACGGTGCAAGCAGCCGCACGAGCTTTTGCTAGAATTACCCTAATTATTTTCGAACGTGGGAGCCACTAACCTGCAGCGACACCGCTACTAGGAGTAATCTTAACGTTTCGAGAAATGACGCTGTTAAAATCACTGTTCTGGAATTCAGGGACATGTTCATGGCGAGCGAGACGTGCTGACTGTCGCCCCCTAAACATACGAGCCAACGCTCGGCGGCCACAGTCTTCATTACGACTTACCCATGTACGCGCTCTTCCGTAATTAAAAAAGTGCAAGCCATTAAGATTGCCTTAGAATCTAATTGTCCCGCCAATGGCATTCCAGCCCGGCTACAACAAACCGTCCAGGGAGTTAATGAAACGGAAGAATCGAAATTTATAACGCTGGCTCTGGCCTGCTCTTAATCAACGTCAGTCAGCAGGCGTTAATTAACAATTGCTCCCTACACCCTTCGTGTCCATACGCTCCAGTTTTTACTGAGATCCTTGCCAGATCAAGGCTCCCGCCTGGTACGTGCATCGCGTACCCACGGAGCTCATCTGAAAGTCATGACGGCCGCGAGACGATTATGGAAAAATGCAAGTAGGCCTATTATGCAAACGCTCCGGATGATTTATAGGTCTACTTCGCTCAATGCCACTGCTCCAAGCGGAAGACACTGGAAGGTCGAGCGTGGAGAAAAACCGAAAGGAATCGTAACGGCGCGAGAGTGTGAGGAAGGAAGGAAGGGCTGAGGAGAACCCGCAGGACGATTTGGAGGCGAGAATCGCTTAATTGGAGAGGTGCGTCACAGTGTGAGGGCTAGACAAGAAAGTTGCAGTCGAGCCTAGATATTGTATGTATGTTCCGGCGGCGTAGTGTGAAATCGAGTTGCCTTACGATTATTAAGTTTGGGTGAATTATTGACGAATTGAGGCTCGTGTGATATCGAAGAAACGAGTGGCTCTCGTCGAAACCGCAAGAGATTCTTCACCTTTGAAGATGCTTCAGTTGAGAACTACCCCCTTAAAGCCTATAGCTCACTTATCACACAACTCAAAAAGGTATAATCTTTAAGTACTTCTCGTACAGCTTGGCGAACGCAGAATTGCACAAAACGAAATGGGCCAATTATTTGAAGAGAAGAATTGTCGATCGAGTATTTCGTCGAGAAAGGAATACGCGTATCTCTTGAATTCATTCTGCCGTGCAGCTGCCTCTATCATTAGAACATCCCCTCTGTACACATACGTACGCTTGTGTCTGTACATACATACACGTACATGACCATATATCTATACTGCGCTGCCCAGCTGACTAATTAATCCACATCGCGGCTCTTTCATTATCGCAGGCCGCGGTACGCGCCGTGCATAAATGACACGCGCGGTATGTAGCCAAGCGCGACAATGTCCGAGGACCATTTTTTCGCTTGGCCATACCTATCGGCGTGATCGTGCGCTTCGTCGGGGAAAAGTCGTTAACCACGTCAGGCGACGGGCGCCTGAGGGCTGCAGGGGATCGATTTTCCTGCGGCAAGCGAGAGTGCGTCGGGGAAAAAAGTGTTCCCCGCTGCGGAAGCTGTCTGATCGGATCGGGAGGGAATTCAATGTCCCGTGGAAATCGCTGTCTGACATATCGAGCCGCGATTGTCCCGATCGAGCGCCAAAGTGACTGTCATCATTCCGAGAACACAGAGCAGAGAGAAGGAGCGTCGTCGAGTTTCAGGGAACACGGCCATCTCGGATTCCCGCGTATGCATCCCAGCCAGTCTAGGCAAACTAACCACTCTCGAGAGGTCCAGCCCGTAGACGGCAGATCACTTTAAACAAAGTATAGAAGAATACAGCGGATCCCTCTCGAGCGGCACGAGCGAGCGAGCGAGCATACAAGTGGAGCAAACTCAGACGAAGTTTAAAGTGAGTTAATGAGTCTTCGGATTATGTCGCAAGGAAAAATGTTGTTTGCAAATTTGCCGGCATGAATAAGATACTTAACGAGCCGGGCTAGTTTAAGCATGAAAGACGGCAGGCAGGAAAGTTTTCTTTCAGCAGCCTTTGAAACACATGAAGTTCACGGCGTCGCTCAACTCTCGGGCATCTCCCGGCAAAAAACGCGCCTCGTAATTCCAACTCCCTCATACATCCCCCCTGCGTTGGCATAAGTTCATTATTCTCACTGACACGCGCACTGTCAGCAACCGAATACTCGGACACCTACCTAGCCGGCGGCTGTAACATAGCTAAACAGTTTTGCATAAGAATTGCGTTACCGAGATAGGGGTACTTAGTGAAGTGGCCTGTTCCCCTACACGGGCCGCCGTTTAGCGGCGAAAATTCTATTGTTACTCGGGCGCATCTTGCGTAAAACTTTTATAGCCTGAAACATTTTTGACTTTTACTGCCGTCTCGGCCTCACTCACCCATCTAGAACTGGAGCACTCAGGTAAAAGAGTACTGGGTGCGCCTCTGTTAAACTGAGGCCCCTTTCGATGTATTTATTTGGAACGCATTTCACTCACCGTCCTTTCTTTGCCCCTCGACCCTCTCTTTCCAACGAGAGGCTTGCATTAAATACTTAAATGCACCACCCATCGGGGACAGCGAGCGAACTGAGATTAGAGTATTCGTTTCTCCCAGACTGACAATACATTCGCGTTCTAGCTACGTGAGCCCGCGAATGATGTCACTAAACGCAGTACGAAACCACAGAAGAAGTATGTATACCGACGGCAGCAAAGATTATTAAAGCCTTCTGTTATTATTCTCCCGGTCTTTAAAGTAGTCGTGCCAAATAAAGATTTTCGATAGATTTTTTAAACTTTGACAGAACAATTTTTATAAGTTTATTGGACTTGACTAGCCCGTTTCTAAGATGATGTACTTCGAAATTGGCACGTTAACATGTCCGTGCAAATGTCCTACTAATCTACATAGAGCAAGTGTATTACAGGCAGGGAACTAGTGAGCGATCAACGCTAGCGGTGGGTAGTACGTAGACCTTTCCATTTCGAATTGGACTGACTTTGGTCTCGCATTGAACATAGTTCCGTAAAGGTAACACTTAGCAGTCGATACACGCTCCTTTGCCGATGTAGTGGCACGGGGCACGAGCCTACCGGGTCCCAGAACAAAGTCTTTCCCGGGAGCGACGAGCTTCATTACGGGAACACGAGCGCGCGCCGGGCTCTTTAATCACAGGCGGTATTCAGGTGAGCGGGAAACTTTGCAGTTAAACAATACGAAAGGTTGGAATTACTTTCGCTTGACGCTCGCCCTACTCCGCGACTCGCGAAGAACTGCTGGCCAGCACTTTTAATGTACCACGGAAAACTCCCTCCCCCGATTATTCTACAGCTCAGTCATTTCTAGAGTAAGTGTAGGCCGTTCGCTTCAGAGATCACGCGCGCAGATGAAACTGAATGTAGTCAGTCGCTCCAAGGTGCTACTGAAACTCGCTGGAGCGTTCGCAGTGTTCTTAGAAGATTATCAAGTGTTGACTTACCGTTTCCGGCCTAAGCTTAATATTAGAACAGTGATTGTAAGTATTACAAAACTCGATTGCATTGGTCGTCTTACGGCGAACTCTTTGATTAAACCGTGGCTCAAATTAAAAAAGATATCATTTCCTACCTAGCACCAGTGTTAAGAATATGATTGTGGCCAACACCCAACTCAACGGGGTACAAACCTTGCAGAGGCTTCACTTCTCCGGAAATTCAAATTCCACCCTGACAGAGGAATGTCCATATGATATTCCTAGGACCTCTCGTCGAATATCCTAGTCCAAGAGCACTACAGGAACGCAGCATGCGCGTACACTCGTACCAGGGGAAAGGTCGAGGGTTGGTCGCCTTTGGCATTAGTGGGATGCTGGTAGTGGGTGCTGATAGTGCGTGTGAGGTCCCCCTGACGTGCTTATGACCGGTATATGTATGCACGCAGGCTGCACTTCTACGTAGGGATGAGCGGGTACAGGGGTCATCTTGCGAGAAGCTGAAGATACTAGGAAACGCGAGAGTAAATACGAGGGTGCGGGTGGAACCAACCGTTTACACTGCCCACTGCACATGCTCATCCGAACCTAGGGTGGCCACCTTCAAAGCACAGATCTGAACTCCCTTGGGCTTCGCGTCTGAAGGTGCCAATTCCACTATGGTGGGCACATACCGCAGCTTCACTTCATGTATCTAGACACACCTACATACCTTACTCATACCCTCTCAGACAGAAGAATATCCAATGAAGACGTTCTACCTGGCTGCGTTCAGCCGGTATTTCGTGCGTGGGCTAACAAAGATTTAATTGATCATGGCCATTGGGGTTGTATTTCTGCTATAATGAAATATCTCGTTATGTCGGGCATATTTAATACATTTAGTGTACGGACTCGTCAGAATTTCAATTTGAGAAATATGATAAAGGATCTCGAGATTTAGTTAGCTGATCTGGTATAAACGAGACGTGTTAGGCAATGAGATATCATCACCGGATATGGCTTGTGTGCAGCGGAGCAGCCACCCAAGTCAGCAAACTTTGCGTTATCGTTAGTTTGCCATGTACAAAGTGAGTCACCTGCCTTTTAATCATCCCCTTCACACTCGAGTTCCCATTATTTTTATTATTGGTACAATTTGATACTATAAATAAATGTCAGTGCGTGGGAAAGACTGGGTATACACTCCCTTACATTAAAACGACTGAACACTATATAATTATTACATTTTCAACGACCTATATCCATCGTTAGCGACTCAAAGGCAAGTGAATCACTCTGTACGTACATGCTTAGTAGACGGCAATAATGTTACCGTAGAGTCCTTGTAGAGGAGCTGAAGGGCGCGCGCGCGTGACGCTCGAGTGCGTGCGGACATGGAAATCGAATTTGGTGAAATGCTGCGAAACAGTGGAGGAAAAAAGGAGGAGGCCGTGTCATCGCTTGCAAAAAGCTCCTGGATGCTCTGTCGACTTTTAGCCGATTCTCCGCCCACCATTTAAATCCTGCCTTCTCCTTCCATCCTGCGTGCTCGATTTCCCGCTCGATCATTCCGCGCGGTCGTAGTAGCGGTTAACACACCGCCTGTCCTCCTGCGCGATCGTTTCCCCTTTCCAGCCACGGGCTCGAGTAACTCCAGGCCCGCCGAAAATTCGATTCACGCAGCTCCCGGCGCTGGATAGTGCGCGCTTGTACAATGACTCGTTGCGCACGAGCAGAGAAGCGCCTGCCTGCCTGTCTGCCTGCCAGCAGCTACCTATCCATCGGGAAAAGTAAGGCGGGAATTTAGCGTGTGGTTATTGGTGAAATTTTCATGAAAATTCGTGTCCTTGTGAATATCGACGCTGTTCAGTAAAAGTAATTCTTCACCCGGCGAACATACTCTTTATTAAATAGTATTGGCCAAAGTGGAGGTACTTTATGAAATTACACTTCACCCCCGGGAGAATTGGTGGTCTACTGAGGGGGAAAGCATCTGTTCCCGATCGATTGGAAATATATCATGCACATCTGTCTTCCGAGGCATTAATTTCTCCCTTTATCCGGTATTACTGTCCTCTCGGTAATGTCGCCGGCAATACATACGTCTTTTCCGCCCGTTGGAGCCGTGGCTATATTGGCTCCGAGTCCATTGTGACAAAAAAAGAGACGGGAATTGGAGGGCGTCGCCGCTCGCCGGCGTCGACGACAACGCGTAGAACAGGGACGAAGCGGTCACGCAATCGTGTACTTTTCATGTAAAATCGGCGAAATGTGCTGGGCGTTGCGGGCTCTCTTGATCATTAGGGACGAAACGCCCTTCGTCGCTCCCTCGTCGTAGACAACGAGCCTCCAGTGCCACGAAAAATCCCGATATTTACGGGGCACCTGCACTGAGAGCTTGGCACGGGAAATATCCCGTTAACATATGTATACCCATCCTAGGTGATGACGTGCGGAAGTAATCTACGCTTCATTGGAATTACATGATACGTACTACATGGCGCGGCGCGATCAAAAGCCGATGTGAAATTGGCGGCGCAATATTCCGTCCTTAATATCTTAGGAAACTCGTTAACGCGCTGCAGTACCTACGTATTCAATCCAGCGAATCACGATATCACGCTATTAAACGCGAAATCGTCCTCCTAAATTAAATTAAGCTCCACTGGCTCCCCCTGCTAAAACGGAATATACCCTCGCCCAACTATTCCTTCCTCCAATATATGTATCGTGGCAATATCGGAATATCGATGAAAGTACTCATTGCACTCTCCGGCGGACTCTAACTCATTAAGTCGCACAATCGACATGGAATTCAAAACTACGCAAAGGAAAATATTCTCCACGAAATCAATCATTAACTGAGCACAGCGACATAAAATAACGATCCAGCGACCACGAAGTATGATTAAAGTTCTAGAATACTAAAGTAGTGGGACAAGATAGCTGCAAATCACATACCCTGAATGTTGAAATTCGTTGTAAAACGGTGCGCAATTGTATGAATCTCAGAGAAGGTCGAAATGTTCCCGAAAGCTTTGAAGCTTGATTTGCAGTTTGGTACGTTGTTATGGCTCGAATCGATGTTGATGGGAGTGGCGGATGAGATTGGAATGGCAGGATTGAATTTAACAATACAACCCACTCCTTCGTTAATCCGGCGATGATTAAGGCACAAGGAAGTAGGTAGGCGATGCTCTCAATTTAGCATGCACAATCTTCCGTATTCCTTATTCTAATGGCTAGACAAGCAAGTAAAGGACAGAGGGGTCTTCTTTATACGATCGTATTTCAGTAACTTCCTCGTATAAAAGCGTTTCCTTACTCTACATTTATTGCTACTCGATCCCAGTCACTCTAGATTTCAGGTTTCCCCGAGGAGTCCACTGGGCAATGACATCTCTCTCAACACTCTTTAAGGAGTCGTCGACTAAGTACTCGATTTCTTCTGCAATCACTGATACCCTTTTCTCTGAAAACACCTTCCTTCGCGATCTAACTATCCGGGGAACGAATTGTTCGGCACCGCGAATTCCCTTCTACTCGCCACCGATAGCATTATCTTCCACTCGAAGTATACTATGGAAATTCGTCTCAAACGATTTCAGGCATCCGCTGGCGGATTCACTCGCATCTCTGATTTTATAGTACGATCACTTAGAACACTTTCGACAGCCTTTGCGACGTTTTCTGCGAAATACCTTTTGCTGTACATGTAATAAATTATATATACAAGTTAATATCATGTATACCGAGTAGTGTTAACTTACAGCACTCTTTCGAGATAGCTCACGTTCTGTCTTTCTTAAGCAACCACGCATGCCAGGGCCAAATCCAATTTAGACGAGAGTTAACGATAAGCCAACAACTACAGTACACATTGCCGGTGTAAGGGCTGCGAGAGTTTACTTGTGCATGGCTCAAATTATTTATTCAGTGTGCGGCTTAAGTTCTGGATGTACAAACAACTCGTAAGTATGTCGAAATCACTCTTAATGTGCAGCGGCGAGAATGCAGCGTAACTTCGTCTGCCACCCCGGCATGCTAACATTACTGCTTCGCGAGATCCCCCCTCCCCTTATGCTCATTCCTTTTCACTGGCGCAGTCTTCCTCAAGACGCTTGCATTTGTGAGCCATGTATTTCATAGCGCTAGTATCACTTCCGTAGTGTAACGAGTACAAATGTTTAGGCACTGCTGGGGCGCGCGGTAAAAGAAACGAAACCATGTTCAGTAAAGAGGCCTGTAATTCTTGTTGAGTTCTTTTACCAAGAGAAACAAGTTGTCCAACAATCCTATCTCGATTTCAATGTAGAGCAGACCTCTTATGTAACGGAGATTGTGCCCATTAGCCCTCGATGGATGTTTCGCGGGGGCGTAAGAATTATCTCTCGTCCCGAGGATCCTCGGCGAACTTACCACCCCGAAGTGGTTTCCGCTCGCCCTGAAGGCTACCAATTAATTTTTGCGAGACAGAGCTCTGTTCAAATCCAATTTATTCGGCCCGAAAGTTTGAAGGTGGTTGGTTGGTGCTGCCATGCGCAAATACGCTTTTGCATTTAGCGCCTGTGTGTATAGCGTCGAGGGATGAATTTGAGTCTCTACCCTCGACTAGAGTCTCGTCGGCGGTGTGCGTCACATGGGAGATGGAGTGGGCGGCGATAGGCTCCGAAATGAAGATGTGAAATAAGCCGTGAAAAGGCGAGCGGGCGGGCGGTCGCAGACAACGCATTAGGCATACGGGACGAGGAAAATGGAATGGTCTCTTTATGGAGTAGGGATTGCCGGAAGCTGGCGTGCTGTCTACCTCGACCTCGCGCCATTTGACGCAACGGAAATTGGAAAACATCGCTTATCATCGAAATCTCTCGGCGATTTTCCGAGTTCGCGCAGCTCTAGGCTCAACACCCTTCCCCGCCCATCGGTCAACAAATATGTGTAAACGTGTGCACATGTCACATTTAGTACGAGTGACGCATGCTCACGTATACGTGCAGACAGATATTGTCCGATAACCAAATCCGGCGTTGTTAGCGGACGAAATTTTCGGAGGACGACAAACGCCCACTTGCAAATCGAAGTTAGACATCCAGCGCATAATTGACGCAACTGCACTGGCGTGTTGAATACAATTCTAAAATCTCGCGGTTGCCCCGAGTCCCGTAGGACCCGTAATAGATGCTCCATGTGGATGGAACGCCGCTCGAAATACACGTTTCAATTGTTTAAGCGCAAAAATGCCCAAAAGCTCGGCTGGGTATCGAGGACCATTTGTACGAATTTAAATATCCGCTGCATATTCTCTATCTTGGAATCATTTTCTTCTATTGACCGTTGCGGGAAATGTTCAGTTTCCCACTATACACAGACTGGAAAGTTAATCTACCAGCTTAAACAAGCGCGTATGTGACGAATATGAAAATGCAGGCGAACAGGGTTCTGAAAAGTTCCACTTGCCATCGTTTCCGGCTGTCGGATTCGCGCGGCAGCGAGGAGCCTTGGATGCGCGCGGGCGCTAAACAATGCAAAAGCACAACTAAGGCAGAGGGAAGGAAGTTGGCCTGGTAGTTGGAAGTCGACCTAGTTCATACAGCGGAGCTCGAGATGTCATCGCGGAAGGGTGGTTACGAGAATTCATGTCGGATTAGTTGACTGAAATTCCAGTAGCAGTGGGCCTCCGAGCAGCCGCAAGTTCCATTATCGCTCTTCACCGAAATCCATGGGAATTATGCGAGGAGGCTTCCACGATTGGCCAAGCGGAGGCGTGCGCCGTCAAAACAGCAAAAGGAACAAGCGCAGAGAACGTACAGTGCTTCGATATATCTGTTCTTCGAGAGTTGGAGTATGCACGAAAGAGGCTAGGCACATAACAGATTGTAACGGTGAAAGGAGCAGAGTGGAAGCATCGAGGCAAGCAATAAGTACCAGCCAGAGAGATATGAAGGCGAGGAGGGGAAATCAAAGTACTCGAACCAGTGATCCGCAGACCGAGCAAGCAAGCGTCGGTGGCGAAGCCGACGTCGGGATGAAGCAATCGATGGAGCCAAGTTTCTTCGTCAACTCGACCGACTCACAAGCAGTATCGATAGGAAGTCCGACCAATTGCTGACCGATCCCATCGCCTTAGGTATATTATCGGATGGCATCCGAAAGTTAGCTTTTCATCTCTCGGCTGCGCCCACGATCAGCTTCTCGCCGGCAGCCAGGAAAGATAGTTACCACCGCGGGTACACAGAGGAAGAGGTTAAAAAAAAAAAGAAGAGCGAGCGACCCGCCAAGGAAAGTACGAGCTAGCGTGGGAAAAGCTCGAAGGAGAAGAGCGAAGCCGCAGAAACGCAAGTCCATCCGCGTATTTCACTGCTTTTTTCTCTCCCGAGTGTCGGTCTCCCTCGACTTTCATCTCTATCCGCCTCTTTCCGTTGTACACTCTCATCGGGGCCGAGTTTGAGCGAGTCGGACGATAGTCTTCCTTGGGGGCGAGGAGTGCGAGGGAAGAGCCAACTAAGGCGAGAAAGCAGATTGGTCGGGGGAAAAGTTGGGCGAGTTTCAGCCGGCGAGTCTAATCGCCGAAGTCCTTGCGACTCCGTTCTTCGCTCGGGCACAAGATCTACCCGCTTCTGATTTATGACACGAGGAATCGGAGATCGTCCTCGCGCGTCTCTGCTTTGCACTTGTAATCGATATTTGATGAGGTCTCGCCGCGAAACTTTCCTCATTCGTGTTTCTATTTTGCATTGTCCTTAAACCGCTTTCCTCCCGCTCTTCCTATTCCTTCACGACGAGCATACGAAATTAGCTCTTTCGTACACACAGATACAAATCTAGGAAAAACTTCGGACATCTTGGTCAGACGTCGAAGATCCGTCCGTCGAACTGGTTCAAACCCGAGGCTTTAATCTGCCATGTGTAAAGAAATCGGCGTCGAACTTTGAATGAGTATCATTCCACAAGCAGAGCTCACTTCTCAGTCTTGCAATGATTATAACTTGCGGCTTCATCTTGAATACGAAGAGCCCCGGGCGATTCTTCAATCAGTTCTCTACAATCAGGCGGCCACCAATCAGCCGCGACTTCTCTCGCGAAGTTACAGTCAGAATTACGGTGTGCTGGCTGGAGGACACTCATTCAGTGTCGAACGTTAGGCCCCCCTTGAAACACTTAGAGAAATAAGTCCCCCACTCAGTACCAGGCCCGTGCGTACTAGAAAACGCCGATTACATGAGACATGTGCGAGAATAATTACTCAGACTTCCAGATAATTAACATTCAGTTCCCAGCTGGTAGCTGATACATCAAACTGATTTATTGCCGCGTGCTCGGCAATGGAATATTGAAGGATATCTGTGGAGACGCGGCACCATTACTTTCGCGGTGAACCGCATGAGCGGTTGATATGAGGGACGTTTTATCAAATACGCCTTGACATGTACGGAAAATAGATCTCATTCACTCGGTTACAGCTAGTTCGTGCTTCCCGGGTGATGTTACCAATCTTCGCTTACCATACGACATCATACGCTCTAGTCGGGAAGCTGGGAGGATCTCAGTAATCTAGAGCGAGGAAGGGAGAGAGAGAAATGTTGGGAAGCGGTGATAAGAGTCCGCGTGGTAACCGCGACATCTAACGAAAGCAATTGTTAATTCGGATTCAAAATAGATCGGCGAATATCGCGGTCGCACCGTGCTTCCGCGCTGATCCGACTAATCTCTCTGACCTGGTTACAATGGGTAGGTTTGTATAGGAAGAGACCGGGGCTCGTTGGTGCGAGAGCGAGAGCGAGAGCGAGAGCGAGGAAGCCTGGCCGAGCAGAGAGCCATTCTACATATAGAGAGGAACTGAAGTGAACGAGGGAGAAAGGACGAGTTAGGACGACACACTCTTCGTGTCCCACATTATCAGAGTGGGCACGCTCGCCTCGCTACCGGCTCTCCTAGCTCGAGCGGCCTCTCTCGTAACTCATATCACCATGTGTCACCGGCTTAATCTAATTCATGATCGTCGCCCGCTGTAACTCACGCGGCGAATAATTGCCTGATCGATTGTTCGAGCGCGATCCCGCGCATATACGTCAGGCCGCTCGCGCTGTCGTATCCATTTTTCCCGATCCCTCTCCTCCCCTATCATCTTTCTCGGAGTTCCATCTTGCCGTGCGCCGCGCGATGATGCACCGGGAGATTTTATTAGCCCACCAACCATGTCGATATTTTTACGTTACACTCTTTCGTTCTATCTCCGCCGGTGCCGTTTCAGCCAACGAGCGATGCTCCGGCTCCGCTCTGGCTGCAATATTTTCCTGTGCTCGTTTTCTCCCTCTTGCTCTCGAACTCTCCGTCTCCCTTTCGGGCTCCTCCTCTCGGCGAGTCGCGCGCTTGCTCTCTTGATTCCCGAGGACTTATGAAATTTTGGTTGAACGAATAAATCGAGGCAGCGAGAGGCGGAGGCGCGGGAGCAGGGGGAAGGGCGAACGGTGCAGCAAGCAGCGCGGGTGCGTGATTTGCATGGCAAATAAATTCTGACGGGTGACTTTGTTCCGCGCTACCTGGCTGCTGGCTGGATGACTGGATGGCGGCGTTTGCGATATTTATAAAGAGCCTTTCCTTGGAGGCTGATGCACCACCTCGGGGAAACGCGAGTGCCGCCGCTCGGTCTACTCTCGTGCAGCGGACCCACTCGACAAACAGACCAGTCGGAAGCGTATTTTCGTAAACGCGAGGGGCAAATTTGTTTTTACTACTCCTCAGACGAAATAAACGCCAGCCAGCACTGCTCTGACTTTCCGGTATGCCTGACAGCACTCTCCCCCTTTTTCACGCACCCTCCCCCCGCACTCTCTGCCCTGCTATATTGGAGTGGGCACGTTTTTCGTTCGCCGCCCTCGCACCTCACGCGTGCTGATTGATTGTGACGGATCGCCACTGTGTTACCAGGACGTTTTTTCCTGGTTCATACTACTGTCCACGCATTTTCAGCGTGCTCAGGCCGCCCGCCAATTTCATCCATCGCATGTACCGCTCGCTTGTTATGTAGCTGCCAGTCGAATCCACTTTTTCGCATTTGGGGTTGCTGTATATCCGGGATACTGTCAGCATCATACCAGTGTCGGCAGGTTTGTGCACTCGCGCGGAGATTAGTTACATATCGCGAGACTGATGCGCGTAATATTAATAAAGCCGTCTTGTCTAGTTGTTTGGGTCATGTTACGCAGATTTATGAAGTGCGCGGTTTAAAGTTGAAATGGATTCGGCGACGCGTCGCGGATTAATTCCATTTCGGGGATAAAGATGCATGTGGAGTAAAGTACAGACATTCGTGTCGGTTATTAATTTTTTCAACAAAAATGAGGTGGTCAAAAAGCATGTGTTACTATGTTTACACGATTCTGAAGAAGTCTTTTCCAGTTACAATTAATGATGTGCGTGATTCCATGGTTTTCCCTTATTTGTTCCTTCTATTAAAAAAAGAACAATTTCAAGATTCATTATCTCGGAAATGATGCGGTCCAATTCAAGACAATTTTGCGACAACTTGTGAAACCTTATAAAGATTATTCTGACAAAACGTCAAGAGATTGTTAAGAAAACAGTTTTTCCGACCAACTATCTTAAATATAAAAAGAGACGAATATAAGTGGGCGGGCACGCGCATTTGCAACGTAGAAAAAACCGTCACAACGAACTGTCGAACACTTGAATTTCCTGGTAAGTTCCAGGAACAAGAGCTCTCAAGAAGTTTTTCAGCTGGCTGCCTTCGTCCGCTGGTGATTTCCCTCCCCGTCCCTCCCCGAATTAGCCTGTCCCACTCTCGCTGTCTTGCACAAGCTGCAGCCCAGGGCATTTCCGCAATTGTCAGTTGCGCGATGGATTCACTTATAGGAAAGGCAGATTCACCCCTCATTAAAAGGGGCGGAACAGCCCCGGCCATGGCACTGCGGGCCTGTTTCGGGTCATCCTCTCTCTGCAAGCATTTCCTTCCTGTGCAGATGCTCCACTGGGTCTTGCAGCCAATCGCCGCCACAGGAAAGTTGGGCGACGTTCGACAAAGGGAAATTTATCTAAAACCAAAGTTTGCTTGTCTATCGAGCCACGTAATAGGCAGCTGAAATCGGAGCAAGTTTCCCTGCCAGCTTTTTCAAGCTGGACGTATTAATTGTGTCAGTCGAGGTAGAAAGCTCCTTTCACGAAGTCTTGCTTAATCGTCCGTGGATAGGAGAATAATGCGGTAATCGATCGAGTAATATCCGGGTCGGCAGAGGCCAAACAGTCCCCCTCTCTAATAAGCAGTAAGGGAAATAAAATTTATCCGCTGGGTATAATGCGTCATTGAGGATAATGTTTCTTATCGTGCGCGCACGGGTCCGGCGATTTTTCCAAGCGGCGAATCGCTCCGGCGAAATAAAATATGACGTGCCTGGAGAGCTGGGGAGGATTAGCATGGTTTCCTGGGGCAATCCGCGTGAGTTAATAGTAATGCATTGTCAGTGTTAGGGACAGGAGCGATTTCGAGCGGGCGGCTTCTCGCTCGGGAACAATTTGTTCATTCTTGTATACATCGGAGCAGCATTTCCGATAACCTTCCCTGAAATATTCGCCTGATGGCTGCTACCACGCAACCCCCACCCCCGCCCGCTTTTTCCCTCACCAAAGGATCGTCCATTTTTCAGTGGTTGCATTAGATTAAACTTCAATTATCGGCGATCCCTGATACGCGATGGACGACATATATTTTTGCAGGCGCGTAACGGGCATTCTTAAAAAATGTATTGCCGCGATAGCATCGCGAACATTGCGCTGATTCGAGAGAGGTAGATAAAGCGGATTACCAGGTGGGCGATCCGTTTCATGAAATGTAGTCTCATCAATACTGCTTGACGATCAGCGATGGCTTTACATACGAGAGAATCGAGATTTTTTGGTGGTCGACAATACCTAGCTGATAATTCTCACTGTTCCTCGCGCGCATATCAGATTTTTCGTACCGACCGCGAATTTATAGTTGATAGCGTATTTTTTTCGAAATTGGAACTGCAGGGACAAGTGTTTGGTGGCTTGACAAAAAGAAGCTTATGTATTATTTAATAGCGAATCGCTGCATCTAATAGTGTGGGATTGGAATATGGGGTGCCGTTCTCTTTAGGAATACACACACGTTGGAGTTGCGCGCGCCGTCTCAATCGCACTTCATACGTTGTTTCATTTATCATTCGCTTACGCTTTCATTCGAGATTTGCACTCTTACAATAGTAGTAGTGCCAATAGCGTATCGAGAAGATAATAACATATCGAAGCCCGCGAGCGGATGATAATTGCGATAAATAACTGCCTTCCTTATAATCCCGCTCTCGGCGGGAGCCAACAAGCTGCGGCTAATGTGTAGCCGCGTGCGCCCAAAAGCGCATTAGACAGCGCGGATTGCTAGCAGAGGAGAAATGATAATCCGTGCGTGTATGTGGTGAGTAAGCTGGAGAGGATTTACGCGAGCATAGCAATTATTTATCATCGTGGATTATGGTCGCGCAATCCGGCTATTAAGCGAAACGAAAGCGGTAAGAGGGAATATCTCCCTGACATGATGGAATATTCCGTCGGACAGCTACGCGGAAAATTAAGTTTAATTCCATAAGACCCGCTCGTACTGTCTTCTGCACTTATTCGACGTGTGCAATCGTAAATTTCTCGCGCGGTCCTGCCGATTTCATATTGCGAATTTATTCGACCTTCATTGGCTCGAGCACCCTCGATAGTGATTGTACAGGCTATCGAAGAAGAATTCTGCATACTCAGCCCTTTTAGAACGTATACGATGCGATCAATATCACAGTCTCCTAACTGTACAGTTTGTAGAAACTCCAAAAACTTGTATAACAATGGGATGTATGGGACGCGTCGTGCAGTTGGCGTGAGGCGAAATCTCCGAGGAGTATACTCGACTTGCGGCGGCCGCATTCATTACCAGCGTATCCCAGCACGATCTCGCTACGTTTCGAAGCACTTTTGCAGTCAAATTAAATTTACGCTCTGCTTAGTTTCGCGCGCCCTCTCCCATGACACTGTCGGATCGCTTTAAGTCTGCCTTGTTGCCCAACACTCTCCCAAGCAGCCGTGAGAAACTTTTCTTCCTGAATCGCGCCCCATGAATCTCAGATTCATTTCGATTCAGGCTATCCGACGGGGACGAAGCGCGCGCGCGCGCGTTATATGCAGCGAGATCTCATTTCGAGGGAAGCAAGGTATTCGCATAATTTGTCGAGTATAAGCAGGTTGTTACTATAGTAGAGCTCATAAACTTGCCGCCTGTCGACCTCGGCTGTTCAGTCTCTCTCGCGAAATGGAGCTGGATTTTTCCCTCTTCACCCCCGCCGGTGCATCCTTGCGAACCATTAAATAAAAGCCCGCTGGAATTTACATTCTATCCCGGACAGAAATCCCGGTGCAGCCCTAATGGAATCGGGGGTATTGCAGGAATAGTCGAGTTCAAAGCTGACTGAATTCCGCGAATGTGTTTTCGGGCGGTGCGAACCATATCGGCCACCCACTTCTTAATTGGCTTTGCTGCTTAAAGACTTTCCACGCGATTCCTGCTGTACCATTCGTGATTTTCAACCTGAGCGCACGCCATTCAATAAGAATGTATGACGCGGGAATATTTCCCGATGGCTTACTTTAACATGGTTTTTGAAACAGGATATTCAATCCTTGAGGCTCAGTCTTTGATTAAAGTTTACCCCCCTTAGAATCCTGCCGCGACGCCGCCACTTTTTCTACGGGCTCCGGATGACGGGCTTTTTTCCCGCGCGGCGGATATTTGGAATAAAATGGGCAGGAATGTGAAATCGGCGGCTGGTATACGCAAGGTATTGGTGTACGTATTGGAAAACGATTCGGAATCCAAGATGAAAACCGTCGGGCGCATCCTGGGCCGCAGTCGCCTGGAGAAGTCAGCCAGGGAAAAATATCGCCGGCTCTGAGGGATATTTGGCGCGCGCGCGCGGGGGGAAAGCAAGAAATTCGATTTTTGCCTGCGCTTATTGCCATTCTTATTTTGCTGCGATCTCTTTTGAAATCCACTCAGGAAGGTGGTATAATGGAGAGTGCGAAAACACCGGATCTTACCACAGTCAAAGAACTCATTGAGGCGCCACGTTAGCGTGTCTGTGTGTGAGAGTTGTTGCTTTTTACAACTGGGCATGAGCATGGCCCTAAAAATGTTTACTTTCATGAGTTGGCCGAGATTGTTTGGCGTCCAAGTGGATGCACACATACCGTGTGCCCACCGTTTTGGAATCGCCTGGAGGAGCGGGAGTGCGAGGAACCTCGGGGAAATGTGCAATTCGCACGACATGCGCCCTACCCTTTTTTAATTGTATTTCCGTCCCATATACTTTGAGCCCTGGGCGAAATTGCATTAGCCAATTTCGGCATTCACTTTGAGAGTGGAGCATCGCTTGAAAGGGCACCCCGCTGTCGGATAAAGACCTCCCGCGCGGAAAGGTCAAATATTGTTTCCTTTATTCTTGCTCGGCCATTCCCACCAGGCGAAAACCACTTTGCGAGCGATAACCACGGCATCCTATTCATACAACGAGCATTCTCAACGCGTAGAAAACAGTGATGCTGGAAACACAATCTTCCACGAGTTCGAACGAGCCCGGCTAATATTGACCACGCGCGGCTGCCGACTTCGAGCCTGGAATTGGAAAATTACTGGAGGTTCGCAGCGCGAGCGAACATAACGACGCGGATATAAAAGTTGAATCCTGCGAGTAACTGGGGCTAACTTGGCTTTAGGTGAGAGTGCTACTTTCCTTGTCATTGCCAGAGATTATCCCGGCCTGAGATAGGGGCCTCAGGTGGTGTGTATATCAGAGCAAATCACCCGGTGCCCTAAGCTTTTATCTCGCGGCATCTCGCGCGACTGGCTAGCTGGGAATTCCCCCTAGAATCGTGACGTCCTTTTAAATTCTCCTAGTATACCCGGAGAGGAGTCTCTCTTTGCATCGACAATAAAAAATGCACCTTACAAGGAGCAAAGTAGGTCCTACTGGAGGAAGCAAAATATCAGACGCAATTTCTTTCACATTTTCACGATCACCGATTGTTACTATTATAGTATCTCTTCCTCAGACAATAAAGGAACGGCTGATGAATTGTTGACCAGTAACTTCGATACTCCTTTCTTACACGGCTTTTCCTCAACTTCGGCGAGCGATTGTACGACGTTTGCTGGTCGCAATACTCTGCCAACCAGAAATTCATTTTTACGTGCAGCTTCTGCAACGGTGATATTCTCCTTACGGCAGATTGGTCCTAAAGACGTTAAAAGCGTTCCAGTGAGTCGTTTTCGTTTGTCGTGCCAGTCGACGGGTTAGTCGCGTTGGGCGGTGGCGTTTAAAATGTAGGTATCGCCATTAGGAATTCTTCTCGAGGCAGGGACGTGCCCGAATGAAAATATACAAGGACCATCGTCGCCGGCAATCTAGGTCGTCTTATGAACGGACTGAACCGTCGAGAAATCTTATCGGACTGTACGTGGACAGTCAGTGCCAGGAGACAGCGAGCAAGGGATTACAGGGAGGCAGTGGGTCCGTGGCATCCGAAGGAGGGAACGGCGGACAGCCACGTACATAGAACCGTGGAAGAAGGCGTCGAAGCGTAAGTGGGCAGGGTAGGTGGAGGGGGGCCGTTGCTGCAAGCCGAATGGAGAACTTAAACACGGAATAGCGCCGAATAGGCGGCACTCGTCCGGTACTCCTCGAGCCGTTCCGCCGATTTAATAACGTAAATTGTGCGCGGCTTGCTTTCGCAGTTCCGTCACGAATTTTTCTAAAGCACACTATCGAGTGTTCGGGCTCCTGCCGGGAATACAGAGATCTCACCCTCCGGGGCCAGTAGCACCGTGCGCCCTCGACTCACGAACGAACCTCCCTATGTAGTTCCTCCTTTTTCACTAGCCTGCTGCCTCACTCTTCTTCCAGCCTTTCATCTCATTCTTCTTTCCTCCGATAGGCCTGCCACAATTTTTTCCACCCTCCCCGCTGGGAGGCTCCAGCCACCAAAGACTTTGGCCCGGTTCTCCTCGATCCCCTTCTGCACTTGGTCGCTCTTCTTTTCTGTATTCGTCGCCCATTTCGCGAACGGTCTTTCGCGCTCTCGCTCGATCGCGCATTCTTGGCCGGCCTTTTTTTCCCCGCGCGACTGAAACGCGCACTGACAGGGCTACGCCGGCGAAAGCTAAACGACGAATTGCACCCCCGCATCTACGTGACTCGCATCCCACGTGCTCGCGGCTAATGTGGCTACCGTGAAAGCGACATGCTTGAACTTTCCTCTCTTGGACCCCCCTCCCTTACTCACTCACTCTCTTTTTCTCTACCCTAGAGTCCTTTACCGTTCTTGGCGTGCACGGAGCGGAGAAGGCTCCCTCAAGGCCCTTGTAACGGAGCCTACCTGCTGAAAGAGAATCGGCTGTGACGTAGACGGTTATACGATATATTGAATCGCCGGGCACAAAGAATTTCCTGATGGGGTTTCGACCGCCGCGCCGCGCCGGCCGCCGCTCTCGCACTTGCGTTCGCAACCCGTAGAACAATAGATTCTTGGGGAAATGGAACTTTCCTCTTACAGAGAAGAATTTCAAATTGGTTTACGAGTTCCTTTCTCATCCGGGCTTACTTTCTCGCCGGCAGTTCGTGAGCAAGCGCACCGGGGAACTGGAAACCACTAGTTTAGCACCCTCGTCGTCACTTTCCATCCCCAAGTAGAGTGTCCGCCCCCAATGCAATATTGAACTGAATATCGAACTGGACAATTGTCGGATAACTCGGATTCTTTAGGGTCGATAGGTTCTTTTCCACGGCATTGTTATTGGATGTAATCCCATGCACGAGCTGTCACGCAGATTATCCGAATATCTCGATATAACTGCCTGACGTACGCCCAGATTTATGTCATCCAGACAAGAAACCCAGGTCCGAACTTAAACCCAGCTGAAGAAATTATGCGAAAACTGAAAAATGTCCATCTGATTTAAGATCTAGTTTTATACTGTATAGTATATATTAGAGCCTTAAAACGTACGTGGCTGCAGTATTCTCGGTATTTGCATATGAGTAATGAACTTAGAGGGGTAGAGCTCGAGATGAGACAGGGCGTAGAAGCTCGAGAAGACGACTAGCGGGAGGGCGAAGAGGCGCGGGCTTGACACACCCTCTTGGTATCTGCGCCCACCAGGCGCGATAACCTCTCATGTATGAAGTGTCGTTTAACCATCGTCGTCGTTTCGCCGCAGGTTCTCTTCGTCTTGCATATTCGTAAGCAGCATCTCTTCGTTTCCCACGAACTGGCACTGCCACTTTTCTGTCTTTCCCGCCGGTAGACGTGTCCCACTCCCTGCTTTGTCACCGTTTTCCTCCCGTCTTCTCACTTATCTGCCACCGACCCGCTCTGTTTCTCCCTTTCTACCCTCACTCGTCTTCCTCCCCTTGCGGTTTCCTTGGCTTTATCGCGGTGCTGCCTTTTCGCGATCCCACCACCGCGAAGGAGCCTGGTAATTTCCTGATAAAAGAGTTTCCAAATGTCGGTAAAAAACTAAGTTTTGCCTTGCTAATGGACGTTAGGTTCCTGTTTGTTGCCAAGTCCAAAGAGCGGTGGATGTTATGCACTAGTTATCGCTTCATTTCGATTCTCTCTCCATCGCGCATACACCCTCCTTCCGCTTTGTAGGGAATGCGGCTGCAGATTTGCAAAAGGACACAGTGCTATCGCGCGATCTTTATTAGTTCAGTAAGGGAAGAAGTAAAGATTTGATTTATTCTTCGTTGTCTGTCAGATGGCCCACAGTTTACGGACCTAGAAACGCAGATGAACTGGGCGGTGGGCGGCCGACGTAAGGATGAAATCAGGGTGTGGCGCAAGGGTCGTGGTAGTTTTCCCATAAAATTTATTTTATAGGGCCAACTGCACCCAGCCGCGAGTACTGCCGAAGTTTCCAGATGGCCATCGTAAAATTCCCGTTTCCAGTAATCACGACTCCCTAATAGAATAAAAGCGTATCCTCACAATTGTTACGCGATTAAATAATAAAGCATTTCTTTCCTCGTATCGACTCTCAGCCCCCAATCTCTGTTTCTTCCTGTGTCAAGAAACTTTAATGATGGTTGATTTGTAAGGGAATCGTGTCAGGGTGGTCGGCTCAAGGATTGCATTAAAAATGATTATACGTACTACGTAGTATCGGGCAACCGTTTTATACAAAAATTGTAATGTTAATATAAGAAAATTTTTAAGTGGAATAATGGAAAGTGTTTCAGATTATGCTTAATAGCTGCAACATTCATTAAATTACACCGGGTGAGCAATGCTTCCTCGGGTTGTTTACAGACATACACACACATGGACACCCACACACGCGTCGTACGAACGCAATGTGCCGCGGGTGTACTTTTCATCCAATTAACTTTTCGAGCCAGCGAAACCAGGTGAAAAGAGCAATGTTTAGGCCGACCCAATTAATCCGGCGCTTTGACTGCTATTTATTCGTGTTGAACTGATGACCGTCCAGAAAGAATACGCGTTCAATGATTAGCGAGGTATGGCCACGATTAAAGACACGTTCCACTTCCATTCGTCAGCGTCCTAATTATGCTTTAACTCGGATGGAAATGGCAAGGTAGCGGTGGATTATTATCCATTGTGTAGGCGAAGAGAATAGCTCAGTTGCTCTGAGATCAGCAGCATTCCCGCCAAACGAGAACGCGTCAGACAGTGCGGGGAGCAAGTTGAATTTCAGGTGCACTGCGATAGTGTTCGCTCCTAAAGAGATTATTCCGCGAGACGCTATACAGTTTGGTTAACTGCAGCCAGTCTCTCGAAGGACCTCCTATTCTCCGCTCGAGTCCCACCTATCACGCTTTCTTGATTTCCTTGAGCCACTCTGCCTCTTGTCCTCTCGCGCGACGACGAATATGCTCGCGAAAGGATTCGACGACCTGTGGGATCTCTCTATCTCGACTGCCGCCAAATCGAAGCGAAAGTAGCGCGAGGTAAAGCTTAGGGAGCGATGCAGTTCACCAGATAATGACGTTTGCCATTCCATCCTCTTGAGGCTAAGAAGTCGAATCTTCCTCTGTTCCTTCATAATTGCAGCCGGGATTTCGTATTACGCTTCCGGCTGAAAGTCTCCACCGAGGTTACACCACAATTTTTTACAATTCCGTGAGACCGACGATCAAAGCGTACTCAGCGGATAATGCATTGAATTCATAAACCATCCTTAATGCTCAACGCTTTATAAAATGTTCAGCATGCAGTTCCAGCAACACAAATTACACCCAAATGCCGATTACCATCGAGATTTTGGGGTATTTACTTTTACTGCGAAATATGAAAATCCTTGCTCGCTTCATCATCAAACCGCCGCGCGATTCATTATAACGGATCGTAGGTTTACTGTCAATAGACATCCGCGCGATGTACTTTTTGACAACGACACAGAAGCACAATTACGAAGAGGGAAGCGCACTACTGCCGCGTTAGTAATGAACCAGTAAATCCGACGCGCAGAGTTGAAAGCGGCAGTGTCCCCGAGAAAAATTGAAATAGGAAAATTGGAGTTCGCAAGGACACTTCCAGGGCACAATGCCTTTTTAAACCGAGCGAATCTCGCCCGAGAGGCTAGACGCCAAACCGTTTATGCCGAGGCCAGCAAAACAAGACTGGCCGTCGCGGTTCCCTTGTGACAACAGACAGCCCTGTATTCCCCCCGCATTCAAGCCTCCAGGAACGGGGACGCGAATACCCCGATGCCGTCCCTCCTAGACAATAGCGATACATTGAATAATATCACAGTACATTGAAATACTTCCTATCTCGCGTTTTAACGGCCGGGAGCCATTTAGGTCGCGGTTATCAAGCTGCGAGTGGGGTGAAATATCGCCGACTTCCACCCAGCGTGTACCCCCTGCATATATTACACTGCACCACCCAGCGCAGATCGTACGTCCGGCCTGGCATTTGCCCCTGTATATATCAACACTATTAAACCGGGCCGCATGTAATAGTGGGCATGTACACAATCATCCACGCCGCTTTGCTCGTCCTCGGCTTTGAGTGCGCACGTGTGCACATAACCCACCGAGAGGACACCGCCAGCTAGATTTTGACGCTTTGGATTTAGATGAAACGCAGAAATATACACGTGAAGAGCTTTTCGTGCGTGGGCCGCAGGGCGCGCAAGAGGGCCAGCGGAAGACGCGAGGCTTCCTATGTGCCGTGAAACTACTTAGCAATTTAGGACAGGGAGAATCTCGAGAGAGAAAGGTACCCCTTTCAAGGGACAAGAACATTTAAAGTGAATACGACAGGATAAATAATGGTCTTCGTGTTTGTAAGTATTGGACGAGGTAAAGTTCGCGCTGATTTGAGTTGCGCGCATCAACATCAGTACGACACGTGTTTCCAGCATTGACAGTCTCCGGTACGTTCGCGTCGGTCGTGGTTCTGTTTGCAGCGAATGCGTCAGAGCCAGCCGGGTAACGATGGAAGGCCAACGACCAGCCCGTGGCCGGCCGCGATCCAACACCACTCGTGTCTGTGTGCGGCCGCATATGCGTATATGTATACATATATTATAAGCACGGGGTTCCGCAACTGGCGTAAATACTGCCAGCAACACTCGTTGTATCGAGCAAACGGAAATTAACCGGCCGCTCTTCGCTTCCGGTGTCAAAATGCATACAGGCCACTCGTTTCTTTTGGCAGCGTGTGCGCGCGCCACCGACGACTGGCTCCAACCCTCTATGTTCTATCGAGCCACACTAATCAGATTTATTGCGCACAGGCAAGTTCCAGCATCGATGCTATATCAGCAGACAACCAAAATTATTCACCATTCGATCCTAATATTCATTCAACTAATTAGGGGATGCCCGGGCAAAACGAGTATCGGTTCATTTTTAAATGCGCCAGTAGGTATTGACATGGGGTGTAAGTTTACCGATAGAGAGCATTGTTCTCGACACATGTATTATTCTGATAGTTTAGTATTTTAGCCCTATTTTTCGTTAACGGATCCGCTTTGCCCGGGTTTCCCTTACTTATGCAGTTGAGGATTAGGCAAGTCGCACTTTCTAGTATTGGACAATCCAAACTGCATGTTACGATTCTTTCATACATATTTGTAATGGTGCATGCAAATTTAAAAACAGTTTAAGTGAAAAACTTGCTGAATCGACGGGCTGTTTTGGTGATGCGGTAGCTCCCAGCTGCTTCTCAGATCTTTTGAACAGTAGCAGGAACTGGTGGTTGATGACGAGCAAGCGCCTCCGATGAATTCCGCTAATTGCTCCGCTGATTGGCGAAAATCGCGCGCGTCTGCTCGCGCGGATTGAATGCCCGGTCGTTAACGTGCTTAAGAGTACTCGGGATATCCGCGGCCCCGTTATTTGTCCCGTGTGATCGGTGCGATCTACTATTTTTGCATCTTTCTCTGAGGGGATCATTTCCTCTCCATCGACTTCACCGAATGGGGATCACTCTAGTGCTCTACCACAGTAGAATCCGAGTGTTCGTACCCCACCTCTCCCCTTGGCTTTTCATCCGCTCGAATTTCCCAGTCAACTCTTGTACGACGTGCACCGCTTCGAAAACCGGTGCAGAAAAGTGGCATTCAATAGTCGGGCGCAGGTCCGAGCGCGCGGACCGGGCATTAATAACGCCCGGGGCATCATATTACTGGGCAGGCAATTTCGAGGCGGCGTCGGTAGCGTTTCGCAACGAGGATTTTCGTCGAGTGGCCACAATAGCGCCCGGCCGAGTTTACGATTCCACCATGATACTCGGGGCCCCGTTACTCATGGTGCTAGTACGCGCAAAGCGCCGATCATTAATTCGATCGTCCTTTCTAAGAAAGGCCACTTGGATGTTCTCGTCTTTGCGAGGCACCGTTTCTTCACCGCGTTATAATAGCCGCCCTTCCCTCGCTCTTCCGTTCTTTCCTTGATTCCCTTGCTTCTCGGATCTTTACAACCGCTACAGAACCGCGTCGTTTGTATAGCAATTTCCTTAAATGGATCACGCTTGTGAGACGTCGGATTCTGCTCGTTCATAGTAAATACGAAGCGAGTCCCTCGCTGATTGTAGATGGGCAGTACTTAAATCGCGAGAATGAAAACCCAGCCGCAATTCGCAGAGGCCTCGCGATCAGGTCGCTTGTGGAATTCGTAGCGAACGCATTTTTCGCTGAGAATCCTGCGACCGGCACGACGAATGCCACTCCAGCGCACACGGACGGATTTTCTTCAAATCGCATCGGCTGGTAGCGGGATATCCATTTGAATTGGCATTTCATATCCAGGAACTTGACCGACTCCATAAAGATTCCTGCTCTCTCACAATCCCGACCAATACACCGGCTCCCCTATACAAGTGGAAGTGGGGGACTCTTGTCATCCACGAAAATTCAAATTCAAGTTTTCACGTGCCAACGTTGTATGTAAAAAAACTGACCACCATTTCGTCAGGGATCTGGGAGGCTCACAAACAACAGCATTGGTTTGTCGAGAATGGAGAAACAAAAATGAGAGTTCTTGTGCACATACATATAATATACAATATACAATTGTACATATCTATCTAGACATACAAAATAACAAGACCGAACGTTCTATACGGCGTTAGTATCGACATTGAAACAGTCATCCCCATAGGGCATAGATTGTAAAAACTACAAAGTGGTTGCTCTATATCCATAATTAGATAACAGTTTTCGTAGCTGTTGTGAAAATTATCGCGTCCGCTCGAATGTGGAGCACTGGAAAACGGAACGTGGAAGAGAATCCGGGATGCTGGCCGAACTGTGGACGGGGCGGGGGGAGCCGTACGAGGATGGCACAGGAGATGGGCTCGAAATTGGTACAAACCAAATAATTCCGGGCGAAGTCTCACCTGAATCGGAGGCCGATCAGAAGGCAGCACGGCGCTCGCATTATCGACTAAACTTCCAGAATCGAATTGGATCAGTTGAGGAGGTGCAGCCTATGTACATACACATATGGCACGTGTGGCGAAGCATTGCTCAGACATGATCTAGGTTGTATTCCCTCTGATGGATTAGAGAAACCCTTGTTTAACAACGAATGACTTGACAGATGTTAAGCTTTGAAGTAGATTCTCTTTTAAACGTTCTCGGAGAGTTCTGGTTCAAGCCAGCATTCCCGATCTCTTATCCCTCTGGCTAATCCGCAGTGTATTAGAGGGAACCTTAACAGCAAGTAACTTGATGATCCCACTCGTTATTGCGGTAATTAGCGACTCTAATTCGACATAAGAGTACGGCCATTGGAAAAAGCCAGGCAAACAATCTTATCACTTGCTCCTAAGCGGCGAGAGCGCAATATCCATGATTGCTGCACATCCGATAGTTGTGCCGGACGCTTAATAGCTTCGGATTTCTCTCGCCTGTTTTCTTCCCCATTACATAACATACACCTTCGTTGTTGACTCAGTTTCGCCAATTGCTACCGCGCAGTCTTTTACCGGCGCTCGAGGAGAAAGTACTTCCGGCGCGGCGGAACAACTGCGGAATTGCTTTTTGGGTTCCAGCGTGAAATACCCTCACAGTCGATTTGAGTTATTTTCCTCGAATCGACAATTGCCGCTGGGAAAACGCAGTCACTCGTACACTGTTCGGGGCGAGACAGTTTCCCGACGGGGGGAGGTGATTCCGAGCGATCCGGACGTCGCCCATCGGAAATCTTTTTCCATCCAAGACAAACGGCTCGCTGCGAAGCACGTCGCAGCATACTGCTCCAGGTGGACCGTGAATGGATTGCGAGCAGTCAGAATTAATTAGCTTCCCCGCCGCCCCGTACTCTTCTCCCGCTGCTGTCTGCCGATTCGCTTTCCCTGCCTCTCACCGTAAGTGCAGTCGAAACTCCTGGCCGTCCTATCTCACCACGAAAAAGCCCGACGGGTTAACGTAAATCGACGTGTTAATGTTTCTCTAGAAACGCTCTTGGGAATGCTAGTAAAAAGATGGGGCGAAAGACGGGCAAAAAGATGCCCAGTACATAAAAGCAATCAGCGTTGAAAGAACCGAGGGAAAAGTGTTGTTTGATAGAAAAAAGAAGGCAAGGGAAGCTTGCGAGACAGCAGCAAAATGAAATTTGCATCACGGAATCCGCGATCCCCAATGTTTCCTTTGGCTTTCCCCTGACCCTTTTTCTTACGCCAGTCGCTCCCCATGCACACCGCGCAAAGGGGACCACTCCGCCGTATATATTCGCCTGCTCGCAGGGTAACGATGGTGTTCGTTGCAGTACAAGTAGAAAGGGGTTGTTCAATCCACATACGAGACTCTCTTCCACATCATGGCGTCCATTCTGCCCTCCCATAGGCTTGTTTATTTTGCACGGACTATCGAATGCGCACAAAAGCCTTAACCACCCCTGTCCGCTCGGGTCAACCGCGTGCTGACTTTTCCCTCGATCCACTTGAAGGCCGCTCCCAAGCTTCACGACTGACTTCCCATAAGAAGCACGGAGGCCTATGAAACTATAAACCGCTCGTTACTCCGCAAGCTTCATCTCAACTGCACATGAATTAGAGGGGATGACGCTGGTCGTCACATCTGTTGCCACTCGAAGATTTTTTCTTTCAGTCTCTCAGATTCTTGCAAGGGAAGATGGTCGAACTACACTTTTTCTTATTTGAACCAGCTAACCACGCAACCACTGGATAATTTCCTTGTTAGCCCTCGCCGTGATCGAATATTCTAGCCGTTCGATACTGCTGGCCCATTAATGGGTTTCGGTGCATCCAGGCTGCAGTATCTTACAAGCTCGGTATTGTGCGCAACACTTGTTCCTGACGGCTTTAGGAGCCTCTTCGTATTCCGCGTGTACATGCATATTGGAGGCCATCTTGAGCCAACCCATTCATGATATGCCCGATAGAGACTGCAACAACCGATAGTTCTATCGCCATAGGGTGTGCAGGTTATCGAACGTATTGGCACTATAACAATTTTTCCACGCTATACTATGCAGCTTTGTCGATTAAATCGCAGTAAACAGATATTTTGATTCACTCGAGACTATCAGTTTCAGAATGAGATTGGTAGCCATGTAATACGTGTGCATAGCGGTACGATTACTACATGAGGTATTACGCGGCAATGTCAAAGGATTAAAGTCGTACGGCCGCTAATTATTTCGAGGCTCCGGTGTAAGCTGTATCCATGTTATCCCCTTTTAGACCGTTGTCCTCCTGGCACGCGTGCAACTGTTCTTCCTCGCCCGTTCTATATGTACATACATACACCCACAGCTACGTACGCCTGGCGAACTTCCGGCACAGGAATACGCGGCCGGAATAACTTGGAGTTTTGAACGCTACCCGGACGCAGCCTCCGTGAATCTATAGGAGATCGCAGGATGCTACGGGCCCACCAGATAAATAGCGGGGTGTGCTCCTTACCGACGCAACAGGAGTTGGTAGTCGGCGAATAAAATAGTTCTCTGGTTAAATTGGATGCGGGGGCCACGTCGAGTTTATACCGGGAATTGTCTACGCAGCTGAATAAATGAACCGAGTGACTCGAGAAGTGATTCTCCTCTTTTTTGTTGGGAAATACGACAATTTTACGATCGTTACTGCTGTAATCGAGTGCGTTGGATAAAATATGCTCCCACACGGCAGTCAATTTTGCAGTGACATTCGGGACGGGCGGGCAGCAGCGAGCGAAATGGAAGGTGCGGCACACGTAGACAAAGTGCAGCCAGTGGCAACTGTCAGCGGCACCCTCTTCGCTGGAGAGCGATTGCATTCGTTAGTAACACAAGTGCAATTAAAAGTTCATGCGCGAGAGAGTCGATCGGGGGGTGGGGCAACATTAACGAACCTTTCGCTGATGACTTACACCATTTCGGGTGTTGTTGTGTGGGGTGAACGACACGGGTGACCCGGCCCGGCGGCGGAGAGCCAGTCGATAGCCGGGCTCCCGGCGCGGAACAGCATATTTTCGAATTTCAATACTCCAAATTCGTTAGCCATGAATTACTGCGCGGTTTAGCCCGACGATAGCCTGACGAACCTCGCTGGCGAAATAGCTAGGAAAATTCTACGTCCGACTGATTCATATTGAGACTAGAGTGGACTATTACCGCGGCTTTTGGTAGCCGATGTCGTTGGTTCGCTGTCAGAGCGATATATGGAGCAACACTCGCTTCCTGTCTCGGCACGGAGGAGTCTGAGAGGCGGCTGCGTTAATCTCGCCGCGAACGATATTGGCCGCTGTCGGCATTCGGAGCGTCAACTGCCAACGGCATTTCCCAGGTGCCTGCGGGGGATTAACGCGCATTATACTCTGCGCAGGATATCGGCGGGAACAGTCACCACCTTGCGGCCACGAGGATGCCAGGATCGTGCTCGATGACCGGTGCGGTCGAGATCGTCAACAGTTAGTAATGAGGAGGAGCGAGTTGCCGGCGCACCAATGCTCCAGGTCATCACCGACATGGCATTGCCCGGACCCTGCCCGCTCACCACTCCTCTTCGAGGACTTCTGATCGCCGCTTTCCTCCTCTTCTGCATGGCGCACAGTCAATCCTTCGATCTAGGTAAGCACCCTAGCAATAACTTTCCCGCTCGCCTATGTTCATTTTCATCCCCCGGTGAGTAGTGCCAGTACTGCATATCCAGCCTCTAAATATTGGACCAGTCATTTTTATCAGCAATTTGCGAGGTTAAGATGAGTACAGGGTGATTCAGTTGGCTTCGAATCGCTAATGATGGATATAAGCCGTTGAAAATGTTATAATTAGAAGGTGTTGAGTCATTTTAAAATAAAAGAGACTTTACCGAGTCTTTTCCACGCATTGAGAATTTATTTATAATATCAAATTGTACCAATAATGAACTCGTGTGTGAAGGGGATGATTAACAGGCGAGTAACTCACCCTGTACGTACAACAAAAGATTTTGCAAAAGAGCGTTTGATTTTTTATAAAACTTTTGAATAGTCGCTTTGATTCGAGCGTCTGTCAGGGAGAATCAAATGAAATTGATTTTTTCCTTGGTTTCATAATGCCAGTTATACGCATACCTGAGAAAAGCAATGGAAAAGATGGAAGTAGGCGGTAATTTTTATGGCGCAAAGATGGAAGTTGATTTATCTTGGCGAGAAAGTGGTAGAGCACGCACGGGGTGTAGGATATAAGAGCATCGACTCGCAATTTACTATAGTAGCTATCGTTCGGCACAGATGCAGCTGCAGCGGCTGGGTATAGCGAGCTAGAAATACTTTAGACAATTGCAGCGAGAGAAAGGTCGACGTTGCGCAAGGCTGCGCGGGAGTTTCGTTCGCACACATCCTCTCCTCGGTTATGGGTCGCCTCGGCCGTATTATGTCGCAGGAAACGTATACCTGGTGTCGTCTAACTCATGGTTCATGTGGGTCATTTCGCCAGATAAAAGGGAAAACAACGAAGCGAAGGAAAAATATCGTTCCATTTGCGCGGCGACGATTTCGCGAAAATGAATTTACCTTATTTTGTCTTTGCCAGCCGGCCCTCCTCGAGCCCCCTCCCTGCCCGTGTAATATCGGGATGCTAGAGGGGAGAGAAATGATTTTGCAGTTTTTTCCCCGGCACACGTGTGTATCTGCATGCAGATAGCTAACTGTGTAATATGTGTACGACGAGGGAAAGTGTTACCGAAATAGCGGCGTGTCACGTTCCGCAACTTCCTCTCGAAATCCGGCCAGATTTTTTTCGCAACTCGTCACATGCAAATGTAAGTGACATTAGGCAAAGCAGCCGCAATTGCACAATTAAAATTTAAATGAGCGCGTTGGTGTAATGGCTAGGAATCCACTTGCCCTTTTCGGATATTCCTTTGACCTGGTAAGGCCATTACGCTTTGCAACACAAACTCACTAAAAAGGCCTCCAGCTTACCTTTTTTCATAACTAATGATTCAGTGCTATCTTGCTCGAAAACTTGACTGTAGCTCACGTAATTGCACGAAACATGAGTTTCCTTTGTCCTCAGTGTATTTTCTTTCAAAGAAATTTGTGGGATGTAGTGTATCGGGAGTACTCAGATACGATCAGTACATCATCGCTAGCATTTCATTCTCTCTTTAGCGCGAAGAATATTCGCAAAGCGTGACGCTGGAGCTCGTGATAGTGCATTGTGTTGGAGTTAAATGAAATGTCATCCGCACAATGTGTTAACAATACTATCTAATTGTCACTCAGAGGCAGATGGTGAGAGTCGAACTCCATTATTCTTCTGTCCAACACCGGTAACCTCTGCCATTCGTTCCTTGCCACTCATTACATTTTTATGCAAATTAATTGCTCCTGCCTGCCTGAATGTACTTCCTTTTCGGCCTGTCTAACCCTGGCCATTTTTCTTGGTAAAAGGGGGAAAAGTGGTGGCTTTCCCATGGTGCCTTAAACCTGAATTAGTCCAATTACTCTAATGAAAGCAACCCTCTCATTTGGTGTCAGCCCCCAAAGTGAAAAGCTGTCTATCCTTCCTGGTATTCTCTGGCCTAATGAAATCAAGTAGGCCAGACGCTTAATTTCAATTTTGAAAGTAATTTTTGACTTCAACCAGGTTTATTCGTCATGGCGAGCATGAACTCGTGCACAATTCACGCGAACGTAGATTTAGGTGGTCGTTAAAATCCTTGATTTGATCCTCTTTCTTATCCTTCGTTCGGTGGTCTTAAATACCTTTCGGAGAATTGAACAGTTTGGGATGGGCGTGTCTAATTAATGCCCCTTGATCATAGGTAACAACCTCGTTAAGGATGAATCGAGTAGTGGTTGGAGGGAGAAGGGCGCGCATTCAAACTGTTGGTAATTATAATTGAATGGATTGGTACTTGAGTTTCATCATAGAGTCCTAGGAGGCATCATTAGGACAATCAATGCTCTCCAGAGAGCAGCAGTTCAGTGCTGAGAGTCTCTTCATGCCTCTTAAAGCTCTTAGCACGTTTCTAAGGTTGTTTTCGTTTATGGAAACTCCACCGTTTATTCATGGAACCGAGCCTCAGTCGAGCAACTTTCCTTTCGCCTTCAATATCCTCTCCAGTGTCTGTCGAATAGATAGCGTCCATCGAGCCGGTATTTGCTCCAGTCTTCCATTACACCCTCATGTCATGTGACTCTCAGAAACAAACACATAAATTTACTTGCGCGTTTTTTCCCTCGATTGCTTAGCCGGATAAAGAGCGAAAAACGAATGTGTTGAATAGGTAATCGGCCGGGCGGAGAAAACAGAGGCGCATATATAAAGGGACGAAAGATTCTAATAAATGTCGAGGAGTCTGCTTAATTCAACTAACTCCCAACGGCATGGCAGTCTCTGCACTTTAAATCAGAAGGAATTTCCTTTGTGAGCCGGCTGTCCGGGTAAGTGAGCAGTTCGCCAGCGGCATGATTTTTGGCCGGCGAACAGCTGCGGCGCTGGGGGGCGCGAATCGCTGAATTGCGGCTCATTTGTAAGTCGCAAGTTCGATAATTACAGCACGGTTCATCTCGGCCGCAGTTTGTCCCAGTAATGGATGCTGCATAAAGAGAGACACTTACTATTCTGCAAGCGCGATCGAAGTTACACTGGGAAACCGGGGATAGCGACAGTTGTGCGAATTGAATTGTAAAGGGAACTAGGCCGCGCTCGTCCAACAAAGTACGGTCTTCCACGGTCCGTTTCCACCATTCGCACTCTCGGCTAGTGTTCGTGCTCGTTCGCGTATTGGTAAAGGAAAATGAGGAAACCGTGTCCCACTGATGTTTTATTCTGACACTCATTAATTCATTGCATCAACATCTCCTTAGAATTATCAGAATTTCTCCTCGACGCGTTTTTAGTAGTTTTGCACAGTGAACTCAATACACAAATCAAGTGATATGATGATATAGTCGCAGAATAATGGTCTTTTTAAAAAGAAAAAAAAGAGCATGCAATCAGCATCAAAGACGATAATCTTGATTTGTGAATAGGACAGAAAGCAAAAGAAAGAGCCCGAGCGAGGGAAACCTAGCAGATGGGGAAAGCTCTGCTGCTCTCCACTCTCTCCCCATTTCCGTTTCGCGGGCGATGCATAAACATGAGGGTCGCTAACGCAATTAAGGAAATTCCGCTAAATTGTGGCACACTTTGAATGCTGCACATACATACTTATGTGTGTCAAACTCCTCTGCGGTATCGGGTGAGTATACAGCAGCCGCGCCGCTAGGCAAGATAGTTGGGAATATATCTTTTAACTCAGCGTAGTGGGCCAGAGCAAGTTAACAAGCTGGCTCCCTCTCCCAACCAGCCTTTTCACGTTCAAGTCATCCGTGTCACTCTCATCCACAAAGAAACTTCCAAGTGCAGTGTTAATGACAGCCACTTCATAGTGCCCGGGAAGAAATGAAGTACGTACTCTGTAAACGAGTGACGCGAGCGATCGCATAAAATAGCAGGGTTGCTCTCCTTTTTGCAGTGATTACTTCTCATCATAACAGTTTTAATCGTCTCGTTTCTTTTAAGGAGCCTCTCTCCCCATTCTTCTTCCTCTGCCTCACTCGTAAGTTACTGTCTGGCTTTAGTCTCGAGACTTAGTGTCTAGCTAGGCAAGACGCGCTCGCCTCTGTATAAGGGATATTAATCAGCCGGCTCGCAAACTCTCGGCCCCGACGCACTATTATGCAGATTTCGATTTACCAACTCGCTTGGGCGCGAGGACGTAAGTGAAAAGTTAGCAAGTCCGCCCGCACTGCATGCACGATGTTGTTGAAGGAGAGATGCCAGAAAGACAGCTCTTATACTTACGGGCGCGAGAAGGAGCGAGAGAGTAAGAAGCGGGAACTTAGTGGCTGGGCGAGCCACTCTCTGCGGCTACTTTACGCAGCACAGTGCTAGATAGTAGAGGGTGTGACACAGCGTCGCTCGGTACCAGTACTATCTACTATTCGCCAGTAAACCTGCACGTCCTACATTCCGCGGCTGTGCTAGTGGTAAAAAAGACATAAACTTTTTGTGTTGTCCACTGATAATTGTCTTATCGCGTGAAAGCTCGAACCAAGTCCCGCGTTTAGTGTGCAACCCCACATTGGGCGAATGGATCCTTACTTACTCGAGTTACTAGGCGACAGTTGGCGCGACGTATGTTTAGTTAGAAACTTGAAAGGTTCTGTTGATGAAAAAGCTTCCTGGAAAAGATATAGAATAAAGGATTCTAATACTTAATCCTGACTTTGGATAGAAAGGAAAGAGAAATGTTGCGCCATCGTGAGAGCATAGCTGTCCAATGGCATCATCACAATAAAATGAAATAAAACGCCGGCAAGTGGTATATTGCTAACCGGATACATTTAGTATCCAAGCTGGCTGAGCAGAGATTCCAGTGCAAGATCCTCCGTTGAATTTTACTTTTATAACGGTGGGGGAAGGGGATGAAATTGAGGGTACAGTTACAAACACAATGGAAGTTTCCTGGCTATCATAGCCGGTGGTCCGCTCGGAGCGTAGCTGATGCAGTACCTCTCTCTATCCCGAGCACAGGCCGGCTAATCCCACGTCCGCTGCATTCTGCAGTTTTGGAACTTTCCAGCATGAGTGCAGTCCCGTAGCTTAAGTGTTGGCGGCATGAGATACTGCAGTCTGGACCACTATGGATTCGTCAGTGTATTATCAACGGTTTAGTCAAACGTTGACTCAAATTCCCCTTTTGGTCGCAGACCTCTTGAGAAGGGTCCAAGCCTGCACGGCGAACCCACGAAAATAAAAGTTGCAATCGAGAAACAATTCGAACAACAAAGGTTTTACAGACGCCGGCACACAATATTTACTGCGGCTTACTGGCACTCACGCCTACTTCCTCCGCCCTTCTGATTCCTCTTCCTGGTCAACTGTGGATTTTCCAAGTTTCACGATATCGGGAAAATGGAAAGGAAAGTTCGATTGTGTTCGGCCACGTTCCTCGATTGGCCCCGTGTTCCATTCGGTACGCCGGTAAATGAAGTCACGTGCCGGTGACGACCTCCGTTCCCGAGGATATCACCAGAGAGTTTTCACGTAATCAGATCAGCGGTGAAATAAAGCGGTGTATCTTATGGAAGTGTGTTGCACTTCACCAGGCACTCCGGACCCTTTTCTCCCTAGCTCCTTGGAACCATTCCCTAGTCCCTCTAGCTTTCAATGGCTTTTGCTTTCCGCTTTCAATTTTTATCAAGAAAATTAAGCCAGCGAGTTCTCTTGCCAGTAAAAATTCCACGAGGCAGAAATAAGCATTCAAAGTTATTTTAATCATTACCGTCAGTGAATTTGTGAACTAACTATCATAAGGTCTCCTAACGACGAATTCTCAGAAGCTAAAAGATAATGATCGAAGAAACTCCGTTTTTGTTTCTTCTCACTCGTTATACCTTCATATTTGGTACAAAATTTGGTACAAAGTATGGGGCAACGGGTTAATATACACTTAGCCACAAGCTACATAAAAACGTCCATCAATGCAAATCCGCTCAAACTCTGTAATAATGAAGCTAAGCAGTTATGTAATCCGATGGCACACATGATAAGGACATCTCAATCGACTCAATCTACGGGACATACTAGAGATAGAGTTTTCACTGAACGGGTTACCGGTTAGATTTCGTCACTTTGGAAGCCAGCGAGGCGCTAAGTGGTATTGAATTCTATCTGACGGAGGATTGAATCGTTTACAGGACAATGCAGCGCGCCACTGGGCATGGAGAGCGGCGAAATCCCCGATGAAGACATCTCGGCCAGTTCCATGTACGATCCCAGCCTCGGCCCGAAACATGCCAGGTAGGTGGAACAATGCTATTGCGAGATGCTCCACTGCCGCCACCGGGAGCCCCAGCTATTTTGGTATCCCGTGGATGCAAGTTTCCGACAGATCCCACCTGTACACATATCAGCGATGCTCGAGCGTCTATCGCATGTGCGGCCAAAAAGGAGGCGTGCGTACTATAGCGAGCAAAATCGAATTGCATGTTCTTCTATCACATCACTGGGTTATGCGATAGCCGCTGTCGAGCGATCTCGTGTGTTAGCATAGGTTATTAGATGCCGACACTTGGTGCATGATTAAAAGGCTAAAAGCAAGCAGCACTTTATCGCTAAGAACGATAAAGTACGAAAGCCTGTATATATCCAAAGCAGTTAACCCGCAGTGGTTTATGGCCGCCGATAATTCGGCATTCTCGCGCTGCAGGTGCTCCCTAATCGCCGCGAAATTCTTTCTACTTGGCAATCTGGGTCGCATGACGTGGCTGGCTTTAGCCTTCAGACTGGGAGTCCAGAAGGGCGGCTCAGTTTTCTCCTTATTACAATGCTGAGATTAAAATCGCCCACTGCCCACCGACCGACTGGGCGCGTTCTCTCTCCCTTATGGCGCAGTAAAGTTTTAAATCGCATACGGCCTGAAAGGCATGCACGCAAAATTCTGTTATCAACCAGTGGTAGATGAATACTCGACACGTGTATAAGTGGATACAATACTTCATGGGCGCACGCTATTAGCATTCTTCATATTGAATTGATTAAGCTCATGCCAAGCATGCACATCCTGATGACTACTCCACTTGCTATTGACGGAACTGGCCTCTAACAGTCTGCTAAGCCTCGAGGGGAAGAGTCGTAGCCAGAGATGCTCGCTGATAAACTCGAGCAATCGGAAATTTATTAGCGGCGGAACTGTTACCGCGCGACATTTTTACTAGCACTATATTTCGATCTTGATTTGTAGCGCCTAAAAGAAAGGAGATCGGATGGTGCGATCGATCCTAGGCATTCGCTACCACGATTTATGACGCCGGCAGGAAGATCTCCTGCAACATAGGCAATATCTTGCCGCTATCTCAGTTACTAACTCACACCGCCAAGGACCAGTTTTTCTCGTTACCGGGGGGTGTGCGCCACCGAAAATCGTGACAAGCTCGGCCTTGTTATTCTCCGCTCTTTTTTATTCCACCGGAAGAGCTTGCGCCGCCGGCGGCAATGGTTTTCGGAGGTCGGGGGTCAATTAAAAAATTTTAATTAACCGATCAGCCCGGGCGATCGAGCGAAAGATTTTAATTAACGATCCGTCCCGTAAATCAGGAAATGGCCAGTTGCAAATCCGCTAGCTCTGCGGGGCGCTGGCTAGTGCAAGAGTTGCATAGATGGGCGGAACAACTCGTTACTATACATACGGATAGACTGGCGGTAGTTTGAAGATACATACATAGAGGCGTGCGCGAGTCCGGCTGCGGACCACGATGTAACGGGCGATAGGCTCGCGGGAGGAGGGAACGACTTGGTGTCAGTACGTGGATGTCGGTATACTCGAGCTTCTTCGTGTATGTGAGAGTGAGGGCGAGCGCGCGGCCACGACGGGTGGACTCGACCCCTACAAATTACCTCCAATTTCGTGTAAATTCCTTGTGCCTGCGTCAGCATAATACCTGTATTAGGACGCCCGGCTCCCGGCTCTTAGGTGGCAATAAATCTGTATTAGGGCAAGGCGCTAGGCGTGTTCCACCGCCGAGGAAAAGGGGTACGGCACCCTAGACTCGAATCATTTTTCAACGCTGCACTCGGAGAGCTCTCGCGCTCTTTCTACTCTCATCTCCCGGTTCTCCTTTTTCTGTCCTATTGCAATTGCACGCAAGCGCTCGCCCTTGCTTTTAACTAGCTCTTACAGATTGCCACTGAATTGAGCGGCGCTTTTAAATATGATTAAACAGCCAGCCACCCTTGGAGCTCGCGCTCCCCAATTCTCCCGAACCATATCTCCCCCCGTCCCGCTCTCGCGTTTTCTCCCTTGCTTGCAGTAGTTTTGCCGGGTTACACACGGTGCGACCACGACGTTCGCACGTAGAGGTATTAATCCTTTGTAGCGGCTAATTAGACCCCAGCAGTGGTACTAATTGTTCCGCGCGACGTTCGCCATCCACGCAAAATGCCTTGTCCTAGTCGAATTTAATTCGGAGAATGGTTGGGCCCTTTCCGCGAAAAGCGCTGCCGCCGGCGGTATTCTTTGCGCGGGCAGAGCCATATTGACTGTGACTGCGGATTTTCGTAGTTTGGACTATTTTTCGAAGGTACGGGACGAGTGTTGGACGTTGGGGGTGTATTTGGCTTCTCTTTGCTGGTAAAGGGGCTTGGTTAACCTTCGTCTATTCTGATCGGTAGACTATCGTGTGCCACTATCAGACAGGCTTGAGCACTCGGAGCTTGCGCGTGATTAGAATCGTGGTCGAAGCGTCGTACAGTTCCATTATCCAGCTGGCTTTGACTGGCAGAAGGTTAGCATACTTAGAATTCTTTCTGTTCTTTGGGCGATGCCGTTTAACTGATACGTGGCACAATTTCAGTGGTGCCGCAAATAAAATCATGTCAATGCCGGTGCTGCGTGCTAATGCCGAGGCACTCGGTCCGTTTTATCCGCGGCCGGCTTTCCCGAGTGAAATGGGAGTGCAGCGCTTACGAAAAAGGACGCACGCGAAATATAAAATTCTAAGCAATACCGCGCTGGTAGGAGGCGGCCTTTGTTTTTTGCAACAAACAGCAGCCGACTCGAGTCTCGTGGCAACATTACAACAGCGACCCACATTCAGCTTTGTCGCTCGGCGAGATCGCGAGGTTCGAACAGAAATTCCCGGGGTCTCCCGCGCCCGTTCTCATTACTCGGCTCGCCTCGCAATTTGTCATAATCCGGCGGGCAACATCTCGAGTAACGATTCCACCGGCTCGTTTGCATTACGGCCGTGATTCAGCGGGAAAAATAACATCCAATTAACAATTAGGCGTCGTTTTCACCCTCGTCTCACCTCCCGACCAACATAAAAGAGCCCCTAATGAGAGATAGGGGGGTGATAATATCTTTTTGAAAGCGGGCCTTTCATTGCTTCGCGTGTGTTTCTAGTACCAACCAGACGTAGAATATTTGCCTTGGCCTCACTCTCGGGGGCAAACTTCATTCGGCGAGGGACAGATAATCCATCGGGCGGAAGTGTGTTCCCGCGTCCAGAAGACGCGTGCGCCGCGTTGGCGGAGAATTTAGAGGAGCATTATCGAGGAAGAACGAAACACTGAATGCCGGCGTAGAGCCCGATAGGAATAGGGCGAGGTGGGCAGAGGGAGGGGAACGGGATCGATAAGGGCCTGGGATAATAGATCAGTATGTGTAAAGGAGAAGTAGTCCTTTTGGTATCAGTGTTAGTCGCCATCAGTATTGCTTTAGAGTCGGCAACAGACCAAGCCGAGGAGAAAAGGTACGACCGAGGACGGGCGTGCCAGCCCTTTAGCGAAAGTCTGGCCTGCTGCGAAGTGAGGGATGATCAAGAAGGAAAGCAGAAAAGAGAACAAGCGAGTTTCGCGAACGGGGCGCGGGAGGGAGGGAGGGAAGGTTGGAAGGGGGCGGGTTGGGGGTCTCGAGGCGTGACAGGTCAAAATCTTCGGCGTGGCAAGGGCCAGGAAGGTCTGGAAGACGGAGTCACGCAGACATAAAGCGTCCTACGGCGTTAGGTGTGCTTTCAGCGAACGAAGCCAACGAAAAATGGTGGCCATATTCTCCCGGCCTTCCAACGCCCTGGCTATCTTCCACTTTGTTACGATTCGAAAACCCCGCTCCACCCTCCCTCTCTCGTTTCGGTGATTTATGGAGCGACAACCATCCTCCGACTCGCTGTATTTTTCTTTTTTTTTCACACTCCTATCGTTCAACCTGCCGGATAGCTACCGATGTCGGCTGCCACTGAGAGTCTCGATAGGTCATATCATATGCCCCTCAAGTACCCACCGGCGCCTGCGGTTTTCACCCTCAACACGAGCTTGCGTGACACTCTACTTTCTCGCTTATATAAATCTTTGTCGCCACTACCTATAGACACGTGTGCGTATACGGTAAAGCGATGCTCCAGTACAACTGGAGCACTTTGGAAGAGCAGTGCATCGGATGGCCAGGTTCGATCGACTAGTTCGGCAGTGGAAGCAACATCATCGAATTCTTTAGTTAAACGCTCTTACGTGCGCCCTAGATCAGGTGGGACGTCAGTATCCAAGTTTCCTGCGCCCTCCTTCCTGATATTCTTCCAGGCTTGTTAAATGCAATCGGGAATTCAATTGCTTCAATATCCCCGAACTCTAAGAAGTGATGCAACGGAAGCAAAATTCCCGTTCAAAGTTTGCCGCTCGCATCGGAATAGCGTACCAGTTGCTCGCTGGTGATATACGAGGAAACCGGCCGGTGACAGTTCCTCATATTTCGAGTAATAGGTCTCGATGGAAACTATAAATATTATAGTAGTTGTATGCCGTTGTTCGGCGGCTATATCGGAGTAGAAAGAAATAGAACACGGAAATATAGAGGCGAACAGGATCAATTGGTAAAAGTTACTCGGGCCGACGAGCCTTAAAAGTCCTTGAGCCATGAAATCCCGGGCTTGCAGCGTTTATCCCAACTCTCTTTGCTTTCTCAGTCCGCTCCGGGCACCCGGGCGACTTGTCTCTTAAACCTCTCCCCCTAACAAGAGCCCACTCTCGATCGTTCGATTTCTCCGGAAAGTCGAGGAGATTTTTACCATAATTGCCACTCTTAGCACAGATACAAAATTTAGTTCGCAAAACTAGCTCTCGCTCTCGGCTGGCGAAAGAATTAATCTGCGAATTAGGGCTTACAAGCGCGCGCGCTGCAGCGCCAGTGTCTTCCCGAGGAACTGATGAAGATAGCGCATTGTTCGCATATCAGCGGAGACTGACAAGCCAGCTTTCGAAAGCCTCTATCTAACGGGAGGATCGAGCTTATTATTCGAGGTTCCGCGTCAGCGTATATCCTTATATGTATATATGTATATATACACATCTATATCTATAAACATATATACTTATATACATATATACAGACGTCTCTCTTCCCCCTTCTCTCTCTCCCAACATATCCATCCAGTGGTTCCGGACTCGTAGCCGGTTCCGTCGATGCGACGGCCTCGAGCCCGGCACGAAAGCTTCGCCGGCGGGAGCGCCGATAAGATCCGCGCTCGCTGAAGTGAGTGCGACGTTCGGGCTTCGTTAAATTAACATAGTCGTTAGGGTGTAACTGGGTCGATGCTAGGAGCGTATCGCACTTACCCGCCGTGTCAGTTTCGCCGCAGAGCCACTAGCCCCACCCGCCGCTAAACTTTTTCTTTAATTAGCGGACCGTGTCACCTGAAATTCGCGCCGGGACATCTCGCGGAACAAGCGGCAGCGAGGTTCCCCGATGAGCCACCAGCTTTTTCCCAACAATTGCCGAGGCCGCACGGTTGAATGCTCGAGGAGCATAACCTCGGGCGTTGCGTGACTGCATTTTCTAAAACACGCCCGCCACAGTTTGTCGCGAATGAAATTCACCTCTGTCCTATAACCAGGCGGATCCATTGCCCTCGCGGTTCCCGTCGAGACTGGCCGGCATAAGTATGTATGGCTGCCCATTGGAACAGCGACACAACACCGACCGACTGACCGCCGGACTTCACCCACACAATGAACCGCGCCGGGTCTGAAACCCCGAAGCACTAGCGAGTTAATGTACTTCTTTTAGGTATGCCGCGCGCAGGAAAGTTTCATTGTGTATATCGCGCGTGCGAGCCAAGCTGTAGGGGGCGGGAACGCTTCGGGCGCGAAGACGAATGCATGAGTTCCTGCAGGCGGCATTATCGAAGGACTTATAGCTGTATAAATCATAGGGAGTAAATTCAAGTCCCCCGTTCTCCTTTTCGGTGAGGCGGCGCGGCGACTATATTGTATTGTGCCGCCACCGTGGTTGCGGGCAACGCGCTGATAAGTAAATACGATTTCCTTCACACGCTCGCGGGCGCGTGAAACGCGCCAGTGGAAATGGCACGCTGCTGCTGCTCGCGAGAAAGAGCCGTGGGGGGAGGGGAGTTGGGATATTCTTCTGGTATCTGTCGATTTGGCATAACACGACGAAAACCATATCGCGGTATCGCGTTTCTCTGGAGAAGAGTTCGCCAGTCGATCTGCCTCACAGCGATATTATTCCGGTGCGCACGAAGCACCGCTGCCGAGGGGACTCGGTGATACCGAAAATCTATTTCGTCGCTTCCGCGGTCGGTGTGCTGGGACCCCCTCTCTATGCGAACGCAACCACCACGGCGCCGTCGTTGTATCCAGCCGCAGCACACCGACGAATGCTCGGTCGAACGCGTAGGCGAATGACGCTGTATGAGTACGAAGGTAGGTGCGCGCTCAAATTTCAGTCTCGATTCATCGGATATCAGCGAATATCGGCACCCTCGCCGCTACCGTTCCCACTGTACTCTGTCCCGAAACCATGAGGAGCCAGGGTCCCGGGCCTCGTTAGCGATAACGTAAAATCATATTTCGAACTCGAGTTCGCGGAATACATTCGGCGAAAACTCCATATGTATTTCCTCCCGCTGAATGAGCGCTCCCAATGCAAATGTATCGCTCCGCTGAAATGTCTAAGGTATTTGAGATATTTCACCACTTGTTGTACAACGCACTCACCTAGGATGTGTTGAAAATGAATGCTCGTGCCACGAGAAGGAGGAAGACTGGCTGTCGCTTAAAGTGGTTGGTCACAACATTCTCAGGGTTTTTCAAACTACAATAAAAACCAATTTTTTAGTATGAACATTCAGTCCGATTCCGTCCGATCGCATACTATTTTGTATAAATTTCTGTCGGATTTAACTATTATCGTATTCATTATTAGTTATGTCAGCTCCATTACCTAAAAATGGAGTGGACAACAATTCTAAAAAAATGTTTAGACATTCGTAGAACATTGATAAAGCATGTGTATTGTGCATGTATTATTTTTACGCGATTCTTAAGAACGGTTTTCCGGTTACAATAAATAATATGCCTGATTAGATGGTTTTCCCTATCTATCCCCTATCTGTGGATGGACAAATCGAATTAAATTTTGTGAAAACTTATAAGCCCCTATAAAGATTATTCTGGCAAAGTTTCAAGATAATCTCAAGCAATCAGTTTTTCCGACCAACTGTACCTTAAGGTCCTTACCGGCCATGGTGACCTCTTCATCCCGCAGAACTTGGTATTTCGGGATTGAAGTTAGGCTTTGCACGCCACGCGAAGTTTAAGCCGGCGCAGCAGCATTCAACTTGTTCCCGAGCAAGTTGCTGCTCTCACGAAAGGAGAATGATGCCTCGGCATTTGCACGCACGGGCTACAACGAAGAAGAAATAATAATCTCCGGCAGAGTCGAACATCACGTTTTCAAGTCTGCTTCTTGTTAGGCAGCAACGAGATTCGAATTTTTATCGACCTCGAGCGAGCCAATTTCTTTCAGGCCTTGGGGCCTATGGTCCTGCTAATCAGAGCTCTCGCCAGTTACCACCCATCCGATATGATAGGCGCGTATCCTCGCGCGGTATTTCACCGCGGACAAAATGTCCCGCTTTTATCCTCCGGGAGCTTCAGGGGTTGTCGATCGAATAGGTTATCGACGGCAACATCGGCTCGGCCGCCATAACGAAACAAATCCACTTTCGACGCGATATCGCCGAGGGTGATCGCGATGCTTGCCGTGACTGGTGCGTCGCTTCAACAGGGTGGACGAGAAAAATCCAGACCGGAAGTGGGCGAAAGCCCGTTAACTGGCGCACGCGGCCAGTGCGTTGATCACCCGGCGTGAAAATTTCACCTCCGCTTACAGCTCTCGGCGAATTTTCGCCCGTAAGCGCTTAACGGGGCCCGCGAGAGAAATACTCGCTCGAGATAGTTTCCAGCGGACTCTCGCCGGCATATTTCGTCCACTGTCCACTCTGAAATACGATCGCTCGAGCAATTTTCATCGGCGCTCCAGCTAACGGGCCGGCCCGGCCGGGCCCTGTCCACGGCTTTGCGGCAAACTTTCGCCGCACCGCACTCGGCCTCGCGGCCCGCGGTCTACACTAACATCCCCCATTGTTTTGGCCGAAAGTAGAACAACCGAAGGATCGATTTAACTGTGATTATTCATGAACGGCGCCCGGCCGCATCGAAACTTTACTTTCAATTTATCTCCGCTTCGGATAGCTCTACTACTTCCCGGCCACTCGAGCGAGCTGACACGCCACGGTCGCCGTCGCGCAGATTTCATACCCTGTGATTGGAAGTTGCTTTTAATCGCCGTATTCGAGCTTCTGCATCGAGTTCGATCTTAGGTTTGCATAGCACGTCACGACTCGACGGTCCTAGAGGGTGTAATAATAGGACTCGCGTGATTTCGCACTGGTTGCGGCTCGTAAGGAAAGAGGGACAGTTTGCGGGTGGAACGCGCTGGAGAATGATCGAGTGGCATCGACGTGCGGGACCGTTCCATTTGTAGATTGACTTTGACTCCTGGAAGATCTCCCATGGGAAGACCCGGCCATAGAAAGACCCTTTCCACTCGTAACCCGTGTTAAGGCCAAGGGTAGCGCCGGAATGAGATAAGACGATGCGGTATTATAAATGTGCACGCTCGCATCGCTCTATCTCGCTTATCGCTCCTAACGACCAGACTTTGATATAGGATATTGGATCGGCGCAGTTAGCTCTCACGCCTCTCACTCCCCGAGATTTTTCACCTGCACCGAGGATAACCAGCGTAACACGTACTTTCAATAAGTACAATAGGTTCAACGATTATCCCCACCAGTCATTACAGAGTTCCCCCAGTACCCAACCTAGGATCTATCGAAATCCTTCAAAATTGCTGTATGACTGTATTCATAGCCCCGGGTCTTGAGTCAGACCTATGTTTAATCTGAAATTCGATTATTACCGTTTTACGTTTTTCAACAACGGCATTTTGTTTAACATATTGGCGATATTTTATGGCCTCGAGATTATAAAAGGAGACCCGGGAAGGGTCGAATCATAAAAATCTGCCGGCGCGGGCGAATTAATTTTGGGGAAATCAATAACCTCTCGAGAGGTTTCTGTTCGGTACCGAGAGTTGAAGGTCTACGGAGCTCCTACTATAGGATCTCGGAAAGCATTAGAAGTTCCAGCATCACATTCTCCCGTGAAAGGCCACTATCAGATTTTTTGCGGTCCCGTTGTATTCTGATTCTACAATGTGGGTCCCTTACCAAGATGACCCAGTAAACCAATGTGATTCCGCGCCGAGGTTCACGGAAGCGTATACTGCGCGTATAAGTTTACCGTCCGGAAATTATAGCGTTCTTCTTAATTAAACGCGGTGTGTATCGCGACAATTTACGGCTAATGTGACCGCGGCCCCTGGGACGCAGGAGTTTCTTTGGGTTAAGGCGGCGTGAAATAATACACGGGCTTTCTTGGGAGGATAGAATTTCGAGTTTACTGCGCGAAATACTTGCGCGATAAGTTACAGCAACTGCAAAGGTTTCCAGTGCTTTAGTGTTGACGGATGAAAAGCGCCAAGGTTTCGCGGTGGATGACTGTCTGTGAAGTAGAAACGCTTGGTAGAAATGCTCGCACACACTACGATTGGGCTGTTCTCATTCCCGAGGAATCAATTCGCGGGATCTTTTCCGTCAGAGCTTGAGTGCGATGAAGAGCGTTTTAATATCGATGCTTCTGCCGGAGTTTTACCGCGGGAGCTCAAGCGATACTGCCGATTACCGGGCAGGTAGGCTATATCGAGGGAAAAAGAGTGCGAGGGCAAGGGAGAGAGTGGAGTGAGCCGGAGAAAGGCGGGAAGCGGCAGAAGAAAATCGGAAATCTCCCTCTCGCATAAAATCTGACAGGCCAGCTGGAATTTTCACGGATCATTTGACTGATGGCATATTCCGTGGCAGCATTTCGGCCATATTCGACAACCAGCCCGGAATGCCTTGCGAGGGCAGGCGCGGACTACAGGTGTGCGTGGCGGGCACGTCCGCGCGGATCTATGTAGGTGTCTGTGTGTGTGTGTGTGAGAGCGCGCCTTGTGGGATTCACAGAGGGTGCGCACGTGCCCCCGTTCGAGCTCCTGTTCGTACAGGCAATAACCCGACTTTTCCATAAATCCGTGTCACTGCACATGCATCCTATAATAGTCCGTCGAAAAAATTCGATCGAGCGATTGCACGGGAAAGAAGTTGCTGATGCGCGAATCAGCCAGTCCCGGATATCTGAACTATCGCTCGCTTCTATAAAGAAGATTTCAAAAGTCGATCGTACTCAGCTATACCGGTGAATGACTCGTGAAAATCTGCATTACAGACTACTTTCCCGGGTAATTCAATAAATAGAAAGGTGAAGGTGGTATATTTAATTTGTGTTTTGTATTCTTAGCGGAGCCTATGAAAAGCGGCGCACGATTTAAGTGGTCCCATTGAGCCAAGTAGTAAGCCACTTTTTAAAGCTCTGCTCTTCCCACAATGCCCCTCGCGAGAACGTCCCTTTGTCCCTCCAGGGCGGTACAGTAATCGTGGCTCATTTCCCGTCTAATTAGCGAAGGCATTAGTCGCCGTCAAAACGACGGCCCCACGCCGACTCGCAACGTCGGGTTAGCTACCAGCTCGTTTCGTGCTCCGGCGTCCCCGCCACCGGCCCACTCGCCCAACCAGCCCAACCAGCCCTAGCCCCTGTACAATTCCCTTAACGGGCTTCCGCATGGCAAGCGTCGTTATCATCGGAATTGTCGTATTATGAAAAAATTTAATTAGTTTTTACCGCTCGTTGAAGACGAGCGGGCGCGGCGCAGCTCGCACAAACGGCCCGGATGCACGTACGGCGTATGAGATAATAGGAAGAAAGCGGAGCGGTCTGTGCAGTGCGACCTGAATTTCAATATGCAGTTGAGAACGAGCCAACGAGGGTCACCACCGGCTATGAACATTCCGAGTAGTACCTAGTCGGGCGCGCACTTGCCAATACGATTTTCTTGCTCGTTGCATTGATTTCAACACGACGTCGCTACACGCCGTGCCATACTCCTCTATCTCGAGCTTATTGTTATTAGCATGCTTTCGAAGCGGATTTCCTTCGGGTTCCTCGAATTAAATAACTCCTTGTATCCAAGACACGCGTCCACTACATTCAACACTTGCTATCAGGACACTTGCCACATGCAAATAAGAATTGTTCGAGTACCTGCAATTATTCTCGTCGATCCATGAGGGGGCCACTTTTCCGCGTAGCTACACGTATTACTCGGCCCATTATTCAGCTTTAATTGCGTTATTCGATAATTCTCGGGAGCAACAATAAGCCTCTCAATCGTGATCGATGGCCATGAAACAAAGCGGTTCGTTGACAGCCGGCCACCTCTTATTTTACGTAATTACGCCACAATTTAATGTATTTAATGCATTAATCCTTTCACGCGAGCCAACGTGACGGCATTATTAATTCAGTGTTAATTACCATTTAACATTATTGCAACAAGTTGTCGTGCACAGGGCCGCGAAACAAACGGTATTTTATATTCTGATGAAGTACATACGCGGGGGAATCTGCAGTATGCTGGGAATGCTGCGTTCAAATGTAATTTAATGAGGGTTCGAAGGGGCCCCATTGAAATATAAACTCGAGTACACATAGTATATGTATGCCGTCGATCGCCGCAACGGTTCTGTCCGGACGGACCACTACTAGATAAACTCTATCGAGTTTGGCTAGCTAGGTCTTTTCTTCACGCGAGCTACATCGCACCTGAGGGAGGCTTTATTTCCACGGATATCCGGCGTGGCCCATTTCCAAATAACAAACGTGTTCCGCAGGGGAGCGAGTGCAGAAGGCGAGGGAGGATAGAGAAAGGAGGGAAGGTGGTTGGCGTGGTGCGGGCGGTGCGGTAACGATCGCAAGTCGTTAGCAATGCTAATGCACCTTTCGACTGATGAGGCATCGTAATGCCTCTGGTCCGCCAAGCTTCTACTCGGATGCGTTTCTCAGGAAGGCTAGTTTGGATTGGAGGAGTAGAGCCCGGCCGGAGCTCCGTAAGAGTGGCTGGCTGGTTACTCGCTCGGTTGGCCGTTCGGCCGCCGCCGCCGCCGCTACCGTAAATTTCGTTGGGGAGACTATTGGCTTCCTATTAGGATCGAACTCCGCGGCCCTTTTCCAAGAAATTAGAATTCCTTGATAGCGGAATTTCCTATAAGGCGGTGCACGCGGTGGCCCACTTGCCCCCCGCAGCTGGTGCAACTTCCGGGGCGCGCGAGGGCCAAACTACCCGCTCCAAGTCCGCATAGTTCTGTCAAGTAAATAATATAGGGATAGCCTCGTCGAGGATAGCAGCGAGCCGTTATTACACTAACGTTCTAATACTCGACTTCACGCCATTACCATTTTCATGCATACCTAATTCATACGAACATAGTCGAAATCTTAGCTCCAATCTCACCGCGTATCCTCATCCGCATCACTCGCAGTTAGATTTAACCTTTCTCATCCTTTATCGCCTCTCCCCCGTACCTTTAACTTTGCACTATTCTATTCTCCCATCGATTGCACGGCACAATAAACTTTTTTTACAGAGCCCCGCGGAGTTCTTACGACTGTCGTCCGCGAGCCAGGCTGCCTGAGTTTATGATTAAGGACTTAAAGATTGAAGGGCTTCTGCCTTTATTACGTTTCGAACTTCTTTTTATGTCTCTCCTCCCTGGCGACGGAGCAAACGCGCGCACCTTGGACTCGCTGGGATCCGCCGGCTCGTTGAAAGGGCGCGCGTAAAGCTAGTTTTACGACTCCTGAGCCATCGTTTCTTTTATTATTACGCTCGAATTATCGAGTGTCTGAATACGATGCCGATCGAATTAATCAAAGTACATCGAGCTGGAACCCTGTGTATATTCTTTATTCCTCCAGCCGAGATTTGAGGCTCCCACAATGCAAGCTTTGGGGGAAATCGAATTAATACCAATGGAACTCAGTTAAAATTTCATCCACTCCCAGTTGGAATCCTTTATTGAGTGAATTTTCCGGTTTTTGCATATGGGCCGGAAGCCGAAGATCAATTACAAAGGCATCCAAAGCGACTACGCGAGTGGGTACCTGCATTCGAATGAAATTCTGACCCGTTTGCTGGTGCAGCCGAGAATTTCGGTGGATCGACGTAGAGCAGGAAATAAGGGAAAGGGATCTGAAATGAAGGACAGAGCCATAGCCGTGGCATTGTTAACAGCATTTCTGCCTAATTAACCGTACACCCTTCCAGTGGATTTCTCTCGGTCTATTGTTTACATGCGGGCATGCCGCATGTATGCTAGTGCTTCACGACCGAACCAGCTGAAATATTTCCATACGGATCCTCTCTCGCTTTATGGTTAGCGTAAATTGTGCATGTATGAGTGCGGACCCTCCCGCTTCAAATCGGCATTTGCCCCCGCGCAGGCCAGCTCTTTTGCCCCGCGTGAGTCAGATTCCCTGGTGAATCAATTAGGAATTAAAAGGACATTACGCTGAATCCCAAATAATCTGGAAAACGGATTGTTCTTTAATGAGACGAATACAGAAAGGAAATCAACAAACGTCATTGCATCGAGTCCAAAAGGAAATCGTGATTCGGGAATGACTCGTGGTGTGATATTTTCAGGTTTTATACGGCAAGGATTTCGGTCGGTCGTAATGAACATGACAGGTCCCAATATACGTGGAGACCTTTCGCCGCGGTCGCGCTCGATGAATTAAAAATGGATAGCCGTCTGAAAATATATGCACTCAGTTTGCACTTGGCTATCCATGCAGCTAGTGGGCCAACCATTTAGGTGCTCTTGAAAGGCGACCGCTCTCCTTCCCGTGGCACTTCCACACTCACATGCTGCGAGGAGAATTTCGAGCCCCTTAGTCGAGGATGTCCCTCGTTGCGGCTAGCCGAAATTTCGCGGCTGCTTGCACCCGCATTGAATATGCAGGATCCCCGCCGAAGGTAAAACGAGGTGCCCGAGTTTTCTATGCCGCAGGATCCCTCGAAATATCACGCGCTTTAATTATCGAAGTCGATATCGAAGCCGCCGATAATGACCCTCGTCGAGCGGCAGTAAAACGCGTTATTATCCGCAACAGTGCCAAACCGTGTAAAAACGTTGGGCTATAATTAAATCCTGATTGCTCAGCTCGCGCACTCTCGGCCCTTCCTTTTCTCTCGGTTGCCCGGCTCGACTCGCTGAGCGGCAATCGAAAATCGTTTCAGCGAAAAATAACTTGATGATATAAACAATCAAAAAATGGCGAGAGTCGATGCTGAGCGAGAAGCTTCTGAGCGCGCATATCGCGCGCGTCCGAGCTAAACGCCCGCTCGTAAATCAATCTCAGCCTGTCATTAATTTATACGGTCAGGGTCCCCGATATCTCGGGAGAAACTGAGAAACTCCTCTGTACCATCCTGCGCCAGCGGCGCCGCGCGCAAGGCCAGCCATTAATTATTTTTCACTTGTCTCTCTGCCTATCTATAGCTATTGCGACCATCCCCTTGCCGCGGCCCGGTAAAAAATTACCGGAGGAAATGCGTCTGGGGGGTGGAATGTTTCAGGTATGCGGGAAACGCGATTGCGCTCGTCGGCGTACGCCTCGCTACCCCCGGCATCTCGGGCCGTTTATTCAATGAGCAGCAGCCGAAACTGCCTCTCTCGCGCGAAAACAACGCTTTAAGAAAGAATTTCGCGACGTCTCGTCGCGACGGGCTCTGCAGGACGACGGTGGCGGCAGCTTTGTTGTACCTCGCGCGCTCCGCAGGAGCGTAAATGGATTTGCGAGGGGCGTCTGCGCCCGAGAGAGCGTAATAATTCTTGGCATAACTGGCCGAATTTTCTCAGACTGCGACAGGACAAGGGCGGCGGAGCCTGGTGCCCGAAAAATATGGTTACCAAGGAAGGGAAGGAGTACCTCGAGGTGAATCTCCACAGCCCCCGGCTGCTGACCTCCACCAGGAGCCAGGGCAGATTCGGAAACGGTCACGGCGTCGAGTACACGGAAGAGTACTTTGTCGAATATTGGCGACCTGGGTTCAACAAGTGGGTGCGATGGAGAAATCGGCGTGGCATGGAGGTACGTATCTCCTCCGTCAGCTACTTCACCATCTTCTTGTCTAGTCTGCTTTTTCCCACCACAATCATTGAGTCAAGTGTCAACTCCCTGCTTTCGCATCAGTTTGAACTTGTTCGTAACTTGATATTCTTATAAGACGAAACAATTATAGCGGTATTTATAGTTGAGGAATGTAAACCCTTGCATTCCTCTGTGGTACAGAAACAGTTGAACAGAACAGCATTTAGGATTTCTTTTCAAAGCGTCCATAGGCAGTGTTTGTGTTCCGAACACCTGCCACACAAATAGTACTTGTTTCCTCGAAATAAGACGTTTGAACTCAAACCAGCTGCTCAAAGACTTCAGGGTGCCAGAGCCATATTCTATCGATTCTATTGCGAACTTGTCTGCTTTAATCGTGTTCAGCCAGGTGTCTGCGAAAGCATCTGCTACCACTGACTTCAAAGCAATTAGTCGGCGACAATGGTTAGTATTAATGAGGCGCTCGATCGCGCGCCCAAAGACATTGTCCATCGGATTGACGTAATTCTTTTACACACAAGTGTGTAAAAGCTGGCAGCGTAGCGTGCAAATCGCACTTTACACTCCCAAAGGATATTGTATTCCTTGTGTCGGCGGCCAAAGTGTCTCGCTCACGCAAACGCAGCTACGGCCTCGTCCGGCATAAACGTCAGTTATACATCGGCCTGGCGTGTTAATTAAGTCTCTTTAGCATTATAATCCCTACGCGATATCCATTAGCTCGTCAAAATGCATCGTGCTGCCTAAGCGATCTGCTGTCGGCGATGGAATTACGGAGAACGACCCTTCCGACGTCCGTGTGAATTAATATTACGTGGCTGTGTTTTCGACCGAGTGCCGGGGAGGTGGTGGTGTACGCCAGCACACGTCAACACACGCCGCACAATCACGGCCCTACATAAATGCGGATGCTCTCTCGCGTATGCTCACTATTACCAAGCGCTTTGGAACCTCCTGTACATCAGGAGTAGAGAAACTGGGACGGATGCTCGTGTCTAGCGACTTTTCAGAATACGCTCGACCGGCGCATTAACAAGTTTAAAGGAGAATGTCGGTACATAGGAAAGCTTTCAGTTCGCTGCTCGAAGCGTACTAAGCCGCGGTGAACGCCCGGTGACATTCCGAAGGTATAACATAGTTGAAGTGCACTTAATTCGAGAGTTTGATAATGAATATCGACTAGCGCAATTGAGAAAAAAGCCACTGGCACGCGAGGGGCAGTGTACCACTGTGCGCTGTTATTGTAGGGGAGGATAAAACTTGATTATCCACTGACATCGGCACCGGTGGACATTTTTGGTCAAGTTAATCAAATGGCATAATTGAATAAGAGGAAATCGGTGGCTGTACGTCGATATTCCATCCGGCGGCGGAGCAGCTCCCGTTGAATGCGAGAGCCGAGTGTACGGGCGCATCTGTCCGAGCGCGGTAACCCCCGCACTGCTAAATGGAATTTTAATGGCTGCACAATAAAGCGAGTGCATTTATCCCAATCGGCGAAACAGCGGTGGGTGTAGCCATAATCAATCGTAACGATCGCGAGCCATTTTTCAAATCCGATCACGGTACAATCGGCTCTGCCAGCAATTTCGATTTTTCCATCCTTCCTTTTAACGAACAGTACGCACACCCGCATTACGATTATCCACATGCACGGCTACAGTTAATACGAGTGCTGGCTCTTTGTCATCCCACCGCATAAAAAGCACTACACGGATCTCTCTGAAACTTTGATCACATCAATAGTACGCCGCCCCCCCTTTCCATCACGTAGCTATTTCATTTATGAAAGGATGCTGCAAATGGAGTGGGTACTCGTTCTCGCTGGCTTTCCCGGCACCGTTTTTCTGCGAAACCTCTTATAGACGTGGTTCGCAATATGTTAGTATACCTCTTTAGTACTTTCCGAAGAATCTAGAGTCTTCCCAATCAAATTTCAGACGGAACTCGTACAGTGATTGTCATTGAAAGTGTGCAAAGTAGGATGATCTGCACTTACTCTAATTAAGATATTTACATACTCACACTGTTATAGGAAATGGACAATACTAGGTTAACGATGCATGGGAAAATCTCATTTAGAATCAATTCGTTCTAAAACCATATGTATGATAGCTGGAGCCTAGGTACCGAATCCGAACGTCGCAGGTGAAGTTGATCGATGCGAGAATGATTTCTTGAGAATCTTGTTTAGAACGCCGGACTCTTGTTACTCTCTGGGACTCTCGTCAGGAGGATCTCATATGCACGGTACCTTCTGGCGATTCTTTATCTCGGGCCAATGCTGCTTCTTTTTCTTGAGCGTTAGGGCACGTCTTAGGAAGACAGCCATTCGCTTCCTCGTAGGTGGCTGCTGGTTGGTGCTTTTGCTCCTTTGGCCTCGCGGAGATTTTCTTGGAGCGTATCACGGCTACTGGCAGCATCACATACGACTAAAGGTGAAGGAGAGAGAACGCGAAATACCAATATACCGAGAGAAGCAGGTAGCGGGTAGCTTAGGACCAAGGAAAATAAGAGAGAACGGGACCGTTTACCTTGCAGCCTCAATCTGGACGACATGCGATTTCTGTATATACGCGCGCTCTCCCTTTACTCCTTGCACTTTGAATACAGTGCTGCGGAAGACGCGGGCTTGCGCTCGCCGCGCCGGCAGGAGCGGGCGAATGCACGGCGAGAAACAAAAGGAGCGGGTTATCGCTTCGTCGAACGTGAGCCTAGCTCTCCGCGGGCATTTTTCTACGGCGGACACGCTTGCCACTCCCTCGAATGAAAGGAAACGGGCCACGCTATTGCACCAGGAAACAGTTTCCCGGTTTCGATCGGGAACGTTTTAGCCCGAGTGAAATTCAGCCCCGACCGGATTCGCTTCATTTGGCCAAGCCGGCGGCAGTAAAGCGGAAAATCGGCAACAGGGTAACTCCTGGCCCCTTTCATAAAACCGTAAATGCTTTCGTACCCGCGGAGGAATTGAGTATTTTATGGGAGGGCGCGAAGTAATTTCTGTCTAACACTATTAGTTTTCCCTTGGGAAGCTCCCGGGGAAAAAGGGAAGAATGGAAAAAGGGAAAAATCATGATGAGCTAGAGGGTAATTATGAGTCTGTGCGTGGAAGATGCAGAAAGGAGGAGTTGCAGGGCTCTCATTTGAATTCAAGGAGCGACGGTCGAGGACTGCTGGGAACCGCGCCACGGTAGATAGGTAGGGCTCGATGGAAAAGGACGAGAATAGCAGGATGGACCAGCCACAGGATCTTCTCCTTTCCCATTGGAGCTCTCGTTGTCGCGCCCTCCACTGGAACAATCACCAGAGGTGAACGTGTTTCATTAACGCCGGCATACTCGACAAGAACCCAGCCCGGAGAGGCTTCCTCGTCCAGCCAAGATATCCTCTCTTAACTATTCTCCTCATAGCGCAACTATCTCGGCCCATAATTCCGTAAGGCTCGCCAAAAAACCTAATCATCGCTGGCCCGGGGCCTCTTTCATCCCGCGCTCCCAGACCTTTGCGGATGACTCGACTGAATTTCGGAGAGTTCCACTCGAAAATTGTACTCCCCGCTCGGCCGCACACTCGGGCCGATTTAATTATGCAGCTAACTGAAGAATTATGCGCCGCCAGGGATACTTTTCCGAAGGTATTCATTACGTCGGATTTAATTTTGCGCTCAGTCCGCGATCCTTCTTGGCGGGTAAGAGGAGCGCGCGCACGCCCCTCTCTCTCTCTCTCTTCCCCTCTCTCTCTCTCTCTCTCTCTCTCTCTCTCTCTCTCTCTCTCTCTCTCTTCCTCTCTCTCTCTCTCTCTCTCTCTCTCTCTGCGTTGCGGCTTCCACCTCCCGAATAAGTGGCCGCGCGCGCTGTAATTTTCGCACGCCTAGAATTTATTGCCGGCAAACGCTAGCGGGTGCTCGCGGTGAGGAAGGGGGACAACGCTTGTTCCCGAATGATAACGCTCTCCCTGAGGTGTACGCCGATAAATCCGCTGAGTGAAAGTCAATGAGAAGAGCATCGAGCTCGCCGGGAGAATTGCGATCGCGCACTCGCTGTACTCCAAAGTCGAATCCTTCTAGAATCCTACGAGGGCGTTTCTCCGTCGAGCGGCGGCGGCATCACCATACCCCAGTTTTCCCAAGTTCTCGGCTACGCGTACGAACGCCCGAGTTTTTAATATGAACGTCGCTAGAGTCAACGGGAGACAAAGTGGAAAGTTTAATAGCTTCGAGCTTGGCAAAGTCTCGCGCCGAGCGTACCCCCCGAATACTTATCAATCTATCGTTTTATCCCAGTGGACCGCGCGCGTAATTTTTGCGCTTAGAAAACTACGTGCTCGCGGGACACCTCTCAGGGAATAATATTAGTGCGCGCAGTTGTGCATGGAATTAATGATTGGAGTAGGGGGGTGGAGTGACACTGATTGTATCGTGAGAAACCTGCTTGGCAAACGAAAGTCAATACCGAGAAATCGTTCTAGCAGTTTGCTAATATTTCTGACACCACTGTATCGCCTTACAGCGCGGCGCGTTCAACTGTGACCGACAAGTTGGCTTCCTCTGTTTGACTTGGCGACAGTTCGCTTAAATACACAGGTATCGAGACGGTAAAACTCATCGAAATTTCAATCTCGTTTGTCCGCGAAGTAAGTTCCCTCGGCAGCCCCACCTCCACAGTGATCCTTCTCGCTATCTCTCTCTCTCCCCCTCCCCCTCCCCCCGTTCCATCCCGCTGTCCGTCCCCCAATCTAACCGCCAGCCCCACCGGCCAGAATCTCTGGCACGACGTATCGAATTTTAATCAATCACCGATAGAGACAGCCAATTTCCGAGCCAATTAACATATTCATTCCACAGCCGCGCGCGTCACCCTTTTTCCACGTATTTCCGGGAAATTTAGATTGCGATATAAGCGGTTCCATTGCGAGAGCTCGTGAACGCGTTAGCTCGTATTAGGATATAGCTGGGTAACAGAGAAATTAATATTTCAGATCTTTAATATAGCTGTTCGTATAAAGTTATAACGCTCTTCATGAATATTCAGATTACATAGTTTGAATTGTTAGGAAGCGGTCGATATAGCAAATTAAATTATGTAACGTATTGCGGGTTTGCACAAGTTATTAATTCCCTTAATATCGCACCGTACCCTGGAGCATGGAGCCAGGGAACTTTAAATGGGAGGTGAAAGAAAAATAAATATAATCCGGTTTATCCTCAGTGGAAATACGATCATTCGAAGATTCCCCGGCAGCTTTCGAAATAGCGCCGTAATTCCATCAGTGGTTAAGGTCGGTTTATGGTCAGGTGCCGGGCAAGAGACGGGACAGTTCAATACGGCGCAGATATAGGCGACGACGTTACGATCCTGCTACCGTTCCTCTGGACGACCGAATTTTCCGAACCGCAGAAAAATCACGGGCTCCTTTATTTTTTCTTACACGGAAATTAAGGGACTTGTTAGAATCCCTTCTGGCCCTTAAACGCATGAATGCTTACACGAGGAACCAACAAAAATTCAAGATGAATCGCGTTTTTGCATGCATTTTTCCACAGAAATCATTAGTGATAGCATGGCATGTCAGGTGGTGGCCAATTTTCTGAATATCAAAACGCTGACCTGAAAACATCACATTTAATGAGTTTCCGTGGCACACAGACTTGCGCGGAAGGACAAGCAAGCAAGTGTGTGTGTGTGTGTATGTGTGTTTGCGCCCCAGTTAGAGACAGGTAGGAAGAGGCTCCACGTCGAATTGTAGACAGAGAAGGCTGGCGTATCGATAGAGTACGGATTAGCGCGGCCCGAACGCGGACATCCTATTAGTGGATTACCGTGCACCCTGGACACAATTTTCCATGGGCGCGCTCCTCCTCTCTCTTTCCCTTTTTTTTTTATTTCTGTCGCACACTCACTCCTTCTGTCAGTGGCTAAACTCTTCTCTTTCACGGCCCCAGACAGATTTTGAGGACCGATTGGGGCGAGTTCTCCCTGTTTCCAGCGGAGCGAGAGGGCCCATGGCCCGGGGTCGTACAAAGGACCGTGTCACTTTTGTCCCTGGTTTTTCACCTGGGCCGTCCACTTGTTTCCGCTCGATTTTGGAAATAGTGAGGTAGCTTGTACGGTATTAGTCCGTCGGCGCTTCCCGGCAAATCCGGCTCGACAAAAATCGAGTGTTATAGCGCTTCCGACATTGTTCTTGCCGCCCAATTTCGATGAATATGTCCCATCGCCACGCAGCCTCCTGCTCTCACGCGCCCCCGTTTGTTATCACCAGGCTGTCCATCTCCCCGAGATTGATACGTCCTCGCAAAATCTTTCACCGTGTGCCGTTCAATTGAAGCCCGTGGCCTCTGAGCCGAACACAATCGAAGTGTACGGCTTTTAATTCGAACGAGCTGCCCATCGAACCGTCCGCAAACATTACGCTCTCTAATAAAACAAGTTTTTATACAATCTGTATCCCGATACCACAAATTCATATAAAAAGTACATTTCTCTTGCCACAGCAGGCGAATTCCGAAAGAAATGTTAATGAGTATATTAGTCAGCGCACCTTGCCAACCCATACGGGCGCCTCGAAATCGAATGTCAACAAAAGAGCTTCAAACCCCCGCTGACTGAAACGAGTGGTGCAAGTTGGAACCGTTCGAAGCGAACCCGAACAATACTAGTTATCCTAACGGCAAATATCCCGCAGACTTGGCTGATATGTGGGCACGAGCGACCGGGTGGATTTCGACCATTAACTGACACACAGGGAGGGGCGACCAAAGCGTGCGAACGGCGAGTGTTACCGCAGGAGGGAGGATTAAAGACTCGAAAATTAAACAGTTCTTCATTAGCGGAATGCGGGGAGCCCGAATTCAGCCGCAAACAGATTAGGGGCTTGCTCCTTGCTCGGGTGCATTGCTCTTGCCTCTTACAAAGTAATTGCCTGCACAAGCACCAGCCGAAAATGGGGCGCGCCGCGTAAGCTCGTTTCGCTTTTTCGCCTCGCGCGGCCTCGCGCCGCCTCGCTCTCTGCTACATCTCTCCCGCCTCGCTCCTGTATCCGTAAGACGGATCAACTACTACCAACGCGCACTTAATGTTTTACTTGCCCGTGATCCCATTACTCTGCCGCTCTTCCACTGGATAATGAAAGATACTCGCTAAGTGATCTGCCAGTGGCTCTAATTGCCGCGGGCTGTATCTTAATCCATTATGCGTTGGCTCGCGCTTGTAAGCACCGGGCGTAATGCACCCGGTATTATGTGGATACTTCTGCCGCTGATTCGCTTTTGTGCCTCCATCGGATTTGATTAATCTCTCTGGATCCTGTATGTGCCGCATCATGCGCGATACGAGGCTAGATTCCCTCTATGCATTTTCCGTGCACTGTTACACGGGAAGGTGGAAGGAATTCGGATGCTAAAGGCCGAGAGTGGAAGTGAAGGGGGCTTTGGAGGAAAGGATGGCAGGATGTTATGTTAAATCGAAATTACCAGGACGATTGGGTAGGAAGTTGAATAGATTAGAAGGGAGTCACGTTTACAAGGAGTTGGCAATAAAATCCCACTCGTCTAGAGGGAACTTTTCCTCTTGGAAAGTATCGTGCTCCTGCCCCCGACCTGTCCACAAAATAGGATCGATCGACCCAGTGACCTTCTCGACGCGGCGCGGCGCCTCTCCTGGGACTTGTTCTTCCACTCACGCCGAGAGAAGGAAAGTGTCTGAAGGATACAAGAAAAAGTCCCGTCATTGCGAACTTAGGACGAAAGTCGTCGAGTGGAGGCCTTTACTTTTTGCTCCTATCCTGCTGGAACTGCCATTAAAGGAATCGACTTGGAAAGTCACACATTCGCGTTAATCGTACCTCGCGGATCCGGCATTGCCGTACATGCTCCAAGTTGAACTTGGAGATTCCTTAGCGCATCGAAGAGTGCGCAGCGAATTTGGCAAAGGGAGCGCGGACATAGTTCCGAGAGTTTAGAGCGCACGATCAAAAATGTATGGCGGGACGCGAGGAGTTCACCGAACAAAGGATTAAATCGTGCGTTTAAAGCAGGCGTAAAATTATGCTGGGCTCGCAAGCGCGAGTCAAAAAATTACCCTCGATATCAGCCTCGCGCAGGCATGTGCGCGCGACTCTGATAGCTATCGATATTCGATAATAAAATTACAATGGCCCGTTGCGATAAATACTCCACTGCGCAACATGCGCGCGTGCATGGCCCCACGTCGTGATTAAAATATAATAAATGCTCTGTCATTTATTCTTTAAAGAGCTCGTGCAATTTGCATAACAACTCGCGTTACGCCTCGTACAATGCTATATCGCATGACATACATATATTCATTGATTCAATCACCATTTACGACTCAGCAGCGATGAAATTGGGATTCTCTGCAAAGATGAGCTTCCGAATTACACACGCTCGACGCTCTTTCCCCATGTGGCGTCGAGGGAAATGTCGATTTCTACGACTAAAGTCGTAAGTGGGAAGGTCGAGTGGCCGTACTGGAATTGCACCTAGGCAAATTGAGCGAGACGGGGACATTTCCTGCATCGTTACAATCACTATCACCAGTGATCTATCAGGGACTGGGAGGGCCCGAGGACGATGGAATCACCGTCGTCTCTCTGACTTATTCACCATCGACCAACCACGTCTCTCTCCGCCGCACGGCGACCTATGGCTCTCGGGAAAATCGAAATTATACGTTCGCCCGGGTTGCTCCCACTTATCGCAACGCGCTAACTCCAAGGTAATGGAATGTTCAGTCCGGATAATGCATTCGTGAATCCTTGCCGCGAAGAATTACTACCAACACTGCGGCTTGAGTCACGTAATCGAATACCCCCGAGTATCAAATCTAATTGCTCGTGTCTGGCTGAGTAAACGGTTCTCAAGTATATTCGTCTTCGGCGGGTGTCGAAACAATGCGGGAGCCGCGCTCGTTTTATACAAACAGTGGTAATAAGGGACGTCATAAATACCGCGCGGTATTCGCGGGAAATCACGCTACAATTCGTCGAGCCTATCTGCTGTGGCAGGCCGATTTATCAGGCCGGAGAGATGTACGCAATACGCATCCTTGCCAGAATGATCGCGTAGCCTTGAAGCGCGCATATCAATTTTATGTATCGGCGAAATGGTTTCGAGCCCAACTAGTTTACTCCTACCGGTCATCCTGTCTCTTGTTTATGGCTGTATTAATTATTCCTATCGCGCATATCCCGAGCTTGCCCTTCCATTTTGGCACACACAAACGCACTCGCACACATTGCAGCTGCAGATGTAATGCATCCATGGTCCTGTGTTCCATATCGACCGATATAACCCGTGCTCTGGAAATCGTTTCGCTGTGGACCAACACTCACCCCATCCCCAATAAACAAGTGTACTTTAAGGAGGTTGGGGTGTCATTTGGTGCGGGGAACATCTGAGCGCTGACACAGAATTATGAGGTCTTTTTGGAGGACAATAAAACCAAATTTTTAGTACGAACACATGCTATTTGCAATAAAGCTTAATATGCTATGTGACACCTCCTTTTATGAATTACTTTGATTTTCATACATTGAACCATGTTATTTTTACAAATAAGACCATTTCCCTTTCACCTTTTCTATAATTACTAAACATCGTATAACTATACTTCTTCAATGGCCTATATCGATTATTAGCGAATCAAATGTAAGTGAATCACCCTGTACGTGTGCGGACCTTGGGTACTGTGCACGCTGCCGTAATAGATTGATCGTAAAGAATCCATTGCCGGTTTATCTTGAACAGGCAGTCCTCGGAAAACTAAGGATGAGGGGGCTGGGGCCGAGCTCTAGTATATTCGTTTGCAGTAGACGTGCTGAAAAATTGATATCACTGGCGCTGAAGCGAGGGTGTTCGCGTAGGTGGTGATAGTCTTGAATCAGCACTTCCACTACAATTGCTATCCTCGAATAACACTTTTTTACTGGGACATTTCTACTCGGAGTATATGCGTCGCTGGTGTGCATTCTCGCCGATACACTCGCATGACGAATACTCGTCACACTCGCGTGCGGATATGGGGCGTTGGGAGATACTCAGGGCCCGACTCGCACTCGTCAATGTAAATGCGAGGAGTGCACCGTCGGGTTTCATGGATACGGCACGAATCCATATAATATATTTCGCGAAGGTTTGCCAGACATCGCCGCCGATCTACGCGAAAAAGCTATGCGGCGAAAAGCGACGTCCTGCCATCGCCAGAGCTGGTATCAGGGTGGTGATTAGCTTAAGAATTTCGCCGCCGCAGCCGCTGATCCCCGCGAGCACCGGAGTCGCCAGTAGAAAAGCGACCTGATACAATTTTAAGCAACCATACCCCATGAAACACCAAACTCCCCGGAGCGGTTTTCCCAGGTCGCGCTCGAAGGGGCATTTTTACGGATTCAATTTTATCAGAGCGCAACGACGCCGCGCCGGCTTTCGCGAGATTTTCCGAAATTCCCCGGCGTGGAAGGAGGAGGGAAAGTGAGGCGAAGGAGAAGGCTTTCATGTATATTCAAAGAGTACTCGCCGCCAGCGCTCGTTACTGCCTTCGAGCTAGTGGCTTTATGATTTTCACGGTATCAGAGCCGCGGAAAAAGAGAAGTCAGCCGGGAAAAGCCGGGGCTGGAAAATACAATATCGGAACTCGGGAAATATTCAAATATTCTATTACACCCGCTTCATTCCACGGCGGAGTATGCGGTCGCCGGGAAAGAGTCGCGCACTCGACGTCGCCGTAAGTTCTGGCAGTATCGGGGGGGGGTCCATACATTTTTGAAATCGTGCGGCCGATGGCCCGCTGGAAATTCTGATCTAACTGACCGCGGGAACATAAAGGGAGATGAGCAGGCGGGATCATCACCCGGCGGTCTCCCTACTTGGACTTGTTATATCCAGTTTCCGAGCCCCGGGCTTTATCTCTGCACACGAATGTACAGGCGTCTACCTGGTACGTGGTAGGCGGCAGTGCTCGTCGTGTTCTCGGTTGATTTTCGAGAGTGGTGTTCATATTTCAGCGCGGAAGGGCTGAAGGGCTGCCGGCCGTAGCCAGCCAGTGGCGGTAAGTGGTTGCGTATGTCCACAACTCGAAATCGATCGAAGGGTTAAGTGAGGTGTACGCAGCCAGGCCGAGTGAGCCAGTCAGCGGTGCACGAGAGGTCCAGCACCACCGCACCGTCCAGATTTAACGCACCGATTTACATTTAGAGGAGTAACCGCGCGCAATCGCTTGTTTGCTAATCGGATTCGGAAAACGGTCCTCGAGCGCGCGCGCGCGCGCGCCCTGGGATATACTTGGTTCTTACCGGTGTAAGCGTGTAAACACGTACCAATGAGCGTCGCGCGGCGCGGGTGGATGGCCCCGTCTGTTTCACAGACTTAACAAAACCGCCGAGCATCTGCATTGTCGCCGGCTGCAAGTAATTTCTGCTTAGCTGTGCCGCGGCGCTCTCGGCTGGCTGCCGGATTTTTCTGCCCGGCCAACTTCGCCGTCCCGTCGGGCTACTTCTCCCTGTGTAGCGAAGCCAGGGGCGCGCCGCTCGGTGCCGCTTCCCTCGTTAAAAGTCTCCAGTTTTTGCCGAGGCTTCCGTCACGCCACAATGGAGATTAAAGTTCAGAGACTGCCCGTCGTCCGCCCGCTCCTCCTTCTAAGGGGGCACAACTTTTTCGCGGCTGGCTTTCTGATAAATGATATTTTTTTTCCCCCTCGTCTCGCCACTTGCCCCGCTATTCATAGTCGGCTTTACAGCGGGTGTTCGAGGATGAAATTGATGTGGGTTCAAGCAACGAACCTCGCCTCCGCGATTATGCAAGCGGCGCCTCAGATTCGAGTGTCGGCTAGTTTGTCTTTAATGGACGGTTTGTTGCAGCTTCTCGCCGGTAACAACAACCCCTACACGGAGAAGGAACAGGTCTTCGATCCAGCAATCGTGGCCACGAAGATCCGCTTCATCCCATACACCTCGCACATGCGGATGGTATGCCTTCGAGTGGAGCTTTATGGCTGTCCGTGGACTGGTGAGTGAAATTTACGGCTACTCCCCGTTCTTACCGTATTTCACGACTCCGCGCTTATTTGCGTGCTCCTAAGAGCATTGGGAAATACGGTGTACAATCGTTTTCGACTTCGAGCCTTTCCCTATCACTCCCTTGACACTCTCGGCAGCTCAACGTACCCGAAACGCCGATAACTTCCTTCTATACTGGATTAATGATATTTTATCCGTCCACCTAACACACCTATCTTCGAGCCACATATATTCCAGCATATTCGGCAGTTGACTTTTAGAGGCAGAATTTTACGATCAGACTCGTAAGACTGCAGGAGTCCCAGATTAGTTAAAATTAACAGTGCAGTACGAAGTATAACTACATTAAAGCCTGGGACTTGTGTGGTTTCCACGTATAACTGGTTTATTTGGGTAATTATAATAGGTGCAACTATCGCCTGGAACATTGAAACCTATTGAAAACAATCCGGTATGGAATTGTATATTTCGCTTTCCCAATAATGTAAGCAGTATTGATTAATATTGAAGGGGGATCGCACGAAACTACATACACTATTTCACTGGAGATATAATTGTATGGCCTTCTCACACATGGAATTTGGCGCCTGTCGAGCAATCATACTAATTAAAGGAAAGGGTTTTATAATCCGAATTAATCACACTGTAGAATGAAATTACTGTAATTGCAGAGAACTGACTACCATCTCTTGCCGCCCGCAAAAGCGTAAACCTATGCAGTAAACATATGTATACCATGGCATATAGTTTATATTTTCCTTTCAATTTTGATAGAGCCGGATATTTATCATAGGCTTCGTCACCGTGGTAGAGAGGCAGTAAAATACCGGGCATCGTTTCTTGTCCCAGTATGCAGCAACACGTTACATGAAATGTTCCATTATAACAACAGTTTGACTTGTCGTGTTAGTTTCTAGTAATTGATAGTTGGCAATCTCAAACCGTTTGTTTACTTGTTCATTCTATCTTTGCATACCAGCAATAATGTATGCTCTTGCTCCCATTCTGGTCTATAAAAAGAAAGATAAACTAGACCGAGACATTCGAGATTTCATGGAGCGTCTAAAGTTGTACGTCGCACTTTTTAATTCATGATATTAAACCTCTAGATGCTGTTAGTGCGGTTAGTTCTGGAATAGACGGGAAGATCGAAGAGGTCGAAATACACGGAATTTCAATCGAGCAAGCTTATTACATCGCGATGCTTATATCAGTCGTTCCACTGGCGCTATAGATTCGTGAAGTATCGCCATTAGCCCGTAAAATTTCTCACAAGTCGTTGAAAGGATCGCGGGGAGAGCCGGTCCCTTTTATCGCAGGATCAGATTTTCCAAGCGCGTTTCCTGGCGTACGTACGTGCGATTCAAGCTGGTTCCTGTGGCAATCTTATCACGTAACCGTGGAAATAAAAGGATTCGTTCTTTCCACGCGGCCAGGAGAGCACGATGATGCATAGTTCAGGAGTAAGAGGCGGGAGAGAGATGGCGCGAAAAAGAATATAGCTGTATGGGGGGTTTTTCCTCCTGTTGCAGAAGGTCTCGTCGCGTACTCGATGCCCCAAGGAATTAAGAGAGGCTCGGAGGTTGACCTTTCCGACAGGACGTACGACGGGAGAGAAGAAGCAGGTTACCTCTCCGGGGGACTTGGTCAACTTGTCGACGGGCAAAAGGGTCCTGACAACTTCAGATTGGATGTCAGTGGCAACGGAAAGGGTAAGGCTCGCCGCTTCGAGCTGGAAGGAGATTAGCACCCGGTGCTAGATCGTGTCCAGATTAGCGTGATAGAGTCGTCGTCGGAGCCTCTGTTTGCTATCCAGTCTGTGGTACACATACCTTCACTAACGCTTCCTTCTCTCCGTTTCTCGACGGGGAAAAAGAGAAAAGGACCTCTTCTCCAAGCGCGCTTTTCTTCTGTCTCTTATTAGGCATGTAAGAACCTTCTCTTCCTGTCCGGGCTCTCAGTACGGTCTGGCGTCAAGTAGTAGATACAAGACTTGCGCCTCAATTGCTCTTATTCCCAGCGTCGCAACTGCCAATTTCAATTCACTGCAACGGCTGATGCGTGCCGTGGAATCAAAGTGGGCGATTAAAGCGTCCGAGAGCTCGGTGCATTCCGGTCTTGATAGTCATAGTTGTAAATCAGTGTCGGGAAGCATTGGCCGGTAAATATGAATATTGTTAGACGGCACTAACGAAAACGAAAAAGGAAATGCTTGTTGGGACTCCAGGTGGCTGGTAAAAGGAAGACACGGTCGGGGTAAAGGAATTCCTAAGAGCTGGGAATCTTCTACCTTGACGCTCGGACCCTGGCAGCGAGGCGAGCGAGGCGAGCGAGGCGAGCGAGGCGTGCCGCGTGCTGCACTCGAATCTGTTCCAATTTACATTTATATTGAACTGCGAGCCTCAACTGCACGCCGCGCTGCTGTTTACCGGCTCTCCGGGTACATTTGTGTCTTTCCATTTACAGACCGCGAGCGGGCAGCATCCCGTGCAGGCCCGGACGCACTTAAATCCCGCACTACTTCCACCTCCTTAAACTTTTAAATCTCTCCCACGAGCCTCTTTAAGCAGAGCGGCGTTCTCGCACTCTGCTTTTTCAAATCGCCATACCCGCCAACTCTTTGCCTCCAGACGCACCTGTCGCTCCTAATTTCCCCGGTGAAAAGCTCGCGGAAATACTTCGGTGACGTACAGAGTGGTTCACTTGCCTTTGAATCGCTCATGATGTATGTGGACCGTCAAAAATATAATAATTCCTTGGTATTATCGCCGTAACTCAATAGTTTGATGGTTCAATGGTACCAAAAATAACCAAAATTGTAGCTCGTAATTAGAATCCTTTGTTTGACAAACTGTTCGTTGAACCGTAAAACTACGGAATCCCGGTCGGCCATGTCGGCGTATCCGACTAAAAGGCAAGTGAAACACCCTGTACACGAAGACTGTACAGCTGCAGTACAAAAGAGAGAATCAGAGCGAGAGTGGGCGGGGGTGAGGGCGGGGGGTCAAAACGGTTTAGAGAGGAGAAAATCATCAGGCGGCGGCATCAAGAGGGTATGGCGGAGCTCGGGGACACTGGCGGTTATCTTACGACCCTCGTGAAGCTTCAGAATTGATGGGAGATAGCGGCGGAAGGCGGCGACGACAGGAAACTGGAAACTATTTACTCGAGGGACGATATTAAGGGGGCGGGAGGATCTATATGCAGGGGCGGGTGTGGGTCAGAACAATATAATACTGGCGAAGCGGATCCCAAACATTGTCGAGAGCGGAAAGAGCTACCTTCATTCGGCCGCCGGATTCGAACGGGTGGAAAGCGCGAGTGGCGCGGCCCATACTCGCAGAATATAAACGATGCGATTGAAATTCTCGTAACTTTTAATAAGGTCTAAGGCTCTTAGACCCCAGGAAATAGCTAAGCTGATTCTCTGCTACGAGGATGTCGAAATACAACGGGACTCTACTCGACGCACCTTGGGGGAGTAGACCCCGCTTTTCCTTTCTTACTCACTCACCCACTTCCTTTTCCAGCTTTTCCTCCTTCACCCCCGCTCATCCTCGGAGATTTCGTCGGGGACAAGAGATAAAAGTACGGAGGATTTATAGCGCAAAGAACACATCTCTCTAAGGCAGTGGGGCAGAGGAACTCTGTATCAACCTCTCACAATCTAGAGCGCGTTGGTATTAAGGACGAGAGGGGGCGAGAAAAAAATTGAAACGTAAATACACAGCGGTAAAAGAGTCGGCGCTTTTTTGTCGCGGATATCGCACCGCTGTTGCTTCGCCCGGCTCGTGTAACTCTTATTTATGCCAGCAGATGTTCCTCTCGCGACAAGGCAAATGCCCATGAAATTTACCACCACCAACCACCCCGTGTTTTCCCAACAACTCTTCTTTCCGCGGAAACTTCCCCCGCTGATCTATAATTGCACGCAGCTAAGAATATGGATCGGTTGTTTTTCGAGCAATGGTTTTTTAAAGAAATCTACTTGCGGGAGGTATTTTGTGAGAAGAGAAATCCGCACGCGACCTCGGAAAGTACGAGAGAGGGTGCGCAGCGGCCCCGCGCGAGCTTTAGAGTTATTGCAGTTCATTTTCAATTCTCGTGCTCCTACGCCACTCGCGGCCTCACCCGTCGTACTCTGCAACTGGCAGCATACGCACTCCCGTCTAATATCAGGAGATTCGTGCAATAAGTACCGCTCTCCCTAGCGCCATACAACGGAACTCTTCCATTTCCCGGTTCCGTGGTATCCTAGCATGTATCTGCGAATACATTTAAGGGACATATATGCTGAATGGAGAAGTGGAAGTTCAAGGACATTAACTATAAGTAGAGCGAGTGGTGGAACAATTTTGCGTACGTGCCCAATAGTTTACTGCTGTGTGTACTCCAACACATTCAACGTTGAGCGCGCGCGCAGGAGTGCGTTATTTTACATATATTTTCGCAGTTCAGTTATAACTCGAAACTCTATCACAGCTCGGAGCCGATAAACTTTCTACGCACTTAAAAAATGGCTGATTGTTATCTCTAACGAACATCGGATCCGTGAAATCTGTCCGTTTGTTTGATCCGCACATTTTCTGTCCTGCCACACCGGCAACTGCATACGTGCCGTGTCGCGTTTCCACGCGTTGTCGAATTATTCACGTTACAGGTTTTATTGTTCCGTTTATCGATACGTAGTCTGATGGAGTTATCGGATACCACCGTGTATGACAGAGTTTTTTTCGTGACAGCTTTGTCGCTGCTTTCAGTACAAATGGCCATGAATGGCGCCTGCTATTCGCTCAGGAACACCATCGGTCCCTTCGTAAAACGTATTCAATTCTCGAAACACACAGCCTTGGATTCCGTAACACAAAGTACGATATGTGATGGGACGTTATTAGGAATCAATGCATTGGAACCCAGCTCAACTCGGATCCTATCGAGGAATTGTTCCCCTTTTTTCATTGACAAGTGTTTGCGCCCGTAACGCTATCACTTTAATGCATAAGAATTTTCCTGTCCAAGGGTACGAGTGGGTTGGCTGGAGAAACGACACCCTCAACATGATCGGCCGCCCGGTGGAAATCATGTTCGAGTTCGATTACTCGAGGAACTTCACCGCCATACATCTGCACATGAACAATTACTTTACCAAGGATGTACAGGTATCCTACTTTCTGCCATTACAGGCTTTACCGTCTGATTTACGTTACTTAAGAAGTGCTGTAAATTTTGGTGTTACACAATCTCTAGCCGGAACGCCATACCTCTACACCGTTTCGACGACATTTCTTTCGGATTTACAGCTCCCTCGTATATATCCCTTAGAGTTGTCTACTTCTTTTGTCTTCGTACATGTGCCAACGAAATCTTGTTACTTTCGTACTTCTGCCGTTAAGTAACAAATGAACTCGTGCGAGTGTTGTTTTGAGACTTTTTCTCTCGGTCACGTCCCACCTCTTCCTATTAGAAGTCCACCCTAAGACCACCAACGATTATAGTATTAGATAGCCGTAGCCGATCGCATAAAACTCTTTTTGATTAGTTAATACTTTCTCAACAAGTTCACAAGTCTACCACAAGAAACTTCAAGTAACTTCCCAACACCGCACAGTGTTTTTCGAATAAGCGATTGGTAGTAAAAAAAAACGGTAATATGAGGGGAAATGTCAGATTTTATACAATAGCAATATTTAATTTTTAACAAATTCAAAATTGTTTGGTAACGGGACAATTCATTTTGTGAACATCGCCTACAAGATGCAAGAGGTTTCATTCCCATCGGTCCATGCGTCACAGAGCAGTAGACATGACAAACAAACAAAAACGAATTGAAAACCTCCACCTTTTTCGAAGTCGGTTAATAAGGTTTTGACTAAATTATGTCGCGAGTAGAAAGAGAAAAGATCGCCGGAGTCCGATAGGTAGAGATATTCGTAATTATCCAGGAATGAAACACAGCTGAATCTCCCGTCCTTTCCATCGTACAACATAATTTCCTGCCTGTTTGTTCGTCATCGAAGCTTCATCCCGACGGGTCGGGTGTGCGCAGAGAGGTGATACCATGGCCTGGTTTGCTGCAGGTCTTCTCCTACGCAAAGGTTTACCTTGGAGCCGGCGCAAATCTGTTCAACAGCGAGCCTGTCCATTTCTCCTATATCCCGGACCTGGTGTTGGAGCAGGCGCGCGATGTAACGATAAAGCTCCACTCGCGCGCTGGCCGTTTCCTGAAGCTGCAGCTCTATTTCGCAGCTCGCTGGATCATGCTCAGCGAGGTAATCTTCGAATCAGGTAAGCGCGAGTGCCTTAGGATAAGCCCCCACATCTCGGCCCATTCGCCCTAGTGGCGCGCCAACTAATTTCACCAGCTAGGAAACACTGAACAGTACTGCCAGATGATAGCGCACTTCTTCCTGATCTCGAGAACGTGCAGTGCTTCAGCTCTCGCGACCCAAGTCCCCCGGAGGTTCCTCCAAGAGTTGAAATCAAGAAGTAGATGAGTTTCCAAGTCCTCGCCGGCGAGCGCTCCCCATCGCTTCGATCTCCAATTTTCGAGGACGAGTCCCCGCCTCTCTCTCCATACAGAAACTGTCGACTGTCGGATTATTGGAAATGACGGAGAATAATCACTGATCCTAAAGTCGGGAATTGCACTGCACATCTACTCAGGCCTTTTAACACCTTGAACTAATGATCGAACAATAATGGCACTTTTCAGTTCCTTGGTTATTTATCAGTCAAAGAGCCTTTTATTGAAGTGGTCACACGTCGGTATTACTTTGCTGATAGGCCGAGGATCAGAGCCCCGACTAATTCTGGTCAGTTATTCCAGCGATGCCGACCGGGCCGACTTTAAAACATCGCCGGGTGCAAAAAGCGGAAGCACCCGCAGCACGTTGTGCGAATGGGAGCACGCGGTCGCAAACCGGAAACGAAACTTACTTACTGCCGAAGCGGTAGCACGCCCTCGAAAAGTTTCGCCGAGGAGTCGGCAGGCCGCGCGCAGCACCGGCCAGAAAAGAGCGAAACCATCGTTAATCATTCCCTCAGTGCGCAGCAATCTCTCTCGTTCCGCGAAAGATAGCTCCGATTGCCTCCATCTGCAATCCCCCCCCGACCCTAGGAGGCCGCTGGAAATTCCCCGGCATATCCTCGACCAACAGAATTCGCTTTGCTGCTTTTTAGCCAACACACCGGAAATAAGGGACCTATCCAACCGCGGGCGACACTCTTCGACTCATTCAGCCGCACTTTTAATTCCAAATGACGCGAGGTGTGCTCGATAGAAGGCTTGTCGACAGTAGAGCCGCGAAAATTTCAATGCTTCATCTATTGGACGTGCGCGCGCGCACGCGTGCGATGAATCAATCAACGTCGGATTCGGCTCATAGTGCTGTTCGTAGTTCACGCAATTCACGTTGGAAGGCGCGGGGGTGTATATGTATAGCTGTTTCTTGAATCCCTGTCAAACGGAGCGAAACAAAACTTACTTGCCAGTTCATTGACGCGGCCGGAGGTTGGTGGCTCTCGAAAAGTTTGCCCGCCATTCGGTGCACCGCCGGCTAGGGGCTACCACAGGGTCGTTAATCATTGGACGCAGTCCGTGGTCTCTCCAGGTTCGAGCGATAACTTCGATCGAACAGCTCAGAGGGTTGCTTGGTTGCTTGCTTGCTATTCCTCGTCAGCTCTCTGTGCACCACGTAGCTCGCATTTACGCCGAGAACGCTTGATCGCTCCGCGTCATCGACATGTTGAAAATACAGGATTTCATCATGCAAGTCTCGTAGCGCTCTCGTCACAGCCGTTTACACCTGCCAAATGTATCCGGGTGATAACTTTTTGCAAACTCTATTAATCCTTTGTTTCTATGGACTGACTTTCACATAGGACAGTACAGAGCACGTACCACAACAAAGGGATCTCCCGTTGGCCATTGTGCTTGGTCTCCACCTAATCGTAATCATTCTATAGTCATCATCGTTTCCCATAAGTATATGAAGATATAAAAGTATGCATGTAATCACCACCGATGATTATGATCAAGCGGAGAGCAGGCATTAGTAGATGATAGATGATTCTAATTGAACTTCTTTGATTTTTCACATGCTGAGCGCAGTATGACTAGTTATTGCTAAGTGTATTAGACGTTTGATATTGTGTGAAATAATTAGTAATGTCTAGTTATTAGCCTGAGTGGCACTACAATCTACGTGTCACAAGGCCCTTCCCATAATGACAGTCGGACAATCGCCCAGGCGAGATTTAATCTCTCTGAAAACACCAAGGATTTCATTAGTCTTGCTTGCTGGATGCGCAGTTATCTCGGAATGGAACAACACCGATGATGAAGAGCCGAAGAACAAGAGTGCCATTGTACTGGCGACCGGCAGCCCCTATCACAATAACGAGGGTCCACTGCAGAGGGACGAAGTAAAGGCCACTTTTAATAAGGAGGAAAACAACGATAACGTCCGTAAGTCTCCCTCTCCCCAACAGTCCGACCTGGTATTGTCGCTTGGCAAGGGTCCCTTTCGTAATTTTCCGCACGATTTCCACTCCTTCTTTCTGGCCCTTCTCGGCCTTGCTTTTTGTGCGTGTCGAAGATGCGTCGCGATACGATTCTCCTCACGCTCCAATGTTAATCGCGAGAACCTTTCTTTCGCATCACAGAGAATAAAGGAAGCATCGGATGACCTTTCTCCTTGCGTTCCTTCTTTCATCCCACTGCTATTAACAAAATTAGTAAAATTCTAAGTTCATCACATAAAATCTTTTTACCACTTTCTACCTCGTGTAGTTCCACGATAAAACTTCGAATGGCACAGTGTCTCACCTCAAAGGACTTCTCATTTAGTCTTCTTGCACGTGACGTCATTACGCACGATCGATTCGCAAGTGGCACTTAAATGAGGAAAGTGCTTATTAATGAGGTTACTGGAAAATAGGAGCTAAACACATCGGGTGTCCCCCGTACTGTACATACATCGCTCCTTTACTCAATTCTTCACGTAGCCTTCAACCGATTTTAATCTCTGGCGATTGGCGCCGCCTTTAACTGCACGGGTTTCTCTTCAGAGTAAGTAAATAGGCAGTTTGCGTCAGCGGCGGTGATTTCCAGTCGACATTACTATCAGGGCTGCGGGAAAATTGTAGTGAGGGGATCTCGGGATTTTCTTACTGGGGAAGTTTAGTGCACGTAGCTGCCAGGTGCAAGCGCGGGGAGTAACGGGTTAGATCGTTGGTTGAGTCGAACTCGGGGGAAAGGCAGAGGGGTGGGCGCACACAAGAGAGCGGGTTGCTTGCCGAATGCTCGTTACACCGGGGAGCGATCTATACGATTGCGAGAATACTCGGCCGCCGGCGTAATAATCTCGGAGGTGAAACGGCCGATGGAAGAAATGAGAAAGGAAGCGAGTCCTTGCCGGGTTGAGCTCTGCGTACTTGTACCAGTAATGCAAGCTCAGCTACGAAATACGACCACCACTCGCCGGCGATTCCCCCTGATGCGGCCGCAGACTGACGGCGAAATTGTCCAATCACAAAAATCATCCGTGCGTAAAGCCAGCCGGCCGCGATCTGCCCTGGAACATTCGGATATTTCGACGGGTCAAGCGCTTAGCTCGAGCCCCGCAAAAGGGAAGAATTTAATTATGATTCGCAGAGATTCACTCTAAGCCGCCCTAAAGCCCTTCAAGTGTGAGCGTTAAAGTACAATGAGGTAAAAGTGTCCCCGATCGTCTGACAAAACGAAGAGATCAATAGAGAGGCGATCGAGCGTGCCCCAATTACCAGGAGCATGATGAAGCTAATCATCATTATCACCGCCTGTATTATGCGGAGAACCTTCACGATAATAACCAGCGCGATGGCCCGTGTTCTAGCCCGGTGTGTCCAATGGCCAGCCATTCGGCGCACGGCTTTCGCCTAGGGAACGTGTACAAATGCCCTTCTGACCCAATTCTCTCGGTGAATCCATTCAAGATACCCTTATTGTTAGACTTAAATCTAGATTTCAGTTGAGAAAGTAAGGTTCTATTATACTTGACTCCACTTGGACGGTTCTGGAAGTCTGTGGCGAAGATCTCTCACTGTTAATTCAAGAAGATTCAACGTCACCGCATAAAACTTGCCACATTCTCATCAGTTTCAGACAAGACCAAGGAGCCGGAGTCGAAACAGTTCGTTGGTCTGGTCATTGGGATCCTGACGACGGTCATCGTAATGCTGCTCGCTGCGATCACGTTCATTTTCTATCGGAACAGGAGACTCAAAGCAGCTCTAGCCCCATCCACCTTCTATGACCAGCAGGGCGACCTCAAGGTGAGCCAATGAGAATTCGTGCCAATCGTTTAGTTAAGTTTATCTTAATTGCATCGCGGAAAGTTGTGCCGCGACTAGCGCCAGTAATGCATACTATGCGTAGAAAGAAGCAGCGCGGTGTTGTAGACGGTACTCAGTAAGTACTACCGCGGTCCTCTGTAAAGCGACTAAGGAGAAAGAGAGCGGCAGCTCCATTCTACTTTTTCGAGTATTCAATCAGCTACTAAATCCGTCGCTTAGAGTTTCGGATTACTTTCACCCCGGCGACTCCCCGTTGCCGTTTGCGAGCCGCTTAATATTACCGGCGCCAGGCTCCATCTCCTCCTTTACCATCAATTTGTCTTTCTTCTCGCTCAAGGGGAATTATGCTCTTACACACTGTGGTTTCTCGGGGGCATTGCTGCCTTCTTGGCATTGCTCCGCGTTATAGCGAGCGGTTAGCGCATCATTCGCCGGGGGATTAAAGAGAGAAGGCGGCCTTGGTGAGAGAGTAGTAAATGGAGCCTCCTCACCAATGAACCGCGTAACCGGAGGTGTGTCTTAACCCGCTGCCACCAATTTCGTAAATGAACGCGATCTTCTTCCTCGGGGAATTACGAGTTTTCTTGGTGCATTTTCCTAGCCCTGGTCGAACTTACTGGACCTTGCTCTAATAAATCAAACTGGCACACCCAGTCGCACGTCTTCCATCATCTTTTTATGGAATCTCGACTCGACTCGAGTTAAAACCCCTTATGCGTATTAGATATAAAGCATCAGTCGCTTGGCGAACTGACTACTCGTATCTACTACAGGACACGATGACGTGAGATCGCACTCAAAAGGTGCTCTACAGCTTTAAGCTGCCAGGTTGACGAGACCATTCCCCTGGAAACATCGCGTGTTCCAGGCTGCCAAGTGCTTCTCATCGGCTTAGCGCAACTTAATCTCACAATCGATTAGGATCCCGGTAATAAGACAGTGGATTTACCTGCCTAGGCTGCTAGTTGCCTGTCTTTAGCATCTATACATGCTGTACATGTATATACTGAGACAAAGAGCGTGAAAGGTACTCATTGACAAATGCTTGTATTTTTCTCTCGGTCTCGGCGGCGGCCGTGTGGAATTCGCTTGGTCCAAACATTTTTCAAAGGACAGGGGCTAGCGGCCCAGCCACATACACTCGCATTTCGTGTTTCCAAAGTGGAGCCTCTAACTCGCTCGTAAATTCCGGCTGACCCGGCTGCACGCAACGACAAGAGTTATTAAAGTTCTACGTTCCTGTCGTTGCTACATGGCTCCACTATTACTGGCCACGCCAAAGCGAACTCGCTTGATGCCCGCCCGAAATTATTCACCACCTCCGCGACCCACGTATTCCTTTTGTTATTGAAAAAGTGAAAAACGAGATGAAATACGTCGCGGCTCCCTTGAAAAACTACAATTGGTCATGCTGGTGGCGGGGCTTCCTGATGTAATAGAGGAAAACAGGCCGAGACTAATAGCTACGGAATCAAACGTCAACCATAAACGAAGTGTACGGCTGAAAGACAGGGGCACCGGAAATATTTACTGTCTTCTGCCAGTCTTAACTGAATTAATAACAAGGTGAACTTTGCTCGCGTCAATGGACAGCCTCGCCTCTTCCTCCATTCCTTCCTGCCGCAGTAGGCGCGCCGACATACCGTAGACAGGTTGCCGTTTAATTAACTGGTTCGTGAATGATGGGAAGTAATGAGAACTTGGCGCCGAACTTGTATTCTCCCTCTGCGCAAGATGCTTTCCGTAACTTGTCAGGCCGGAATGAATTCGATCCAAGGAGATGGCATCGTGCAATAAGCAGTCATGGTGAGGTCTAGAATTCATCCAATCTAAGGGCAGTTTAACGGCCCGTAGTTTAATATTAACTCGCTTTAGGAAAGCGTCTTGCCAGATATTTGTCAAGAGGCACTGAGGACTCCTTAAACGAAATTAGTGACGCACACTGCTGCCGTACATCTCTTGCATCTCGGGACAAAGAAAGAGAGTAAATTTCAAATCTTTCTGAGGAAAGACAGAGAGGGAAATTCTGTCAGGGTGCGCTTGAGCGCCTCCCGCGCTTCCGCTAGTAGAAGTGGAGCACACGTATTTGAAATCCGAAGGTGTAAAGTGGGCGAAAGGTATAAGGGCGATCCTTCATTACCGAGCGTGTTAACCGGCTGCGCGGTATCCTCGTCGGCGGACCAATATAATTCCCTAAGGGTAAACCCGGTAAAGCCTGAGAGTAAATTTTTGCCAGCCACCCAGCCAGCCAACGAGCCGGTGAGCTGACTCCACTTAATTAAAAGAGCCCAGTCGTACGAGAGCATTGTCAGCGGGTGGGCGTGCGTTATCACGCTCGTAGAAGCTGCTCGTAAGCAGCCCCGTATACACACGTACCGCCTTTCCACCGGGCTGTAAGACCCTCCTTCAGAGTCCTGCTCCATTCTGACGCGCCACACTTCCGGTATCAGCCACCTGCTACTTGTCTCGTCGCGATTCAATGCCGCTGCTAGAGCGCAGCTCGATTTCCACTTTCCGTCGATGCCGTCCCCTCCTGTCTTTTCCCCGAGACAACCCCAATCACCGACGACGACCTCGCTCTTCCCTGCTCCGATGTGGGGACACCTCGAGAGAGTTTGCCGAGTCTCGACTCTCGATGGGCACGGCCGCCTTTTTTCCTAACTAGCTGAAAGAATTGTCTGCAAGACTATTCGATCCTCGACCCCAATGCGAGTTCCCTTAAAATGATAATCGCAAGATTACTACGCGCTGGCCCCTGCTTCCGAACCCACCTAAAACTGTAGGTCCATGGGTTGTGTTGGGTAGATTTAAGTTTAGTGTGTAAGATTAGGGTAAGGTCGGGCGTCCGTCAAACGTCGGTGAGAGATGGAAACGGACGTTAAAAAAAACTTGAAAAGAATGTTTGATCAGAATCGTCATTGAATACCAATTGCCTTTGTGTTACGGAGTTTTAAGCTTGGTCCTTTTTCTAATTTGATGATTGGTCCTCTGGTACGGCTCGATATTGAGAATTGTAGAGAGAGTACCCTCGAGTGTTGACACATTCAGCCCTTCACTTTAATGGAACTCTAGGGGTTCTCCGTTTGTCCACTGGCTCGTGGAACACTTGTACTTGATAAGGCTCGTCACTTTTTATCTACAGCACGCTCGAGGAGGTTAAGGCATAGGGATTGTTCCGTTGATTTTAAAGCATGGTCGATCTCGTCGTCTCTCTTTCTCTCTCTCGCGCTCTGTTTCTCTGTCTCTCTGTCTCTCCACCCGCTCTGTCAAGGCAAAGTTTCTTGCGGCTTGGTGGCTTGTGGACGGGCAGATAACGAGGCGGCTGGCTGTAGTTTTCGACATAATAGGTGCGGTGCTCCGCTTTAAAACGTTTCAAGAGAGAACTCCGCGCGCTGGTACATCGCTTGAAGCGCGCGGCTGCGTGTGTGGGTAGTGTTTTTCTCCTAAATCTTTTTCCCGAAAGTGTGCCGCGCCACGATTTCACGTCAGATGGCCCTCTAAATAAAATTATTAAACAGGGCTGTGAAACTGGGAATATTTCACTCGGGGCATCAGCAGACTATTACGATTCCAACTTGAACAGGTGCACGCATTTTGCAAGCGCAATATTTCCACGGCTCTCGATCGCGTCGCGAAAATTTAATTGAAATACGGATATTCGATGTAGAATTTATTTATTTCTCTCCCTCGTGTCGCCTGCCTCACCCCCCGCAGTTCAGTCCACTTGCCATGTATAATATGCTCCACGTTGACGATTATTGTTTTCGTGCTCTCTCGTTGCTCGATAGAATTCTATAGGCGTGCGTGCCGTTTACCCGGGAATCACAATATCCCCGTCGGTGCAATTAGCCATTCCCTTTTTCGTAAGCAGCACGCATCGGCATGAATCACGCGATTTCCCGGCGGAAAAAAAACAAACAGCACACGCCGCTGCCTTTTTTTCCTCGCTTGCCGTCGCGCGCCCATTAATGTGCCTTGTTACACGATGCTTCGTTCTGCTAGCATGGCCATTTCACAGTTCGTTACTCTTCAGCGTTTCATAAAGAAAAGCCGCACACCGCACGAATGTCATTGCAGTGCCTGTCGGAAGTGCACATTCGCGTGTGACACAGAGCCGGAGAGTACGCCGCTGCCGAATGTAAGTGCACAGCGAACTATTCCACCCATTAGTCGCTGCCGCTCCCTTTGAGCCGCCGCCAAATGTAGACATGCGGATTTAATTTTGATTCCCGCTGGAGAAATCGTGTCCTGGCGAGACCACTGTGCTGGTAGGATTGCTCGTATACAGCAGGTATCGTGAGGCATGCGGTACTTTGTTAAATATCGTTCTTGACTCGATCGCATCGGTCGGGTCAACAATCTACGCCATTTTCCCGTACTTTTATACGCCATTACAAAGGAACTCATAAGCAGAGTGGGATTTGAAATGCATTGCAAGTCTGCAGGTTTGCCTGTTGCGGTTATTGCATTTCCAGCTTCATCCGACAATACCTAAAGAGGTAAAGGCCATTCAGTAAAAACTGGAGCGGGCATGGCGGGAATTCTCCGATTCCTCTGGATTGTTCCATGTCGACCTAACGAATCTCCGGTATCAAAACCGCAGACTATATAACGTTCGAATGTAAGGTAATACGATTAGTAACTTCAACCCCAAGAGGCACTGCAATATGCCGTGGATACGGAAACGTTAGAAGATTATATTAATTAAAAGCAACAAATTCCAGGATCCCGCTGAGCGCGCGCCGTCTGTAAATCTGACATACACCCCCCTACACGCATTGTCCGATGATAATCGGATTAAATAACTGCAGTCCATCAGCTTGTAGTAAGCGGCAGAAAGCGAAGTGTCCTCTTAATTAAAATCAAATAGGACGTTCTGATTTTCCTAGGACTAGACCGTCAGTTTCCAGACACTTTGGAAATAGTATGCAAATAGAGGATAGAGTAATTTCAGAATCGCGTTGGAGTCGGTGTATTTTCGGTATAAATGCAACTTTGGAGGCTTCGAGGAAAATAAAAGTTGTTAGCTCGAGGAGATTCGTGGAGAGTGTGAGGGCGGATAATAGTATTGAATTGGATTATTCCGCTAGCTTCGATTCTCATAGGAGCTTTCCCAGCAAAAGGGCAGGGAAGCGGACCTTCAATGCGATTCTTAATTGCATCGGAATGAAGTGGCTGGGACCTTGGAAATGGATAAAAATACAGAGTAAATGGAGAGGCAGGGGACAGTTTCAGACGGTGGGAAAGAAAATGTGCGAACAGCCGACAGCTCGAACATCTCTCCCAGAACAGAGGCGGGTGCCTACTCATGGTAATGAAAATGGCGAAAAGCACTTCACTGCTAATTAATGGGGGATCGATTCCTTGCTGAAATCCTACTATTCACTCTTCGGCGACTTCATCGAATAATACACACCCTCTAGTAGTTACCTTTCCACCTCAATAAATTTAGCATCCATCGTCGATTAGAAATGCGTATATACCAAGAGTCGAGAGAGAGAGAGAGGGGGGGTGGATAGGAAAACAGAAGCTGTTTCATAGTAATTGTAAACTACCACTCGAATAATTAATGGCATTCATCGAGTAGCCGGTTGCGGTTTTTCCGCGCGCGGAAATCACACGCAGTGAATCTCGCGTGGAATAATACTCTGCGGTCGCGTGCCATTAATTCCTTTCTTTTTATGCGTCTGGCCCGCTAGCAACAGGCAAACACGTTCGAGTCGGTGTGCCTCCAGCAGCGGGCTATTTTCGTATAAAATTCATATTCATCATATGGCAGAGCTGCCGCTACAAATATTTACCAACACAGACAGCGAGCACCGCCACTCTTTCCACCATGAGCTTGCCAAAACTAAACTTTTAATTCGTCCCGCGATGTCACGGGATAATTTAGCGGCGCGACATCGATTTCCCTCACCTTCACGCTCTCGCAAAACGTTTCTGTGAACAAATGTCGGTGTTGTGTTGTGCATGTAGTGGCGCGTCATTCGCCTGTGTGTGCTCGATTCGAGCAACTGGGGAATCGCCGGTGAGACCGTGGAAACACATATTCGAAAACATGTCCGGGATGCATATATCAGTTGAACTTTTTTCCCTCTCGGGCCGATAGTCCGGTCAATAGCTCGGTTGTATAGTTGCGGGCCGACATATCAAGGCTATCATCCCACTTGGTAACCCAGGTCGAATGGTCAATACCCCTAAAGCATCTTCAGGGCCATCGAACCTATCCGCATTCGAAGAAAGGGGCCACAGATATATCAATCGCGGAGCTCCTATTGTGCGACCGACTGCTATCCTTCCCATCCACAGCAAACACTGATCACTCCCTCGGTCCAACCAAAAGGCAAGAGAGCTCGATTATCGCACGATATATTTCGCCCGGCGATAAACTTGATCGTGCGTAACTGAGAGTCGCCGGATACTGCCATTCCCCTCTCCAAATACCGTTTATTGTTTTATAGGACAAACAAATTCTCCACAATGTAAAAAACAGTTGCCACGTTCTAGAGCACAATCTTCCCATACGGACTACAATTCGCAATTGTGACAGACGTCAGAGTAACTGGAAACTTTTAACTAACAACAATTAGAATCAATTACTGATATAGGAATTTTAATTATCACGGTTGTTCGCCAATGCACCCGTGTCGTTTTATTTACTTTACTGGATTTCATCCTTTTAAAATTCATACTCGATACTCGAGTACTCACGATCATTAGAGACCAGAATGCGTTCGATTGCGCAGGTAGAAATAGTGGAAGGAGGCCTCGAAACGGTCGCACTTCTCACGATCGCCATTGCGAAAGCAATAAACGAGGTGGCGGTGATACGCGTAAGTCGGTGGTATTCCGGTACTCGTAATAGTTTCTCCTAGACAGTAATAACATCGTGAGAAAGCCCTCGTCGCCTAGCAAAGTGTTCCGATCGTGCCATCAGGAGGAACATTGGGGGCGACGTGGCTCTGAATGCGCGACCATAAGGACGAGGGAAGTCGCGACAGGACTTCAGATAGCCCTAATGGTGAAAGAGAGGTGTTAGATGCCATAGTAGGCAGAAAGTATCCCTGATACCAGGAACGCGAACGATCTCCCTAGACCTAAGAATGAGAAGACGCCGTGAAAGGACGGGGAGGGTGTGAAAGCCTTCCTGCGAACCGAGACACGAGCGAACGCTCTGGTTAGAAGGGCTGAATGCAAAAGGCTCGAGAAGGAGCGCGAGACGCAAAAGTAGTAGAAAGAAGGTGGGGGAAATGGAGGTCTGTGGGTGTTGAGATTCAGGGGGGAATCCCGATGGCTAAGTGGTTATCTTATCTTAACGGTTGCGCTGCAGCATCTCACCGGTCTGGCACTCTAAAGGTTCCTAAACGGAAATTAACATCCCCGACCACCTGCCTCCTCTTTACGGCTACCCGTCGCTGACATTTGAGACGGGAGCCAACACAAAAATCAATGGATATTATATCAAGAGGGAGAGAGGGAGAAAGACAGAGGGCGGGGTGGATGGACGAGTCACGGAGCTGTTGCATTCTACTCGAAAGGATCAGGAGGGCGTGTCAAGAGAGAGGGAGTGAATGAAGGTTTTGTCCTTGGTGACTTTATTATATTCCCCCCTGAAACGGATAGTAATAGAGTTGGTTTTAGTAGATTCCTTTCTAGCGTAACTACAACAGTTTTTATTCGCCCCTAGACTATGTAGGCTAAAGAAGCATCGGAAATGGAATTTCTTGGTGACGTTAACTCTGATTCCACTTATACACGAGAGAGTACTCTGGCGTTAATCCGACTTCACAGGCGATTGCTTCCTCGAGATTACTATGAATCGTGCCAGATCTCTCTCGGCCGGTTTTCCTTGCCAGTACGCACACGTAGACGGAGGTGTTAGCATTAACTAGTCGGTGCAGAGGCATCAAGGCATCAAGCTGAAGTGGCGATCCGCAAAGCGAGATAGAGTGTTATCGCGAGAACGAGATCGCTTTTACGCCGAGAAACATACGCGCGCTTATGATATGTATGTAAATGTCAGATGCATTAGCGATGACGCTCGATATTCCGCAGGTCTCGGTGCAGGAGGATGCCGGGGACAAGGGACCAATTTGCCCTCCGCTTCCGGCGCAGTACCACCCGGCCACTTACGCCACGACCACGCCGCAACTGCACAAAACTATCACGGATTACAGCAACGGTTGGTATTACCCGGCATTACATGCCACGTGTAACAGCATACACATCCCAGCCACAACATACTCTCCCCAGTTGCCGCGCCAGATACCGTGGAAAATTTCGTTTGCCGCTCGAAGTTTGTTGGGCCACGCGCGTTGCGCGGGATTGCGGCTTCCGCCGATTGTTCTCGGACTGTGGCGGCGGGGCCGCGTAAGCTCCAATCAGTATGCAAATGACGGCATTACACGTAGACAGCCGGCGAATTTTCGGCGAAAGCACGTTTTATTTTCACCCCCCCACCCCCACGGAGACCAGCAACCCTCGCCACTCGGGCGAAATAACAGCAGTTGCACGCTACGCGAACGAGCCGCACGATGATTTCAGGGGGATTATCGCTCCGTGCACGCCTCGCACGAGAGCTGTCGAAAGACCATGTCAACAGTGATCTCGAGGTTAAACAGGGTTTCTTATGCGATTGCGAAACCAGCGTTCTATGCAATATTCCTGTGAATGGCATTGTCGGACACCGATCGACGAAGAGTGGTACCATTTCTCGGCATTAACGAGTACCGGCGGTAGATGGTACTAGCTTCTGCTGTCGTTCGAAATTAATGTATACCAGCGAGCTGTTTCTGTGTAATGGTCCTGCATACTGATTCGAAAGGGATTAGCTGTTGGCCGCCACTTTTGAAACTGTTACTGAATTAATTCAGGCTGTCGAGATAAGCTTTTGCCATGTCGTAGTTCCGCGTGATGTACGTGTAACGAGGAAGTGATAGTTCAGAATTGCTGGCAGGAACGGCGCCACTAGACCGGCAGAAGGAAACCGACGGAATTGCAGGTGGCAATAACTGGCGTGACCGTCGGGGAGGAGGGCGGACACTTCTAACAGTGCGAAAATCCTTTTTTTCTTCTCGGTCACGGTATCATCGGGCAGAGATCACCGAGGCGCAGCCGGTTATTCCGCTCCTGCTTAACACGACGATCAATCTTGCCAGGCCAATTCCGCCCGCGCAAGGATATCCATCCAATCCGCCGCCCATACCACCGCCGCCGGAAAAGTATTACGCCAGTACGGAGATCTGTAAGGTGAGTATCAAAAATGTGCCTGAGTCATGCGATCCCACGACGATTAGTCTCTTCGAGCGGCATTAATGCCACCGGACCGCCACTTACCCTGTGAAACTGTGTCAAACACCGGTTCGTGACTTTTCGATCTATCTTACTTTCGTGCCTGCAACCTATACTTGAGTTGTTTCCTTCACCAAATCGCAGCCTGCACCCTTACATCCCGCGCGTCCACCCTGCTCCATTCTACGCCACGGTACCTCGAGCTTGACTAATTGATATTCAACTCTCTGTCCATTTCTAATCCATCGACGCGGCTCATCCCCTGGCCCCTCGCGATCTGCGGGACACATTTCACGCGGAATAAGTACGGGCGAGCCGTAACGATTACAAGGCCGAGTATTATCAATCATACCTAATGCGAGACGCCCGAAGAAAAGGTCGCCGCGCGCGGCCGATACACATAGCTTACCGAGCGATAATCTAAAGGGTGTGGTTATTGATTAGACGAGTACGCGCCAAGGTTCACGTGCGGAGCCGCGAGCGTTGATTACATTATCACCGGCTATTATTCTCCGAACGATGAACGAACGCGATTCGGTAATTTGGTGGCCGGCGAAAGGGAGCCGCCGCCGGCAGCCGCCAGCTCTTTTCTCCGATTTATTCTTCCAGCCGATTGCGAATTAAGCATTCAATTTCCGGGGGCGAGCAATCAAATTCGAAATTACGCAGGACAGCGTGCGCGGGGCTGTTTCACCGCTTGAATGTAGCCGTTAATTCGATGCGATAACTATTACCCTTCAATGAAAATAGACCGTTTGAGCGCATTTGTCGGCGGCACGCGCTGCGGGGATAATGCTCGGCCATTGTCTGTTTATTGGAAATAGAGTCCATTGCCGCCGCTGCCGCCGTCGCCGACGCCGAGCACGCCGCCGCCGATGAGCGCCAAGGCTTCCAGCAGCATGACCAGTTACAGCGCGGAGGACATGCTCACCGAAGAGGAGGACGACGCGACCGATTGCATCCTCGACTTTCCACGGGAGAGGCTGAACATCGTGGAGAACCTCGGCTGCGGATACTTCGGCGATGTTCACATATGCGAGGTCGACAGGTTTCCCGGGTACGACGAGGTATTCAGGGGAGCCAGCAGCGAACTCGTCGTCGTTAAGTCCTTAAAGCCGGGATCCTCGAACGCGCTTAGGTGAGTCCAACCCACCTATGACCGTATCAGCGATCGCCCATTGCTCGCCCCTATCGACACGGATTACGGAAGTTCGATCGCTCGACTAATCGCTCGACTTCGCCATTGCTCGAGGAAAAGTACAGGCAAACAGTCCTGCTTCCCCTCGTAACCTGCTGCAGCCTCGCGGCCACGCTAGTTTCCCGCGATAATGGTAATAACGGGAGCGGCGCGCTCGCTGATGCCGAGTCCTCCAATGCATGCGCGCGATATAAATAGAAATGGTTTAATTGCCCTGTGTTTCGGAACGCTGCTATCGGCTTCATCTATTTACCGTCGCCGATATTTGCTAATGGATTACCAGCTGAAACGAGCGGGAAATGTGGCAAATTATGCCGGCCGACGGATACGTCGCGGGTTACCGTGATTTGTTCATTATCCACTTGTAACGGAAAATATGGGGCCACACAGAGTGGCGATAGAAAATTATATCAGTCATTCCGGCTGTCGCGAGTAGAGGGACAGAGAGATTTATGCCAATGCGGTAATTCGATAATACGCCACAAACTCATTTCAAATGTAATGACATGCTACGCTACTGTGCGCATTGAGTCATACTGCGAGGGAATAAATATGAGGAGAAATATTGAGCACCTGCTGTCAGTGTGCCGTGTGCACGCTTTCGGGGAAGACTGAAACCTTTAGAGGGTCAGCCTTTAGAGGGTCAGCCAAATAAATCTGTCTGGCTGGGAGTTCTCGTTGCGAGTTCGTTAGCGTAAAATCATCAAAAAGCCACAGGGATATAAAAAATGCAATTTTTTTTCATTAAAAATGTAGGTGACTTTTCGGGCCCGGCATGCCCGCTATAGTGGCCATAGATTAATGTGATTTTCTAAACATCATATTCGACATAGATATGCACAAATTTGAGCCAAAAGAAATGTCGATTTTGGTTAAAAAAATCCCAGCCCTCTAAAGGTCAAACATCAGATCCTAATTGAGAGAGCTTTATCAGCGGGGTACAGCGACCCTGAATAACTCCTGCTGCGAGAGGCAGCGCCAGCAGGTCGGATAAGATCGTATAATAGTGTCGTTTCACACCCGATCCGTTCTATCTGTCAGCGAAGCTAATATTTCCAGTTGCGCGGGTGCAGCACACGTCTAGCATGCATCCGCCTTTTCATGCAAGCTCGGGGACTCGATATGTCGGCTGGCAAGCGAGAGGGAACGAACGAACGAGCGACAGCGGGCCAGCGAAATAGAAATGGACGATAAAGTGCGTCCTCGCGGAGAATCCATGTCGTGTTATCGCTAACACGTAGCAAACGGATCATCCACGTAGACAGGATCAGAGATCGCACACCTATCTGCCAAACACGGTTTACCGTCTGCAGAACGGCTGCGAAATGTGCTGCCAAGCGTATATCGCCCGACGGCTAGGCTCTCGTAGCGCACACCGAGAAAGATCGGCCCACGGGCCAAGGGAGAGTACAATTGAGCTTCGTAGTCGACGTTTATTCCTCTCTGTTTTTTGCTTTTATGCGCGGAACGGCTCTCCCTCTCTCGCTCCCTTTCTCCCTCTCTCCTCGAGCTTGTACCAGTTAAAAATAAAAGTGGCCCCGGGGAAAAAGAGGGGGCCGTTCACCCGGTGGGGCGAAGGGCCGAGGTGGATAGGGCAAGAGTGAAAACATAGAAAAGCGTTTCACCATTTCAATAAATCCGGCAATGCTGTCATGGTTTTTTCTGAACCCGCTCTCCTGCCTCGACTGAAATAACTCCTGCATTTTCGTGTCGGCAGCCGCCGCCAATCCATCCGCTCCATTCGCCTGTGTTCTGCAACTAGTATGTTTCATCGGCGACCGGATTCAATTTGAGCAATTTCGTTCATTACCTTCGACGAATAAATGTCAATCTTTTTTAGACTTGAATCTCGGACTCTTAGATTGGCATAATTAACTATGCGACGTCCAGCGCACTCGAGAAATTCGAAAACGTCGCTGCTCGGTGTCCAAATACACAAGCGCATGGCACGAAATTATCACATACGAGAAGGGAATTATGGACAGTCTCGGTCGCACTTAATTTAATAAAGAATGGATGAACAGATGTATTTAGAACGGGATTCGTACCATCCAGACCATGACCTCGCATTTCCTTTTCTCCAGCAGTTGATGCGTCGCGGATATTCGAGATCGTTTATGCATCGCGGCAATAATCGGCGTCCCGACTTCGACTCTCCTCGGGTGAAACTGTGCGGAAGCCTGCGTTACGTATCAGCGTCGAAGCTTGCGCGCAAGTTACGACACAAACCGACGAGGCACGTTGGCCCGGACATATACTGTTGTCTTGCATTTGGTGTCTAGACGATCCGGGATGCTTTGTTCGTGCCCTAGTTGTTGTTTTCCAAAGCAGTCGTTTTTCTCCTTTCTCGTTTCCTGCGACAAAGCGTCTTTGCTCCGAGACAACAGTGCAATACCCGGTTAGGCGATGCTGCATCTACCGCCAGTGTTCCCACTATCCGCCTACATGTGCACGTAGGGGTATCTGTATTCAATAGGCAGGCTTGGAAGACAGTAAGTGAGACAAAGAAGTAGCGAGAGAGAGAGAGAGGGAGCGAGGCGGGCGCGTGCCCAGTGCCTATAAAGATATTACTTCTAAATGCGCCGTGTATTCTGCAGGATAGAATTTCAACAGGAGGCAAAGAGACTGGCACGACTCGGCGGGCGGAATGTCGCGCGGCTACTCGGTGCCAGCCTCCAGGACAATCCCATGTGCATCGTATTGGAAAACGGGGAATACGGGGACTTGAATCAATATCTGCAGAGTCACATCGCCGAAACATCCACTATGCACACAGCTAAAACCCTCAGGTAAGCCCAGACTCGAATAATTAGCTCTACCATGAATCAGGCAGATTATGCTCCTTCATCTCTCACTGATTATAATTCACTCCGATATATTATCAACGGCACCGTTGTCGACGCGCTCCGATATTCGCGACTTCGTCTCTTTTATTGAGGCGAATTTGGCTCTGCTCATTACTGTCCTAAATAGCAGCATGAAGCTGGTGTTCGGGGAAATTTGACTAATTATGTCCCGCCATGCTTTTTCCTATATCGTTTTCACTCGGGAAATTCGGAAATACATTTCATGTTAATTAGAGTGGCAGTTGATATTAAGTTGTGTATATGTATAGTAGGTATTCAAGCAACTGTTCAATGTTTTACTTCCAACCAACCAGGACCCATTGCCGTCGAGCCTTTTACAGCCGTCGGATATTTCGGTGTACAATTTAAATGGGATGTATGTACAATGTAAATGGACCTCCAAATCAAATCCGCAAAATGAGAAACAAACAAAACTGTTCTTCCTAGTTCGCTTCCTATCGCCGTTTACATAATTCATAGATCCCGTTATACATACAGTTTTACTTTTGTGACTAACAGTAGTGTCCACGGTAGTATTCCATACTGGAAATGAAGTATCAATCAATATCGACCGGGCAAAGTTTACCTTCGAACTCGAGCGGAACTCGTCCGTTCTCGGTATCGGTGGACTAACAGAAATAAAGGCGCAATACATCCGAGTAATCGATCGGGGAGTAGGGGATTGTTGATCGGCTGGTTCATTGCGCGAAGTGCCCTCGTCAAAGCGCGAAGGCATGGTCGTTCGCGGCTTTGGGGTTTCGGCAGCGATATAAAGACGCGCAGAGCCTGACGCGCAGTATACAGGTGGTGAGAGCACATATCGAGTTCCGGAGAGGAAACTTGAAGATGAGTCCACGTCGTTCTTCCTGTTGCAGTTTCGGCACGTTGGTCTACATGGCCACGCAAATAGCATCCGGCATGAAGCACCTCGAGGAAATGGACTTCGTGCATCGAGATCTCGCCACAAGGTAACGGCAGACACTCCGCCCTAAACTAGTTGGACGGAAACCTCAGACTAATACCATTCTCCTCGCCTTCCTTACTTATTAGTTATTACCCTCATCGGGTCGCCCGCGCTCTCCCATTTCCATCGCGAAAGATTTCCATCGTTGAACGTTCAATATTGCCCTTAATGCTCGACCGGCCGCTAGCTCGCATACGAGTAAACACCAGAAGGAGTGGAGTGGATATTATTATGGGAAAGCGATATCGCCGACGAATTCCCTGCCCGCCCGCGATTACACCCTTCGCCCGGGTTGAGCTTGTTTATATATTATATTGTAATATCGCGATATTGCGCGAGAATTTTAATTTCGCTAGTTACTGCCGAAACAGGCTCTGAGCAGAGCCAGTCGGTTCCAGCACTGTGCAGCTTATAACCACCTTGGCAGCGGTGCTATATTAGCACTTCCGGGCGAAACTGTTCCTCTTTTCGAGAGGAGAATTCGCAGGAACCCTTTCGCGTCTGTTGGCCACGGTGCCGTGTGACTCACCCTCCCGTCGGGTTTCCTGCAACAGGGGTGCCCACTTTGGAAACTCTTGGAAAAGCGATTGGGGCCGTAGCTGCCGCCGCCGCTCGGAATGGGAAGGCCATTAAAACTGAGCAACCAGACGGAGCGCAGAGTCACGTGCTCGAATTATTAACTGTAATCATGAACCTTAATTATAATGCCCTTCGGCGCTGGAGTGGGTGCCTGCTGCCACATTAACGCGAACTGCGCGCCGGGGCTGGCGACACGGCGGCCGGGCACGAAATTAATAGCCTGTTGATTTATAGAAACTGGTTTTGGGCCAAACGGCCCAATAGCCAGCCAGCCAGCCAGCCAGCGGTAAATAAAGTGGTAAACGCGGAAACAGTCAGCAACCCTCTCCGTTTGTCGCGACTCAACGCGCCACGCAGTGAATGCGACACTTCATGAATCGCGGCTGGAATGGGTGCGTTCACTAGAACAAAAAAGTTAAAAAAACACACACACACAGCCATTCTAAGTAAAGCAAACGTGGTTGATGGTTGACACTCTGGTGAACGCGTTCGCCTCCGCGTCACTCGACCTCTATCGCGGCAAGGACGCATTAAGTCGCGTACCGGCAAACAAAACGCAGTGTCGTGTCGTTGAAAGAACGGGCCGTTTCCCTGCTGTAGTGAAGCAGCGCCGCCAGCAGAATTAATTAAAGTGTAGCTACAGAAAACTTTTCAAGTTGCCACACATGGTAACCACCATCCAACGAAGGGTAGAGGGCGGGCGGGGAGGGGGCGAAAAGTTGTCGACGAGCAGTGCGATACGCGAGATGACGCGGGGCTTAAAAATATATCTATGGCAATAGCGCGTAAAATGAGAGCAACCTGGCAGCTACTAAAGTCTGTCGCTCCACAGCCCGGCATTGGTCGAGCTATGAAACCTCCCCCGTTGACGCAGGATTTTACGTGCAAATCAGCGCGAAACTTCGAACGACCATCACTTTCAGCGAGCGGAGCCGCCTGCGATTTCTCGAACGAACTGGTTAGACGTAAATCCCCGCTGCTTCCTTCTCGGTGTACTGACTTACCCGTCCCCTATCTAACTTCTCGGGCGCAGCTTTACCTCCTTTAGAAAGTACCGCCAGTATGCGACCAAATTTTCATCGGAATTAATCACAGGCTGCACTATACTCTGTGCTATTAAATGACTGTCATTCTTTAGGAAAGTAGTCGCTCTATGTGCTAGTAACCGACGGAAATTGTAGCATGAAAAGTTATTTTTTATTAAAGCCAGTGATTCATTAAAGAATCAATCAGTCTTAAATAAAACGGGTGAAAGGAAACGAGACGTCAGTGGGCACAAGTCAATTGGTTTCCACCCGCAATTTTGTGATGGTCAATAATTTTCAGAAAATCTGTTTTTTCTCTTGATTCGCAGAAACTGCTTGGTGGGTCGCGGCTACACCATCAAGATCTCGGACCTTGGCTCAGGTAGGAATACTTATGCAGCTGATTATTTCCGCGTGGACGGTCGACCACCGCTGCCGATTCGTTGGATGGCCTGGGAATCGATGCTGATGGTGAGTCTTATTTCCATTTTCATGCTCATTGCGCTCTTCTTCGATTTCGCTTGGCGCGGCATGCAGCATATCATGGTGAGCAGGGCGATGCTGTCTTACCATCCATAAACGGGGGCGAGAACAGTCGAAGGTCGTAAAATATCGATGAGAACGGGCAAAACGCCCGAGCGAGCACAAGTGATAGTTTTGATTTCATATCGCAGCGGGGTATCGCAGGTGTTATTTTGACGAGGCACGACCGCGCGCTCGCCCGATAAAATTCAGTCTGGCATACACACTCGCCGGTGCCCGTTTTTCCCCATTGTTTTTCACTGCGCCGGAAGTGCAGACTCGACTCGCCAACATCTCCCATCTCGAGGGCCGCGTGAGCTAGTGGTTTTTTCCTATTATCTCCATCTCTCTCCCTCTGTCCCGCTGCCAGTTGGTATAGCGGTGTCTCTTGTCACGAGGTAGGTCGCATCCATGATTTACAGACTCTTGCCTTCCCGAAGGGCGATCAAACCATAGGTGCTTCATCACTCTATGAAAACATAAATAGTATGAGTAGAACACCCGGGGGAGATTAGTAGCGTTTGCGACTGATCTCGACACTGTTCGATGACCAATGTCTACTCAATTACCGTCGAGAAAGTATCACCAATCGTCTTCTGCATCGGCGGCCAAACGCATGATATACTCGCTGATAGCATTATCCGCTAAATGGCGATATTGAATAACCATTTGGCGAGAGAAAATTGCTGGAGCAGACTCGCCTTGTTAATTTGCCGGGGCGAGTGCCGCCGGTTGAGGGAGGGGAGTGTGTTCCATACTGTATCGTAACATCGAGGCGATAAATTTATTGAGAGTGCACTGCTCGTGAGAGGGTATATCCGCGTGTAACAAATGGCATTGGAACGATGGCTTGGGGGGGAGAAGGAGACCATGGCCATCGCACAGGTGACGTATTTCACCTCTCGCTGTATCCGCGTTTTTAATTTTTCGTACTCTCCCACCGATATCGAGCTGTCGATTGACGAAACCGCGAAGCCTCCCTCTACCGCCAGGGGCGCGTCTGCGGTCGCGCGGCATTAGCGAATTGGGCTTACTCCCCATTGTGTGTATCCGGTACGTGTCATCGAGCAGTAAAAGTTTCGATGGGAGAATACTCTCTACTATATATAGAAACGTATGCGCGCGCGTACGCGATACAGCTACAATGCCGGCGCCGTTTTGGGAATTCATTCTCAGCGCCGCGTCGATCGGCTGATTTTTTCTGCTTAGCCAGCCGACAATCCGAACGCGAACGTTCCACTTACTGAATTTCACACCGATCCGAGTGATTTCGCGAATATTTCAGTGGACGCGTGTGTGCCCGGCGGTGTGGGGTCGACCTCGGATTTACCCCTCGGGACTCTGTGAAAATGTGAATTTCCACCAGATGGAAAGAGGGCATCTGCGCTCCCCTCTTCGACGGCGTTTTCGTGCGATTCGGTCGGATTTTTACTTCCCCCTAGAATCAGACGAGAAACACCGATAACAGCCAGACAGACAGCACTTGAGTAGAAATCGCGTATATCACAAGCGGTTGTAACACTGTAAGCAGTTGTAATCAAACCTCCTTGACACGCACTTTAAGCCCACGTTTGGACAAAATATTATTTTATCTGTCATTATTTCCAGAAACTACTTGAAATAGTGTATTATACAATTTAGATCAAAGTACAACTTAAAATACCACTAGAAATACTCACCGAAAAATAATGACAAATAAATTAATATTTTATTCGCCCCATATTTTCGACTGTCATTCCAAATCGTATTGATCGCAATTATTTTGGCATTTCTATTTCAATTACTCCCAGTCCTGATTACATATTGCAGTCGAATTTCCCGAGGGCATAACGAGCAATGCAACGTATTCGTATAAGAACGAGAAATGCTTTCCACGGCTAAGCTCGTTACTAACTGGCTGAATAGAGGGTCATATATCACGAGACATAATTAAAATTGGTTATTGCCATATGGATGAGATCCAAAAGCCTATCAATTGCTAAGGAGAAAAAATAGAATGGCGGTTAAATGAGGAGCGAGTGTGTTTGAAATAGTATTTCGCCCTTCGTTCAATCCGGTCGTTTCGCATTGACTGGCCCGTTAACGTTTCATTATTGGTCATCGTTTACCCGAGCCGGCTCATTGTAACGCGCTAATGATACGAGCACCCGCGTTCTCCGGCGCGGAACGCCGCTTTCACGAATTATTTGCAATTAGCGTCATTTTCATGATTTAACGGTATGATTTCATTAAATTCGACGTGCGCCCGCGAGCTAATGCCCCACGGCCGAATGGCCAATCTCAATTTTACGACTGCAAGACAGCCGGCCACTGCTCTTTCACTTCCAATCAAGTTTATCGCAGCTGGAACATTCGGCTCACTCTTATATGAAAACTTTCCCAGTTAAGTATGCGTATTCCCAGCGCGTGTCCATTCGTCGCACGATCTGTTTGGGCGGACAACTGGATTACTGATATAAATCGATTATGCATGGGTTTAATCAGAGCGAGAGCAAGTGAGCGATTAATATTCGCCTCGGGGGCTTGAACAGTGCTTGAACTATGCCGGGGAATATGAGTAAGAGTAGTACGCCATAGGATGCGGGCAACATGCGTGATCCGCAAGCTGGTAACTGGTGCAGATAGTCTCTCTGGAGTAGAGTAGTTCCTTGGGATTACGTAACTCAAGTACATAAGTTAGAGTAATTTCACGTCAAACAGCGATACCACTCCGCTCCGTGTCCTCCTCCCCTACCCCTTTCATCCCTTTTCACTTAGAGGGCCATTGGAACATTCCAATGGAAACTCGTATCTCTGTACCACCGCGGAATTCATCGCTTTTCTTCCTGGAATCTCTCTCTCCCTCTCTTCGATTTACTTATACTCGAGACGGCCGCGCCGTAGCGCGAATTCAGTGCGATCAAGGAAAGTGGGAGAAATAAACTTTATAATAAAGCCACCGTTTTAATAAACCCTCGCCGCGCGCGCTGTTCGCCTCGACGCTGCGAAAATGACCCCGTTTTCCGCATTATAATTGCTCCGCCGGAGCTTGGCTACGGGGCTCGGCATGGCTCGAGGAGATCTACTTTGAAATTACCTTCAAACGAATTCCGCCGCTCTCTCGCCGAGGGAGAGAGAGGGAGAGAGCGCGCGGTGGAATATCGCGCGCTTCTTCGCCAAAGTGGCGGTGAGCATATGTGCGCGCAACAATAGAACTCCGGGCGACGAGACACGTGGGTGTCAATGCAGAACTAAGGTGCGCAACCCCTTCACTACGCTGCCGCGGAGACTTAAGCTTAGCGCGTATTCCAGTTAGTCGGCCAAACTTTGCTGAAACTCGAGGGCGTGCATACAGTTTCCATAAATTAGTCTGCCATGCTTAAGCCTCGAAGTTCTCGCCACGCTCGGAAGTGCCCCGAACTTACCCAACTCTTTTCCCGTGACCGAGGCTCACTGATCGTTACTTACTTTGGCTGACGTGTACACGCCAGCCGCATCTGAACACATTCAATCCGCGGTCATTCGGCAGTGTGGCCTCGCAGAATCAACAGGAATAAGTGGGCTGCCTGGGCACACCCTCGAATATGTGCATTCTGTTCATTAGGGGCGGCACACCTCAAAGAGCGATGTTTGGTCCTTCGCGGTAACATTCTGGGAAATTCTGACGTTCGCGCGAGAGCAGCCGTTCGAGGAACTGCCGGACCACCGGATAGTCGAGAACGCGACGTACTTCTATCAGGAGGACCAGCGGAGGGTAAGTACGCACAGCTAAATCGTACACGGCGGCTCTTTCGATATCTCTGCTTCATTGTGCTCGCATACTTAACTTGCCGAGTAGAATGAGCACTCGCTATTGAACGCCTCCAGAAACCTTTCATCGCTCTCAAAGCCGCCATTCATCCTGCCGCCGGATCATCGATTGCTTTACTTTGCTGGCCTTCGCCGGTTGTTGTCCGCGTACCTTTTCATCGAGGCTCGCAGAATCATTTCCAAGTCGAGCGGAACTTGTAAACGTCCAATTCATCGGTCAGATGTACCGTTTTATTTGAATCGCACTGGCAATTCGTACAGTATGCAGCTGGAGGATATTAAATAGAACTTTTTCAAAGAAATAATCCAATTAGAAAACGGCGTTGTTCCGTACAACATAGGAGTTGTAATGTATCTAACAATAGCTCACTGTTCGGAATTTACCCATCGCTTTGGATTTCAACGTGATTTATGTTGAAAGTCTCGAATGTCAGTCGTGAGTAGTTAAGCTCCGTCTCTGTATTTGCATAGATAATCCTACCGTTGCCGAAGAATTGCCCGAAGGAAATCTACGAGTTGATGCGCGAGTGCTGGCAAAGGAACGACGTAGACCGGCCGAGTTTCCGCGAGATCCACCTGTTCCTGCAGCGGAAGAATCTCGGTTACAAGCACGACAATGTGAACGACACTTGATATAGAGAGCTGGAAGGCTGGAACCTCATCCGGCTTTCTATGATTGGCGAACTCAACGGCAACTGGTGGAACTGCCCTACAATGACCAAGTTACACCAAGTCAGACCAAGTTAGTATCTAGGGTGACACAGTTCTACAGGCCGACAGCTCATAAATCGTCAGGAACCAAGGTAAATTGTCCATCGCGGTCATTTAATGTTCATCCATAAACGTCAAGCTACAGCTACGTACTCGCCACCGATGGCCAGACTGTTCCTCGATTTTCCACTGAAAAAAAGGCTGCATCGTCGAACGTGGCCGATAAGCTCGTGCGACGCCGCCAATATTGCTAACGTCTCACTTTTCAATCGAGCGCGCTATCACTCTGGCTGATCGTCATCTGTTGGTCCTGTTGATCAGTCCCTCATCCAATTCGAGATCCTCCAAAGTTTCCCCCGTTTTTCAATTCTTTTGATCACGTGCGGTCACCGAGGACAATTGGAGAATCTGAAAGCAGGTTATTTCCGATTGTTTCTCCATCCAGACAGGGAAGACTTGTATAATATGTATTTCGGTTTTGGCTGGAAGGGTTTCGCGGCCGCGATTCTGATATCGAGGAATCCAATGAATTATTGAAATATAAGTGAAATCGAATGCGCGCGTATAATGGCTGCTGTGAGAAACTTACGATTTTCATCGGCAGTGTTCAATACGAAATGGAATGTTCCTAGCGCAGGCTATAGACGCGGGGCACGTTCGATAAATCGCACATATGCTCTTCCGAAATTGATACTGTCAGCAAACAAGCTTATGATACCGGCGGCATCCCGGCACTCGTGTCACGTACGAAATATACGTAGGTCGTACTCGAAAATCGCAAGAGATACATAAACCTTCTACCATGGCAAATAATCCCGGGCAGCTATATGTCTTATGGTTTCCTCCCTTTATGATACATATCATTTTTATCCTCGGCGAACACGAATGCCCGGTGCGTTAGAACGCCGATCGATGTTTGGAAACTCGTGAATTCCTCAGTTCCCAATTCCGGCGGGTCTTAGCGCGAGGAAATTGCAGTCCGCGTCCAAGTTTGCGCGAAATTAAATTCATCCATATCCACACGATACGCTGCTCGATCCACCAAGTTAGAGGGCTCAGAGCCATCGGCTACTCTTACGATTCTGGGGAAGATTTGCACGCAGAAAATAGGTTCGAGCAAGTTGAAATGTCGTGGTGTGTGGTTGTGGAGAACTGTAAGAAATCCGATGACAGGTTATTTTAACCAGAGGATAGAGAAGCTAGGGTACGTCGAAGAAGAAGTACAGCAAGTTCTCTTGCGCAGTCGCGGGCTTACTTCATGTTCCCAGGAACTCTACTAATAAGCTTAAGGTGCGCTTGGCTGGAGTGCATAAATGTTTGACAATACCACTAGAGGTTGCAGTATAATATAAAAATTCGTATATATGAATTATAGTGTGTAAAGCAATGTTAAAACGGATTACCCGAATCTAGTATGAATTATTAGAGTGTCATTTTAAGGCTTGAATTCTCGGTGGATGCGGTCCCGGGGACTCGACCGTGCGACCGTTTTGTGGTGGTTAGCCTCGTCGATTCGCAAAACTTCCTCGGAGTAACCGGGCTCGACTCCACCGGGAAACCACGAGTCGGTCACGACGCGATTCCAAGGGATGAAAAGGTAGAAGCTTGTGTGACCTGAAGTTAAGTTATAGCTGGGAACATGTACGGGCGAGTGGGGGTCGTCTCACACTGCAACAGGCCCTGATACAACAGACGAACAACCAACTACTTAGCACACGGCAAAGTATAACAGGACTCTGCAGAACAAAGCCGCTTACCCAGATGCCAAAAAGAATAAACTTGGAAATAAATCGGACTCCTTTTCCAATTACTCGACTGTCTTCAAGCATTATCGCTGATACTGCGCGAACGAGTTCAGTCGGATCTCAAAGGTCTTTTCTGTTTTACACTGTCGAGCTGTATCGCAACACCGTCTGAGTGTGAGTCGACCTTTACCCAGGCGAATGTTTGAACTCGCGCACTTTTCCCCTGTGTGTTAACCATCCAGCGGCACAGCCTGGCGAATTATATCGCGCATCCTCTTGCGCGCGCCGCGGCCTAGATTTTGCGCGCACGGAAAAAAGGCCGGATAACCCAAGTGTAAGTATATCGCGTTAGCCTTCTGCTTAGTTTCTGGCCGACGAGCGTAACCCTGAAAGGTATCGTGTAACGAGTGAGAATTATTCGCCGGGTTGAATGCCCGTCGTCGTGGGAGCGGAACAAAGAGAGATTTATCATTGTTGGTAGGAATTTGCGGATAAACAAGGCCGAGTGGGGGAGTATACTGAGAGAGGCGGTACTTGGGTGTTGCGCGGAATTTAGCGACTGCTTTTCCATTGAAAGGCGACGTGACTAACAATAAATGCAGCCGCTCTCGTACTCCCTGCGGGGAGGAACTCACTGGCGACACGAGTGGCTAATGTTGCGGCTCGAAAGTAGTCAGGCCCAGCGGTGTTCCCCTAACCGAATGTCTTTTCTACACTTTGACTATAAACTAACTAATATAACGAAGGTCAAGCAGAACTTGCAATTAAATAGATTATTAACGTAGTAGTGACAATAGCATCCCTGTGTCTGACTACGTACGATCCGGTTCTATGATATTGTCTATGACAGAAAGCGACGCTAATTTAATGTATGAGGCTAAGCCCGACAGGTATAATGGAAGTACTGCCAGTGTTAGGGAAGCTAATATATCGTGCGATAACTATATCGTGAATTTGATTCCGAATTCTTAACTGGTCGGATACGGCGATGCCGGCGCGCGATCGCCCATTTCTACCAATGCATACTTTACCGATTGGCAGGTATGCAGGATTGCGAGCGAGTTGCCGTTGCCTCGCGTGGCACAATAAAATGAGAATCACGTTCGATCCTGCAGGAGGCGGCGGGCTATCTTCGCAGAGGGTCGATGTACATATCCACTTTGATGAGCTTATGAAATACTATATGGAATAGTCATTTCGACGGAATTCGTCCGCTGCTCCCTGCAAGGTCGGACGCGGCACAATATCCCGTGTAGTACGTATAGGCACAGAGTGTGTACTTCCTACAAAATGAAACGCGAGCCTCCCACCATCGGGGATAGAGGTTTCTCGGATGGCGTTATCCCCGCGACGATCGCCAGCCTCATTGAAGGTAGCTCAACTTCTGACATTCATTCCCCATCAAACTTTCTCTTCGACTGCAGTATATTTATCGATCGACACGTACACACAGAGACTCCAAAGAATACTCTCCCTCTATTTTCGAAGAACGTTAACTCGCATTTCTTACTTCCGACGTGACACGAAATTCACCCTCGCCGCAACCTCCACAATGCAACCTCCCGTCAAGTCTCCTTTTGTAGGAAGGGTTTTAACCACGTAATTGAGATGTTCTGAGAGAATCTATATATATATATATACATATATATATATCTATATATATATACATAAACACATAAATATATTGAAAATCGTTGAGGATAAAATAATATTGAGTGACTACCATGGACTAAACTTGTCTCCGTTGTAGCGACTGGTCCTTACAATAAGAGAGCGCGCGTCAGAGAGACTAACACTTTGTACAATTTGCAATAACCATGCAACGGCGGTCAACCCATTCCAGGCATTGCGAAACTAATCTATAGCTACCATTATCTGGCTTTACAAGTTCATCCCGCGCGATACTGGCACGGAGAACAAGGAGATTTTTAACTCATCGTTAGTAACATATCTTCTCATATCATCAGATACTTCCCACGCCCTCTCTCTCTCCCTCTTTCTCCCCTCTTCCTCTCCTCGCCGCGAAGGGCCAAGCGAAACTGTACAAAGGCGATAATTATTTGTCAGGCTAGCTGACCTCGCGCTCGCAGCACTGCCGTGTTGCTAAGTTGTCTTTTTCTAGGCGCATTAGTTGATATGCGTGCACGCAATCGCCTTTGCTGGGATCGCACTGGTCGCAGCAATACGAGCCGAGCCGAATGCGAAAGAGTTTAAAGTGGCCGAGCGTGCTGCACGCCGGATTCCACGGTTACCAATGGAATTTAATATCCGCTGCCTTGTTACGAGAGACGGCGGAAACTCTTTCTCTCTCTCCCTCTCGCCGTTCGTGTTACCTGCCGACTTTTTTTAACGCGCGCGGCCTCGCGCGTGGCCAACGGCCCTCTTTTACGTAAATCCTTTGAGGTCATATGTTTGCGTAAACGGCGGAGATGTGACAGAAAGTGATGGAAAAGAGCTTAAACGATAGCCGGCCGCTGCAAAACCGGACGAAAGAGTAACAGGTCGGCTGGATTCACAATTTGTTTTGAAGCCGAACAGACTTATTACATTTATTTACGTCGAAGTAGATATAGATTAATCAGAGTTTTCGGTTTTGCTTCATCGCTAATATTTGTAGAGGCCTTCGAGCCGCGTTCCATGCTCCCCCCCCCCCCCCCCCCCCCCACGTTTACCATAATTAACCAACGGACGCGAGGCAGTGCGCGAAATTCCATGAGGCCAAGCTCAGCCTGAGCAAATAAATATTGTCAAATCAGGCATGGCATAGAGGTAAAATCGTCGGACGGAGCGGCGACCGCCAATCACCGCGTGCAAATATAAACGGCGAAATGGGTTGTAAATAAGCCGAGTGCGCGCGGCCGCAGAACTAGGGCCAGTTATCTATTGTTATCAGCAGACATATTGACTATTCTACGTGGTTAACACTGAAAACCTCTACCTTCCCCCCTCCTCCTCTCCTCCTTCCCTGTATAAATGTCACGCACATGTATTTAATACGTTTGTACATAGGAATTCGTTTTCAATAAATATTCGACGCTTTGACTTTTCCCCCCTTTGTCTCTGTCTCCCAGCCGCCACAAGCTCGTGTCCTCTCGCACCCTGCCTCAACACTGTCGCTCAATAGCGACTTGGGTGGAGATTGTACAAATAAATCATTTGATTATAAGAAACCAGCATCTTTATTATTATCTTGAACCCTCTTTCTACGATAAAGCAGGCAGACCCAGCGAACGCCGATCTCCAGTTTAAAGGATAGAGCTGATGCGTTCGTCTCACGGTAAGTACCAACGTTTGACTCACGATTATCGGGAAACGCAGACGAGTCTGGAGATCCCATAAAATTTTAAAGATTCCCCGTACCTCTTCTGATTTCCCGAGAACATTCCTCCACCGAAGGATTAATCGGATTGCATTTCATGAGGGTGGTGTATGGTACAAGTGGGTTGTCCCAAGTATTCCGGCGATCTTTTTTCCATCTAGAGCTCTCAAATTAGCATTTGAGGTTTCCGTTAATGCGACCTTGCGGGGCGAGCATTCATCGTATACAACGGCACTCGCTCCCATTTACTTGGAGGGTAATCGGCGAGCAGCTCAACATAAATCATAAGTTCTTGCCCTGACAGCGGGCACCCAGAGCGCTGCACGATTAATGGAAATGAAATCGTGAAAGGATTTCTCTTCGCGTCCTTTCGTATTTAGGATGCTGTGACTAAGCCGTGCAGTTGAAAGCTGGTACCAGAAGTTGTTTCTTCCTCCGACGCTTCGTGTGATCGAACTAGCATCGAGACGGATTTTCCACCAGATCTGGGCCGACATCTGATAAAGACGGTGTCAGCGTGTGTGTACTGAAGGGAATTGCTCAAGGCTAATAAAAGAACACGTAACACGGATAATAGCACAAAGTCGAGAGAGTAGTTCATGAATCGATTATCATGAAAAGCGTAAACACAGACCCTGTATCGTATGTCCTTTCTCAACCACCGAGCGAACAGTGGAGGGCAAAATGCGAGGGACGGTAGGGTCTGGGTTCCATATCAACCCGATGGGAAACAGTGCTGCTCCCCTGCCCTTCCAAATTTCCTACTACAAATATACCCTACACACTGCGGTATTCACTGGTAGCCCCAAGCGATCGCTATTCATTCGTACGTTTTAATTAACTGTTGCAGTCATGGGGGCGTGGTTGGTGATGTTTTCCTTCGCTCGCGATGTGTTGTTCCGGGCTAGTTATCTGCTTTTACGAAAACGTTCACGTACTCCCCAGACAACCCTGTCGTGGAGAAAAGTCGTGGGGCTTGCGTCTGGCTATGACGAGGGTCGGCCTCGGGGACAACATGCTAATCCCATACGACGCAACTCGTATTACCGAATATAATCCTTACGTCGAATGCGATTAACTTTCTGACGTGCGTGCTTTTGCTAGACACCGTACTGGCGCGATAGTACGCGCACTCCGATCTTCTACGTTTCGTAGACATGTTAAGTAATTAGTTAATTCGAGGTTTTGGAAAATAAAAATGTTCGCTTTCTTGTACGTGATATCCGTTTTCTTTTTGGACGATGTAGTTGAAGAAGGTGGTTTTACGACGATTATATTATTAGAGGAGAGAATAGACAATGTGGGATTCATACGGTGCTTGTAGAATACCAAGCCCATTCTACTTGCATAATGTTTGTTTTCCTCCGGAATAATCAAGCTTCCCCGCTTTGTAGGTTGATGTTTTGGCAGAATCTCGCCGCTAGCCAAAAAGCCGCCAGTATATCTTAAAAGCCCTGACACCGCTGGGTTGCAGCGCGTTTTCATGTTGCGGTTGACCCGGTTAAAGAAAGCAGAGGGGCATAACCGATGCTAATCCGATGTGAAGCGCTTTACCCGTACATTACGAATCCCCATTGTCCTGCAGGATTACGGACGTGACGATACTTCCAAGCGACAGGAGCCAGATTTGAGGGTGATATCGCGGGAGCAACGGAGCTTTCTCCTTCTCAATGTTCTGCATACTGCAATGTTCTCCAGCTATGTTAATATTTCCGCGAAAGTGTTACTCTGCTGGGACCCCTGGGCTCGTCCTCGCAAAATATACTGCTGGCCAATTGTTAGGTCAGCAGTTTCGTCCTTCAGCGCGATGTTCGTTCTGCCATTCAGTTTAATCGCAAAGCTTCAATCTATACCCATGCCCATAGCATACAAAGGCCAGTGAGCCGAGAGATTCTCTGGTATTTAGTTTTAACGAGCAACCAACAAAAATTGCAGCGACCAGCCCGAACATCCAAACTTTCGTGAAAATAATAGACCGATCGGTGAGAGCTGCATTCAACGTGAGTCGCCGTGCTCTGTATTACTCTGCGCGCCGGGTACACTTTTGTCACGTGGAATTCGTACACCTCGTTCATCGTTGCCGATTAGTTTAACATCCGGCTTATTTTCGAATTGCCCCGTAAATTCGGCGCCCTCGGGCCAAGCAATTATGTCAATTGAAACTCATGCCCCACCACCGGCGTGAGAGTTTCCTTCAATGCATAGTTAGCTTTTCGTGCTTTCAATCACCTTCCGCGTGGAAATATAATACCATCAAAAATGCGTAGAAAATCTGCGATGGAAATACACTGAATTTTATTAGTCTGAGCTCCCATTGTTAACATACTGTGGGGAACCGAAGGTTGGGCGCAACTGTACCGAACGCGCCGCTTTTAATATGAGTATGTAATATCTCTGTGTGGGGTAGATACATACACATATATATAATTCAATAGGGAAAGAGTCTAAATCCTTAACCACGTTAATCTCCATAATATAAAAGCCATTTACACCTGGTGCCTCATACATCACATCGTACAACCATAAAAAGGACTGCCGGCGTTTCACTCAGTGTACGATATAATCCAAGCAGATGAAAGAAATATCTCGAGGAAAAGCGTTCTTTCAATCATATTTATACAGAACGCTGGCAATGCTTGACACGAAGTTCGTCTTTGTAGGAGGCCGCTTATTTAATGTAGCAGGACATATTCTACAGGAGACAAGGATGGATCTGTAGTAAACTTGATATTGATTTAGCGGACGTACTCGTAATTAGTTTTGGTACTGCGAATACGTACGTAATCGGCTGGTGACCTTATGCGTTGACACAAGAAACTAATCAATCAGCGGTCAATTTGTAGATTGACTGCGGAGCACTCACACAAATTCCCTTGTTGTCGTCTTCTGCGTATGGTCCTTATTTCATTTGGTGCTATTCTTGTGTGGCGCCGGACAGAGGGGACCGTGTGCTCGGGTCTACGCGCAAGTGATGCATGCCGAATGTATCTCGGAGACGGGAAATTACATTAAGGAACTGGGCCAATCAAAAGCCAAGGAATATTCCGGACCTGTTTGTCCAATGAAGTTCTTCCAAGGACCATACATCGCTGCAGACTTAAAACTATGAACATGTTTATGTTTAAATTATCAATGTGCAGCAGTATAATTCTCATCTGAGAATTGGGTAAGCTTAATAAAAAAGAAGAGTGACACGCACACTGCATAGTATACGATAGGTTGTGTAAATAGTGGTGCAACGAATTGTACCGGTGGAAAGGAGTAAACGGGGACTAATCAGCATGGATTGTTTACGACATTCACATAAGCAAGGTGTAAAGCTCCTATATTAGCTACGTGGAAAGTAATTGAGACTTACGAATCCGCTTTAGCCGTAAAGCCTTGCCCGACGGAGAGAAGTGCGAGCGGAATTATTGGATGTTTACACGTCGAGTGAGTTCACCTTAGCAGATGGGAACGTGAGAGGACTTTCGAGCTGGTCGTATTGCCGGTGAAATGAAGAAAAGACACCCTGCGGCTTTTCATTCCGAGCGATCATATATCACGCTCTTTAACCTCTCCCCATCGAAAAGAATAAGTATTTTCCACCGAAGCAGTTAGTGTCACACTATTACGACCCACTATTACGTTTATCCAAAGTTTATTATGCTTGTCGGATACGGGAGACTTTAAAATATTTTTTTAATTGTGCAGTGGGAATAATGTATTGATGCATTGTCCAAAATTTGAAGGAATCATAGCAACGGTATTTCTCGTCAATGTTCATGAGGCCTAAGCGTCCACAGTGGATCCTGGGGCAACTGTAATGTATTTGCATAGAGCATTAATTTTCAATGATTTCAAATGTATTCCGAATCTCTACGTAGGAACACCCTCCTACAAAGGCTAAAGACATTATTGTTAAAGCGAAATGTATACCGTTCCTAGACGGTGTTGATTGATCGACCGAATACATACAATTAAACTGCAAAATTAGGTCGGGTATATCATTAGCAATGTGGAGTGACCGACTGACAATTTATCATATTACATAGCTTTCAAGTTCCCGCCATTGCGCCATTAATACCGTGTGACCACTAATATCAGTGGCACTATATGATCACGCATGATTTACCCATGGTTAGGACCACACAGTGAAATCATAATTTTCAGTAGCAATGGCTGCATTTGGCTCTATATCTATGATTTACGAGCAACAGTCGTTAATGGAAAATCGGTCATTTTCGATTGCGGGGTGTGGGTAATAATGAATATAAAATCAATCTGTTTAATATATACAGATATAAAATCTGTTTAGCCATATCTAAATCAGAAATTACTCAAACCTTACACATATGTTTTTTCCATAGCAAAATATTGTTTTACATCCTTTGATACATTAGCTATTTAGTACGCAGTACTCGACTTGCTTCTTGTACTCACTTATAACTACTAGTGCTAGTGGTTCTCTGATTGTAGCTCCCACTCATCACTTATTAATTTCAATTATCGGGGGAATATACTTTATTCATATAATAATTACGATGGTTCACTCGAATTAACACAATATTAGCGCAGCGAATTAAAGCACACGAGTATTCGCCAGTTCACTCTGTGAGATCGTTATTAGCCAATTTTGCTCGGCGGAAGTTTTGCTATCAGCCCCGGGAAAGGAGCCGGATAAATAAAGAGTGGGGGATGGATCTATGATTCTTTTGAATTCTAAAGGTCATATAATCCCCGGCTAACTCAGACTCGCAATAAAGCAGACACGCAGACCATGAAGCATAAGCAGCACTAAAATAAGCGGGCGCTCTTTGGAATATTTGAAAAGTCCGAGGAAAGCGAAAGGAAAAACAGCTAAGAGCGAGAGATTACGAAAACCATAGCCTAAAAGCAACCCGGTGCAGTAATGAAGGGAAGATAGCGAATCAAATAACGAGAGTTAGACTCTACTGTATAGCACACGAGACGGTGCTTATAATCATCTACATTTCTCGAAAGGAGGCTACCTCTCAAACATACAAGATTCTGCATAGGAACCATGATAAATGCGGCAATAGCAAGATAGCGAGCACAAAAGGCTAAGCAAGCGCATGAATGTCGCCGGTTGAATGTACCTGCCTTAAAAGCTAGACGAATGTTGTAAACTCTACTTATAATGCCGAACGCTACAGTAATTTCTCCGCGGGCAAGCTCTTAATTAACTTTACATTTCGCTTCTATTTCGAGATCGAGTCGGGGCTAAATGCGACTCTGCTGTCCAAGCAGCTGAAAGACGAACCGGTAAGCTATTTCAACACAATTTCGATAGATGGATTTGGCGGTGAATTGGAGTGGGTCCGTATCCATTTGGTAATTGTGCCCTTATTTTAAAGCTCCTTTTGTTATCAAGATCAGCTAAGCCTTAAATCCAGTACAATTCATCTCAGACATGTTCTACAATCAATGCAACCAAATGCCAACCGTATCTCATATAATTCTAACTGCAATACATATAAACGTAACAAAACTTTTTCGGCTACAATCTGCCACGCTTTCGTCAAAAGATCGCGCCAAAGGCGGATATTAAAAGGATTTACATATATTCGAGGCCATTTTCACGGATTTCTCAAAGGACGCGTGCGACCACTGGTGCGCAATGCGATAGCTCGGCTTAATTAAAACTGGCGCGCGCGCTCATCGCCGGGGTCGACGTCGCGTCAGGAGGGTCGGAAGAATTCGCCGATTAAATACGTAGCTACAATAACGGAATAAGCTAATTATTCGAGGCGGTAGGGGCCCGCGATATTTAACGAAACACAAATGTTTAATTAACGACGAAAGTTTGGCGTCGCGCGGGGGCGCGCGCGCAATCGGAATATTACGGGGGGTGGGGGTTCAGAGCGGGCAGAATTTATTCGTACACGCCAGGAGTCGTATAAATTTAAAGTCGCCCGTGTTGAAGGCTCGCTACGTACCGGATTTACGACGACACATTTGCGAGTTCGCTGAAATGTGCGTGCTCCAATCTGCCCTGTATCACACCGCTCGCGAACCTATATGTATACCTCTCTACGTAAATGAGATCAGTCGAGTTGCATCCGTCCTATCTAGAACAGCGCGGCTAGCAGTTTGTATCCATTATAAATATCATTGATTATATCCTCGACACCTACCAATTCCGCTGGGAAAAAGAGATGCATTCGTAAAGCAGCTTTTAAACAACCATGATATCATATCGAGTTTTATTGGAGCATTCCTCTGGTATACGCGCCAACTCGCGCCAAACGTTTATCGTCATATACATTCGGCATGCGTATTGTTGTCAGTACCGCTCCTAATAAATTTATACTCTCGAAATAACTGCTCGCTCATCCGCACCATTTTGCCGTTATCTCACTATCAACCGGAAAAATGTCTGTCATAGCTTTGAAGAAATCATTGCATTACGTATATGGCCGGACGCTGTTATTTTTCTTGGGATATAACCGTCCTCCGGATAACAAAAGCGTAACTATTTCATCAGAACTTTCTACTTAGTGGCATCTTCGTTCGAGTAAAACCTATAAATCTATCTCCCAAAGGAAAGGTCTGTCGGAAAGGCGAGGTTTTTCCGAAATTCGAGTGTACGTGGCGAGCAAGGCTGTCTGGAGTGTGGAGTGTCAGTGTTCAATGCTCTCGAGCTGTGTGTGCTCGCTCTCCGGTATACTTAACACAATGAGGAAGCCGCTATCCCTCCTAAATGCGTCCGATCTCCAGGGAAATTATTTCAAGCAGCCCTTTCTTGGCTCGCCTTAAAGATCTGTCGGTCAGAAGATAGTGGTGCGCTCCCGGGCAGTGACCGCTCTCCGAAATTAAACCTTAATCGCAAAAGTGGCCAGCCATGCACTCGAATAAACCAAGAGGAACGGGAACGGGAACGGGAACGGGAATAAGAGGAAAATTTAGGTCAGATACGCCTTTTTTCTTCCGCGAAAGCGGTTTCCTTTAAAGTGGACCAATGCGCGCCGGGCAGAGAGGCGGACGGAGAGAACGCTCCAAGGAAAAGGTAATATCCCAGCAGACTCGGGATCCCGAGGAGCAGCGTTGCGTTTGTAATAAACGTCCTTCCATCCCTATAAACTCTGTTGATCGCTTAAAGGCCACATTCGCGGACTCTTATTATTAATGTACAAAGTAGCAGAGACCAAATCCTTGGAGCTAACTGGAGAAGGAAAGAGAGAAGAAGGAAGGGAGGAAAGTAAGGTTCGTTCAATGTTTTATTCGATCTCCATGGTGACTTGGCAGGGTCGTTGCCACGGCAGACGGCAGACGGCAGACGCACGTTCATGCGCTATCAATGGCAGAGAGCCGAGCAACAAAGCGAAAGCATTAGTAAAAGGACGCGACGGCTTTCGAGCTGCGACTCTCCTCGATGGCTCGTGACCATAGCACCGTAGGCGGATCAATGCGCGGGAGAACGTGACTAAACCTTTTTTCTTAGGGCGAGTGTGGGAAACGAAAGGGTGCCATCAACGCTTACCCCCGAGCCAGGCCCTTCACCAACAAGGCTGCAGGTGCGAAAATTCCAGTCGCGCCTTACTCCTCCGCTCCCTTTCCACCCGTTTCTCGCTTTTTCCTCTTAACTCTCGCGTCTAAATGCTCCGGCAAAGTGAGCCGAGCACCCCCTCGAATGCGAGGGCGGGCCGCTTCCATGCGAGAGAACTTTTACAAGCCCCGCCATCGAGTGCTAGGCTGGCTGGGCGACAACGCGATCGGAAAACCCTAGTAGCCGCCTCTGCAAGATACCACCGGCGAATTCGCTCCAGGCGCATCACTCACTGTCAGCCTATACTCCTTGAAAATATGCAGCCACAACAGGCATACAAGTTGGCGCTCTCGAAGCTTTCGGCCGCAGTGGCAGACGCGGGGACATAACATGGATCGTTCTCAAGTATAGGTATGATTAGTGGGGTGGTTCTTGGCGTGACTCTTGTACTCTCAACGCGCCTTCAAGGGTATAATGCAGTCAAGATAATCCGCTTGGTATCATTCATCTTTGTTCGCTGATAGGGGATGATACCCCGTTAACCGTACGTTGAAAGCAACCCCTTTGATCCCTCACCCGGAAGAAGAGACTCTCGCCGTAACATTAGACCGAAAACAGTTTGCATAGAATGGGATCTCTTTCTAAGTATCAGAGAGACACTGCGCGTCCTCGAGAAATCCCAATTGCACTATTTATTCCCTGGCGGTGTATAAAAGGGGCCTGCTGGAAAACCGAAAACACGCCAATTCCAATAGCCACTCGCGCGACTGAATACTCTCTCGGCGTCTTAAAACGTGGTGCTTTCAAAGTGCACCTAAACATTCCATTTCATTACGCGCGCGCGGCCTTTCACGGAATTCCACGGAGCGAGGAGCAGGAATGAAACTAAAAGGAGCTAATTCTCGCACCGGCCAACCGTCCTTTCGGACTTGTTCATCCCACCGACTCTCTCTCGCTCTCCTATTCTCGGACTGTCGAGCGATTTCCTCGAGTATCTCTTGGCACTCGTTTCTCGTGCGCCGGCTAAGAATAAAGAGTTTATTAGTATTCTCCTGCGGCCGAGTACGCACCGGTGAATCCTCGAGTGCGAGTGGCAATTTACCCCGGGCGGAATAGGCTCCGACGCGTTGAGCTATTGTCCGCGAGCGGCTTCCTCGGGCCCCGAACGCTCATCTCGCTATATTCTATGCATACCAGGCGCCCACCTATGTAGCTAAGGCTTGGCATACGGCCAGTGAGCATCTTTCCATTCGCCTTGCGGGTAAACGCATGTCGCGAGGATCCTCGTGCCAAGGCGCACCTGATAGCTTTCGCACGCGTACGCGGGGACCATCGTACCCTCAAGGACGCATTCACAGACAAACACTCGCGCGCACGTCCTCGGTGTAACTGCCGCGAGATACGTGAATAGGAGGCGCCGGCGGCATTGAGTTTTGTGTCCTTTTGGTTTGGCAAAGCAGTGCCACTCGGTGACATGAAATGCCAAATGAACGATACACGCGCGCGCGCATACACCTGAAATCCAGCCGGCTTTTATTTTCACGCTCGGTATAATATTGGGCCCCATGGCCAACAGGGAGAAATACGCCAGGGAAACTGTTTCTATAAATATATAGCTAGTTCACTACGGAAGAGTGAAAGCATCCGGTTCCAGTATGACGAAGACTTCCACTCGACTGGCTGCCGAGATTGGAGAGAGGTATTCATTTTTATGCGGGGTTATACTTGCGGATCGCGATGCGCCGAGAGGCGCATGCCCCGTTCTCCTTAACTTTCAGCGTTAAGCGCCACGCGTATACTTGAAGCGCACAATGCCCGCCATGGTAATGCGGGAGCCAGTGCGTTCGTATTCTTGCGGCATCATTAAATTCCGGAATACGTTCCCCTCAGTGTGCGAGTGCGCTTCCTTAATTCTGCAAATTCCTCCTTACACGCCGGCCCTTTGAAAATGCCATTCTGCGCCTGCACAGTACAATGCGGACTAACGATTCCCCGGATATACATTTGCAACTCTTCCACTTGAGGAGTGCGCCAAGAGCGAAAGGCAATCTCTATTCGAGGGATTCGATGGCGAGCGGATGTGGAAGGAAGAAATTTAGGAATCGAGGCGCCGCGCAAAAGTCGAAAAGACCAGGTGTGAAAACTCGGAAAGAGTAAAGGGAGGGAAATAGCGCGGTGAAAAACTCTCATTCGCATAGTGGTTTATAGCTCGCGAAATCAAAGGCGCATGGCCGGCAAAGCTAAAACGACTTACGCAGCGCGGCCTTTAACGCAGTCGACTGCCGAACCCGAGCCTCCCGACTACTACTCCCAGTTTTTGCTTCGCCGTAGCTCTTACTTATCGTTAGCCGCACACCCTTTTCCTTTACACTTTAACTTTAAAGCGCGCGCGGACTGGCTATGTTTGCCTCCTAGTAATGATCATGTGGGTACAACATTTGCAGCTCCCTTTGAAGTTTTGAACCGATCCGCGCGCCTCGGAGAAGAAACCGGCGCTCGCATTCGCCGCTGTCCGAATCTCGTTGTCGCGAATGATTAAACGCCCGCGCAGTGGTTTGCGGTGCAAGACTGGAAATCGACGTGACGTTGCCTCGCAAGTAGTAAGCGCGACAAAGCGGTTCGGGTCGACGTGCTAACGTCTTCTGGGATAACATATGTAGTACATATGTAACACAGCCTTCACGCAAGCCGCGCTCGATTAAAGCTTGGCGAATCGCGCCCGGCTCTTTGTCCTGCAGCTTGTTCCGCCGGAATTGGCTCGCGGAAGACGGAGTGCGTTCGATCTAAAACACACTTAGCTCGCCTTCTCCCTTCAACGAGCATGTAATCAGTAACGATTGTTACCTACGATCATGTGCACAATCCGTCGGCCTCCTGAGTAGCGCAAAGGGTGGTCGAGCTGTCCACGGGGGTTACGCCGCCCTGGGCAATGTGCGTCTTTAGTAACAATCGTTCGCCTTTTAATGCGTCAGCGCACTGATGGCATTTTTCGACATTCGTGATCCGTGATTGCGAGCGAAATCAATTTTTCTATGCAGAATGCGAACATCTCCTCAAGCAATTGCGGGAATGCGCCAAATCAGAAGTGAACTAAGATACTTGGCAGTGCTGGCCGGAACGTGATATAATATAAACAAGTGGCAAGCGGCAGATCACGGAATTAGAATAGCAAAGAGAAATCCCAATAGTATGAATGATTCAGTCTCTCTTCACCAGACACCGTCTAACTTGAGACGATTGAGTATCTATTGGCGCAACGACTTATTCCGAGTAATTAAATCCTTATTAAGTGAATCGATCAGGCGTCGGAATACTCAAATGACCCCAAGATTGGCTTGACACGTGTTTCTCGGCACAGAAATGTATTATAATGTTTCTGGAAGCAGGCCAAGCTGTGCCTAAGTATTCATAGCGAGCAACACTGCCAAGAGATCGCAGGATGCTAAACATTTCTCATACGATCTTCTACTCCTCCCTCTTCAAGGGCTCTCGACCGTGCGATCGAACTATCATCGTTATTGAGAGCGCCGGAAATATCTCGCCCGAGAAGTTGCCCGGTGTAGCAGCGCGAAATCACGCCAATACGATATACCGGGGTTTTTAAACCCGCGGCGAAATTCCATGCTCTATTTTCACGCCATTGGCAGTTCACATGTTTCTTTCATTGGGTAAAGTAGTATACTGCGAAGTAAAAATACAAGTATTTTTGTGCTCGATCGTCGATTCAAATGGTGCTTTGAAGGATACGAAGTAGCGATTTATGTTAAGGTAGTGTGGTAAAACAATTGAACGAAGCATATGATGAATACCATTACTGATTTTTGTTACTAGTAATTGGGTTTCGACACTGATCAATGCCTTTTTTAAACGGCTATGCACTCTCCTTCGAGTGATCGCGCGTGTCAGTGTAGTCTTTCAAGTGTCACACGCCAAGACACTCGCTCGAATCAGCAATCAATTATGTATATTCACCTTTCCCAGTCTGTCGTTCCTTCGGGTCAGCACAGCCGTACGGTTTTCTCGCTTTCAGCGACGTTAAACGCGCGCACACGCGCACACTTGGAGTGCGGGTTATTCAAATCCGCTGTCGGAGAGTGCGCCATGCTCACGTGGCCATGCTCAACCCTCGAAAGCTCCTGGAGCCTTCAAATGGACGGGCATGTTTGTTCTTCTTTTTTCCGAGCTGCGCAAATCCTTTTCCCGCTTGTACACCTCCGAACTTTAACACAACTGGGCCACCCTTTCCCTCGTTCGACAGCCATTCGTATGCGAGGACATGTCCAAGTTGTGCGCCAACAACGAATCTACCCACACACATCCATATTTCAGCAGGGGCTACTATAGATACTCGAGAATTTAGAAGCGTCCATGTACCAGAGAGCCCCGTGCTGATGATTCGACCCGGCCAACGCTCTTTAGCTGCCAACTGAATATGTCTTCCGGCGAATACGTTGTTACTTCGGCATCCAGTGGCCTGGCGTTACGCTCACGTGCGCCGATAACATATCTCCCTCTCGTTTTGGCGCCCTGCTGCACTCTTGCCAGAGTCAGTGGCTGCGCGGTTCTATCTTGTTCTGCATGGCGCGAGCGATGAAACGCGACCTCTTATCGCCGAGCAATGATGCACTGCCTCGCGATACTTGCCCCTTATCTCGCATACTTACACAGACCTTTTTACCCGATGAAAGTAACGGCTGCCTCCTATTTTCGAGGCCTGCACGCCTCCGGATATACCAGTCTTCCTGGCACGTAAAGCGCCGGCCAGATTATAACGTCATTGAGAAGTGGCCGGATTTACGACTACCAAATGGCACTGTCTGCTGATAACATCCCGTGCATCGCGTTCGATATAATGAGTATAGTCCCACCTGTCCCACTTATCAAGAGTAATTCGGAGCTGTCGATCGTGTTGGTGAGATCTCTGTAATCGAAAATATCGTCGAAAAGGGAAAAAGTGATCGAGGCACGTAGGATTCAGCTTCGATTTATCAGGGTCGTGACAGTAGGGTAGAGGAAGCGAGTGGCACATGTGCGGAATATGTGGTCCATCAGTCCCTAATCCTCTTACAACCCGTTCACGTCGTAGAGATTTCGTAACAAAAGACGATCCTCGCCGAACGACACCCACCTTCCACGGTCCATCTTCTTAAACTTAGTTCGAACAGGTTAACCTTCTCCGAGCTTATCAGTTATCATCTTTGCCGCACTCCCCTGCCCTGCCCAATTAAAGCAGCTCTGTACTTTCGAGTTTTCTGGTAGATTGAACTACTTCCTCCTTGCCTTAACCCGTTTTATACGTGCAATATTAATGTGGCAGAGGAGTTGAGCTGAGGTTGTATATTTCAAAGGAATTTCAACATTCTCGCGGAGTTTGTGATTGTGTATGTAGAGGTGACTCACTTGCCTTTAAATCACTAATGATGGATATAGGCCGAACATTACTTATATAGGCGGTTGAAAATGTAATAATTATACGGTGTTGAATAATTTTAATACAAACGAGTCTCTGCCAAGTCTTATCCACGCATTGAAATTTATTTATAATATTAAATTGAACCAACAATAGAAATAATTGGAACTCGAGTGTGAAGGGGATGATTAAAAGGGCAAATGACTCACCTTGTACGTGGGTGAACGGGTTGGTAAGATCTCGCAGCCGCTTGAATTGTAGACAATAATTGCGGTAGGTTGGACACCGGCTGATTTGTTTGGCGAAAGGCACTTGAGACGTCCCCGGGGAAGTGGCCACGGTGCCAACCGCGCTCGGCGTAATCCAATTAAGGCGTTATTGTCCTCCTCGCGGAAGTGGTATGTGCAGTATGCCCGGACGATTAGGCTTCCGTGTAGATGAAAGCAGGCCAGAGCATTTTAAAGCTTCTAAGGCCTTGATAATAGATATCCGCGCAGCCCGGGCCAGAAGTACGAACTGCGCGTCACAGCAGGGGCTCGCGGCTAATGCCGAAACTAATTATTCAAATAAACACGGTGGAAGTGGAACAGATTACTATTGGAAACGCATTAACGCGGCCCAATGCAAATGGTGAATTTACATCCCTCGCACGGAGACATATGGGCCTCGGGCATAACATTGTGCTCCTCTGGCGCCGAGTACGGCGAGCCGCGCGGCCGCACAATGCCCGGCCGGATGTGTCGTAATGATGTGAGTAATGTGATTCAATTATAATAACCGTGCCTTTGAAGACATCGCATTTGGCGTCTGTCAAAGGAATGCCCATTTTAATTCCCTCCATGCGCAGCGCGCACTAGCTCTTACGTGTTCAATAATAGTTGGCGCGTATATTACCCAACTCATACTAAATGCGTCCGGCATGAATGCGGATAATCGTACCATTCAAACGAGCCAAAATTCCGATGGTTACTCTAGTCCAGTGAAATACAGAGCCCTAGCAGTATTTCCAGCGTCAAACACACGGAGACTCGAGTTAGTCTAGTGAAGTCGCTCCCCCGTAAACCCCGTAAACGTCGACAGCGAGCAACTTTTATTGAAAGCTTTATTGATTTACAATTCATATTGGAAGAACATTAGTGATGTAATAAAAAGGCGGGCAGGGCGAATTCCATGAGTGTGCGGGATATACGTGAGACATATCGGATCGAGCTCCGAAGTTCGCCGGAGCTGAATTGTCCATTCGATAGGAAGGAACAGTAGACAGGAAGCTCGCCGGGCTGGGCTGTCCCATGAAAAGCACTCGATGCGTTCCATCGAAGGGGGAGGCTCGCATCGGACGTGCCGTCGTTCCTGGTGGTGTGGCCGCACGCTGACGCGTGTTTCTACATAGATATATAGTTATATGTATAGGTAGGGAACGCGTGCCGACATGCTGCTTACTCCAGCTCGGGACAATAAAGTAGTCCCGAGCCCCAGGCGACTCTGCTTGGACCGCTCCGAACGTCAGCAGTCGAGACATTTCTATTTT